>JAPPVO010000017.1:167741014-168341014 GCA_030407325.1 Camellia japonica
TTGTGTTGATTTTAGTTTAATTCCAAAAATGTTGGATTAGGTATATATATTATTAAAAAATATATATTTATGTTAAGTTGTCTTTCTTTAGTTTGTGGAAACAACTGAGATGTTTATATACTTGATCCCTTCGTATAAGAGAAAAATCAGAGCTCAATAAAAAATAAAAATAAAAATGTATTCTTTTAACCATCCTTGCTGGAAAGTGGAGTTTGTCATAAATGCCCTATGGAGATCAAACCATTGTTATTATTTGAGAATCTGAACTTTTGTTGGAATTTTTTAAATTTTGTGAGACTTTTCCATTCATCGAATTTTGCATTTTATATCACTTCAGTTGATGCTTCAAATAGAACATATAGTTGCTGAACAAAGCCAATTTTTTTAATTTCTGTTATTGTTTTCTGTGAGGGAAAACAAAATTGTTTTTTTACAAAATCTGTTATGTAAAATTGTTTTTTCACATCAGTTTATTGCTTCCCAAAATAGTTTATTACATTAGTTTATTGTTTTCCTATATGATCCAAAGATTTAGTTATGGAATTATTGGGTTAGTTGCACGAAGCGGGGGCGGGAGCGGGAGCGGAAGCGGGGAATCGTGAGTCGATAGAAGGTTCTTAGGTTGGGAGCGTCTCGGGGAGCGGTAATATATCTATATATATATTAATGCACATTAGAAGTTTTTTTATAAATATTTTTATTTTAATATACATTAATTATTTTATTTATTTATTATATTTTTAAATAATGAATTATTGTTAATTTATTTTTTTATTTTTAATTGATATATATTATAAATAAAAATTATAATAAATAAGGAATAATAAATTATGTTAAAATAAATACAAAGAAAAATTAGATATTTTATTTTATAATTTTTTTTTATTATATATGGTTTAATTAGATTTCTTTTAAATAATTGGATAATTTATTTTATTTATTATATGTTAAAAAGTTAAGTAATAATAATTTACAAAAATTATTGTTATATATGATATTTTAAGAAATCATAATTAAATATTTTTTTATTACATATATAATATATGATAAATTATATTTATTATATATATTATATATGATATATAATATATATATGATAAATTATATATTATATATGATCTAATATACGTCTTCGAAGAGAGAGCGTGACGAGAACGACGAACAGAGGAGATGAACAGGGAGAGCAGCAGAGATGAAGAGAGAGAGAGAGAGAGAGGCACAAAGAGAGTGACGAAGAGGAAGACGATCGCGACAGGAGAAGAGAAGAGAAGCAGAGACGATCGCGAAGGTTAGGGTTTCTCTCTCTCTCTCTCTCTCTCTCTCTCTCCCCTTTACGATCCCATCTAGGACTGAATCGCGTTTCTCCCTCCACAGAAACGCGATTCTTACACGTTTCTTTCTAGGAATCGCGGAATCGCGATTCTTACTCAGAATCATCACCTAGTTGCACGATTCCTGCAACTAAGCATCAGTTTATTACTTCCTCGTCTGCTTCAGTCATGAAAATTTGTTTGTTTTGCCTCTCCCTTGTCTGCTAGCTTGTGATTGAATTAGATACTAGTGAAAAATTAGAGAAGAAAAAGATTAGCTTAGGGATTATTCTTATAGTTCCTTATCTTATGTATTTGCTACTAAGTACTCAGGTAGAATTACATCACATTGTCCCAAAAAGCGCCTAAAGATACTAAAACTTACCTAAATTTCTTCTATAATGGATTGAAAGTTTCTTTTTAAACGTGTATATAATATATACTCTAATTTGACTTGGACTATTTATTTTGGAACTTACAATATAAAACATATACAAACCTAAACCTCATACATAGAGATCCTTTAACATAATTATGCAAGTCCCAAGTAGGTGTTGCATTGAAGTAGATTAATTCCACCTTTTTCTCTTTTTAAATTTGTTTTTTCTCTTGAGCTTCTTATGGCCTGGATTTAGTAGCAAACTATTGAGATCTTGAATTTTTGCTAATTTTTCATTATGACATTGCTTTTATGGGGCCATTGAATTATCTTACTAATTTTGAAAATGTTTTGTTGATTTTTAAAATTTCTTGATCATTTCTTAATACCTCAAGAAATATTTTTGTCCATGAGTCGTTGGTTTTTGTACTTATGTGAAGTTTACTTTGTCATGCAGACAAGAAATGCAACAGGATTAGCTGCTCCAGCTATTGCCGCGAGTTTAGGTGCCTTAACACATACATTGGGCATCCTCGTCCCTGTGATAGGAGCAAGTGGATTTGCTACAGTTACAACTGCAACTGCTATAGGAAAGTTTGCTTCAAAGGTACAATTAGCTATTGCAGGACTGTAGGCACTGCAGGGTTTGTAGATGTAGAAGAGTATGCATTTATCTTCTTCCTCTGCAATGGCTTCCACTTTGAACTGTAACAAGATGATGAAACTTCTGCATTTACCCAGAAATTGTGCGATTTCAGCCATGAAAAAAGAGTTTCATTCAGCTCAATTTCCACTCAGTCCCCAGGTCTCTCTCTCTCTCTCTCTCTCTCTCTCTCTCTCTCTCTCTCTATGTGCATATTTATACATTTCTGTGCAATATATGTATGCGAAGTAGGGTCTTGATTGAATACTGAAATGGGTTTATGAGTTATGTTTCTTGATTGTTACTTGAAAGGGTAAATAGTTATCATAAATTGGGATAAAGATGCTGAATTGATTGGAAATTAGAGTGTCCATATGATTATATATACATACTAGCTGTGGGTGCACATGACTTGTGTTAGTAATCGTAAATTTAAACTTTTGGGTTGTTTGATGAATGATGAATGAGGAAAATAGGTTAAATTTGAAAAACTGTTTAGGAATTAGCTTTGAAACAATTTTATGGTTATTCCTGGAAAAAAATGTGACAGTTTCAAGTTTTAGGTTGTGTGCTTTATAAAATAGTGCAGCATTGATGCATTAGTGAAATGAAACAAGACGATGATTGCGATTGTGGGATTTTAGATGATACTATGTCTCTGTTTGGACAGAGAACCTTCATATTGGATAGCGGAATGCCAATCACGTGGAGGTGGGTTTGTTGCTTTACAAATGCTTTGTCACTTGAATGCCATTGCATTTCATCTACTCTTTTTACTCAAACAAGGTTGAATTCACTGTAATACTCATATAGCACTCTTCTAAAATGTGTTGTTGTCACAGTTGATTAGAGTTGATAAACACCACACCCCTCTTCTATCAATTTCAGGGCCCTTCCGAAGTTGAAATGTGTGGTGAAGCATTCATCTCAAAATTGCTTGACAGAAAGTGGATGTTGCTTAAGCCAGATACCAACATTCACCAAATAATGGTCTCTGGCATGCAAATACAACAAGGCCAACCACTTGGAAATGTTTGGTTCTCAAACAACACTTGTCCATCTTTGGGGGATAGCATGATGGAAAAGAACAATCCGCAACCATCCTTTTATGTTGTGAGGGATGATTTGTTGCACCCACTAGTGAATGGTAACAAGGCAAGAAAACTTGATGGATTGCTTCCTCTTGTCGAAGATCATTCAGTGACTGACATGGTGAGTTAACATTACTAACTTCTTTTTATTTTTAGCTGCTCAGTCCTGTTAAGTTACACTAGCCTGTTGATAGAAATAAAGATTTAACCATTTACTTTTAACTTGCTTATGAACATATATGGTTACAAACACACAAGCATGTGTCACAATTATTGGATGAAAATTTTTAGGTGCTATACATTTATTAGGATACTTGGAACAAGTTTGCATATATACCTATAAAGTTGGTACAGCCAGATAATCACGGCCATTGAATCATGCTTGCTTTTAGCATACAAGATATTCTATGGTGGATCTCAGCTGCTTCTTGTTTCTTTATGTTTCTCTTTTCATAATATGTATTCATCTTGCACCCATGATATAGTTATGCCTAGAATCTTGGGGCACTTTTAGGACTGAATAATATCCAGTTCAGACATTTTCTAGGTTACATGTGGAGGTTGCCAAAGTGCGCATACGGCAGCAATGGGTAGGTACTTTAGTTTTGCAGGGAAGTACAAATATTTCCTATTTTAAAATTTTCTTAAAAATCCATTTTCATTTATTTTGGTGAACTGAGCCGTAGAATCCAGTTTCCAATAATTGGCTTGTGTACCTGGCAGCTGTTTCATGTGCAGAGAGAGGACTGAGGTCACATTTGCTTCTCAGAGGAGAACAGCCTAAAATTCCTACCGGCTACAATCTGATTTCCATGCTATATGGAAGTGCCATTTATGTTCCTAGATCTCTTTATGCCAAGAGGGAGGAAATGCTTGCAAAACATGCTGATTTGGTAGCAGGAGGTAGCGGTTCTGTTGTATGGCTAAGTGACATTTTAGAGGCTTCCTTGACAACTCAAATTTCTGGGAAACCGAATTGTGAGCGACTGGATGTTCATAGATATGCTGAAAGTTTAAAAAGGGTTGTTATTGTCAATGAAGGTGCAGGAGATGCTGTAGGGTTACTAGGTAAGTGTAAAAATGTGCTTTGATACTATTTGTCATTAAATGTTTGCATATCTTCTTGTATTTGAGGACACATTGTGACAATCGCTATGCCTGTGCTTCTATGCCTGACTGATTGTAAGAAAAACGAAAATAAAGAACTATTTGAGCACGTAGTTTGTAACTTGTGTGTATATAATTTTATTAGATGTCTATGGCATAGTTGTACCCACATTGCAAAATATGTGGCATGATATTACCTGTCAATTTTGTTTTTTGTTTGTTTAAGGGAGCCATTGGTTCAGTGGTTAAAACTCGGCCTGTCAATCAACCTTAAGGTTTTGAGTTCAAACCTTTGGGCAGCTATTTTGTGCAAATAATGCCAAATGTTATGTCTGTACTCAATCTACTTGTCCCCAGACCCTACTCCCATCCAATGGGGACTAAACCGGGCATACTTTTGTTTGCCTTTTTTTTTTTGGTTGAAGTTCTTAGTTATGTCTTTAAACTTCATTGACAAATGAGCTATTTGTGCAATAACTGTCAATTAAGTTTTTTCTTTATTTGTTTGCATTTTCTTATTTGATTAGCTGTTCTCTATGTCCAATATCTTTAGAATTTCTCTGTTGTAGGTGTCATCCGTCTTGTGCAGTACTTATCCCAGAAGCATGTTTTTGGAAAAGAGCAAGCCTTTAAAATTGTTGTAGATGCTGGTACAGGGACAACAGCCATTGGTTTAGGACTTGGAGCCATATGTTTAGGGTGTGTCCCTATTTATACATGTAACATGTCTAGTTAAATATCTTCAATTTTTGAATGGTTCTAGATCTAGTGCTTTCTTATGAGATTTGAGTCTCATACAAGCAAAATAGTGGGGCAACACATTTCACGTTTTTTTTTTTTTTTTCAAAGGCTTCCATGGGAGGTGTATGCAGTGATGCTAGCTGAAAATATTGATGGGTACAGAAGACAGGAGGAAGAGTTGGTTTCTGATTTCCAAAGGTGTTGTGGTTTTCCCATTGTTGACCAAGTCTTAAACAGAGCAAATGGTAGATTTGTGCACTGGTTAGAACGTGGCCGCCCAAGAAAGTAAGTGATATGCCTTCTGATTTGACAACATTATTTTTTTATTATTTTTTGGTTTTTTGGGCGTGCCATGGTGGGGTGTGCCATGAGAGTTATATTTTTGGATTTGCCTTTATGAGATTTTTACAACTAGATCCATGTTGAATATGAAAATTTGAAAAAAAAAAGGAAGGGAAACATATATATATATCACTTATAAAAAGTGTGCACTTTTAAATAAAAAAAAAATAAAAAATATATATATATATAGATATATGCACTTTTAAACTTCAAATGGCCATAACTTTGTGCTTGTTAATCTGTTTTGTGCGAATTTTTTTGATTTAATGTATTTTTTCGATATCTATGTGCTTGCAAACTGCCAAAGGTGGTTTGGGGTAGTGGTAGCCTTTTAAAATTTGCAATTTTCTCTATTAATTCCAAATTGATGGTTATGTACCTTTATTTATGTTAAGAAATTCATATCTCAATGTTCTATGAAATGTTGGAAAGTTCGATTTTGATTCAAGTTGAATATGAGATTTTTGGATTTGTCATGAGAGTTATATTTTTGGATTCGCCTTTATGAGATTTTTACAACTAGATCCATGTTGAATATGAAAATTTGAAAAAAAGAAAAGAAGAAGGGAAACATATATATATATATATATATATAAAATAACGCCTAATTAGTACACATTAATGTGTGTTTGAGAGGGAAAAAATTGGGTACATACTCTTTGATATAATGCACAAAGTAATTGTCCTGAAACTTGAATCCATAACATCAAAGTTATTAGGTCAAGGTTTTACTATTGAACCAATGGTCACTCCTAAACATATATATATAGATATATCACTTATAAAAAGTGTGCACTTTTAAATAAAATATATATATAGATATATGCATTTTTAAATCACTTTTAAACTTCAAATGGCCATAACTTTGTGCTTGTTGATCTGTTTTTTGCGAATTTTTTTGATTTAATGTATTTTTTCGATATCTATGTGCTTGCAAACTACCAAAGGTGGTTTGGGGCAGTGGTAACCTTTTAAAATTTGCAATTTTTTCTATTCATTCCAAATTGATGGTTATGTACTTTTATTTAAGAAATTCATATCTCAATGTCCTATGAAATGTTGGAAAGTTAGATTTTGATTCAAGTTGCATGATAATCAAATTGTTGAGGGTTAACCGTGATGACACATGAAATTGAGGGAAGGAATGTGAATCCAATTAAAGGCAATATGTACAAGCAGACTGAGGAAGTTGAAGACTTGTTTCTAGTTTGCATTGAGTAACCACTCTTAATCGAGAAATGTTTTTACTTTTATTTTTGCTTTCAGATTCGGCAATGTGTTGACTGGGGAAATAGAGATGTGCCAACAAATTGCGCAGCAAACTGGTGTTCTAGTCGATCCAATATACACGTTAGCTGCTTGGGAATTAGCATCACAACTTAGCCAGAGTGAGTCAAAAGGTGGTGCAAAAGTGGTGATGCTTCACACTGGAGGTACAATGGGCATGTTTGGGTTAGTACAGAGATACAAGAAGTACTTTGACACGCTCAAAGGAACTATTGTCTGAGAACTTCAAATTAGACATTAAATGAATGAATTAAATGGAAATCCAAATATATTCAATTTATCCACAGGTTTTTTAGCCTAATTGTTTGTTGCCTTTTGTTTTTCTTTATGCTCTTTTAAACCCATCCAATGGTTTGTTATTCAAGTCTTTCCTTGAAATTTTTAGCTCTGTAAAATTGGATTTGTGGGTAATATTTTTTAACAATAATGATAGAAACATTAATAAATATAACCAATAAATATGGTAACTAAAACACAAGATATGTACGGGATCACTAATCGATGCGAGACCATTTAATATTGTGTTTAATTGATAAATGTTATTAAACCTTTAAAAAAAGAAAGAAAAAGAGAGTTTTTCACTAATCATTCTCAAATAAGAGTTTGCCGAATTAAAGTCTCAATCTCAGACTCAGTCCAAGTAAAGATCCAATGATGTATATGTAGAGAAAAATGTTACATATTTTTATTCCTTGTATCTATCAATAGTTGCCCACTTATCATACACTCCATTCATGTTTGCATATGTAATATTTGATTCCCAATTATTAACAAAGCTACACTGTAGTTATGCAAACCAACATTGTCATAATGTAACAAAACAGTTACAATTAATGAATTAATTTAATTTTTTTATATAAATAATCTATTCATAAAAATTTATAAGATAAAACGGCCGAATGTAAGTGAAACCTAAAACCATCCTCACAACTCCAACAACCGCAATTGTTTTCACACCATCAATCAAACAAATGAAAAAGACAACAATGTGAGGTTTGTCTAGGAATGGAATCTTAAATGGGGGTGTTTGAGTGGATTCATATTTGTGTATTATTGTTTTATTAAATTTTTGTTAAACATATCATTATTAAAATGTGATAATGTAATATCATTTAACATGTGCATTATTATCTTATTAAAATTTTACCAAATGTGTCGTCGGTTTTAAAATGTGATAATAGGATATTTGTGCACTATTATCTTATTAAACTTTCTCTCTTTATCCCTTTCTTCTAGGGTTTTTGAGATTTGGGCGTCGCTTGGGGTGGGAGAGGGGAGCGCCGACCTCTTCTCTCCTCCTTCCTTTTTTGGTTCAACAATCCTTGGAAGCTTGTCTTCTCAACTTATTTATAGTGGAATCTCTTCTTGTCTCTCCTCTTCCCTACAGCTTCGCCTTACCCAGCTATGGCCTTCATCGGGGTCACCTTCTCCATCCTCTTCCGCCTCACTCTAGCGTCACCGCCACCGCCACCGCCACCGCACCTCCAGATCTGCCACTTTACAACCTCCATGGCCTAGATTTTCCATTTCTTGGCCTCTAGATCCGCTCTCTGGCCTCTGGTCATCGGATCCGCCGCTACCATTCCACTACCTTGGCTTGGGACTAAGGTTTTGCTTTTTTTCTCTTTTTGTTTTGTTAGTTGTTTGATTGTGTAGCTTGAAGTCCATCGGTGGTGACTGTAAAGCTTACCTTCTCTGTGGTTGTAATCTATGTTTTTATTTAGACTTGCCCTATTGCCAAACTATTATGATCGGCATTTGCTTTGCAATACGGGTTTTGCGTCTTGATATTTTCTTAGTTTTCTCCTGGGTGCTTCATTTGTTGATTTTTACTTTGTTTGGTATAAGTTTTTTGTTGGGTGGATTTCTTTGTAAGTGTCATTAGGTTTACCTTAATGGAAATTTCTACTGTTCAAAAAATAAAAAAAAAACTTTTGTCAAATGTGAAAATAGAACATCATTCTAATGTATGTATATATACACCAATTAATGCACACACTAGTATATCAACTAGTGTTATGACATTATTATGGACCTCACTTATTATACAAATTACAAATATCCAAAATCTCTAAAATTATGTCACATCATCTGTTAGTATACTAATTAATACATTAATTGGTACGTATAACATTATTATAAAATTTTGTCACATCTATGAGTATACTTATTATACAAAATTATGTCTTATTATGTTTCTAAATGTGGGTATGTTTTATTGAGAGATTTTAATATGAGATGAGACTTATGAGTTTATAAGAATATTTATGGGATTAAATAGTCTATAAGTCATAAATATATGATTTATTAATAAATGTCCCATAAAAACATTAAAGATTTTCAAAAAAATTATTAAAAATTATATAATTATTATGCAAAATTTTTGATAATTTTTTAACATCACTAACATTTTTCATTATGAATATAAGAAGTTATTAAGTAATCTTGAATTATCATGTGACATTATTTATGTAGCACTCTAAACTAATTATATAGTAAAAATTTTATGACATATATACTGATTCACCTTTTTGTTAGGTATATAAAAGATAAAAATATTCACTCAATATATATTATGATTTCTCATTAATCAAGAATAATACAGAGGTAGTTTGATATAATATTTAAGGAGTATCGAATAATTTTTCATATAAAAAGAACGTTTGGAGTTAGTTTAAAGAAGTGAGTTAGGTTTTGGGTTGTGGGCATTAGGCATGGTGAGCGAAGGTGGGATGTGTAGGTTAGCTGATGGAGTAGACAAGTTGCTCATGTTGTTTGGTACATTGGGTTGCATTGGAGATGGGATGATGATTCCTTTCACAATGTTGGTTCTCAGTGGTGTCATCAATGAATATGGAAGTTCAAGTGCTCTAATTTCTCTCTCCACTGATGGGGTGAATAAGGTACAAGGGTTGTGATTAGTGTCTCGAAATTGGGGGCACTAATGCCCCTAATTTTTATATAAGGCAAGAAAAAAAAAAAAAAACAATTACCCAGATTAGAAATTAGGGACATTAGTGTCCATTTTTTTAGTGCCACAAAACATTTTTGAAGGTACAAAAAGTTTACACGATCGTGAGGTGATAGATAAAACAAAAAAATATTATAATTTTTGGTTGTCTTATTTAGACGAGTAACAAAAGAAAATATGTGCAACAAAGATATAGGCTTGAATTTTTTCTTTTAATCTTAATATTATAAGAAATATTCAATCAATCAATCACTTAATTTCTTTTCAAATTTCACAAATTTTGATAAGAAATAAAAGTTACATAATAATAAATTTCTCTCTCTCTCTCTCTATAATTTTTCATCAAAACAATCCACCTGGACTCACACAAATAAAGCATTAAAATCTTGTTGCAATAGCCTAAGGTGCTATTTGATACAATTTATTGTAAGTTAAAGTTGATAATTAGAAAACAGAAACCAAAAGCACTCTCTCCCTGGCTTTTAAATAATCAAATTTTCTTAGCTTATTTAAGCTATTTCGGCCTAAAAAACTATAAACATAAACTGCACCAAACAGTCTGGCACAGATTTTCAAATTAAAATAAGCTATAATCATCCCCTATAATCCATACCAAACATCCCTGTGTTGTGGCTATGTGATTGTTTATACTTAACTGAGAGAGGAGGTCTGCACCTTTAGTACGGCCGAGCTACGATAGCGCAGGAAGTGACAGACCTCTCAGCGCCGTACCGTTCCCTCCATGTAGCGCGGTCCATGAGTCTGTTTTGCACGGTCAAGGAGATCGGCCGACCAGGCACGATCTAGTGCCTGACCGAGCCGTGACGTGGCAGAGTACGCAGCGGTGTCTGGTAACCGAACTAAGGGTAGCCCGGACTGGACTTGAGACGCCGTTAGGGCCGGCATGCCGCTAACCGATCAGCCGAGATGGACAGGCTTCGTGTAATTGAGGATGAAGGTAGAACGGGCTGAGGCCGGCGCGCACCGCAGCCGGGTGCCATGATAGACCGGTCAATTACAGCTCGGCCGTGCGAGTCCGGTATTTCCCTTTGCCGAGGGACAAGTTGGCGTGTCATAGCTCGGTTGTGCTGCTTGTGGTGGCAATTCTCCTTGTGCTAGGCCGGCCGTGATACTCCGGTTAGGTGCGCCACGTGGGCCAATGACATGAGGGAGAGGACATCTGCTCCATGCATGCATCAATACCGTTGGACAGTTCTGCATATACTGATTGGAGGACAAAACCTTTACACGCGTAAGGTGGTGAGAGGCGAGCACTGCCATCTGTCCAGGGAAGGACAACAGAGGTAGTGCGCGCACAATCTTGAGGCTGCATGGCCAGCCTAGAAATAGGAGGAAGATGAACGTTAGAGGTATGCAACTTCTTTCCCAAAAAAAGACATTCTCTCTCTAACAACCTCCTTCTTCCTCAAGTGGTCTGACTTGATCGTCGGAGGGTCTATCCGGCACACCACCGCTGGGCAGCTCATCGTTTCTGTGTCGCCAGGTTAACCGCCGTCAAGTGAAGCTTGGAGTGCAAGGAGTACGGAAAGCATAGGATATTTCGCCCCCATACAATTGGCGCCGTCTGTGGGAAGAGAATTGATAATTCAACCCTTGTTCTTCAAGCCTTTTCGACCATTTCCATGGCCAACAACGATGAAATCCCGCTGTCCGTCGTCGATGGCGTCACTCCGGAGTATGTCCGAAGGAGAGATGGCCCCCCGAACGTTCCAAACGCGGCGGGCCTAGAAACTTCTTCGCGAGGTGCGCGAGACAAACGAGGGAGGAGCTCTGATCGTTCGAAGAGTCCAGAGGGCCGTCGGCAGCGGGGGCAGTCCTGAACGCAGCACCTGGAGCACAAACTCAAAGACCAGGATGCCTTCATTCGCAAGATGGCGGCGGGGATGGAGATGTTGAGGCGCCAGATTAAGGGGAAGGGTGTTGCTGGAGAGGGCAACCTCAGTGAGCGCACCCCCTCCCCTCGTTCTAGCAGTCGCCGCCAAAGGATGACTCACTCTATCTCCATCACCAGGAACTATGGGGTTGGAGATTCCGACCAAAGAGAGGGCATGTCCCTCACTCGCGACAGCACCTACCGCCTCTCACACCCATCGTCGACGTCGCGATACTCTGCTTCCACCCGTTCCAGGGATCTCAGGGATGTGTTGAAGGAGAGAGCGCGCCGTCGAGAGGCTCAGAGAGTGCCGGCGCTACAGAGGTTAAGCGCCCCAGCTCACTACAGTGAAGAAGTGGCGATGCCAGCGCCCAGAGTGATGGCCCCTACGCTGGTGGACAAGGAGCTGGCAAGACTTACAGCCACGCCGCTGTCTCCAGAAATCGAGAGCACTCCACTCCCTGCCGGATTCCACCAGCCGAAGTTCACTTTGTACGACGGCAAGACAGATCCGTACATGCATGTGAGTCATTACCGGCAAGTAATGGCTGGCCACCGGTGCAATGACGCCCTGATGTGCCTCATATTCCCAGCAAGTTTGGGAGAGCTGGGTTTGAAGTGGTTCGAAAGGCTCTCGGAGGGGAGTATCGAGGGGTGGCAGCAATTAGCGGAAGCCTTCGTCACCAGATTCAAAACCAACACTCGAACACCGAAGGAGGTCGACCACCTCCTGGGCGTCAAAATGGAGTCTGGATATTCGCTGAAGGCATACAATGCGAGGTACTGGGAAACTTACAACGAGATCCTCGACTGCCCTACCAATCTGGCGATCACTCAATACAAGAGGGGTCTCCCAGTCGGATATAGACTGCGAGATTCGCTTACAATGCATCAGCCCACAACTATGGAGTCCTTGATGCAGCGGATCAATAAGCACATCCGTGTGGAGGAGGACGCCGCCTCTTCGACCGAGAAGGCTAATCGGTCGCGGCGGACAGGAAGGTGGCAGGGAAAGTTCACTCGGTCGGGCAGGAGGACAACCGCCAAAACGAACGGTCAAAAGACCAACGTCGTGCGCAAGCCGCGATGATGAAGAACAAGGGTCGTAGGACGACCGAACTGACGCTCCCCGTGATGCAGCAGAAGATGCCAAGAGAAAACTGAAGGCGCGGACTGGAATCACCACGGTCTTCAAAATCCCTATCTACCGCATTTTGAGCGAGATCCGAGGTGAGCCTTTTGTCCGATGGCCAGCCAAGTTGGGGAGTGCGCAGAGGGGCTTCAATTCAAAATATCGCTGCACCTTTCATGAAGAACGGGGACACTGAACAAAGGATTGCTTGCCGCTCAAACAACACTTAGAGGAGTTAGTGGCGGCGGGGCATCTTGACCAATACATAGATGGGGGCATCAAGGCCACGCCAGTGGGACAAACTGAGCCGAACGGCCTGGCCGCCCTAGAGGTGCCCTCGCAGGGTGTAATCAACGTCATCCACGGCATCATTGAACCGGTAAGGGTCTGCGAGCTTAGAGGGATGATCAAAAAGGCTGAGCACATGAGGGAGGTACTCTCCGTGCAGCCCGCCGGAAAGAAGGGAAAGACCGAAGAGAGGGATATCCTTTCGTTCTCGACCAAGGACTTGGAAAGGGTTCAGATGCCGCACAATGATGCTTTAGTAGTAACCCTTCGCGTCAAAGACTTTGACATCAAGAGAATCTTGATCGACCAGGGGAGTTCGGTCGAAATTATGTATTATGACGCGTTTAAACAAATGAAGTTAGAGGACAAGGACTTGGCCCTGCAACGTCCCTTTGGTCGGCTTCAACTCACAGCCAGAATGGCCAATCGGAAAGATTATTTTGCCGGTCAAAGCGGGTTCGGTCGTAAAGCAAGTAGAATTCTGGGTGCTCAAAGTTCCATTTACTTACAACTTGATCTTGGGCAGGGGTGGCTGGCTGCACGCCATGCAAGCAGTTGCTTCGACCTTCCACCAGGTTATGCGCTTTCTGGCACCGAGCGGACAAATGGAGGAAGTTTGAAGTTTGGAGACCAGGTGATGGCGAAAACAATGCTTCGTTGCGGTGAATGGCAGCCGAGAAGCCAAAGGGTTTGTCCAAATGATTGAGGGACCTGAAGGGAAGGAAGTCCTTGAAATGATGTGGGAAGAAAGGCCGAGGAAAAATCAGTCGAAGATTTGGTGGAAGTGGCCATTGACGAGAACGATCCAACTAAGTTCTTCCTCTTAGGATCATCCTTATCTAGTGCCGAGCGGACGGATTATGTCAACTTTTTGGTCTCCAATTTGGAGGCCTTCGCCTGGACGCCTTACGATATGCCTGGCGTCGACCGAGCTTCATTTGCCATTAGTTGAATGTCTTCCCAATGCTCGGCCAGTCATTCAAAGGACTCGCTGCTCGGCCTTGCACCATGCTGAAGTGGTAGCAGAAGAAGTGAAGAATTTGTTGGAAGCTGGGGTCATAGAGGAGGTGCAATACCCTCGGTGGATATTCCAACACGGTGGTTGTTCCGAAGAAGAACGGCAAGTGGCGAGTCTGCGTTGACTACAAGACTGTCAACCGAGCTTGCCCCAAGGATAGCTTTCCCCTCCCTCGAATTGACTAGCTGGTGGACTTAACCGCTGGCCATCAGAGGTTTAGCTTCCTGGACGCATATCGTGGCTGCCACCAGATAGCCATGTATAAACCGGACAGAGAGATCACGTCGTTCACCACCCCAGAGGCTTGTATTGCTATAAAGTCATGCCGTTCGGACAAAGAACGCCGGGGCGACCTTTCAGCGGATGGTAACAAAAATGTTCGCTCCTCTCTTGGGCCGAACAATGGAGGCCTATATCGACGATATGGTGTTAAAGAGTAAGGAGAAGTCTCAACACCTTGCCGACCTAGCAGAGATGTTCGCCATACTTAAGCACCACAAACTTCGTTTGAATGCCTCCAAGTGTGCCTTCGGAGTTGGTACCGGAAAGTTTCTTGGCTTTTTGGTCACAAACTGGGGAATCGAAGCCGACCCATCCCAAATCAAGGCGATACAGGAACTGGAGCGCCCAAACTCCACGAAGGACGTGCAACATCTTGCCGGGATGGCAACCGCGCTGAACAGATTTATCAGCCGGTCTTCGGATCGTTGCAGGCCCTTCTTCAAGACTTTGAAGGCTAAGTTTTTCTGGGACGATGAGTATGACCGCACACTGGTGGACCTAAAAGTATACCTCTCCTCCGCTCCTATTTTGGTCACACCTCAGCCGGGCGAAGAGTTATATCTCTACTTGGCGGTCTCTTAACATGCGGTGAGTGCCGTCCTGGTTCGCGCTGAAGGCGTCCAGCACTCGCCCATCTTCTATGTAAGCAAGACTCTGCTCCCAGCCGAGACGAGATATCTTCCTTTGGAAAAATTGGCGCTGGCCCTGATGATGGCGTCAAGGAAGCTGACACACTATTTTCATGCCCATACAATAGTGGTGATGACCGAGTTTCCACTTAAGGTGCTCTTTGAAAAGGCAGACTTCACTGGGAGGCTTCTGAAATGGGCCGTGGAATTGGGACAGTACGACATCAAGTTCCGCCCACGCACCGCAATCAAAGCTCAAGCTCTTGCAAACTTTGTGGCAGAATTTGCCCCTGGAACGCATCCAGTTTGCCCGGTTGACTTGGCTGGTGCGGATTTAGCACAGCCCATGGTTCAGACAGTAGAAGCAAGTGTGTTGGTGCGCAAGAGAAGAAAAGGCAAAGAGTGTCCGAACCAGCAAAGACGAGTGACTTGTTGGAGGGCAGAGTCAACTATGATAATGAAAGAGACCAGAATGAGCCGATCAGAGACTTGGAATTAAGAAGCTCCCAAAACCCTTCTGATTGCTGGAAACTGTTCATTGGCGAGATGTGGAAGCTCTTCGTCGATAGGGCATCCAGCAGACATGGGGCCGGGCTAGGAATTGTGCTGACTTCACCGGACGGGCTGATTATCGAGCAGGCAATTACGCTCGGTTTCCCAACTTCCAACAACGAGGCGGAGTATGAAGCCCTCCTCGCCGGTCTAAGAAGTGCATTGAGGATGAAAGCATCTACCCTTATGGTGTTCAGCGATTCTAAACTAGTGGTCAATCAGGTCTCAGGGGAGTATGAGGCAAGGGATGAGAGAATGGCCAAGTATCAGGCGCTGGTACGCGCGGAGATCAAAAAGTTCGACGCCATAAGAGTAGAACAAATCAACCGCGAAGGAAACAACACGGCTGATGAGTTGGCCGGGCTCGCCTCTACTCAGACAGCTTTTCCTAACCCCTTGATGATAGAATTTTTACCTCGGCCAAGTATTGAGGAACCGGAAGTGACGAGGTACTTTGCACCGACTTGGGTCCTTCTTGGATGGATCCCATCATCACCTTCCTGAAAGATAGAGTTCTACCAGAAGAAAAGAAGGCAGCCCACAAGATCCGAGCAAAGTCAGAGCGGTTTTGGCTCTCCCCATCCAGGGCCTTGTACAAGAGATCTTTCACTGGGCCATATTTGAAGTGTGTCCACTCCGCCAAGGTGGAGGCTTTCCTCTATGAGATACACGAGGGCATCTGTGGAAGCCATATGGGGGGCAGGTCTTTGGCGTATCGAGCAATTTCCCAAGGTTACTGGTGGCCGTGCATGCAGGTGGACGCGCAGAAAGACGTTCGCTGGTGTGAAAAGTGTCAGAAATTCGCTCACCAGATCCACCAGCCAGCTAGAGATTTGCTCCCTCTTTCGAGTCCTTGGCCGTTCGCGCTTTAGGGGTTGGATATTGTTGGACCACTTCCAGTAGCACCGGGCAATCGCAAGTTCTTCATCGCTGCCACCGACTACTTCAGCAAGTGGGTCGAGGCCGAGCCACTGGCGACCATAAAGGAAAAGGATGTGAAGAAGTTTGTTTGGCAAAACGTCATCACTCGCTTCGGTATACCCAGGGCCCTCATCTTGGATAATGGCACTCAATTCGATGGGAAACTCTTTCGCGGATTTTGCGAAGAGTTGAAGATTGAGTTCTACAATTCAACGCCGGCCTATCCTCAGTCGAATGGTCAAGCAGAGGCCTCGAACAAGACCATCCTGGACGGGCTGAAGAAGCGGCTTGAGAAAGCCAAGGGGAAGTGGGCTGAAGAACTCCCTAATGTGCTCTAGGCATACCGCACTACGCCAAGGCGATTGACCGGAGAGACTCCATTTGCCCTGGCCTACGGTATGGAGGCCGTCATCCCACTGGAGATTGGCATGCCAACCATCCAGTCTGAAAGTTTCCAGCCAGATCTGAACAATGAAGCTGTGGTGTTGGAGCTGGATCTTGTTGAGGAAAGGAGAGAGCGCGCACTGATCCACATAGCGCCTTATCAGCAAGAACTTTCCAAGAAATACAACAAGGCTGTACACCCAGGCTGTTCAAGATCGGAGACTGGGTCTTAAGAAAGGTGCTCGGCAACACGGTGGTCCCTGGCGAAAGAAAGCTCGATGCCAATTGGGAAGGGCCATACAAGGTGACTGGCCTTGCTGGAAAAGGGGCATACCATCTGGAAGATTTAGATGGCAAAGCTGTCCCCCGACCGTGGAATGCAGCCAATCTTAAGATTTTCTACTTTTAAGATGTAATTTGCTTTTGCTGCTTAGCTTTCTAGACCTTTAGCCTTGTGGCATTTGATGTAAGAAATAGCACATTTTCTTGTAATGAAAAATAGCCCATTTTCTTTGTTTTGTATTACATCTTTCTGTGCAAATGACACCACAAGGATTCTAGGCCACTGTGAATGCTAGGGGCAAGGAGACTGGCCTGAACGAGGCCGGGCAAACTTTCTTCTGCCGGTACAGACATGGACCGCGCAAACAGTTGGCTCCAGCGAAATAATTGGTGTGTTATCGAATTCGTGTAATTGCCGAGCTGACTTTTACTCGCCCAATTGTTGTGTCGGCATCATGACCAACCTAAATGGAATATTGGTGTTCTGTGCAATGAAAAGGCCGAGCGGATTTTGCTCGGCCAAAGCGTAATATTGGTGTTTTGTCCAACTGATAATAGCCGAGCTGAATTTGCTCGGCCAAGGGATATGTTGGTGAATTGCCCAACTTACAAGATCCAAGCTGGCTTTGCTTGGGCGAAGGTAATGTTGGCGTCCTGTCCAACCCAACGGCCGAGCTGATTTTGCTCGGCCACATCGGAACATTGGTGATTTATCCAATATATGCCGAGCTGATTTTGCTCGGCCGAAGTCATGTTGGTGATTTCCCCAACTTCCTATTAGGGCCGAGCTGATTTTTGCCCGTACAAATACAGGACTTAAAGTATTGTCAAAGCCCAATTGCGGAGGTAATTTTTGCTTGGACCGAGCTTATTTTGCTCGGCTCATGAAAATGACTATTCATTCGAAAGATGAAAGAGCCGAGCTGGTTTAAGTCCAAGCAATTCTGATTTTAGCTCAGCATATTGCACGGCAAACCCGACCTATAAGTTTGAATCAAGAAATTCATGTACATGCCAACCGAACAGAAATAGGCAATCAACGAGCAAAAACTTCAAATTTCATTGATAGAAGATGTTTCATTACAAGAGGCGGGGCCAAGCCCGGTTACATTCAAAAAAAAAAAAAAACAAAACGAACGAAGTAAGGAAAATAAGGGGTGATGTTTCAGTCCAGTTCCAAGTCAACGGTTTGCTCGGCGGCCTCAGTTATCTGCTCGGCGATCTGGACATTTTGCTCAAGCAAGTTTTCCTCGGCCTCATCGTCAGTGCCTACCCCCACGGCAACCTCCCGATCAGCCACTTCGTCTTTCGCATCTTGAGATGCTTCGGTAGTGGTTTGCTCGGCTTGTTACGCGGCGGCGGCGGCTTCTTCCTCGGCCTCTTTCCTTGCCTCTGCGATGAGCCGGTTTTGAGTTGCGTTGGCATACGCCTGCATGTAAACCGGGATATACGCTGCAGGCGGATTCACGAACATTTCAGCGTCCTGACCAACGCCAACTTTTTCCACGGCTGCTTTCCAGCCGCACTGGAAAAATATGTCCTTGGTCGCTTGGACCTGCCACTCGTAAGTCTTCTCGGCCTGCGCGTACCCCCGGTCCTCGGCTTCATCAACGGCCTTGTCTTTCTCTTCCCGGTGTGCGTTCCATAGCTTCCGCAGCTCGGCAAGGTACCGGGCCTTGGTTGACTTCACGGCCCGCTGCTTGTCAGCTTCAGCTCGGTCAACTTTCAGCCTCAGATCGTCTCGCTCCGCCGCGATAGCCTCCTGCGCCGCCTTAAGCTTCGTTATCTCGGCCTCTTGGGCCTTGTTTTCGGCAATGGCATCCCGGAGGCTCTGCCGCACTTTGATCATCCGGTCGTGGGCCAGATAGTTCTTTTGCATGGCCTGGAAACAAGTGAAAAATTGTGAGTATTCGGGAAACCGAGCAAAAACCGAGCGAAAACTTTGAAGAAAAGAACGGAGCACTTACAAGCACTATGGATTTTGCCGCCGAGCGTAGGACCTTCAGGTCGGAAAGCTCATCGTGTTTTTTCATGTCAGCGGGCAGGATCAACCCCTTGGTCAAATTAAAACCAAGCGAGTACTCCTTGTCCGCGTAGACTGAGTCTTTTGCCGAAACAGCTCGGCCTTAGTATTTGAACTCGGGCGCCCAGACCGGGGGGGTGGCGGGGCTCTTGGATGGCCCAGCGAGTGGCTGCTCAGTCTGGTTCCCCAGTTCGGTGGAGGCGAGCTCAGTGGAGTCTTCGTCAACGAGGCCTTGTCTCGTTGTATCCTTCCTCGGTCTTTTCTTTGACCGGCCAGCCGATTGTTCGCTGGCGAGAGCCAACGCCGCGCTCTCCTTTTGCCCGGCAGGTGCGGATGATGTTCCCCCGATTGCCTCCGGTGGTTGGGACTCGCCTTCCTCACCGTAATCATGGATTTGATGGCCCTGATATTCGCCATTTCTTGCTCGGTGGTGAGAGGAACAAGTTTGATCGGCGGCAGATTTGGATCGGGTTCTGGGGAAGGAGCGCGGAGGAAGTCGGTCACTTTGCTTTTGCGCGGGGCGGTGTAATGGTAGGTCTGCTCAAAGCCGAGCAGTTTAGATGACTTTCTCTCTTCGGCCGGGTGACGCAGTAAGACCCTTATGGCTTCTTGGTTAGCCCGGTGGTAGTCTGCTGCTAGATACTTATCTGCAAAAAGAAAACAAGTGTTAGACTGGCGAAAAGAGAAACTAATGCAAAGATGAAATAGTGCGGTTAGCCGAGCTACTCACCAGCACTGCCGAAGTCCTTCCTAATGTACCAGCCCGGTATGGGCCCCTCGGTGTCCTCATAATTACCGGACACCCAGAGGAAGTCATCGTCGTTGGTTTCTTTATCTGGGTTGCCTTCGATGAGTTTTGCTCAGCCCTTCTTTACCTTAAGGTACCAGCAAAACCCACCCTTATTTTTGCTAAGGCTATACTGGTGGAAAATTTCAGCAAGGCCGAGATTGAGACCGAGCCTCCGATTCAGCTCGACGACTCCATTTATTATTTTGTACGTATTGTTGGAGACTTGGGTCGGGCAAAGCCTTGTCTGTCTCAAAAATTCGTAGATCAAGGGTTGGACGGGGAAGCGAAGCCCTCATTCAACAATAGAGACGACCGTGAAGGGGCACCGGTCTAGGTCCCCCCAAGGAGTTTCTCCATTTTTGGCGAGTTCTAAGACGACGTCACCCGGGATGTGGTACTCCCTTCGAAACTCGGCCATCGTATCGGGCGAGCTCACCATGAATCGGTACTTCCCCATCTACCTCGGTTTTATTGGGTAATTAAATTTGTCTCGGTCAAAAATGTTGGTGTGTTTGCTCGGTCTTTGAGCTCCACCAGTGATAGTGCTGGTCTGGCCTGGTCGGTCCTAATTTGTTCTGCATTGTTAAAAAATAATTCCAAGGGTTAGCACGGCATAAATTGCACGGCTCCTATTGGAACTGGCTCAGTGAAAGGATTATTAGTGTTTGATCGGTCCGACCCTATCTCGGCTAGACTACTTGGTCAATTTCGCAGTTCGGTTCTAACTCTCCACTTCCGGCTCGGCCAAGGTCTAAGAAGGGGATGCTAACGAAGCTCTAGCTCGGTTCAAGCATACTTACAGATCTAATTGAGCCTTTAGCTCGGTCGAGGCCCCAAGTAAAGACCTCAGACAAATTTTCGCTCGGTTCAGTCCTACTTATGGATCTAATTTGGTATTCAGCTCGGTTGCGGCTTCGGCGGGAAGCCACAAACTAGTTCTTGCTCGGCTGAGGCTCTACCTACGGATCTAAATGAGCATCTAGCTCGGTTTTGCACAGTGTTCATCCTGTTCTTCCTGTTCATCCTAAGTTCGAGGTTCGTTCATTCGAACCAAGTAGAAACAGGGCACGAAGGCCCCATGTGCCCCTCCAATTCCTGTTTGCCCTAGGATGTGCCAATACTACCCCATGGAGGAGGTATTGGGAGATGCCTATCGTCCCTAAGCGAAGAACATCAAGAACACGAAGACAAAAAATGAAGAACGCGTGTGGAGATCTGGGGAAGGGAAAACTTACCAGAGTGAGAGGACGAAGTTGGTTCAACTCCACAAGCTTGATGACAGCTCCAGCGGGGACGGAAATGGTGGGTGCAACGAGAAGAGACGCAGCAGCAGAGAGGGTGAAATTTCAGAGAGTATGGGAGCTAGGGTTTTGGGTTGAGGAAGGAGGTGAAAAGTGAAGGGTTTGGACCCCTCGTTGGAGCCAAAATAGGGGGGAAACCCAAACGGCTGCGCCGTTTGAATCCTGTGCGTGCAAGACAGCTGGTTGCACGACCCAATGGCGTGAAGCCACGTGGCACTGAGAAAAGGGGGTTGTCAGTACGGCTGCACGCCCACTGACAAGACTTCTGAGGCAGTGACCGACCAAATGAAGACAGCTCGGCCCTGGCTTCGATCCTCATCACGCTCGGCTTGGAAATGGCACAGCTCACTGACCGTTGGCTCGGTCGCAATGGTAACCCCAATCACGATTAGCTCGGATGGGATTAAGGGGCAATTGAGAGGGGATGTCTGCACCTTTAGTACGACCGAGCTACGATAGCGCGGGAAGTGACAGACCTCTCAGCGCCGTACCGTTCCCTCCATGTAGCGCAGTCCATGAGTCTGTTTTGCACGGTCAAGGAAATCGGCCGACCAGGCACGATCCAGTGCCTGATCGAGCCGTGACGTGGCAGAGTACGCAGCGGTGTCTAGTAACCGAACTAAGGGTAGCCCGGACTGGACTTGAGACGCCGTTAGGGCCGGTATGCCGCTAACCGATCAGCCGAGATGGACAGGCTTCGTGTAATTGAGGATGAAGGTAGAACGGGCTGAGGCCGGCGCGCACTGCAGCCGGGTGCCATGATAGACCAGTCAATTACAGCTCGGCCGTGAGAGTCCGGTATTTGTCCCTTTGCCGAGGGACAAGTCGGCGTGTCATAGCTCGGTCGTGCTGCTTGTGGTGGCAATTCTCCTTGTGCTAGGCCGGCCGTGATACTCCGGTTAGGTGCGCCACGTGGGCCAATGGCATGAGGGAGAGGACATCTGCTCCATGCACGCATCAATACCGTTGGACAGTTCTGCATATACTGATTGGAGGACAAAACCTTTACACGCGTAAGGTGGTGAGAGGCGAGCACTGCCATCTGTCTAGGGAAGGACAACAGAGGTAGTGCGCGCACAATCTTAAGGCTGCATGGCCAGCCTAGAAATAGGAGGAAGATGAACGTTAGAGGTATGCAACTTCTTTCCCAAAAAAAGACATTCTCTCTCTAACAACCTCCTTCTTCCTCAAGTGGTCTGACTTGATCGTCGGAGGGTCTATCCGGCACACCACCGCCGGGCAGCTCACCATTTCTGTGTCGCCAGGTTAACTGCCGTCAAGTGAAGCTTGGAGTGCAAGGAGTACGGAAAGTAGAGGATATTTCGCCCCCGTACATCAACAATAAAACACCGAAATCTATGAAAAAGGTAAGCATTTAAAAAAATTATTTGAAAATAAAATGTATGACATTAGTTTAAATTAGGTATAACTTGTGTCATATCATGTGGCAAACAGGCATAGGATGGGGAATATGTCCTCGTCAAGTTTACAAAATTTATATTTTTACCTATAATTTTAATAAAATTATTCATTTTGCTCACTTTAAAATTATATATATCCCTTAAATCTTTAATAACTCTTTTTTTTTCTTTTTTTTTGAAAAAAAATTTGGCAATTTACTCTTTAAATATTTATTTTCATTTATTTGTTGAAAAATTCCAAACCTATCTTTTTATTTGGATTATTCTTTCATTTTTTTCATTCATATAATTACAAGTTATTGATAAAAATAAAATTAAGTGTTATATATATATATATATATTAATGTAAGACCGACTGGACACCCTAGAACTTTGGTCACATTGGCTACACCCAAGCAGCCAAGTGATCCCTGCAAGTCAGTCAACTTTGCTAAACCACTGGGTCGATCTAACCATCCTATTTGGGCCTAGACCAACTCGAACAATGCTGCTCCTTCAACACCATTTGGGCTTATCCCTTCCATTTAGAGCTATAATTAAATACAGTATAAAGAGATAATAAATGTAACAATATTGCAAATTATTAGAGGATTTTAATTATTTTTTCATCTTCTATACATGAGACTCACTATATTCAATAAGTAATGAGGAGTCCTATTATTTTCTGGTTGTAATAGGTTATATATTTGTTTTATTGTGTGTATGTATATTCACATATCATTTTCAAAAGAAAATGAATGTTTTGATCACTTTGCTGGATTTCAAGTCCCAATCTCAGTCATGAAGTAAGATCCAATTGACATGTTGACAACAAAGTTATATTCCTATTAGATGCGGGCTCATTGTTGTGACTTGATCTTTGTTGTTCCCTGTTGTACCTTAAAACAACGTTGTTTTATATTAATTTTTTTAAAACTAGATTTTCATGACCTTTGTCTCTCTTCCTATCTCGTCTCCATGGCTTCCATCCCACAACAACGATCAACCTTGAACATCATCCACCACAAAACCACTCCAACGGTAGCCCACCACTAACAAGCCACATGGCCAACGCCAAACAAGGTGTCTGCTTAGAGGATTTGGATTTCATCTCTCTTCTACTCTCTTTCTCCATCTTGGCTAAAGCCACATATTAATCCCTTCTTTTTTTTTCTTTTTTTTTTCTCTCTCTCTCTCTCTCTCTCTAAATATTAGATCAACTCCATTACCAATCACTTTTACAAGGGTCCACAAATGTGGCGAGCATCCCACCAATAAACCCACCACACCAAATTAATTTGCTAGAATGGTTGAAGCCTGTCATAAACAAGTTTTTAGTTGTGCAATTTTGAGTTTTTATATTATTATTATTTTTAAATCAAGTCACAGCAGTAATCCCACATCCTTCCTGCAGCAGGGAACATCTTGGATTTTTTTTTTAAAAATTATTGATGAATTTGTAGTATATAAGACAAGAATTCTTAGTTTGCATATGATTTGCAAGGTAGCCAAATGACCAAGGGAAAAGCACAAACAAGAGTCCTAGGCCTGCAAATTCAGATCCTGATTTTTGGCTCTAGAAAGTCTTCAATTTTTTTTTTTTCCAAGGCATATAAAAACATTAGGTGGTGAGGCCACAGCCATTGGATAGTTCACACCTTCATTGCATTGTTTGTCTAGTTGGAAAAATTATTGCGCCTTATATGAAATTATTTACCTGATACTCCTGATTAATAAGAAATCGTAATATATATTACGTTATTATTTGTTTTCTAACTATCTAATAAATGTTAGTTAGTATGTCTTACTCGTAAAGTTTTTCATTACGTGATTGATTTGGAGTATTACATAAATAATGTCACATGGTATTCCGAAACTAGTGAATAATTACTCATTTGATTGAGCTTTTGGAGTCCATTACAGGTCTACTCTGATGATTCAACTCGTTCATTTTGTAGGCACTTGTGTTTATATAGTTAATTAAAAAACTAGATTGATATGATAACTATAACTATATTATTTCAACTTTTTATTTTTCTTCAAAAGGTAGAGACGGTAATTATAAATTTGAAAAGGTTGTTTATTTTTTTGCAGACAAATATGATGTAACAATGTTGCTACAATTAACATATTAATTTATTTTTTTATGAATAATCTACGCACAAAGACTTACAAAATTAACGGATCAAATCATTAGACTAGAACTTGGGGTGGCACTTGTTTGTAGATCGTCAAAAAAAAAAATAAAAAAAAATACAACCATCACACGATGTCCACTCCTACCACCAAGTGTGGGGAAGTATTTTGTGAATGACAGCACATGGTTAAGGTGATGTCGACGTATCAGCCGAGGTGCCACGTGGCTTGGTTATATTGTCGAGATGATCTCGATTAGGCCGAGGTTATCTGCGGAAATACCGAAATTTGAGATGAATGAATAAGGGATAAGAGTCCTAGAATAGGGGAGGATCTTAGCTTGGATAATGATAAGGCTTAAAGAGAGTTTATCTCTGTCTAGCTGAGGATCCAGGATGAACATTGAGCCAGAGTCCCACAAAGCAAGGCTTCTACAGGGATCAGGTAAATGCTGGCTATAAAAGCAGGGCACCCCCGTAGGTCTCAGGTATGAGTGATATACTGTGAGCAGTATATTTTTTCTAGTGAGTTTAAGCACTATTTGCTATCTGTAAGAGATATAGGTCACTGACTTGATCGTCGGAGTGCCCCTAGGTGGACGAACCACCGCCAGATTCTCATCTTCTTGTTGTAGGTTGTTTGGCTTAATCTATTCTGCCGGTGCTCTCTAGCTGAGTTTCCCATTTGATTGTGTGGTCAGAAATCAAAACCCACAATTTGGCGCCGTCTGTGGGAATGTAAGGAGAATATATGGCCAACAACGGGCATAGAGAAAAGATTGGGGACAACATCCCTTGAGTGAGTGGTAAACATGTCGACCCTAACATCGAGGAAGAAAACCATAATGAAGGAACACGGGACTAGATTCCCGGGGATAAGGACGTCGACAAAGAGGGAGATGCCCCGAAGAAATCAGGTCGAGATGAGTATCCAGGTATGGAAGGATAGATGCTTGAGGAGGGATGACAAGATGAAGGGAATGGCCAACAAGTTGGTAGATCTATAATCGGTTGTCAACTTCATGATATAAAACAACGTCATGTAACCACCATTTCCGTTGCAGGACATGCCGATGCCAGGGGCCAAGACTGATGCCCAGAAAGGGGGGCAGAAAACAATCCCAGCAGTCCTGCAGCATGGCAAGGAAAATGAACGCTCACACCAGCCTTCACGAGATGCCGGGCGAGCAAAGTCAGTGAGAGGTGAGTCTCAGAAGACACCTCATACCAAGGGAACTTGTGTTAAAGAACATCGCCACGTCCAAGGTAAGAAACTTTGGTTTGATACAGTGAATGAATAAAAATCCAAGAGGACACACCACGATGTCGGGAGCAACGCACCAAAAAGACTGAAATCTGTTGACAGCCGAGCTCCTGGTTAGACTAAGGAGGACTTGACGGACTACCTCCATAGGAAGCTGCAGAATGCCGAGGTCACATCCCCTCTCAAACTAAGAACGCCGTTCTCAGTGGAGTTGGATAGGTTTGAGGCCCCAAAAAGGTTTCATATGCCGAGGTTCCAGATTTATGACAGTAAGTCCGATTCGAACTTTCATGTCGGCTTATATCTGAATTCAATGGCTTTGTATATCGGGAACGAGCAGTTGCTATGCAAGGTGTTCCCCTTATCCTTTAGAGAAATTGCATCAGATTGGTTTCACAAGTTGCCGAAAGGAACTGTAAAAAGTTGGGAAGGCCTAGGCGAGATGTTTGTGGCCAGGTTTGTTACAAACAAATTGCAGCCATTAAGGATAGATTCCCTGATGGCTTTGAAAATTAGCGAGGTTGAAAGCCTCAAGGCTTATGCCAAAAGGTATTATGAGGTGTTCAGCTGAATACCAGGATACAACAAGGAGTTGGCGGTCGTGTCTTTTAAAAACAGCTTGGAGGATGAATGCCTGCTTTGAAAGTCGCTGGAAAAAACTGCCAGAAAGCATGGAGGAGCTCATGGCATGGATCGAGAAATATGCCAAAGCAGAAGAGGATACGCTATAAACGAAGGCGCCGAAGCAGGATAAGAGAAACGGCTCGCCAAAGTGAGGCCGAGGTAACACTGATTTTAACAGGTAAGAGACAGGGTTGAGGGCTGCACAGGCAGTTACCACTGTGTTCTGGATCTCGGTTTACAAAGTTCTAGAAAGCATCAGGAACCAGCCATATTATAGAGCGCCGAAGAAGGTCCCCGGCGAGTTTATGGGAAGGAGCCTTGGGAAACACTGTGCCTACCATAATGAGGATGGACACCTGACTTAGGGGTGTAGCGCCCTGAAGATGTACTTGGAAGATCTGGTCAGACAGGGTCACTTGAGGGACCTAGTAGATGAGGCCAGAATCAGGGAAGAGCATGCAAGGCTTCTTCTGGCACCAGCGACACCTCCACCGCCACAACAACAGCAAGCAGAACCTCGGGTGATCAATGTGATTTATTCGAAAGTTAATGAGAATGATATGCGAGGAGAAACACAAAAGATGAGGCATTTACAACATGTGTATCAGGTCCAGCAAAAGAGGCTTAGGACAAACGAGTACCAGGGACCGATGATGTTCTTTACTGAGGCAAACCTAGACATGGTGCAGCATCCGCACAATGATGCTCTGGTAGTGACCCTCAAGATTGGAGAATGCCAAGTAAGGCGCATTATGATCGACCAAGGCAGCTCTTGTGACATCATATATGTCAGATGTTACAAGGAGCTTGGCCTTCACCGAGATGATTTGGAGTAGTCGGACAGCCCAATGGTCTGGTTCAATGGAACGTCAACATGGCCTCTGGAAGAAATAAATTTGGAGGTACAGGCAGGTATCGGGAATGTTAGCATAGGATTTACAATAATTAATACCTCCTCTCCTTACAATGCTATATTGGGAAGATCGTGGCTGCACGCAATGAGGGTTGTTCCCTCAGCGCTGCTCCAGTTGTTACGATTTCCAACTGAACATAGGATTGGGGAAGTTAGAAGGGATCAAGTGCAGACAAAGAATTGCTCCATGGCAG
This sequence comes from Camellia japonica, assembly GCA_030407325.1. Classification (NCBI taxonomy): domain Eukaryota; kingdom Viridiplantae; phylum Streptophyta; class Magnoliopsida; order Ericales; family Theaceae; genus Camellia; species Camellia japonica. Next base: position 167,768,912 of record JAPPVO010000017.1, read on the forward strand.
CAATGAAATCCAACTACAATGCGCGAGAGGGAGAAAAAGTAGAAATTGAGGACGAGGACATGGAAGTCCTAGATGATGTCGGCAAAGAACCGGCTGAGAAGAGCGAGGAAGTCTTGAAGAAAATTCTAGTCCAAGAAGGGGATGGAGAGCGCTTCTTCCTTCTTGGCTAAGGTTTGGCCGAGGGGGAGGAAAGAGAGTTAGAGGCTTTCTTACGGGCCAACATAGAAGTATTTGCCTGGACACCATATGAGGTGCAAGCATTGACCCTGAGGTCACATGCCATATGCTCAATGTAGACCTGTCGGCTAAACCTGTCATTCAGTGGGCAAGGAAGCCGATGTTGATTCATGTAGAGGTAGTAAAGAAGGAAGTGGACAAGCTGTTGGAAGCCAAGGCTATTCGGGAAGTGAACTACCCAACCTGGCTGTCCAACATAGTAGTTGTAAAAAAGAAGAATGAAAAGTGGAGGATCTGCGTGGACTTCGCAATCCTGAATAAGGCTTGTCCTAAAGACAGCTTCTCTCTGCCTAAAATTGATCAGCTGGTAGATGCTAATTCAGAGCATGGGAGGATAAGCTTCCTGGATGCTTACAGGGGATATCACTAGATAGCAATGTATCCCCATGACGAGGAAAAGACTGCATTTATCACCCAAAAGGGCTGTACTGCTACAAAGTGATGCCTTTCGGGTTGAAAAATGCAAGAGCAGCCTACCAGAGGTTGGTGACCAAGATGCTCAGACATCTGATTGGCAAAACAATAGAAGTGTACATTGATGACATGGTCATGAAAACCAAAGAACCTAGGAATCATTTGGCCCACTTGAAGGCAGTTTTTGATATCCTCAAAACATATCGGCTCCGACTCAATGCTTCGAAATGTGTATTTGGAGTCGGGTCTGGTAAGTTCCTGGGATACTTGGTCACCAGAAGGGGTATTGAAGCAAGCTCAAATCAAATCAAGGCCATCCTTGATTTAAAGAGTCCAACATCGGCCAAGCAGGTCCAAATTTTTACCAGCAAGGCAGTAGCCCTGAATAGGTTTATCAACCGAAGTTCTAATAAGTGTAAACCATTTTTTAGTTTGTTAAAGAAGGCTATAGATTTTTTGTCGACGGAAGAGTGCAAAGTCGCCCTGGCCAACTTGAAAAAGTACCTGAAAACAGCTCCAGTTCTGTCAAATTCAGTACTTGGAGAAGAATTGTTTCTATACTTGGCAGTTTCAGAACACGCAGTAAGCGCGGTAGTAATCCAAGAGGAGGAAGGAGAATAGAAGGCGGTATACTATGTAAGTAAGACCCTAGCAGGTACAGAAATCAGGTACCTACCCTTGGAGAAACTAACACTAGCCTTGGTGATGGCTTCGAAAAAATTGAATCACTACTTCCAAGCCCACAAGATTGTGGTGCTGACTGAGCATCCTTTGAAGTCCCTGTTGCAGCAGGGAGATCTGACAGGCAGGGTAGCGAGATGGGCAGTAGTGCTGGGCCAATATGACTTGGAATTTAGGCCTAGAATAGCAATTAAAGGCCAGGTTCTGGCCGACTTTACCTATGGTGCCATCTCGCGTCGGACTTCGGTAAGCCATGGCTTGGGATGCCTAGGGGAGCAGAAAGAAACCCAACTGGGGCCCAAGAACCCCACTCTAGCAAAACAGAAGAAAGAAGAGAAACCAAAGCCCTGTGACATCTACATCAGCGACTCCTTCTACATGTTTGTTGATGGAAGTTCAAACCGTCAAGGAGCGGGGGCAGGAGTAGTGTTAGTGTTGCTAGATGGGTGAATGTTAGAGCAGTCTATTCGTTTGGGATTCAAGGCCTCAAATAATGAAGCAGAGTATGAGGCACTGATTGGAGGGTTGAAGTTGGCAGCAACAATGGAGGCCGATAAGGTGGTAGTCTTCTGTGACTTCCAACTTATTGTGAATCAGGCAACAAGCGAGTATGCAACCCGAGATGAACGAATGATAGCCTATGTTAAAGAGGTTGTCAGTTTGCTTTCCTTGTTCCAAGATTGCCGGTTACAGCAACTAGCCAAGATGACAATAGTCACGCCGACGCCTTGGTGAACCTAGCTAGTGCAATGAAATCAGGTAAGGCAAGGACCATAATGGTTGATTATTTGTCAGGCCCAAGTATGGAGCCCCAGATCACAGAGTACGAAGTAATGTGTGTGGAGATGGGACCAAACTGGATGGATGCAATAGTAATGTTCCTTAGGGATGATAAGCTACCAGATGATTGAAAAGAGGTGCACAAGACCAAGTTGAAGGCGGCCAGTTGTGGAGATGGGATCAAGCTGGATGGATGCAATAGTAATGTTTCTCAGGGATGACAAGCTGCCAGATGACCGAAAAGAGGCACACAAGACCAGGTTAAAGGAGGCCAGATTCAGCCTAACAGCAGATGGCCATCTCTACAGGAAATCCTTCACTGGACCCCTTTTGATATGTATACATCCCTCCCAGGTTGAGGACTTTCTATATGAGATTCATGAAGGAGTTTGTGGAAACCATGTTGGGGGCAGATCACTTGCTCATAGGGCCATCATTCAGGAGTACTGGTGGCCCTACATGTGGAAGGATGTTGAAGCCTACATCAGAAAATACGACAAGTGTCAAAGGTTTGCACCTTTGATACATTAACCAACAGCAGATTTGAACACAGTATCCAGCCCTTGGCCATTTGCCTAGTGGGGCATGGATCTTGTTGGACAACTGCCCCAAGTAACTGGGCAAAAGAAGTTTCTGTTGGTAGCAACTGACTACTTCACGAAGTGGGTAGAGGCTGAACCCCTTGTGAAGATTCGAGATATTGATGTGAAGAACTTCATATAGAAGAACATCATCACCGGGTTTGGGATCCCAAGGACAATAATAGTAGATAATGGTACACAGTTTGACATTAAGCTAATCAAAAGCTTCTATGCAAAGTATAAAATCAAGAACTACTACTCCACTCCAAGTTTCCCTCAGAGCAATGGTTAAGTAGAAGCATCAAATAAGACTATCTTGGATGGGATCAAGAAGAAGCTAGAAGCAGCGAAAGGGAAGTGGGTGGAGGAGTTGCCCAATGTATTCTGGTCATATCGGATTACGCCGAGAAAATCAACTGGGGAGTCTCCTTTTGCCATGACTTATGGCACTGAAACAGTTATCCCACTAGAAGTCGGCATCCCTGGAATCAGAACCCAGGGAGTAGAGAATGGGACTAACGAGGCATTCCTAGCCTGAGATCTGGATCTGTTGGAGGAGAAAAGAGAAAGAGTAGCAATTCGGCTAAGGACATACTAGCAGCAACTTGTTAGGGCTTACAACAAGAAGGTCAACCCAAGAGAGTTCAAAAGTGGAGATCTCATCCTGAGGAAAGTTGTCGGCAACAAGAAAGATCCTAGGGAGGGCAAGCTTAGCCCAAACTGGGAGGAGTCTTATAGAATCATCTCGGTTGCTGACAATGGGGCATATCGGCTTGAAGACACTAATGGCAAGGAGTTGCCAAGACCCTGGAACACTTGCAATTTGAAGTTTTTTTATCATTAGTCTTTTGTTTTTTGATGATTATGTCATGATTTTATTAGCTGAAGTAATAATAAAGTGCTAGTTTGATTTTTATGAATTTGAAATTTGTGCGATAGGACTGACCAGTCCTATGACGATGTTTCCGATTGAAACATGACGAATAACTTAGACTTATTATATGTTAGAGTTGAATTATATTTGCATATAATAGAGTTAAACTAAGTTAGCGATGTTTCTGATTGAAACATGACGAGTAACTTAGACTTATTGTATGACAGAGTTGAATTATACTTGCATATAATAGAGTTGAACTAAGTTGGCGATATTTTTGAATGAAACATGACGAGTAACTGAGACTTATTATATGGCAGAGTTGAATTATATTTGCATATAATAGAGTTGAACTAAGTTGAATTAACCTAGACTTGCTATGTCGACAGAGTTAAACTCAGAATGAACTAAGTCTGCTTTAGTTAGATTAATAGAAAAACCAAGGTTGAATACCTCAGCCAGTCTTTGTTTGAATCTGACTTCGGCGAAAGGCCATAAGCGCATAATGTGAACTTAAGTGGAACTTAGGTTCACATTAGGGGGGTAGGGATCAGGAATGATAAATAAACTTGAGAGCTTAGCACTTGTTGAAATTTTTAGAAAAATTTACAAGTTAGAATGGGCTTGACACTTGTTGAAATTTTAGAACAATTTACAAGTTGAATTTAGCCGAGGTAATGAGGAAAGATGTATTTGAGGTACATATTACCCGAGATGACTAACTAGGTTTTCAAGCTCGGAAAGGTTGGAAGGGTGAAGTCTTGATAGAAGACAGCAAGTGGAAGTAAAGAAGCAATACTTGATTGAATAAGTTTAAGAAATATCACTTGTAAAAATATTTTGAAATATTTTTAAGTGTTAGCCGAGGTATTCCAATTGTTGGCTGAAACAAACAGTCCAGGTTTATATCCGAGGTACTTTACCACGAAGTGATTACACAGTTAAGGTGTACTTGGAAGAAATCGCAATACTATTCTAAATGTGGAAATGTGCAAGAAATGGAAAGCACAAAATGAAGAGAACATTCAAAAGAAAGGAAGACATGCATTCAAAGAGAACTTGTTCATTTACAAAGACAAAAAAAGTCACGTCAGCCAAATGAAAACCAACATTGTTCAAAACAAAACAGAAGATTACATTGTTCATAACAGTTCAAAATAACAAGTAAAGGAAAAAAATTCTAAATGCTAGGATCATTAGGGATTCTCTGTAGATTGCCCTGCATCGGCGATTGATGGTGTCTCAGCCTCGGCAGATAGTTAAGTAGTCTTCTTGGCTGCCTTCTCAGCCTGGATCTCGACGTCGATCTCAAGAAGAGCCTCATCAAGGCTCTTCTCGGTGGTCTCAACCTCGACTTCAGAAGTGGTCTTGGGAACTTCGTCCTCGTCATCCTGAGTCAAGTCCAGGACTTGTTCATTTAGAGTTGGGGACTTGGCCCTAGCAGCTTCAATCTTTTGAGCAACATCGGCGACTGTGTCCTTGTCGGCCTCAACTTCTTCTTCCTCTTCAGCCTCATCCTCGGATTGGCTTGGAGTGGATGGGAATAGAAGAGCAAGTCGACTAGCATCACAGAGAGGCGAGTCATCGAGGACGGCCAATTCCTTCAACGCAGACATCCATCCAAGGGTGTAACCCTTGTTGCATGCCTCGTTGACTTACTTCTTGTATGCGTCGTGGACGTCGGCCGCTTCTTCGGCGTATGCCTTCTCGTCGGCCGCCTTTATTTCGGCCGCTTTAGTGGTAAGTGCCATTTGGAGCTCAGTTTGGGCTTGAGACTCCTTCTCTTTAGCTTCTTTTGCCTCGGCCTTGGCGACCTTAACGACATTTTTAGCGGCTTCGACGCCATCCTTGGCTTTGTTTTGGGCCAGTTGGGTAGCTTTCGCCTAGTCCTACAAGCTTCGGATGCGGGGCATCGGCCTTATTTAGTGAAGACAGGAGCTTGGCTGCTTCCTTTGTCTTGTTGGTCAGTTCTTTCTTAAACTACTTGATTTTTGACTGCGAGGGAGTGACTCTGTTGGATAGCCTGCAAGAATGGAAATAAAATTCGTTAAGTATGAGAACTAGAGTTGAAATTGGACAAAAAGTTACAAGTGCTGAAACTTACCAAAACACAGTGCTGCATCATCAATGCATAGTTTTCGTACTGAGAGAGCTCGACCATCTGATTGATGTCGGCTGGAAGGAGAACAGTGGTGGAAAGAGCAGCAGCAACTTCCACACTATCAAGAGTACTGTCCTCGGCTAGAAAAGGTCGATCTCCGACCTTGACAGATGTGGTCCAAGGCTCATTGGCATGAAAAACACTGGGCTCAAAAGCCTTCCTAGACCTCGACTTCTTGGATCGCGGCTGATCAGATGTCTCGGCCTCGGCAGGCCTCTTTTCAGCGGCAGTAGAGCTCTTCTCTATTTTAGCCAATTTAGAAATTGGCACTGTATCTTCTGACTCAACTTTTGTGGTTGCGGCTTTGGCCTTAGCCCTTTTTACCCTCTTTGTCTTGGGCTTTGGTTGGGATTGGGATGGGGAAGAAGAATGAACTGACACCACGCTAGGGATGTCTGCTAGCAGGTCGTCGGGAACAATTTTTGCGCGACCCATTTCGTCGGCAGTAGCGACAATGGTAACTCTAGGACCAAAATGAATAGATGGCAAGGCGATTAGAAGGTTGAAAGGGTCGGTCTCTGAGAAGTCAAGACCTCGGTGTCATATATTGTAACAACCCTAACCCATACTTAATGTTAATTCATGCTTAATTATGTCTAATAAGCAATTAAGTAAAATTTTGTAACATATGTTGCCTTATTTGTGTTTATATTTGTCTATCGTAGAAAGATCTGTTCATATTTACGTTTCGGTTTGCGAATTGAAGGCCTTGTCGGCATCCGATTCAGGAATTGACTTGATTTATATGTTATTTGGGAATTATGAAAAATTATGGTAGGTTTAATTAAAATTCGGTTCGGAATAATTAAATTAGATTAATTTAATGCCCACTTGATTAGCCTTAATTAACTATCATTAGGTAAGCCTATATAAGGCTTCATATGTGCTCTTACTCACTCTTTTCTTTCATTCAAACATATTTTGAGCTCACACACACACACAAGCGTGTAGAGAGAGAGAGAGAGAGAGAGAGAGAGAGAGAGAGAGAGAGAGAGAGAGACTAAGGAGAAGTCTTCAAACAAGGAATTTGCTAGGAGATTTGGAGAATTACTCAAGATTTTGACTAATTAAAGCTCAATTGGGTAGCCTAGGTAAGAGCTCAACCTTGCAACTTTGGAATTGAGTCATTTAGCACATGAATACAAGTGAAATAGGTGAATTCATATGAGAATTGAGCTAGAATTGAAGAAGCTAAGTCATTCCATACATGCATGCATGTTTCATAGCATTTTAAAGTTGTTTTCAAATCCTTTCTCACATGTATGTTGTAAATCTAGCATGGTTTGAAGAATTCATAATATGTCTCACCATTGAACCTCATTTGATCATGTTTTAGAATCTAAGAACTCAAGTGAATATATGCATGACAAGTTCATATCATGTTCTTGAAGTTTCAAGTTGAATTTTGGCCAATTTACTTACTCTTGGGCCTTGATTTTACAAAATGATCCTTAATTTTTGATGATTTTCAAGTTTAAATGTATTTTCTCAAGTGTTTGGCGCAAATGGATGAGTTTTGTAGCTTTAAAGTTGAAATTGGGAGCTTGGAGGTGAATCTGGATATTCCAGAATTCGACTTCTCCGCTCGAGCGGCAGATCCTGCACTCGAGCGGACACTTTTGTTTTTGTATCTCCGCTCAAGCAACCAAAAGTTTGCTCGAGCGTGAAATGCAAGCTCCCAGAAGTTCTATGTTTTTGCAGACCGTTCGAGCGACAAGGGTTGCGCTCGAGCGAGGGCATGAGTCTCACGCTCGAGCGACTGTCAAGCATGAAAATCACACAACCAGTATTTTTCTAAAGTTTGCAGACCGCTTGAGCGAAGGAAGTTGCGCTTGAGCGGCCCCTCATATGTTTTCATGGCCGCTCGAGCGGGGACCTTTGTTTCCAGCATTTTGACCAAGTGTTTTCCAATGCATTTTGGCATTCTCATTGCATCCTAGGCATTCCTAAGCTAAGATTAGGACACCATAATGAGGATAAAAAGTAGAAACACACCAAAATAAGAAAGAATTAAGTTAATGTTTCCGGGTGTGTAATTCAGTACGTGTTCGTTTTGTAACTGTGTAGGGCACACGCCACAAGACGTCTGATTTGCCCATTCTGTCTGTTTGCCTTGAAGCCATCTGTTAATTATGAATAATAACTCTGTAAATCTATGTTTGACTATAAGTATTTTCTGACTGAAATGATAAGATCTGTTTTCTGAAATGCTATTTTATGAATCATGAATAAATGTCTATTTTTCTGAAATGTATTTGTGGCATCGTTAGTTTACGTAGCCCTCGCTCGGGGGTAACAATACCGTGGCCAATATGCATGTGGCCCTCGCCTGGGGGTAATAATACTGTGGTTTATATTCACGTGTCCTTTGTCCGGGGGTAACAATATATTCACGTGGCCCTCGCTTGCGAGTAACAATACCATGGCTATTTGCGTGCAAGATATGGACCTTTATGGTTGTCGGTACTGATTGTACATATGGGTCTTAGGACTGAGTTAATATGATAGCTAATGGATGTACCACCTATAACTGTCATGATTTTCGGATGAGTATGTGAATCTGTTTCTGATTTGAGATTTGAATATGCATAAGAATCTGTTTCTGATATAAACTCTGTTTTCTAATTCTGAGATGGATATCATTCATTAAACTCTTTACCTTGTTATTATTCACTGGGCTTCCGCTCACTCTAGTATTTATGTATGTAGGTGACCGGGTGTGTGGCCAGGCTTAGTGATGACCGCCTGGAGAGTTTTTTTTGGGTCAGCCAGCCTTTGTGCCTTCCGTGGAGGTTCCATATGGTCATGTTGTGAATGTAAAGGGGCTTCGCTTTCTTTTGGATTATGAAAAAATCTTCTATTAACTGTATATTGGGCTAGTTCCTTTTTGGTTCTATTTGTAATGAATGAGATAATATAACGTCAGGTATATTTGTATAAAAGTTAAAAAAAAGGGAAAGAAATTCCTATCCCATATATGTCTGCACAGCTTAATGGACTATGTATGTTTCTATATTTGTTTCCGCAGCCCCTAGTTATATGATGTTCTGTTCAGAGACCTTTGGTAATCCAAGTATTACTAGCCGGTAACGACGCTAAATCCATAGGGGGGGTTTGGGTTGTGACATCTACTTCTAGTTCTGCTGGCAGGGGCGTTTGCAGGAGCTCGGCGTTGGCGTTGGCGTTGGCGTTGGGCTGGAGGAATTAATTAGGGGGCAAAAGTAAATGGCTGGTCTGCAGGGTCAGAAGTGGAAGCTTGATCTGGCTTCGGCGACGAGGTGACTCGCGGAGTAGTTGTAGATGGAGGAGACTTGCTTTTTTGAGGGATGTCGAACAAAGGGCTCCGATATGTCGGGATGTAATTGAAGAGGATTGGAGCCTTGCGCAATTCAATTGGCAAGTTGAGAAGACGCACCAAGTCTTTGCTCGGTATGTAGTATTGGTGGAAGTCCTTTTCTGGCTGAGGAAGGGCTGCAAAAACAAAAAGAGAACATTTTTTAGATAGATTAATAGAAAGATTGTTAAAGTAAGGCAGTAAAGAAGGGACTTTTGGGAGAAGAAACTAAGCCCTTACCCTTGTCATTCCTAAAAACTTCATGGCGCAAAGGGAAAAGGTGGAGTCATCATCTGGCGCAAACTCCCAATTGCTCGAGATAATTAGGTAGTCGTCTGCCGCGCCCTTATTTGAGTCTGGAATGTCAGCTATCAACTTGTACTGTGTGGATCTTAGCTTAAGGTAATACGTGTAACCAGAATTGGTCCTAAGGCCACACATTGTGTAGCAGTATTGGATGTCGGATAGGGTTATTCTGGCATTTTGCCGGCGTACTAGCTTGACAATACCATTAATAATCTTAAAAGAATTTACGGCCAATTGCATTGGATTGAGTTTGTAATAGTGAATGACTTCTCTAAAGAGGATATCTAGGGGGAACCTAATTCCACCTCGACTATGGAGACCACGGAAAAGGCATGTAATCCTCCCATAGCATGATAGAGTCATCCTCTCCAGCCTACCAAATTTGAACGTCGGCTGGAATGGAGAACTCTTGCCTAAAGTATTCTAATTTGGCAGGGGTGTCCACTCTCCATTTGAAAATACCCATTATCTCGGTAAGAAGGTGTTGGACAACAGATTTGTTTTGGTAAAGGTTTGAGGACCTCGGCTAGAACCTAAGTGGAACTAGGGTGAGGATATTTTGCTGCCTAAGAGAGATTGAGTTTCGATTTTCCTAGGTATGTAATTTCTGTCAAATCCCAAACCTATGATCTATGCAAATGAACAAAGATTCGAAGGCAGAAATCTGGAAACAGAGCAAGAAAATCAGGGAAGAATCTTAATTCAGAAATCAAGAATGAGGCAGAAAACAAGAAAACAAGAAAATAGATGTGCACACCAAGCGCAAGCAAAATCAGTGAGCATTGGGTGAGTGAGTGCAAAGCAGTGTGCAAAGAACACAACAAACAAACGCGATTGATGTTCTAGTGATCAAATTCAAAATACAGCATAGATTCAAGAAACAACAAATGATTCATGGTGAATAGAACATGAAAATAGAGACTGAAATTACAGGAAAAGAAATCATGAACTTACTAAATAAAGCTGGAAAGAAGTTCGTCAGAGTCCAACGATGATATTGATTGGAACCCAATGTAAAAGGCTCATCGAAAGTGGTAGTCAGATGATCGCAAAAAGCTTGAAAGGATGGCAATGGAGGTTCGAGGGAAATTTCGTAGACAGAGAAAATTTGAGCAAAGAGAGAGAATATAAGTGTGAAAAGTGAAGAGACAGAGAGAGAAAGAAAGAGTTTTGTTAAAAATACGAAAAGGCAGCAAAACATAATGAAATGCCTTGGACAACGTGCTTGTAAGGTGGTGTGGGCAGAAACGATGCAACATGATAGCGCGTGTCAGGTTCGAACCAGTAGGGAAACGACATGTGGACAAAATGGTTAGAGAGACTGCACGTGACAGCTCATGTTCAGTTAGAACTCTTGAAATTCATGATTAATGAGGCAATAACCTCGGCCACAGGAGTAATTTCAATTGAGAAGCTTAAAGATCTTGATTCTTGGTTCTTGATCTTGGGAAAAGTGAACAGCTGAGTCTTGGAATAATGGGGCGGATGAGTCATGATCTCAGTTGGAAAGATGAATGGATTGCTAGCCGGCGTGCTATATGGACAAATGACGTAGGTTCCATCACCTCAAGTTGCTGAGGTAATAGAACCTAGGGGGCAGTTGTGGGGAAGTATTTTGTGAATGACAGCACGTGGCTAAGGTGACGCTGACGTGTTAACCGAGGTGCCACGTGGATTGGTTATGTTATCGAGATAATCTTGGTTAGGCTGAGGTTATCTGCGGAAATATCAGAATCCGAGATGAGCGGATAAGGGACAAGAGTCGTAGAACAGGGGAGGATCTCAGCCTGGATAAAGATAAGGCTTAAAGAGAGTTTTATCTCTATCTAGCTAAGGATCCAGGATGAGTATTGAGCCAGATTCACACGAAGTAAGGCTTCTACAGGGATCAGGTCAATGCTGGCTATAAAAGTAGGGCACCCCCGTGGGTCTTAGGTATGAGTGATATACTGTGAGCAGTAGATTCTTTCTAGTGAATATACTGTAAGAGATATAGGTCACTAACTTGATCGTCGGAGTGCCCCCGGGTGGACAAACTACTGCTAGATTCTCATATTCTTGTTGCAGGTTGTTGGGCTTAATCTATTCTGTCGGTACTCTCCAGCTGAGTTCTCCGTTTGATCGTGTAGTTGGAAATCAACACTCACAAAGCATTTCCTCCTGTACACTTAAAATGTAGTATAAAAAGATGATAAGTACAATTTTATTATTAGAAAAAATTATAAGAAAATCTTCAAGGTTTGACTCTTGTAATAAAATAAATCTCAAGTTTTTAATTTTGTCAATTTAAATTCTAAATTTTTGATTTGTTTTCAATTTAAACTATTTGCCTATTTTCGTTAAGTAAAGTTGATAGAAAAAATATATTTTAGTCATTAAACTCAATGAAAAAAGTATTTTTGATATTTTATATATACCTACATTGAGTTTAATAACTAAGATATTATTTTTCCGTCAATTTGATTTAATGGAAATAGACTAATGGTTTAGATTGAAAATAAATCAAAAATTTAAGATTTAAATTGACAAAATAAAAAATTTATGATTTAATTTGTTATAAGCGCCAAATTATGAGTTTTTTTTTTGTTTGGTTGTAATTTTTCCTATTATTTATTATTGGACGAATTTTCATTTTTATCAACTATGTTCTACCTTTAACATGTCATTTGTTATGTGGATCTAAGTAATAAATAAATCAATTGATTGGGTCGACAAATGTCATTTTCCAAAAGAAATGAAAGATGCAATTGACATGAAAGACAACAAAGTTTAGTTTCCCACTTATCTAATGCTCCCTTATATGTTTCAAAATCTTTTTATTGTTGGTTAAACTATGATTAAAAAATTTAGTATAAGACAAGAATTCTTAGTTCATAGTATTAGTATATGATTTTCAAGGCAGCCAAATGGACAAGGGAAAGCACAAACAAGAGCTTGTGCCAACACCTTTATTGTTCTGCAAACCAACATTGTGGACATGCCCAAAAGCCGGCCAATTCACTATCTGACTTTTGGATGGTGAAAGTATATATTATATAATTAATATAATATATGCACACCAGAAAGAGAGAAAAAAATATACAAACCTAAAATTAAGAATCATGGATTGAGTTAGAAAAATTGTATGATTGGGATCTAATTTTTGTATAATGGGATTTATATATAAAATTAATTTGTTTTTTGGATTTTTTTTTTTGGGAAACTTTTGAAATACTGCAAGAAAAAACCACAAAAAAAAAATTACATAATCGACACATTGGTGGGTGTGGCCCCACGCCAAGTGGTGGGTTTCACATTTTTTTTGTCTATTCTTTGATTTATTATTATTATTATTATTATTATTATTATTATTATTGAGATAGGATTCTATTTAGTTTATTAATTATGTGGATGTGAGAGTCTTGTTGGAGCATGTGAGGTTTGTTATAGGTTCATTATGATAATTTAAATGATTCCTTTTCTAGGATTTTTGTAAGTAGATCATCAATAAATAAAAAAAATTGATCTACTATTATAGCTACATAATTTCTTCATATTGTTATCTTTAAAAAAAAAATGGAAAATAAGTTACTTTTCGTTCATTTTTTATAAACAAATATGATAAAATTATATGGTTATAATATCAGATCAATCTTTATATATTTATTTTTAAACACAAAGTCTTAGAGCATCATTATCAAGCTCATTAGAACTTTCTGTTGGCTATTTTATAAAACAAAATTATAGAAACACACTTTATCGAACTCAATTATTGGCTAACTACTTTAATTGAATATTGAACCACTAGCTACATGTAGTTAGGGAAAGAGGACTCAACAAATGAAATAAAGAATATAATTTGTTAGAAAATATATTTGAAAAGATGGTTAGTTAAAATAGAAAAATATACTTTTAATTAAAATTTAACTAAAAGTTTGACTATTTTAATAGATATACTCTTATAAAATGAACCATTTAAATACCATCCTCCCATTATATCATATCCTCTAGGTTGTGATATGATTTAAAAAGTCCAATTTATTCTCTTATTTATCTAATATAATATAATTTAATATAATATAATATAATTATTGAATTTAATATAATATAATATAATATAATATAATATTATTGAATTGAATTTAATATTATATCATATAATTTAATATGAATTTTGAATTTAATATAATATAATATATTTTTTTATCATTATCAGGTTGACATTAATATAATATAATTTCTTTTTTGTTTGGAAAAATTATTGAATTTAATATGAATCTTTAATTTGTTCCAATAAAAAACAATATAAATTTTTAATTTGTTTATTTGCATTAGTTTTGAATTTTGAATTTGTTTATTTGCATTAGTTCCAATATGGGTATTTAAAATATATTATGAGGGCAATCTTGGAAATTACTTGTTTATATTCCACAATATATTTTGTAAAACAAACATGGATAATATATATCCAGTCTTATATATCAAGTCAACAAACATGAATTGGGGGATATATTATTCAATACATATATCCTATTCATTATATATCCTGACTAAATTACACATCAAATTGTATCTTCCATTTTATATTCAGTGAAACAAACAAACAGGGCCTTATAGATAGATCGTCCACAAAAACAAATTTGATTTGATAATTATAGTTATATTATATTATTTTATTGTTTTAAAAATAAAGAATAATATGAGTTTAAAAATAAACAATTTATTTTTTAAAAACAAATCTAATATAATAATACGACTAAAAATAATAAATTATATTAATTTTCTCATAAATGATTCACAAAGAATTTATAAAATGAATTAGTTGTATCATCAAATGGAATATATGGTGTGGGTGGACCCACAATGGGCAATCCACAAATCCATTAGATATTTTAAACAAAAAGACAATGAAGGAGGTCACTTTAGGAATCTTAAATGGGGGTGTTTGAGTGGATTGGCCATTGTCCTTATGTGAAGAATTTATGAATATAAGAGAATGTTTGGAGTTTGGATTTTAAAGAAGTGAGTTAGGGTTTTGGGTTGTGGGCATTTGAGATGGGAAGCAAAGGTGGGGTGTTTAGGTTTGCTGATGGAGTAGACAAGTTGCTCTTGTTGTTTGGTACATTGGGTTGCATTGGAGATGGGATGATGACTCCTCTCACAATGTTTGTTCTGAGTGGTGTCGTCAATGAATATGGAAGTCCAAGTGCTCAACTTTCTTTCTCCATTCATGTGGTGGATAAGGTACAAAAATGTCGACAGAGTATTAAGTTTTTTTGTTTTTCTATTGACATAGAAATTAATTATTGAATCAGGCATAACATTATTAGATGTGAGATTGTGGATTATTGCACTAGCATATATACAACAATTATATCACTAGAATTTAAAGAAAAAATTACATATCCAAAAAGACACAGTATTTGAAAACGTATTCATAAAAAGTATTTAAAAATAGACAAGACTCATGTCCATGAATTGGACTAGAGGTTTCAGTTGAGGTATTGTGGGCCCACTTGCTCACTTTGATGATTCAAATCATTCAACTTACATGACTCACTGAACAAATCATCTATGCAAAAGATTAGATTGATTACATATCGAGAACTTCAAGATGGAGCACATTTGTTCTAAAGATAAATGAACAGAGAGTATTATTTCGGCAATGGTTCATTCAGTTTTGTAAGAAAAATATAATCTAATTAATTGACTACCTATATTCGATTAATCTTATTTTTTTACATGAATGATCTATTTAGCAAGCGTTATGAAATGAATTGTTTAAATTATCAGTGTAGGCCTACAATCTCCTTAGTTGGAAACTACAATCCAATTCATAGATTGGAGAAAAGCCTACTCCTTAAAATATTAAGTGAATTGCCCTACCACGCCATCCATCCACCCAACAGTAAAGGGACACATGACCATCTTATCTAAAAAATATAAGACAAAGTGGTCATGTGTCTCCATATTAGTAGAAGGGCACACCACATATGACATAGGTCGAATTAACAAAATAATTTTTCCTTATTACTTTAGTTACTCTATAATCTGCCGATTAAAAAATCTTATCTTGTTATCATGAATGATCCAATGAATTTATAATGCCAAAAAGTGTAATAGATCTTTACTTTATCAGAATCATTTAATACTTGGGTTTCATTTTCTATTTTACAGTACTCACTGAGGCTGCTCTATGTGGCTACTTTAGTTGGAGTATCTGCTTTCATGGGTATGTATAATCCCAGAGATGCAAATGGTGGATATAGAAAAAGATACAATTTTCTCTCTCAACCAATTCTAGGAAAAATTACGTCGGTAGTCCTTCTATTTGATCTTTGTATCATTTTGATTCCTGTAATTTCAATTGGCTTGATTTTGACCCTGAATTTATAATTTTATCTCAATTTAGTCCAATTGGTTACAAATGTTAGCATTTTTAATAGAAAATGCATACATAAGTGGTATGTAGTTATATTTTTAGAGGAAAAATTACGCACTTGGTTTTTTTAATAAGTTAATCTCAACCAATTTAGTGATTGTTTTCTATCAAAAACATTAACAATATTATCAATTGGACCAAATTGATACAATATTTAAAATTAAGAATCAAAATTGAGCCAATTGAAAGTGTAAAATCAAAATGATATAAGAAACAAAATGTGGAGACTATTGGTGTAATTTGCCCCCAATTCTATTATGAACCTGAAATTACTTGTACTAGTTACAAGAATTACTTTGGAAAATAGAAAAAGAGCATCAACAAATTTATCTTACACATGAAACAGTGGATTAAATTTGATTATGTTGTTATTGTTGTATGGCATTTGAGACTGCAGAAGGAATTTGTTGGACAAGAACTGCAGAGAGACAAACATCCCGCATGAGAATGGAGTACTTGAAATCAGTACTTAGGCAAGAAGTAGGTTTCTTCGACAACCAAACTTCTTCTTCTTCTTCATCATCTACCTTTCAAGTTGTCTCTACCATCTCCTCCGATGCCCACTTAATCCAAGATTTGATCGCCGAAAAGGTACCTCTTAAAATGCTTACAACTCTTATTATCTTTAAATTGACCTTCTTGATTTTTTAGAAATCAGCTAACCAGGAACAAACTCTTTCTCACATGAGTGTAAATAAATTTATAAGTCATATTTTATAAAATCTCTAGTATTTCTCTCAATTTTAAAATAACGTAAATTATACTTTCCCAATTAAGTTTTGATTAATGCTTCGGACCCCCACTGGGGGTCGACCCCCAGTGAGGTGGCGCCTAAGTAGCACGGACACGGATACGAGACACGACACGGACACGACACAGACACGCGGACACGCAATTTTTCAAAAAATGGGGGACACGACACGCTGGGGACACGTTTAATATATATAATTTTATTTATATATTATATGTAAAATTAAAAATATATACTAATTTTATTTATTTATTTTATTTATTATATGTAAAATTAAAAATAAATATATTATTTGTATTTATTTATATTATTTAAGACCAAAAAAAAGATTAGGAGTTATATTATTTATTTATTTATATTATTTATTATTAGTATATAAATATATATATGTATATATATTGTTATTATTTTTTATAAATTTTATTAGATTTTTTTTATTATATATGATTTAATTAGATTTATTATATAACAAATTTGAGTTATTGGTTAACAAATTATACTATTATATAACAAATTATATTATTTATTATATTATAATTATGTTATATTATAATACTCACAAATGTTACAAACGGGAGGGACACAGATCAGAGAGAGAGAGAGAGAGAGAGAGAGAAGAAGAGGGCGAAGACAACGAAGAAGCAGAAGAAGGAGAAGCGAGACGTACCTAGGTTGTCGATCGTCTGCTTCTGGCGATCGTCTTCCACTCGCGATCGTCTTCTTAGGGTTTCCGATCGACTCTTTGATCAGTTCGACTCGCGATCTAGGTTTCTCCCCTTCGATCAGGTTCGACTTCACTCACGATCTAGGTTTCTCCCTTTTCTTTTCCTTTTATTTTTGTTAATTTTGCATTTGACCCTGTTTTAAGTTTCAAAAATTATGTTTTCTACCCCCGCGCGTGTCCCTCGCGTGTCTGGACGTGTCCGAAAAACAAAAAAATAAAAAAAAAATGGGACACCTCTGCAGACGTGTCGGACACGTGTCAACCGCGTGTCCGACGCGTGTCCGTGTCCGACGCGTGTCTGACACTGATACGTAGCCCCCGGAGAGGTGTCTGTGCTTCTTAGGGTGGCGCGCTGGGATTGGTTAAAAAAAAAACTGTTTTTTTTTTTTTTTTTTTTTTTAAAGTTTCGGCCAGTGGGGGCTCGCCACCTCACTGGGGGTGCGACCCCCACTGGGGGTCTGCAGCGGGGCTGTTAAGTTTTAGTGCTTTCATTTGGACCCTTATTTTTTTTCCACTTTAGTTCCTACCGTTAGATATTTGGGCACTAGAAAAATTTTAAAATTTTAGAGATGAAAGTGGAAAAAAAAAAAAAAAAAACTTAAGTAAAATGTAATTTTTCCTTATTCACTATTCATTTGTGTAATCAAAAATCATCTCCAACCCTTGTTCATTGTTACTCAGTAAAATTTTGAGTAAAATATTTATTTGGTATGAACCACGAACAAACTCGAATACGGTATAAATTTCACTAATGGTAGAGCGGTAAATTTGAGTGTCACAAAATAATCTTGAAAATTTTGAATAAACATTTGAGTCTAAATGGTAAAAATTTGAATAGTTTGGTATAAGTTTGGGCCTAGAGTGTATTTTGAGTATTTGTATCTTAAATAGTATTACACATACATTCCTTAAAGTCTTCCACCTATGAGTCTATTTGGTTTTTTATTTTTCAAAAATAGTTTTTTGAATTTTGAATTTATATTTTTTATTTTTAGTATTTTTTTATATTTTTACATATAATTAATTTAGATACACTTAAAAAGTAAAATATTTATGAAAAATCCTAAAAAAAGCTAATAAATTTTTTTTTGAATTTTTGGTATTTAGTGAATTTTTGTTAAAAAAAATAAAAATTTCATAGCTTTTAAATGTATTATATTAATTAGATCTAAATAATAAAAATAACTAATTAAATAATAGTTAAAAAAATCATTAAAAAAAACTGAAGACTCTGAAAACTCTAAACCAATCCGTAATTCTTCTTGTATATTGGGAACATAAGTTGTTAGCTAAAAAGTCACTAAAGTTATTAAATTATTATCTTTACTTTCTGCATATTTTTTTTTGTAAAATATCAAAAAAATAGCTAAAATAGAAAATATAAAACTAGCTGGGAATATCTAGAAGAAATATTATTTTGTTAATATGGTGTTGAAATTTCGTTTGAAATTAGATTTTTGCACAAATGATTTTTACTACTCCCTCCATTCTAAAATATTAGTCATTTATTTCATTTTTTGTTATCTCAAAATATTAGTCCATTTTTAAAAGTCAAAGAATAAAATAACATGCATTTTCTATTTTGTCATTCTTTTAAATTTATTAATACTAATATTTTTAAAATGTAATAAGTATTGCCCTTTTAAGAGAGGTATCCATCTTGAAAACTGGATAGAATTACAGAGGGAGCAACATGTTTAATTAGATTGTAGAACTTGAATTCTCGATTAGTATAATAGATTCCAATGAGTGATTGAAGGGGTTATGGAGTAAAAGGATTGGTGATTCAAATGAGATCTTAAAATCCAATAGATAGAACATTCGAAGGTCAAATCTGAAACTTAGTTGATGCCTTTCAAATAAAGGAGAGAAAGAGAAGAGTGGGATAGAGGACTCCTATAAACAAATTAAGAAAATAGATGCTTACGGCGGATTCACAATGGCCACAGACAACGAAGATTGGTACAGGCTATGGGCACCGAGGATCCACAGCCCCCCAAAAGACTCATATTTTGAGACGGAAGGAGATTGAGATTTACAACACAAACAATTTTAATTATCATTTTGGGTTCCGAATAGAGGGACAGATTTGGCGTAGCGGTAAAGCTATCTCTTGGTGACTTGGTGGTCACGGGTTCGAGTCGTGGAAACAGCGTCTTCCTTTATAGGAGTAAGGCTGCATACATTAATCCTTCCTCACATCGGCTTAAGCAGAAATTTCGTACACTCCTTTTATTGTGGGTCCCAAATAAAGCCCATAGTTTGGAGAATAGTGATATAGAAATGAGTCATTCCCCGATAGTTTGAGACACAAAATGATAACATTTTCTTTTGCAGATGCCAAACTGTCTGGCAAACCTCTCAGCATTCACAGTCAGCCTCACAGTATCCTTTCTACTTTCATGGCGATTAGCGGTGGCTGCTCTTCCATTCTCCCTCTTGTTCATAATTCCAGGGGTTGGATTTGGGAAGGTGCTGATGGGTCTGGCGATGAAGATGAGGGATGCTTATGGAATTTCCGGCGGAATCGCAGAACAATCCATCTCTTCAATTCGGACAGTTTATTCATACGTAGGAGAGAATCAAACATTAGATAGGTTCAGCAACTCACTTCAGAAATGTGTGGATTTGGGAATAAAACAGGGAATCACAAAGGGATTGCTTATAGGGAGCATGGGAATGGTATATGCAGCTTGGGCATTTCAAGTTTGGGTTGGGAGTCTCCTTGTTACTGAGAGAGGAGAGAGTGGTGGCCGAATTTTCATATCAGCAATCTGTGTTATCTACGGAGGAATGTATGTCAATTTCCTCATCAATTCTTCTACGTGCACACAATTCGATTAAAGAATCCGACACAATCGTCTCGTATGAGATGAGACTCACACATCTTTTAAGTCTAGTCTCGTGTGAGAATTGTGTTTGATTCTGTTATCAAATTTTATGTGCTTATAAAATTTTTTTTCCTACTAATGTTCCTTCATTTTTTTAGATTATTACATAGAGACCTTTTAAACTATTGTGAAATATTATTCTGACCTCTTAAACTATAAAATCATTCAAATCAATCTTTTAAATTATTGAGAATTATTACTTTGCTTTGTAAGTTATAAAAACATACAAATGGACCCCCTAAATTATTGGCGTGTTTTACTTTGACCCCTTCTGTTAGGTTGTCCAATTTGTACACTTTTATTGTTTAGAGGGTCCATTTGTATATTGTTATAATTTAGGAAGGCAAAGTGATATTTTTCAATAGTTTAGTGGGTCCATTCCTATGCTTTTATAGTTTACGAATAAAAGTGACTTCTCAATAGTTTAGGTGGTTTTTCGTGTAAATAATCTTAATTTGTTTTCAGTAACCTTTATTTTTAATGTCATCCTTAAACCATGAGTTTTATCCATTTAGTCCATAAAATTTCTAATTTCAGTTTATATGATCCATTGGAAACAGTCTGTCCAAATAAATAATGGTGAAAACATAACTTAATGAGCAAGAGTATAATTTTAAAATTTGAACCACCTAAATAATACAACTAAACACGTGTTTTCTTAAAATACTTTTGGTTGTGTAATTTAACTTGTTCAAATTTTGAAGTTCTCTTTTTGATCGTCAAATTAAGTTTTAATGATTACAGATTTGGATAACCATTTCTAATTGGACCACAATAGCTTAGAGTAAAAACTAAATAGACGAAATTTAATAATTTAGTGGGATCAAAGTGAAATTAACCTTCCCTATAAAATACCCTGACAAATTTTGAAATCAAATCTAATTTGTGATCATGCATCAAACAAGGAAATACTATCCAGTTACAAAAATATAATTACTGAAACTGAATAGAAAATGCTATACCATTGAATTAAGATTGTCTTTAACACAATGACATCAAGTTGTGTAAATGAAAAAGACCGTGGAAATAAGAAAGAAAAAAAATATATTTAGCCATGCTGTGGTAGGTTGCACCAACCTTATCAAAAAAAAAAAAAATCAGAAATTACAACTTCAATATTGAATTTCAGATCAATTATGACTGCTATCCCCAATCTCTCATACTTCGCCCAGGCTACAGCTGCAGCTAAACGGATATTTGAGATGATTGATCGAAATCCACTTATAGACGCTGAAGATGTAAATGGAAAGATTCTAGCATATGTGAGAGGCAAAATTGAGTTTAAAGATGTCACCTTCTGTTACCCATCAAGACCAGAGACCCCAGTTCTTCAAGGATTCAATCTTAAAGTGAAAGCTGGTAAGACAGTAGGCCTTGTTGGAGGAAGTGGTTCTGGCAAGTCGACAATAGTTTCTTTGCTTGAAAGATTTTATGACCCTGTTGAAGGACACATCCTACTTGACGGATATAAAATAAACAGACTTAGACTTAAATGGTTGAGATCTCAAATGGGTCTTGTGAATCAAGAACCAGTTCTCTTTGCAACATCCATAAAGGAAAATATTCTGTTTGGCAAGGGAGGTGCTCCAATGGAACTTGTTATTAGTGCAGCCAAGGCTGCAAATGCACACGACTTCATTGTTAAGTTATCTGATGGATATGAAACTCAAGTAAGTAATCGTTTTCTGCTTCTGAATCAAACTTTACTTTATGATTGCTCTACTTAGTAAACTTTCAGTGGCATGGCAGGTAGGGCAGTTTGGATTGCAATTGTCTGGAGGTCAAAAGCAAAGGATCACGATAGCAAGGGCTTTACTTCGAGACCCAAAAATCCTTCTGCTTGATGAAGCTACAAGTGCTCTTGATGCACAATCTGAAAAGACAGTGCAGGAGGCCCTTGACAAGGCTTCGCTAGGAAGGACAACAATTGTCATTGCTCATCGTCTTGCCACAATTCGTGAAGCTGATATGATAGTTGTTCTTGAATCAGGGAATGTGGTTGAATCGGGTACTCACAATGAGTTGATTCAATTGAACAATGGAGGAGGGACTTATTTTAGAATGGTGCAATTGCAGCAATCCACAGCACAAAATGATGTCTCTAACAGTCACTATCATCCATCAGAGGTTGCAAACAATGATAGAGTGATGATTGCACAGACTCCCCAAACTCCTGTTGGTGCAATATCGTTTTGGCAAAGTAGCCCTGTGTCAAACTTTAGCCCAGGTATTTCTGTCAGTGTGCCACACTCTATTCAAATGTATTCTTATGATGATAGCGATGATGAAAACTTGGGCAAATCTTCTTATTCTATTCCTTCAAAGTGGCGCTTGTTACGAATGAATGCTCCTGAATGGAAACAAGCACTGCTAGGGTGCTTAGGGGCTGCTAGTTTTGGGGCAGTTCAGCCAGTTTATGCTTATTGCTTGGGATCAATTGTCTCGGTATACTTCCTAGAAGACAACCCCAAGATCAAATCAGAGACAAAATTCTACTGCATTGTCTTCTTAAGCTTAGCTGTTATAAGCTTTTTCGTAAATCTCCTCCAACATTATAATTTCGCAATCATGGGAGAAGTTTAACCAAGAGGGTGAGGGAGAAATTGCTTGGAAATATGCTTTCTTTTGAGATTGGTTGGTTTGATAAAGATGAGAACACAAGTGCAGCAATATGTGCACGTCTGGCTACTGAAGCCAACATGGTTCGATCACTTGTTGGGGATCGCATGGCATTGTTATCTCAGGTCTTCGTCAACGTTTCCCTAGCTTATGTGCTTGCATTAGTGGTCACATGGAGGGTAGCAATTGTAATGATTGCCATACACCCTTTAATTGTTGGAAGCCTCTATTCAAAGAATGTATTAATGAAGAGCATATCAAAAAAGGCCAAGGAAGCTCAAAATAAAGGAAGCCAACTAGCGAGCGAAGCAGTGGTTAACCATAGGACTATCAGCGCCTTCTCTTCTCAAAAAAAAATATTGTCGCTTTTTAAGGCTACAATGGAAGGACCCAAGAAAGAAAGCATTAAGCAATCATGGTTCTCGGGTTTTGGCCTCTTTAGCTCCCAATTTTTGTCAACGGCCTCGATTGCTTTGACTTATTGGTACGGAGGGAGGCTGATGAATCAAGGCTTAGTAACTTCAAAGCATCTATTTCAAGTCTTCTTCATCTTGATGAGCACAAGTAAGAATATTGCGGATGCAGGAAGCATGACTTCTGATCTGGCAAAAGGTGGCAATGCCATTAGATCAATTTTCGCCATTCTTGACAGGAAAACTGAGATTGAGCCAGATGACCTTAAAGGGATCAACGTTGAAAAGACAATTAAAGGCTTCATAGAGTTGAAGAATGTGTTCTTCTTCTACCCATCAAGGCCTGAACAAATGATCTTCCAGGGCCTGAGTCTCAAAATTGAAGCTGGTAAAACAATAGCACTAGTGGGACAGAGTGGATCAGGCAAATCCACTGTTATTGGCTTAGTTGAAAGGTTCTACGACCCAATAAAAGGATCAATTTTAATAGATGGGCAAGACATCAAGGAGTACAACTTGAGAAGCTTGAGATCACATATTGCATTAGTGAGTCAAGAACCCACTCTTTTTGGAGGAACTATCCGCGAAAACATCATCTATGGGAAAGAGGATGCCACAGAAACTGAAGTAAGGGAGGCTGCAATACTAGCCAATGCTCATGAATTTATAAGGTATAAATCTATCCCCTCTCAAATTCTTTTATCATTTCTTTTATTTTTTTTGAAACGTTTCTGCTTTCAAGCTACCCAAAACGACATAGTGAAACAAAATTTTAATCCTCGTGTGTAATGCAGCTCCATGAAAGATGGATACAATACTTACAGTGGAGAAAGAGGGGTTCAACTCTCTGGAGGCCAAAAGCAAAGGATAGCACTCGCTCGAGCGATACTAAAGAACCCATCAATCCTCCTCTTGGATGAAGCAACCAGTGCCCTCGATAGTGCGTCAGAACATCTTGTCCAAGAAGCATTGGAGAAGATGATGGTTGGTCGGACTTGTGTAATTGTGGCTCATCGGTTATCCACAATACAGAAGTCTGATTCGATAGCTGTGATAAAGAATGGGAAAGTTGCGGAGCAAGGATCACATTCTGATCTACTTGCTGTAGGAAGTCAAGGGTCATACTACTCTCTAATAAAGCTCCAAACTGGACAGTCCTCTTATCCATGATAATGTATGTTGAAGAACATTGTCTAATATGTAAATTCTCTTGAAACTTGGCCATTGAAAAGAAAAGCTTTGACAAGGAATGACATGAAGTCTTGGCAGACTATTATATTAAAAAAAATGTGTCAGAAAGTTTTCATTGGGCACGAGTAGTCAAGAAAATATTTATGATAAATAACAACTTTCACGATTAGATTACTCGGTATAAATAACAACAGACTTGTGTATTCTATTATTTTCCAAACTTTATTTTTTCGCTTTTTAATTTTACATTTGACTCTAGAAGGTTTCCTTGATTAAAATGCCAATTCTCTTGCCCAATCAGAAGAATAAAGCAATGAGCGGTAGTTAATTTTGATAAATGTGTATAAAGTGTTTCAATTAGTCCCTCTGTTAATAGATGTATTTTAAATGTCGGGGACAAATAACCACGAAAAATCTAAAAACACAAAAATTGTTCATAATTAAACACAACCTTCTCGCATGAGATGAGGACCACACATGTCAGACAGTTGTGTGGAGTTCTGATTTTTGTTTTAATAGAATAACTAAATAAACCTCCTTGGAAGCAAGGTACTTGATTCACTTAGCCTTTATACCATTACCCTTTTAACTAACTATAAAAGATTTGGAAGGAAGCCAAACACAAACCACCACCACCAACACCACCACAAGAAGCTATCATTCTCTTCTTTCATCTGCCATTGAAAGAGCTTACTTTTCCTCTTCCATGACTTCTAAAATTGTACCGACTGGTGGTAAGATGCACCAGATTGGGAGTAACTCAAACCTGATCTCGATGTCGGCCAGTGACAAAGCGATGATGGAGCAAATCCAGGCCACACATTCCCCTGATGGCCGTGAATTTGATGTCAAACTACTTCTTTATGTCATAGAGGACATCTTGCACCATGCCACCTCTCCCAGTATTCCTGGACTTGGCCTTGCTGATGTATGAATGAACTTTCTTTTATTTGCTATTTGGTCACCTTTTCCTTTTTTTGTTTCTATTTTGGTTTATATATATTTTTAAAAAAACCAAAAGCTCAAATTTGTTTGGTATATTGTTTTTGTTTTAAAAAAAAAAAATTTAATTATAATAATAATAATAAAAGTATTTCCAAAAATTTCAAAATTTCTAGAAACAAATAAATATATTTACTTATTTTCAAAGTAAGTTTTCCTTTTCCTTCCTCCTTCATCACCACAGGCCACCACCTATGGCCGCAGGCAATCCTCTGGTGAGCTCTGGTCACCTTCCGATGGATTCCGACAATTTGCTGGTCATCATCTCTGACCTTGAGCCACCTTTTTCAGTGACTTCCGATGACACTCTAGTTATTAAATATTATAGTAAATGTCCATTACCGGTCTCCACGTGTTCACCCTCCATTGTCAGCCACCACCACCAATAATTAACTAAATATATATTTCTTTATTTTCAATTCTCTTATGTTTTTATTTTTAAATTTAATATATATATATATATATATATAAACTTATTTCAGAACAAGTGAACTTAATAGGTTGCGTTGCACATTCTTAACAATTGTGTTGTGTCCCCTGTTTGTGTAGGCAACTCTGGCACAGGTCGATGCGTTGAACAACAGCATTGTACAAAGTGGCATCAGTGACCTGGTTGAACTTTTGGCACAACCCATTAATATCACTTTTTCCGAGGTATTACATTTATTTTTGTGAAAATTACATGTCATATTTTTACAAAATTAATTATAAATTTATAATTTTATTTTTTAATATTTATAAAATTTATAATTTATGTGAAAATATTTTTTAAATACTCTCTGAAGTGAAGTTATCTTTGACGCCAATATATATAGAATTTTTTTTTTAAAATTTAATATCGTAAAAAAGGAAACACAAAAAAATTCTAACCCTACTCAAAATTTGATAAAAATAAAAATGTAAGATTTTCTAATTAAATACTAATTCAAAAATAATAAAAACGTAATATATGTTGTAGAATTATTCCTTCTTAAATGTGAAGTTTCAGGCGACTATCTATTCTATCATGCCTAAGGATAGATTTCTCTTTTTAATTTTTGTGTTACCCGAAACTAGCATTTGATACATAGCCCTAACTAATTTGATGCACATTAATGTGACAGATCTCTAGCAAGTGTTCAGAGGGTCTAGATTCACACACAATAACTCTAGCACTCTTGAAAATACTGTCAAGCTTCTCATGGGATGCCAAGGTTGTGATAGCCTTGGCAGCATTTTCCATGAACTACAGCAGGTTGTGGCTGGTTCTGTGACACTCCGTATTTTTGAGGTATTAATATTTAGTGAGTGGTATTGATGGTTTATTATGATAATTTAGTGGTGCGATTTTAGATAAGAATTTAATTTTGAATTATTTATTTGTATTTATCTCATTCCTTTTATATCTATCCTATTGTTATTTATTCTGATATTATAATAAATTAATTTTTCTCTACAATTCCCCATGAAAAAGAAAAGAAAAAAAAAAATGTAAAACAAACACTCAAAACCGTGGGTTTACCCACAGTTCCCCACCACCAAACCAACCATTGGGAAAAGAAAATAATAAAGTAAAGAAAAAGAAAAAGGAAACATCTATAGCTTTGGTGAATCACCTCATAGCCTTGATTAATCACCCATTTGAGGGCCACGTGGGAAAGGATGTGTCAGTAGCATTGCAACCATGAGTGACATGCAAGAATTGGGGGTCTATAAATAGTGAAGTTAGTGTAAGCAAAGCAAAGAGTTAAAGTTTATAACGTGGAGTAGGCCGATCAGATTGATGATAATTGAGAGTTGTAGATTTTATTAAATTATGCATACTTTATGCGTTAGAAGTTTAATCAGAGTTATTTTTGGAGATCTATGGAGCAATTTCAGATTTATGGTGACGAAATCAATTATTTTGAGGTAAAATTCGGGTTGTATACAATATGCTCTATTTAAATCTCTTTGCAAAGAGATCTCTTATTTTAAATTATCCTCAATTTGTAATCTACTTGATTATTGTGGTAAAATCATTTGTTGTCGAATGGTAAAATTCTCTACAAATATTCTGTGTTAAATGGTGGTTTGTCTGACTGAATGACATAGAAATACTCCGTACATAGATCGAGTGAATCTTATTAATTGTTTACACCAATATGCCCGGATAAGCGTGGAGCTTGGGTGAGGTGGGTGAATAAATAAATTTATTCACTGGTCATGTACTGAGTAGAACCGAGTATTTGGTCTAGATAAATTATAGTTGATTTGTTGTGCAATTTGGTAAATTGCTTTATTATCGTATCGTTGATTGGATGTCATAAATTGTTGGATTCCTGATAAATTATTCTGCATCCGAGCCTTGTATTCCTGTCGTATTGTATACTTCCCGAATTAATTTATTTTTCAGGTGCGAAGCAGATTTTAGCAGAGCTCGAAATTGATATTAGAAAGATTTATTAATACAGAGATTTGGGATCCACCACTTTAATTATTAAATTTGGAGAGAGCTGTAATATTGTTTATTTTGGAGGCAATTAGAATATTTGGAGGATATTGTACCATTTGGAGACGATTTTGTAATTATTATTTTTGGGAGCAAAAACTTGTATTTTTTTTTGGCTATTTTAGTGTATTTAACGACCCGGGAGTGGGGCGTTACAAAATGGTATCAGAGCTCTAGGTTAGAATACCTAGGGACGGTGGGAAGAGGTTTAACCTCAATCGAGGAGTAGTGTCATGTGTTAGAAGGAATAGAATTATGTAACTCATAGTTTTTGAGAGCTTTATGCTAATCATAGTAACTATCCTTGTTTAATCCTAACTGGGTTGACGCCAAATTTGTCGGATGTAAAATCATCACTGCTCTATCTTCATTGAACCTTTCCAATTCGACCAAGTATTGCCTTAAGATGATCAATTGGTAATTTTTGAGTCATGTTTATTGTATCTTGTATGTTGTTCTCTTGAAAACCGATTGCACTCTTTTAATCCTTACAGGGTGAAGAATCTCAGGTGTTTGGTTTGAAATGTGTATGGCCAAACACAATTTCAATTCAAATATCTAGTTTGGTCACCAGCTCCATAATCTTAACCCTATTAAAAGTTCAAAACTATCATGTTATCCGACTTTACCGGCTGCTCAAATTCCCTTTGAATTCTTATGCTAGTTATGCTATTGTCGTAGCCACGTCATACTCTTTCTTCTCTACTATAATTGTGTGGATCTTGGGATTAGAGCTTGAACGATTAGAAACACCTATAAGTGTAGCTTCACCGCTAGGAGGTCAAACTCGAGTAGATATCGTCTGCAAATCATGTGAACTAGGAGTCTCTAGTTTACGTTTAACTTGCGACCTACGAGTCATGGAAATTTCAGACTTTGACGTTATCCTAGGAATGGACTGGTTATCAGCCCATAAAGCCACCATTGATTGCTATCGGAAGATGGTGATTGCTTACTCTCAGGACGGAACGCGATTCCAATTTAAGGGGGATAGACAAGATTCCCTATCACTGACACTTGGAAATTCAAAGTGGCACGATCACCTAGTTGGGTGGCTAGCCAGCTTAGTTCTGGAAGATAAAGATCGTATGGAACTAGGGCTACCTTGTGTAGTGTGCGAATATACTGATGTGTTCCTAGAGGAATTACCAGGACTACCCCTAAAGCGAGAAGTAGACTTTACCATTGAACTACAACCTGGTACATCACCGATTTTAATGGCACCACATCGTCTGGCACCAGCTGAATTGAGAAAGCTAAAGACACAGTTGCAAGAATTATTGGACAAGGAATTTATAAGGCCAAGCACGTCCCTGTGGGAAGCACCAACCTTATTTGCTAAAAAGAAAGATGGGACACTTAGGTTGTGCATTGATTATCGACAACTCAATAGTCACCATTAAGAATCGGTATCCACTACCTCGGATTGATGACCTTTTCAATCAGCTTAGAGGGGCAAAGTATTTCTCAAAGATAGACCTCAGGTCGGGGTATCACCAATTGCGTGTTCAGGAAGAAGATATTCTTAAGACTGCGTTTCGAACCTGTTACAGCCACTATGAATTCGTAGGATGCCATTCGGCCTAACCAATGCACCAGGCATGTTCATGAGCTTAATGAACAAAATATTCACGCCTTACTTAGATCAAATTGTGGTAGTTTTCATAAAATATATTTTGGTGTATTTCAAGTCTGAAGGAGACCATGAATAATATTTGAGAATAGTACTTCAAACTTTGAGAGAAAACCAGCTGTATGCTAAGGCTAGTAAATGTGAGTTCTAGATGGGGGAAGTAAGGTTTTTGGATCACGTGGTATCTGACAAGGGAGTATTAGTAGACCCAACTAAAGTAGAAATAGTGACAGAATGGAAGCAACCTATGAACACATTTGAGATTCGTAGTTTCTTAGGATTCGCCGGTTACTATCGAAGATTCAAGACTTCTCAAAACTGGCCAAACCAATGACACATTTGACTCAAAAGAGGATAAGTTTGAATGGAACGAGTCTTGCGAAAATTCATTCTAAGAACTCAAGAAAAGATTGACGAGCGCCCCTATTCTCATAGTGCCAGAACGTGACGTTGGGTACAACATGTATTGTGATGCTTCCAAAGAAGGTCTGGGGTGCGTATTGATGCAAAATAGCAAGGAGATGAAATTGATAAGTTAAATCAGTTTAATTTCAAGTATTGGACCCTATGAAAGTGTAATTAAATATTCAATTCAGTTTAATAAAACTAAGGTTTGATCAATTGGGTCCGAATTGGAGTTAATCGAGTTGTGAGGATTGAGAATTTAGATTATTATGAATTAAATTTATTTGTGAGGTGCTCAATTGAATATGTAATTTATAGATGGAGATTTTGAGTTTGATATGAAATTGAAGGCCTTAAAGGTTTGAGAAACCAAAATTGATGAGCTCAATAAGTTTAATTTGATATTTGGAGCCTTTTGGGGGTTTGATTTGAAATCTGATTCAGAATGATAAATTAAGCAAAGTTAATTGGGCCTTAATGGAAGTCAAATTAGACCAATTAAATTATGTGGGATTTGTGGTTAGGTTTGATTAATTTAATTATGTGTTAATCAAGATTTATTAAAATTAAGGGTTGCACAATTAAATTAAGCAAAAACATAAATTGAATTATGTAAGAGTCTAGAAGTGAGAGTGTTTATGGGTGTGGGTGTATTGAGAAATCTGCTGTGTGTACATGTGAGTGATGTGCTGAAGTCTCAATGAAATGTGCTAGTGTCCATGTGCACCCGTGGTGTGGAATGGAAGATGGGAGAGGATGTGAATGAGTTAAGACTGGAAACTAATAACATAATAGTAGAGTTTGCCCATTTATTATCCACAACTTTTCAAAACCCAAGGACAACTCAAATTTCGAGGACGAAATTTTTTTAAGGGGGATAGATTGTGAAACCCCGTATTTTTATATAATAAAAATAATATATATTCAATTTTCTTAAGTAATTATTCACAATATTTTGAATTTAACAGTTTGTATATTTTTAAACTGAAAAACCCCGTATTTTTATATATTAAAATAATAATAATAATAATAATATATTTAATCAGACTCTAATGGAAGTCAATTAGACTAATTAAATTAGGTAGGATTTAATATTAGTTATAATTAACTAATTTTGTGTCAATCAAGATTCATTAAGACTAAGTATTGCTCAATTAAATTAATTAGTCTAATGGCTTAAAAATTTGAGAGTGCATGTGGGTGTGGGTGTACTGAAAATAAAGTGTGTACAAAGACATCTGTTAGTGTGTGCATGTGAGAGTGTTGTGTTGGGAGCCTTAGATGAGTGCACGTGTGTGTATGTGATGTGCTGGAAATCAAGTGTGAGTAGTGTGTTAAGCTAATGAAACATGGATTCATATTATGTGGACAAGTGTCCCACTAAATTGATAAATAAAATAATAAAATAAAAGATGAAGAATGGAGTCATAAAGCTTTGTTTTTGCTGGAGTCAAATTAGAGAGAGTGCATGAGAGAGAGAGAGAGAGAGAGAGAGAGAGAGAGCCGAGAATGAGAGAGAGGGAGTGAAAAATAAGAGTATTGAAGCCTATTCAATTTTCTTTGCTAGAAGGAATTTCATGGGAAGTTAAAAAAATTAAAGAAAGGAAGATCTTGAAGGCTAATAGGTAAGAAAACCCTCTCAACCCTCTCATTTTTTTTATATTTGAAATTTCAGATTATATACATATGATAAAATGTTTAAACTTGTAGATAGAATTTTATTTATAATTGTATGAAAATTTATGATGGTATATCAAATATTGGTAGTCTGAAAATCATGATAATATTGTGGAGTTTGGACTTGCATGTGTTGTTTATGCCATTAAAAAGATTATTGAAGATGTTATTTGGCCCTTTAAATCTGTCAGAAAGTTGTACAAATTTTTATACAATTTTACACTCGAAATTTGAAGATGATTTCTTCTACAAAGTTGTGTATAATGATGTCTAGTTCATCCACAAAATTTTTCAACAATTATTGAGTTTTGTACGAATTTATACAGATTTTTAACCAAATCTGGAGTTATAGGCAGATTTTATTATGTGTTTGAAAAATCATTAAAAATTTTATATTAAACTAAATCTGATAATTTCTAAGCAAAAAAAAAAAAATGAAATTTGAGAAGTCTATTTTCATAATAAATTTTTAGGTTATGTAATTGATTTATAAATTTAAGTATAGAATTAATTTAAGAAAATGTGATAAATCTGTGTCATGAACATTCTTGGAATTTTTAAGAATTATTTATAATTTATTTTTGAAAACTTCTTTATGAAAAACAACCATAACTTGTTTATTGAGTGTTCCGTAGATTTATATGAATTTTAGAGTTGTATAAGTAATTTATTTATAATTTCATTTGCAAGATATACATTCTGAAAATTTTGGCAGAGGAATCAAAAAAAAAAAAAAAAAAATCTCTTCAATTGTTTTCCTTGGACTAAAATTTAATATGGTGCTAATCTAATCTTGTAGATTAAAAATCCATGCACGTGTGTGATTATGATTTATTTCTTCTTTTTGGTGTCTACATCATTATTTTATACCATGGTTTAAATAAATTGTTTATTTAAATTTTGTACATTGTTTACTATTGTGTGACATGTGTAATATTTTATGTTGGGAATTTTAATGAGTTGGTAAACCATTATTTGTGATTAAAAATTGGAATTATTGGTGATTAATATCAAAATTAACTGAAATGATTAACGGCATACACAAAGTTAACAAATGACGGTTAATACCAGTTGTTCAGGGTGAGTATTGGTTTTAAAGAGTGTACGAAATTAAGGGTCGACGGTCAATACCGATTGTTCAGGGTGAGCCCTGGTTTTGAGAATTCTCACGTAAATTGTGTTGCGAAACTCTAAGATGGCATGGGACTTATTTGAACCTTTTTTAGTATTCGGTTTTGGAATAAGGGTGGATGTGCAGGTGGCACACAGGGAGGTTACGTACCCCTGGCAGACCGTTTCCTTGGGGCAGACCACGGATGCCACTGCTTGAGTATATAACTCTGGACGTGGGCATCCCTGATGGTTACGGTTGGTAACACTTAAATATTTGACCAAGGGAGGGTTTCAAATTAACCGTTGCCATGCTTAGTGGTTGGTAAGTTAAATCTCTTTGGTGAGATTTCGAGTGTCACCTAATTTATTAAAATTATTGAAATTATTTTAATAGTTGTAATTTATGTTTACAATTATATTGTTATCTCATGTTTATAATCTCATTATTTTTCTCTTAAAAAGAACGGTAGGTTGGTTATGTTTTCTTACTGTGTTGCAAAACTCATGGCATATATTTTTGTTGCCCTGACGTTTTATGCCAGGTTTTGGCGAGGAAATAATTAAAGCTGAAATGGAGTTGATGCTAACGTAGAGCCTTGGCTGACTTGAAATCATGACTAAAGTCGAATAACTTTATTATCTTATATATTAGCTATTAAGGACCTTATAATTTCATTTGATGTTGTGTTTGGGTAATTTTAAGTTTTTATTTAATATTATTTGAACCTTTGGCTATGTACGAGAGTTGGAATGCTCTATTAAGATGTCAACTTTTTAGTTTATTAAATCATTTTGTTTATTTAATTTCCCTAATGTTCCAAAAATTTGGGGCGTCACAAAATGGTATCAGAGCGTTGGGATTTGGTCTTACATGGGATCTGTTGGGTGGTGAGTATTGAAAAAAAAAAAAAAAAAGGGTTGATATTTAAGGGAAAAAAAAAATCATTTTTATATCAGAGTGCGTAGCGGAATCGTGTTATTTGGAGTTTTAGTTGAGATTAAATTTTGGAGCATTACGGATTGGAATTTCGAGGACGAAATTAATTTAAGGGGGATAGATTGTGACACCCCGTATTTTTGAGGTATTAATATTTAGTGAGTGGTATTGATGGTTTATTATGATAATTTAGTGGTGCGATTTTTAGATAAGAATTTAATTTTGAATTATTTATTTGTATTTATCTCATTCCTTTTATATCTATCCTATTGTTATTTATTCTGATATTATAATAAATTAATTTTTCTCTACAATTCCCCATGAAAAAGAAAAGAAAAAAAAAATGTGAAACAAACACTCAAAACCGTGGGTTTACCCACGGTTCCCCACCACCAAACCAACCATTGGGAAAAGAAAATAATAAAGTAAAGAAAAAGAAAAAGGAAACATCTATAGCTTTGGTGAATCACCTCATAGCCTTGATTAATCACCCATTTGAGGGCCACGTGGGAAAGGACGTGTAAGTAGCATTGCAACCATGAGTGACATGCAAGAATTGGGGGTCTATAAATAGTAAAGTTAGTGTAAGCAAAGCAAAGAGTTAAAGTTTATAACGTGGAGTAGGCCGATCAGATTGATGATAATTGAGAGTTGTAGATTTTATTAAATTATGCATGCTTTATGCCTTAGAAGTTTAATCAGAGTTATTTTTGGAGATCTATGGAGTAATTTCAGATTTATGGTGACGAAATCAATTATTTTGAGGTAAAATTCGGGTTGTATACAATATGCTCTATTTAAATCTCTTTGCAAAGAGATCTCTTATTTTAAATTATCCTAAATTTGTAATCTACTTGATTATTGTGGTACAATCATTTGTTGTCGAATGGTAAAATTCTCTACAAATATTCTGTGTTAAATGGTGGTTTGTCTGACTGAATGACATAGAAATACTCCGTACATGGATCGAGTGAATCTTATTAATTGTTTACACCAATATGCCCAGATAAGCGTGGAGCTTGGGTGAGGTGGGTGAATAAATAAATTTATTCACTGGTCATGTACTGAGTAGAACCGAGTATTTGGTCTAAATAAATTATAGTTGATTTGTTGTGCAATTTGGTAAATTGCTTTATTATCGTATCGTTGATTGGATGTCATAAATTGTTGGATTCCTGATAAATTATTTTGCATCCGAGCCTTGTATTCATGTCGTATTGTATACTTCCCGAATTAATTTATTTTTCAGGTGCGAAGCAGATTTTAGCAGAGCTCGAAATTGATATTAGAAAGATTTATTAATACAGAGATTTGGGATCCACCACTTTAATTATTAAATTTGGAGAGAGCTGTAATATTGTTTATTTTGGAGGCAATTAGAATATTTGGAGGATATTGTACCATTTGGAGACGATTTTGTAATTATTATTTTTGGGAGCAAAAACTTATATTTTTTTTGGCTATTTTAGTGTATTTAACGACCCGGGAGTGGGGCGTTACAGTTTCTGGGATCGAACCCACTTGCCAGCTCTTTGGTACAGCTTACACAACTTACGCAACTACCGGACATGATAAAGCGCACCGACTCTCTGAAACTAAAGTTTGAGGCAATGACCAATCTCATCAAGGTCATGCTGGATGTGACCAAGTGCATTGTCGAATTCAAGGAGCTTCCATCTCAATACATCGCTCTCAACCCGCCGGAGATGGTAGCTGCCACCGCTTCTATCTCCATCGCCGTTTACTGGACTCTTCGGAGTATTGCGCTTTGCAAATCAAGTACTTCATTGGCATGAGACTCTTGTATGCTCTCCTTGTACATTTTTACTACAATCTTACTTTGCTTCATTAATTTTTAATTATGATAGTTAACTCCATACAGTTTAAGTCAAGTTGTGATATCATACTTTCGTCTCTCTGTCATTAATAAGATTAACTGAATTTGTCATGTGAGCTAACTGTAACATTTGTTTGTCTCATTAACATCCTTACACTTTTATCAAAATCTTACTTTAAATCTTGTATTTTTACTAAAATTTCACTTTCACCCTTTTACTTCTAATTTTTATCAACCTCATTAATAATAGATGAATACAAGACTGACTTTACAATTTGACTTAAAATATAAGAGATTTACTGTTGTAATTGAAATAAAAGGATAAACTAAAATTACGATGAAAATGTAGCATAGTAAATGTAATTAATGCTTTTTTTTTTTTGGCTCTGGCTTATAGGCTTACTTAGTGAAAATGTTTTACTTTTTATTCTGTCTAAAATAGATGATTAACAATTTAAAATATTTGAAAAAAAAATTGAAAACATTTTCACTAAAGACAAAAATAAAAAAAGTTTTTTTTGACAAAATTGGATTTCTTTTAAAATTTTTCATTTAAAAAAAAATTAAATCGTCTATTCCAGAAATACCTAAGAAATAAATGAAAAATTTTGCCTCAAAATTAAAAAAAAAAAAAAAATCATTTATAAGCTAGCCAAAGGAAAGCATGTCAGTAAGTTGTTGTGCTTTGAGGTCATGAGAGGATCTAAGCGAAGGCAATTCTTTATATAATTTAATTAATTAATTAATTAATTAATTTTTTTGGATGTTTTTTTCTAAAATTTAAATTTTCCTTATTTAAAAACTATTATTTTAAGTTGTGTTTGGTTTAAGAATTTGAGTAGCAATTTGAAAATGAAAAAAAGAAAAAGAAAAATTGTGTAAAATTAAGTAAAATATAAATTTATTTTATTTTCATTTTACTTATATATATATTTTTTTCTATTCAAATATCTCTCATGAAACAAACACAGTTTTAATTATTAAATAGAAAAGAATTCAAGGAGTGTTAATAAGTTTTACCATTGTTGTAGGCACATGGCAAAGACTAAGGAGGATTGGGACCTTTCCAGCTTGGCCCAAAAGCTCACCAACATACAGAACCACCTGCAAAAGCAACTGGATCTTTGTCTTCAACGCAGTGGTTAGTCCAACCCAACAACCCACTTCATTTTTATTTGGATTAAGGGACTAACTGAAAAGTCATATATAAGTTGGTTTTGTTATTTATTATAAAAAAAAGAATAAAAATAAAGAAGTAACATGATAGAAATAAGTTAATAAATTAATAAATAATTTATTTCTTGTGTCTCTCAAAAGAGTTCAGAGCATTTTTATCAAAATTGTTAAGTTTTAATTAAAAGTCTATTTTTCTATTTTACCTAGCCATCTTTTCAAATATATTTTTCAACAAACTCATTATTTTTTATTTCATTTGTTTAGTCCTCTTTTCCTAACTACATGTAGCTAGTGGTTTGATATTCAACTAAAATAGCTAGTCAATAATTGAGTTTGATGGAGTGTGCTTTTTTTGTACTATAAAATAACTAAGAGAAAACTCTAGTGAGCTTGATAATGATGCTCTCCTCTTGACTTTTTGGTGTATCAAAAAGTTTTATTCACTTTTAATTGTTACCACAAAATCTCATTTTTTATTTTTGTTAGCAATGTCTTTATAAAAAAAAAGATTGTTAATTTTTAGCGACAGCTGAAATATTCGTCACAAAAGTCACTAATTGTTATTTTTTAACAATAGATTTAAAAAATTATCATAGAAAAACGTCATTAACACTTGTGGAACTTAATGGTGCATGACTTGTGAGTAATTATACTTCTTTTTAGGTTTTTGACAAATACACATGTATAAATGTAGTTACTTACTATCTTGATCTGATACAGAAGAGAAAGGGGATATTGAACGATTTCAAGGGCTTGTGAACCTTTTCCAAACAACACACATCGATAACCTGAAGATCCTCAAATCATTGATTTACGGCAAGGATGATTAGTTGCCACTTGTTGATGGTTCTACCAAGAGACAAGTTAGTCCCTATATAGCTCGATTCAATTGTTGTAACTACAAATCTTTGGCTCAGTTTGGATTATAGTAATTTTTGAAATGATTGAGAATATGCTATATATAATCTTCTTTTTTGTTGTATTTTTTCACTTTTAGACATAGGTTATTAATGAATCTAATTATCATATATATAAGAGTGAAAAAATAAACTAAGAAATATGATTAAATTTTAATTCCAACTCTCCACAAGGTAATATCGCATTCTTGGATGAATAAATCTAAACCAAACATAATTTCCAATACTCCCTCTTGTAGTTTGGTTAAGTTGGAGAGGAAAATATATAGTCTTATTTGTCAACATAAATTTCAGAACATAAACCTTACACTTCGGATCATTTACGATGTGTATTATCAAGAAATCAAGACAAAATGACATACCTGAATCCATTGATGAACGGTTAAACGGAAGCGTGATTATCAATAAACTCTTTGTTATTGATTATGTTATTGCCTTCTAATCCTTTCCCCTTTGGTGCCTTATGTTTTTCCTTGAGAGGATTTAGAAAAATGGCAGTGTTCTTTTTCCACTTGGGAAGGAATAGGGACCATAACCTTTTAAAGGTTGTAATTGGTTTTCAAAACTGAAAGGTTGTGGAAGTTCAAAAGGAATGAAAACCAACTTTTAACCAATATGTTTTAATTTCTATTTCTGCCCCTCATAGAAATAGAAATTATACAACTAGTATCTACACATTAGGTCCATAACACATATACCCTTAAGCCTATTAACTAAATTGAATCACTTAAATTGTAGGCTTCTTATAAATGATAACACCACATTTAATTATGTGGTCCCATTGAGACATTATCTAACAATCTCCCACTGGACCACATATGTATCCTGAAAAATGTGCTTAACTTTAGTGAGCTCAGAAATTTGTTATCATAACTTGAGGGTATCCAAACAATCTTGTCCATTAACTATATTAATATAGGATCAAAGCGGTCTTCGTTACATCAATCGTAACTCGACCCACCAATGGTCACGTATACTAATACAGCTAAATGACATAGATCAATCATGGATGCGTAGCATGGAAATTACATGTGATGTGATCCATACATGCCTATTTCCAACTGGTCCTACTTAACTTTATTGAGATCAATACTTCACAATACGTAACAGAGCGTAATAAACTGAATATTTCATTTCTGCAGAAATTAATCTAATTACATAGATAAAACTCAAGGCTGACATAAAGCAGTAATATAAATACAAACTCCCACTAAACCAGAATGTTCTCAAATAGAACAACACCCATCTGAGCAGTGTGCTCATGAAAGACCTTGGGTGGTAGTCCCTTCGTAAGTGGATCCGCTATCATGGAATTTGTCCCAATGTGCTCTATGGAAATCTGTCCACTCTGCACTCTTTCTTTTACAACTAGGAACTTGATATCAATATGCTTTGATTTTGTCGAGCTCCTGTTGTTATTGGAATATAAAACTGCAGACTTATTGTCACAATATAACTTAAGTGGTCTTTCCTCAGCCATATCCCTTGGTTTGATGCCTCATAACATGCTACAAATTCTGCGGCCATGGTGGATGAAGCTATGAGCGTCTGCTTTGCAGACCTCCAAGAAATTGCTCTGCCAGCTAACAGATAAATATAGCCTGACGTGGATTTCCTACTGTCTTGGCATCCAGCAAAATCGGAGTCGGAATATCCAATGACCTCTAACTTATCCGATCTCCTATATGTGAGCATATATTCCTTTGTTCTCTGTAAATATCGCATAACACGCTTGACTGCTTTCCAATGATCCATGCCAGGATTACTTAAATATTTGCCTAACATGCCAACTATAAACGCAATATCCGGACGCGTACATACTTGAGCATACATTAGACTCCCTACAGCCGAGGCATAAGGAATCTTCTGCATTTCTTGAATTTCAAGACTGTTCTTCGGGCATTGGCTGAGACTAAACTTGTCTCCCTTAGCAACCGGGGTTTCACCTGATTTACAATTTTGCATGCCAAATCTATTGAGTACTTTTTCGATATAGCTCCTTTGTGATAATCCCAGAATACCCCGAGAACGATCTCGGTGTATTTCGATTCCTAATACAAAGGAAGCATCACCAAGATCTTTCATTTCAAAATTCTTAGATAGAAATCTCTTGGTGTCATGCAATAAGTTTATATCGTTTGTGGCAAGCAATATGTCGTCAACATATAAAACCAAAAATATGTGTTTACTCCCACTGAACTTGTGATACACACATTCATCAACAACATTAGTTTCAAAACCATACGAAGTGAGAACTTGATGAAATTTGAAGTACCACTGACGAGAAGCTTGTTTGAGTCCATAGATGGATTTAGTCAATTTGCAA
The DNA here is from genome assembly GCA_030407325.1 of Camellia japonica. Classification (NCBI taxonomy): domain Eukaryota; kingdom Viridiplantae; phylum Streptophyta; class Magnoliopsida; order Ericales; family Theaceae; genus Camellia; species Camellia japonica. The sequence continues at coordinate 167,808,783 of JAPPVO010000017.1, forward strand.
ACCATATTCTTTGGGTCTCCTGACACAAAGTTTTCTGGCTGCACCATATAAATTGTTTCTTTAATGTCACCATTAAGAAAAGCTGTTTTGACATCCATCTGATGCAACTCAAGATCAAAATATGCAACAAGCGCCATAATTGTCCTAAAAGAATCTTTCGAAGAAACTGGAGAGAAAGTTTCTTTAAAGTCAATTCCTTCTTTTTGAGTAAAGCCTTTGGCTACAAGACGTGCCTTATACCTCTCCACATTACCATTTGAATCCCTTTTGGTTTTAAATATCCATTTACAACCTACGGGCTTCGCACCAACTGGTAATGAGACAAGTTCCCAAACTTTATTGTCTTGCATAGACTTATATTCTTCATTCATGGCTTCTATCCACTTATGAGAGTTGGAACTTTCCATGGCTTGACGAAAGTTGATTGGATCATCTTTCGACATTCCATTTTCTACCTCATGTTCCTGGAGATATACAATATAATCATCTGAAAGTGCAAATCTCCTTTCTCTTGTGGATCGCCTTAATGGCACAGATTCTTGAGGTTGAGGTTGTAGAGTTTGTTCCTCAGGAACAATTACCTCATCTTGAATGGGGGTTTGAACTATATTATCTTGAACAACATTGTCTGGTTGAGGATCCGAAATTACTTCTCGAGCAATGACAGGTATAGGAACCTGTGATTGGTCAAAAGTAGTAGTAGGAAGTGGGATTACTCCTGCTTCCTCCTCAAAGACAATGTCTCTAACTGGATTTCTCCCCCCAAACTCAACATCCTCAAAAAATGTTGCAATTCCCGTCTCAAATATTGACCTATTTGTGGGATCATAAAACTTGTAACCCCGTGATCGTTCGGCATAGCCAATAAAGTAGCTGCTAATGGTTTTAGAGTCCAATTTTCGTTCATGAGGTTTATAAGGCCTCGCCTCAGCAGGACACCCCCACACATGCAAATGTTTTAGACTAGGCTTTCGCCCAACCCAAAGCTCATAAGGTGTTTTTACAACTGCTTTAGTTGGCACCCGATTTAAGATATAAGTTGCTGTCTTTAGAGCCTCACCCCAGAGGGACTCTGGTAAAGTAGAATGACTGATCATACTTCTTACCATATCCTTAAGAGTCCGGTTTCGTCTCTCAGATACACCATTCATGCTAGGTGATCCTGGCATGGTGTATTGTGGGACGATTCCACATTCCTCCAGGTATTTTGCAAACGGTCCTGGACGTTGTTCACCTGATCCATCATATCTGCCATAGTATTCACCACCACGGTCAGACCTGACACTTTTAATCCGTTTGTTGAGTTGTAACTCAACTTCGGCCTTAAATTTTTTGAATACGTCCAAAGACTGTGATTTCTCATGGATAAGAAATAGATACCCATATCTGGAATAGTCGTCTATGAATGTGATAAAATATTGTTGACCATTCCAAGACGCCATAGGGAATGGGCCACAAATGTCCGTATGAATTAATTCTAAGACATCTGTAGTCCTATGGGCACCATATTTCTTTATTTTGGTCTGTTTTCCCTTGATACACTCAACACAGACATCAAAATCTGAAAAATCAAGAGAGTCCAAAATTCCATCAGACACAAGGCGCTCAACTCTAGATTTAGAGATGTGACCTAGGCGTTTGTGCCATAATGAGGCTGAATTTTCCTTAGTTAATTTACGCTTTGTACCTCGTGATTCCACGTGCAAGGTTGCATTATAAGATGCAATAGTTTCGAGCAAATATAGATTATCAAACACATTAAGTAAACCAGTACCAACAACATTGGAATTAATAGACATACTAAACTTCATATTTCCAAAAGAACAATAATATCCCAATTTGTCCAATACAGAAACAGAAATTAAATTCCGTCTAAAGGACGGTACAACAAAAGTGTCTAATAAATCCAAATAATAACCAGTTTTCAGTAATAATCTAAAGTGCGCTATTGCCTGCACTTCTATTGACTTGCCATCACCCACAAAGATGTATCTTTCAGCATCAGTTGGCTTTCGGTAGTTCAGGCAACCCTGCATAGAAACACATATGTGAGTAGTAGCACCAGAATCTACCCACCAAGTGTTTCTTGGTACTGAAGCTAAATTTATTTCAGAACAGACCAAAACATGAAATGTACCTTTCTTTACACGCCAGGCGACGTATTTGGCACAATCCTTCTTTCTGTGTCCGGGCTTGCCACAAAAGAAACAACCATCCTGCACTTTCTGTTTCTTTGGTTCCGGACCCTGAGGAATAGCAACTTCCTTTCCCTTATGCTTTCTTTTGCCCGTATGCTTGGAGGTGCTTGCCAGATGAGCACTTTCAGTCCTTTCTTGCTTCAATCTCTCTTCCTCTTGCACACAAAATGAAATGAGCTCATTGAGAGTCCATTTCTCCTTCTGGCAGTTATAACTGACCTTAAATTGGTTAAATTGTGCAGGAAGAGAGATGAGAACTAAATGCACGAGCAAATCATCAGATAGGTCGAGCTTTAGTGCCTTAAGTTTTGAAGCAAGATGAGACATTTCCATGATGTACTCGCGAACATTACCCTTGCCTTTATACTTTATTGAAATCAAGCTTGCTAAAAGCGTGCTTGTTTCAGCCTTATCGTTTTTAGCAAAACGCTTTTGAATTTCTGAAAGAAATTCACCGGCAACGGTAACATCCTCTGTTATTGCACCCCGAAAGACTTCTGGAATCCCACGCTTCATGATCATAAGACTTAGCCTGTTAGAACGATCCCACTTTTCAAAGTACACAATTTCCTCAGGAGTACTTTGTGCAGTGAGAGCATTCGGTTTTGGCATCCTTAATGCCAAGTCTATGTCCATGCAGCCGAGAACAATCAATATGTTCTCTTTCCAGTCCTTAAAGTTTGTTCCATTTAACATTGGAACATTGTTCATGTTGGCAGAGATTGAAGTAGTCGACATTAAAGCTGAATAGAAAAGAAAATAAAAGGAATAAACAATTATGCTCACATTAAGTTACCAAACAGATAATCTCTAAATAAATTAATTTAATGACAACATCTCAAGATACCTAGCACAACATTAATACCAAGCCTTTGGGTAGTGATATTAACTGTAAGTGGTATTCTTGTTGTAATGATCAAACATTGACAATAAGTTATGTCAAATAACAAATCTATCTTTTGATGGATTTATTATTCACATTAGGTTTTCTTGACAATTGGCACATGTTTATCACCACAAAATGTGTGTGTAATTCTGCCAAGTCTTAATCATGTCTTTGGACCGATAAATACCCGCATGAGATACACAGACATGAACATCAAAACATTCCATATAAAACAATCTAGACAAGAGAGATCACTTTTGTGACATCTTGTTTGAATTGACTTATATTGAGAATGTTAGAAAATTAAATTTCTGTAGACGTTGTATGAAATTACATTAAATTTAAAGATTTCCAAATTTGTGACCCCGTATATGTTATATAATCTGCAGCAATCCCAATTATATACATACATATATAAATAGAATTGACGGGTCCAAAAACAAATAGTTTTTTTTTTTATGATGTTCAAAATTAAACCGATCAAATCGCAAGATATATCTATATATATATATAAATACATGATGTTCATCCATTTGAGAAAAAAAAAAAAAACTGCCCACCGAATCATTTTACAATTCCAGAAAACAGATTGCCAACAGAAAAAAAAAAAAAAAAAAAACAAATTTACATCCATAAGAAAATTCAGAATCTGATTCCAGGAAACTAAATAGAATGAATAAAGCATATCAATTCTGATAAGACACATGATATGCATGCTCTGATACCAATTGTCAACATAAATTTCAGAACATAAACCTTACACTTCGGATCATTTACCATGTGTATTATCAAGAAATCAAGACAAAATGACATACCTGAATCCATTGATGAACGGTTAAACGGAAGCGTGATTATCAATAAACTCTTTGTTATTGATTATGTTATTGCCTTCTAATCCTTTCCCTTTGGTGCCTTATGTTTCTCCTTGAGAGGATTTAGAAAAATGGCAGTGTTCTTTTTCCACTTGGGAAGGAATAGGGACCATAACCTTTTAAAGGTTGTAATTGGTTTTCAAAACTGAAAGGTTGTGGAAGTTCAAAAGGAATGAAAACCAACTTTTAACCAATATGTTTTAATTTCTATTTCTGCCCCTCATAGAAATAGAAACTATACAACTAGTATCTACACATTAGGTCCATAACACATATACCCTTAAGCCTATTAACTAAATTGAATCACTTAAATTGTAGGCTTCTTATAAATGATAACACCACATTTAATTATGTGGTCCCATTGAGACATTATCTAACATTATTTGCATACTCTACATAAAATAACAAAAATTGCTACAGGTATACTAAAATAATTTTTTATGTTTTTATTTCTTTAGTAGTTGAAGGGTAATTTTTATGTTATATAAAACTAGTAATCATTTCATTTCTTTTCTTTTTAGGAGAAATTCAAAAAGTGAGTTCTAAAAGAAATTAATGTTTCTACACTTTTTTTCATTTCTCTTTCTTTTAATAATCTAAACAAGTGATTAGAATACAAATAAATTGATTTCTTTTATTTCGTTTTCAAATCACTCAATATAAACCGAATAAAAAAAATTTAAAAATAAAGAATGGTTGATCTTTTGTACGACAAATACAGGTAAGCATTGATGTGCTGAGGAGGAAGAATGTGTTGCTACTCATTTCAAACTTGGACTTCTCCCATGAAGAACATTTCATTCTTGGACAAATGTACACTAAGTCCCGACAACATCCGACGACAACGTACGAGGTTGTCTGGGTCCCTATTGTGGACAGAACAACCCCATGGGATGAGGTGGAGCAAAGGAAGTTCAAGTCCATACAAGTTTCAATGCCATGGTTCTCTATGCACCACCCTTCACTACTTGATCCTGTTGGAAAAAATGATTTTTGGTGACTTTAATTTAATATTAAAGTGTGGTGACTTTAATTAAATATTAAAGTGGGTCCCAACCTTTTATTATGTTGGGTCCAAGTGAGCCAAAAATCATTGGGTTTTGAATAAGAAATTGCCAAGAAATTGCTTCATGATGTTAGATTCATGAATAGGATTTTAAAGGGTATTTGAATCCTTTTTCTTGGCTAAAGGGTGTGAATCCTTTGGGCATCCAAACTTTCATATTTTTGGAAAGGGGCTATGGATGCTTGGTGTTTTAATGACCAGCCTTAAAGGTTGGAGGCTCTTCTTCTCTCCCCTTTACATGTATAAATTGAGACCCTCCTATCTAGTTTCAAATAGAAATTTTTTGCTTCCATTTTACAAGTCAGTTTGCTAGAAAGTTCCTACATTGAGAGAGTGCTGCCACTGTTTTTGTTTGCTAAGCTAGACAGAAAGTGCTTCTGCCGTAGCTGGCTTTGACCGTCGTATCCTGGGAGACAGACGCCGGGTTTCCTCAAGCACTCGACCCGTGAGGCGGCGAAATCTATTTTAAGGAAACTGCTTCCGTGCAGGCTTCGGTTTCGTCTCTTTACCCTTTTATTGTTTTGTGTATTTCTGTTGAAATTTAATTGTAATTATTAGCATATGTTATTGGTATATAATTTGATTTCTTCATAAATCTATTTATTTAATTTCACAATTTAAACAACAAGCTTAAAACAGATTTTATATATATTTTCTATGAAATTGATCGAATAGATTTATATAGACTATTAGGTTAGCTTTGTATAATGTTGCTAGGAATTGTTGCGGAATTGCTCACTATTTCAATGATTGTAAATTATGCTATGGTACTCTCTAATTGCTTAGTTTAGTTAGAATTCTCTATCATAATTTGCATGTATTTTAAGGTTATAAAATATAATTTATGGATGTTGCAATTTTGACATGCTTTTTTATTCTAGTTTTAATTTGTTACATGCTTATTATTTTCTAGACTAGATTACATAATTTAATGTATTTTGGAGTTATAGAGTTTTTTTTTTAATGAATTGTATACACGATTAATTTGAATTTAATTTGGTGCATTAATCTAAATTATCTAATTGGGTGCATTAATGTGAATTATTTAATTGGGTGCATTAATCTAAATTATCTAATTGGGTGCATTAATCTGAATTATTTAATTGGGTGCATTAACTTTGAATTTAACTTATTTATTTGGAATTATTAGTTTAAATGTTTATTATGAATTAATTTCATTTATAACCCATGAGTATAGAACTTTATTTTAAAGTTTTAATTTAATTGGCATTTTAATGCATTGGTTACTTATATAATTAAAAGTTGGCTAGATGGTTTCATTTAATTTATTAAATTTTTTAGATTATTTGTTTGTATTTTGTTGTGGTTTGCTACTAACTTTCTTTGTAGGGATACCAATGCGAAAAACAAATATAAAACCAAATGAATAGTATTTGGGATGTAAAAACAAAAATGTTTGGACTACTAACTTTTGTGTTGAATAGGAATACCTAAGCGTGGAAAGGCTTTTGGACTAAATAGAATCCTTATGGATTGGCTATTTTATTTAAACGTTTGAAGCATGTTTTGCTTGAGATTTAGTTAGTTTGTTTACCAATTTGTAGTAGCAAGTTTTATTTGTTTGTTTTGTTAGAAGCATTTTACATGTGTGTAATTGTTATAACAATTTTTAAATTGCTTGTAAGTTTGGAACTTGATTTGGTTTTCTGTGATAAAAACCAAAGTGTTTAGTTTTGGCTAAAGAGTAGTTCTTATTTGTTCAAAAATGACAACTAAGATGGATTTGGTTTCAAACTTTTGGAGTTTGAGGAAGTCTTTGGGTTTAATCATTTTATTCCCAAAGTGTTGGAAAACCAAGTTTGGAGAAAGTCTTTGGTTATAATCTGATTATGTCCAAAGTGTTTTGGTTTTGAGAAAGGAAACCAAATTTTAGCATTAGCTAAAATATTTCTGATTTTATTCAGAAATAATGGGCGTAGTTCTGGGAGTACCGGTTAATTTTTATGAGTGGTGTAACTCTGGTAGCAAATTTTATTTGCTTGGGAATCGGTTTGTTATAACCTGGTTTATCCCCTGAAAATTTTAATTTCAAAATTGTTTCCTATGGACTAGGAGTCAACATGCTCTTGGATGTTTTGTCAAAAGGTTAACTGGATTTTAAGTGGGACCGATGTGACCCCTCCAGTCTTCCTGAGAACATTCCTGACCATGTTCGATTCTAGGTTAAATGGTGAGACTAGTTTTGAATTAAATTTCCATCTGAGGGATTTTCTAAGGGTTAAGTTTAATTTCTGAAATCACAGAAGTGAAATTCTGTTATGATGTTTCAAAATGGCTTCAAAAGGTGACAAATAGAAATGTTGTTCCACCTGACAACCTTAACCTCACGAGATTCTTAAAGGAAGATCTTGAGAGATCAAGTATGGTTAAAGGAAATCATAAGATTGCATTAAAATATCTCTGAATTGATCAGAGGCAATTAGTTTGGTATCCTTGTGATTGCTATGTGACTTTGCTTGAAAGCAAAGATGAGACAACCTGTTATAGTGGGTTAATATTTTTTTTGGATTTTTAAATTCCAAATATATTCTTAAATTGGTGGCTCTTAGTGAGTACAAGATCACTGATCACAGAAATAGAAAACTGGTGGTTCCTAGGTGGTGTTAGACCACTGGCTACACAATTATGAGATTGTGGTTCCTAGTAGTGAATAGATTACTGTAACAACCCTCGTCACTGTTTACTGATTACCTACTGATTACTGTTTACTGAGACTGAACATGATTGATAATTGAATTGATTAAAGTACCGAACTGACTGACTGAGATCCGAAACTGAATCGATTGACTGTAACTGTTTAAATGCACAATCTATCTGTTTGACTGCCAAATTATCTGTTCTCGTCTTATGCATTAAACTGCAAATTGAAGGCCTTATCGGCGGCCGAAGCCAAAATTGACTGATGTTCTGTGTTCCCCATAATTAATGTGATTTTATGGCATAATTATCTGAAAATCGATTTGGTATGATTAAATTAGATTAAAATAAACTAAATCAAAGAGTTACGTTATTTACGGAATTGCCATGCTAGTGGGCCCTTTTATTATAACATTTTTTAGCCTTATTAAGCATTCAACAAGACTTTTCATTAGCTCATTTTGAGAGCTCAAAACCGACTTAGAGAGAGAGAGAACAAGAAGATTGATTTCACATGAGAGTTGGCTTGAATCTTGGAAGAATTGAAGAGTGATAACAACATTGAACTCCTAGACTCTTAATTGAAGACCTAAGGTAGATCATTGACCTTCTTTATTGTGCATTTGAGTTTATTCTTGCATGATTCGTGGGTCTTTAGTGATCTAAGACATGAATTGGTTCAATAGTGTTGAGTTGAAGCTCATTCCATGCATGCATGCTTGTATTGATAAGTTTGAAGTTGTTTTCATGGCAAATGTTACATGCATGCTCATATTTATGTTTAAGTCCATGATTTCATCATGTTTTTGGAAGAATGAGCTCATTAGAGCATGTTTTGAAGCCTTAAATTGATTTAAAGTCTTGCATGTTGTGTTTGAGTTTCATTCTTGAAAAATGGTTTGAGATTGGGTTTGAATTAAACACCCTTGGGCTTTGATTTCTTAAATTGAGTTTTGAAACATATTATTCTATGTGTTTACAAGAGTTTTCCAGAAAATGGGCCCAAGAGGATCGATTTTGGTGGTTGAAAGTTTGGTTTCGAGCTTGGAGTTCGAATCTGGGTTTTCCAGATTTTAGTCATCCGCTCGAGCGGGGAAAGTAGCGCTCGAGCGGGGAAAACAAGCTCCCAGCACTTTGACCTGTTTTACAGTCCGCTCGAGCGGAGATATCGAGCATCCAGTACTTTGCACTGTTCACCAGTCCGCTCGAGCGGAGGAATGTACGCTCGAGCGGAGTATTGGGTGACACGCTCGAGCGGGGAAGTTGACGCTCGAGCGGGTCCCTTTGTTTGCATGTCCGCTCGAGCGGAACCCTGTTTCACTGAAAATTCTGAAAATGTTTTCTGTGTGCATCTTTGCATCCTCATTCCATTCTAGGCATTCTTAGGCCTAGTTTAAGACATCTTAATGAGGATATAGATGTAGAACACACCGAGGCAAATTAGGGATTAAGTTATTGATCTTTCCCAACTGTATAGCTTAGTGTGTGTTCATCCTGTATACTGTGTAGGGTTGGCATTCCGAGGAGACGCTCTAGCTACTGATAAGCCCAAACTCTGTGAGTAACAATTGTGTAAAGATATGTTCAAAAATGATTATCTTCTGAATTGTTTACTGAACTGAATTGAACTGTTTTCTGAACCGATACTGTTAACTGAATGAATGTATGTCCTATATTCTGAATTGTACTGTGGCATCCTTAGCATTACTGTTACTGACTGTCTACTGTTACAGAGATCTCTGTCGGTTCCCTTGTTGGAACCACTACTGTTTACTGGTTGATTGGCCATCAACGACTGTTCGGTCTTGTAGACCTACTGTACTGCTCGGTCTTTTTAGACCTACTGTTTACTGTACTGTTATGCTTATGGATGTACCACATATGACTGTTTACTGTACTGAACAACTGATAATTGATTTAAATGATTGTTTTCAATATACTGAAGGGACATCCATTCTAACCCCTTTTACGCATTATGTTATTCACTGGGCTTTAGCTCACTGCTTATATATATATGTAGGTGTCCAGGCACCAGACTGCAGCTAGGAGCGTCAGGCAAGCTTTAGTTTTGTCAAGCCAACCACTGTGCCTCACTGCGAGGTTCCGAGTGTAATCAAGCTTAGACTGCTTTTGGGGTGTCTTAGCTTCACCCAACTGTCATTGTACTGTATAGACTGTTACTGTACTGTATGGACTGATAACACTGTACTGCACCGTTTACTGTAATGTTAATAGGGATTAGGTCCCTGTACTGAATGTTTGTAAATGTTATGCATACGGTTCTGTACTGAAAGTATAAATGTATGAAAAATCTTTTTGCATACAGACTGTCACAGCTCATTGGACATTGTTTATTTACTGTATTGGCTTCCGCCATGCCTCTGTACTCTGTATTACTGTTCTACTGTTAAGCAGGCCTTCGGTAATCTCGGATTACTGGCCAGTTACGGTGCTAAACCCATAGGGGCGGGTTTAGGTCGTGACAATTACTGATCACATGTCAAGATATCATGATTCCTAGTTGTGGAGAGGCTACTGGTCATATGTCAAGACATGATGATTCCTAGTAATGAAAGAGTCTATTGATCCTATGTCAGGACGTTGTGATTCCTAGTAGTAAAGTGACTATTGATCACAGGTTAAGACATTGTGATTCCTAGTAATAGAAAGTCTACTGACCACATGCTGAGAAATTAGTGATTCCTAGTGATAAGACTACTAGCCATGTTATGAAGTTCTGAATAGTAGACTATTGAACACTAGATTTGTGTTTCCTAATAGTAAGACTATTGGCTTCAGAGTGATAGGTTGGACCAAATATATTTGGGTGCCTAATTTAGTTGATTACATTCTAGGAATGTAGTTACTTTGATATGATTTTGAGAGTTTCATAATCATTGTGACACAAGGATTTGTTTAAGACTTTGTATAAATTCTACAAAGAAGACTTAATTATCTGACTCCGAAATTGATGAGGATAATAGAAAGAAATGAGGGAGTACCTCCTCAGTGAAGGCCAATGTCATTGAGTATGGCAAATCTTCTGGGGTAAGGAAAAAGACCCCCCCCCGGTGAACCAGGGCTCTAAGTTGGGGCCAAGGGGTGGTGTTGCAAAGAAGCTGGCATACAAGCCGCGGGAACCTGGTTATCGGTTCTTTGGGAAGTGCTACATCTGTGGTAGCGAGGGGTTTTTAGCTTTACTAGGGCTACACGCCACTTCTGCTCCGAGAAGGAGCTGTTTACAACTTTCGAACCGATTACAAATGGTAAGAAGTTGTTTATGGAAAACTCTACTACCTCATTTGTTAAGAGAAAGGTGGTTTTGAAGTTAACCTCAGGAAAAGAGCTAACCTTGAACGAAGTCCTGTATGTTTTGGACATTTGTCAGAATCTTGTCTTAAGGTCTCTTCTTAGTAAACATGTTTTCGCATGGTTTTTGAGTTCGACAAGGTCGTTCTGACAAAACATAAGTGTGAAACTTGTGTTGAAGCGAAGTGGACAAGATCCCGTATGAGTTATGAAAAGGCGTTAAGTCTTCTTATAAATTCTTACGAATGTGGGGGTGTCTTGCTATTGTGGCGATTCCTACACCCTAACGGGTTAGGATAGGCCCGGAATCCGTGGATTGTATATTCATTGGTTATGCACATAATAGTAGTGCATATCAGTTTCTTGTACATAAGTGTGAAACTTCAGACATTCACAAGAATACCATCATGGAGTTAAGGAATGCATGTTTCTTTGAAGACATTTTTCCTTGCCGAACCTAAGAAGGGGTTCTGAGGTTTTGGAGCAATTTGATGAGCTTGCTAGTGATGATGATCATTTTGATGATCAAGTTGAGAATCAAGGTGATGATCAGCCTAGAAGGAGTAAAAGGGCTAGGATGTCCAAGTCTTTTGATCTAGACTTCTTGACTTTTATGGTTGAGAATGAACCTCAAACTTGTCACGAAGCTGTGACTTCTCCTGAGAGTCCTTTATGGAAAGAAGCAATCAAAAGTGAGATTGACTCCATCTTACAGAACCACACCTGGGAGTTGGTAGATTTACCTCCAGGTTGTAAGCCTTTAGGCTGCAAATGGATTTTTTAAAAGAAAGATGAAGGCCGATGGGTCTATTGACAAGTATAAGGTGAGGCTCGTTATCAAAGGGTACAGGCAACTAGAAGGCCTGGATTACTTTGATACGTACTCACCTGTAACTAGGATAACATCCATTCGCATAGTGATTGCGTTAGCAGCTTTGCGCAATCTAGAAATACACCAGATGGATGTAAAGACAGCTTTCTTAAATGGGGATTTGAATGAAGAAATCTACATGGAGCAACCTGAGGGGTTTTCCGCTCCAGGACAAAGCAAGAAAGTCTGTAAACTTGTCAAATCATTGTATGGTTTGAAGCAAGCGCCTAAACAATGGCTTGAGAAGTTTGACAACGTAATGTTGTCAAGTGGGTTTAGAATCAACGAATGTGACAAGTGTATTTATGTCAAAGATACTAACAGAGGTTATGTCATTTTGTGTTTATATGTTGATGATATGCTCATTATAGGTAGTAATGATGAAATGATCAAAACTACCAAGAAGTTGTTAAACTCTAAGTTTGACATGAAGGATATGGGCATTGCAGATGTTATTCTGGGAATTAAGATTACCAGAACATCTGGCGGAATTGTACTTTCTCAGTCTCATTATGTTGATAAGATACTTGAGAAGTTTAGTGGATCAGATACGAGTGTGTCATCAACACCTGTAGACTTAAGTCTACATTTTACCAAGAATAATAAAGAGAGTGTCTCTCTGTTAGAATATTCTCGGGTAAATGGAAGTTTGATGTATCTGATGAGTTGTACTAGGTCGGATATAGCCTACTCGGTTAGTAGGTTTAGTAGATACACAAGTAATCCCGATGCTTCTCTTTGGAAAGGCATTGTGCGAGTGTTAAGGTATTTACGTTACACTCGGGGTTATGGGCTGCATTATACTCGATATCCAACGGTGCTAGAAGGCTATAGTGACGCGTTTGGATATCAGATATAAAGGACTCAAAGTCCACTAGTGGATATGTGTTCACTCTTGGTGGGGCAGCCGTGTCTTGGAAATCTTCCAAGCAAACGTGTATATCTAGATCAACGATGGAATCAGAGTTTATTGCTTTGGATAAAGCAACGGAAGAAGCAGAATGGCTTCGCCATTTCATTGAAGATATTCCACGTTGGTCTAAACCTGTGCCAGCTATTTGTATTCATTGTGATTGTCAATTTGCAATTGGTAAGGCACAGAGTAATATGTATAATGGAAAGTCTAAACATATCCGTCGTAGACATAATTCCATACGACAACTACCCTCGAATGGAGTTGTCTCTTTAGACTGTGTAAAGTCTAAGGACAACATTGCGGATCCGCTAACCAAAGGGTTAAGTCGAGTGTTAGTTGAAACGTCGTTAAAATGAATGGGGTTGAGGCCTTTGGAAGTTACTGGAATGGAAACCTAACCTAGTTGACCGGAGATCCCAAGATCTAGGTTCAATGGGACAACCTAATTGCGTGTAACGGTGGTATGTCACTGAGGAGGTTAAACCTCCAGCCATTCCTTCTATCAGTGATACCTGCAAGTATAGAGGATAAGCTGAGCTTTTAATGACTCTTGTGTGTTAAGCTGTTGAGCTAAGTATTACAGGATACTAAAGTAGAGTCACCTATGTGAGCGTGAAGTGGGGCCGCTTCTAGAAGAATTGGATAGGCCAAGATTCTTTGAAACCACTCGCTGAATCAGGCTAGTGTCCAGGGCCACACAGGGCACACCAGTGAGAACAGAATGGTGGTAGGAGTAATTCCCATGTGAGATCTATTGTTTCAGTTTACATAAACGGCAGAGCAGTTCAAGATGTCTTATTCACTGATTAGCTAGTAAACTCGATAGTTTTTCACTGGGAGAGGTTCAAAGCCAAAAGCTACCTTCTCTGATGTAGGGGTTAGTTCGTTGTACTCTCTCTTCGAGTCATTATTGTTGAACGATGTCCGTTTGTTGAGTCTTTCGGTCAATTTTTATTCATTTGGGGGATTGTTGGAAAAAATGATTTTTGGTGACTTTAATTTAATATTAAAGTGTGGTGACTTTAATTAAATATTAAAGTGGGTCCCAACCTTTTATTGTGTTGGGTCCAAGTGAGCCAAAAACCATTGGGTTTTGAATAAGAAATTGCCAAGAAATTGCTTCATGATGTTAGATTCATGAATAGGATTTTAAAGAGTATTTAAATCATTTTTCTTGGCTAAAGGGTGTGAATCCTTTGGGCATCTTGAAAAATCTAGAAACCCTAGATGTTGATTTGTGATTATGTACCAATTTTAAGCAGAATATAACAATCCCAATCAAACAATCAAAGACAAATCGACACAACGATTTTACGTGGAAAAACTACAATTGGACACCTCCAACTGTGATTAAAAAACCACGGGCAACAGCCACAAAACAATCCACTAAGAAGATTTAAAGAAATTACACAGGTATACTCTCAATTACCTAGCGAATCCACACCTAATTGAACCAACCTCTATGTGCCTCTTCCAACTCCGTCTTCACCTTGGAATTGTCTTTACGATGAGCCACTCCAGAATCCACCGAAGCTTCAGGCTCAAATTCTTCAGAATCCACCGAAGAACAACTCTCTCTCTCTCTTGTGTATAACAAACAAAACCTTTGATGTACTCTCTTTAAACCATGAGTTGAATACTCAATAAAACATCAAAGAAAACTAACAAAATATCCCCAGATATAAACCTTAATATCCAACAAGAAGATCTGGAGGAATTAAATAGTTTTGGGAGAAAACCAACTATTTATAGAAAATCCAAAAGTAATCCTAGTTTTGGAAGAAATCCAATTACTTATAGAAATCCAAAAGTAATCCTAGTTTTGGAAGAAAATCAACTTCTTATAGAAATCCTTGTCAAACAGGATTGCCAATAAAAAAAACCTAACAATCTCCCCTTTTAGCAATGCCGTGACAAAACACACCTAACAAATAAAATCCTAGTCACCCCAACCCATTACAACCAACAAACACAAACATCTTTCTCAAGATAAAGATCTGCAAAACAGCTATTAATGCCACAATCTCCAAAACAACTATTAGTCTCACAAGAGTATATGAAAAAGCAATAAACACATGGCTAGATTATCTTGAAGCATTTGAAGCATGAGATGGAAAACATGAATAGATGCAGCTTGGAGATTTTAAGAACATGTAGCATGAAAACCTGAAAACTAAGACACATGCACCCGACACATGGATGGATGAAATCACACTATGACACATGTGCATGAAAACATGAATTAATAACCTGCGAGATATATATATATATAAAAAAACAAGTAGTGGATAGCAACATACAAACTAACTAACTAATGCCAAACTCCCTTATCAAACAAATCAAAATAATCATGCTAACAAACTCTTGTAATGATACACCAAACTCCCCCTCACTAAAAACAAAGCACAAGAAGAAAACGACAAACAATAATATGGTGGAGCAAACAGGGAATTTCATATTTGTATCTTAAAACACACAAGATTATCCAAGAAGCACAATTACTTGAAAACACAATGTGCACAGCTTCTAGAAAATTCCTCATAAAAGAAAGTGATGCATTATGTGAAAAGCATAGATCCCATGATAAAAGTGTGTGTGTGACTCTTGGAGTTCGACAAACACTAGATTCAATCCTGGTAGTGATATGAAAGCTGAACCTTCGACAAGAGAATCTAAGCACAACAAAGGAAAGTCAAACCATTAGGAATCAAGGGGTATTTGGTAAGTAAAGGCGAAGGCTCCCTCTCAATCAATGAATCTTTTCCTTTTTTTTTTTCTTTCTTTTGCACATTTTTTTTTCTTTTCTTTTGCATATTTTTTCTTTTTCCTTTTCTTTTGCATATTTTTTCTTCTTCTTTTTCTTTTCTTTTTCTTTTGCACACTCATTGGCGGTTGACATGCTCAAGAGTATGGAAACCGAACCAGAGAAGCATGGATATAATAAGGATGGCCTGGTTAGTGACTCTGAGGTAGCCTTTTCCTCATGGCTGGACTACAAAGAATAGAGGGGAAAGCCGTGGAGATGCAAAAAGATGGAAGATGGTTAAGAGACTCAACATCACCCATGATATGCTAGTATAGGTCAATTCCTCTAGAAAAGCAAAAGATACAATGCCAGAAGTCCATAAAAAAAATAATCTTTTTGCATAAAAATAATCACTAAGGCGGAAGACTCCGATATTTGCTAATCCAAGAGTGTGTACAGAATGAGACATACTAATCAAAGAATACACACTCCAAAATGAGTAATGACCACAGAAAGCACACACATATTAACATGTAATGGATATTCTCATCAATTCCAATATGCACCAAGGACCACTCAAAAATTTCAAGCTTGCAAAACCATACTAAGAAAATCTTTTTGGATTTTTTTTTCTTCTTTAACCAAAGTAAGATAAAAAACAAACATGCACACATTTTTTTCTCATTAAAAAAAAAACACATAGAGACCCAAAAAACTAAACAGAGTAAACACATTAAAACAAGTCAAGTTTTCTCACCCAAATCTTTTTGGTCTTAACAAAATCAAGTCTAGCGGACTTGGTAAGAGTCGTGGCGTTGTGAACACCCTCATGAATCTTGGTATTCCTAGACAAGTAAGGTTGTCTCCTAACCCAAAAAGTATTCGAATTTCGACCCTTTTGAGACACTCTCCCATGCAACTTATAACAATAAGGGCGAATATGACCATGCATACCACAATGATGACAAATAAAAACAGGGTGTACCTTCTTTTATTTTACCTTACCAACTCTAGGAAGTTTGTAACAACCCTCACCACCGTTTACTGATTGACCACTGTTACTGTTAAACTGAGACTGATTATGCTAAGTAATTGAACTGATCGAAATACTAAACTGACTGAATAAAATTTGGAACTGAACTGATTGAGTACATCGGTTTAATTGTATTTCTATCTGTTGATTGTTAAATTATCTGTTCATGTCTTTATGTTTAAATTGCAAATTGAAGGCCTTATCGGCGGCCGAACCGGAAATTGATCGATGTTCTGTATTAACTAGATTTTATGTGAATTTATGGTATATTTAATTGAAAAGTGATTTAGTATGATTAAATTAGATTAAATATTGATAAATTGTAAGTTGGTTTTAATTACAACTTTTCCATTTTGAGTGGGCCATTATCTAACATCTATAGGAGCCTTATTACACTTGAACTAAACATTTCATCAGCCACATTCTCTTATTATTGCCGACCGAGAGAGAGAGAAAGTGAGAGACTTGAGTTCACTTGTAGATTTGCTTGGAAATTGAAGTATTTGAAGTATAGATTGCATAGTTGAGCTTGTTCATCTTGCATTCAAGACTTAGGTATGAATTTCAACCTCTCATTGTTGTCTTTAAGGTTGATTCTTACAAGGTTCATGTCAAATTGTAGAGCTAAGGCATGATTTAGTCTAAAAATGTTGATTTGTAGCTTGAATCTTGCCTGCATGTGTATATTGAAGAGTTTTGAGTTTGGTTTCATGGAAATCTTGCATGCATGTCTATCTTTTGATCATAATCCATGATTTTACCAAGTTCTTGAAGAAATAAGCTCAATTGAGCAAGCATTGAAGCTTTAAATTGGTTTGAACGCATGCACGTCATGTTTGAAGATTGCTCATGAAAAATGGGTTTGAAATTGAGTTTGTTTGAAACACCCTTGGGCTATGATTTTATAAATTGAGCTTCAAATCATGTCATTCTATGTGTTTACAAATGTTTTCCAGAAATTTAGCCCAAGAGGATCGATTTTAGTGCATTTAAACACGAGTTTTAAACTTGGAGTTCGAATCTGGATTTTCCAGATTTTGGTCGTCCGCTCGAGCGGGGCTAGTGGCACTCGAGCGGGGAATTCGAGCTCCCAGCATCTTGCACTATTTGACAGTACGCTCGAGCGGAGGATTTACGCTCGAGCGGGATAGTGTGTCTTATACTTGAGCGGGAATCGAGCGCCCAATCGAGCGTGAATTTCACTTATCCAGTACTTTTTGGTCCGCTCGAGCGGATAAGTTGACGCTCGAGCGGGTACCTTTGTTTGCCTATACACTCGAGCGGGTTAACCTGCGCTCGAGCGGGGACCTGTTTCACTAAAAATTCTGAAACTGTTTTCTGAATACATCTTTGCATCCTCATCCCATCCTAGGCATTTTTAGGCCTAGTTTAAGACATCTTAATGAGGATATAGATGTAGAACACACCGAGGAAAATTAGGGATTAAGTTATCATCTTTCCCAACTGTGTAGCTTAGTGTGTGTTCAATCTGTAACTGTGTAGGGTTGGCTTTCCGAGGAGACGCTTTAGCTTACTGTAGCCCAGAACTCTGTGAGTAACAACTGTGTAAAGATATGTTCAAAAATGATTACCTTCTGAACAATTGAACTGATTTGTTTTCTGAACTGTTACTGTTAACTGAATGAATGCATGTCCTATATTCTGAACTGTACTGTGGCATCCTTAGCAACTACTGTTACTGACTGTTACTGTTACAGAGATCTTTGTCGGTTCCCTTGTTGGAACCACTACTGTTTATTGATTGATGGCCATCATTGACTGTTCGGTCTTTTAAGACTTACTATTTACTGTTATGCTAATGGATGTACCACATATGACTGTTTACTGTACTGAACAACTGATATACTGATTGAAATGAACTGTTTTTATTACTGTAAGGATATTCATTCTAAACCCCTTTACGCATTATGTTATTCACTGGGCTTTAGCTCACTGCTCATATATATATGTAGGTGTACAGGTACCAGACCGGAGCTAGGAGCGTTGGGGTAGACTCCCAGTTTTGTCAAGCCAACCACTATGCCTCACTGCGAGGTTCTGAGCTTGCCAAGCTATGGCTTAGGGGTGTTTTTTATTTCCCCTGTCTGTTTCTGTGTCTGTTTTGTACGACTGTATAGACTGTCACTGTACTGTTTAATAGGGATTTGGTCCCTGTTCTGAGTGGTTATAATTATTGTACATACTGTTTGTCTATGACTGCATATATGTATGAAAAATCTTTTTGCATACAGACTGTCACAGCTCATTGGACATTGTTTATTTACTGTATTGGCTTCCGCCATGCCCCTGTACTATGTTTTACTGTATTACTGTTAAGCAGGCCTTCGGTAATCTCGGATTACTGGCCGGTTACGGTGCTAAACCCATAGGGGCGGGTTTGGGTCGTGACAGAGTGGTATCAGAGCGATACTTAACCACGAGTTATACCGCACACACGTGTCCAAATGAGCTATAGGGTGTCCTAGAAAAACAAATAGGGCATCGCATGAGCATGAAAAGTGTATGTGGACATGACTGAATATATGTTAATGTGATAAACTGTTTAAGTGTGCAACTGCTTATGTTGATAACTGTTGTAACTGCTTATAGTGAAATGGATAATACAAGAACTGCAAATGAATCTGAATCCTCATCCTCTGAGGCAAGAATGGCAAGACTGGAAAGAATGATAGAACTGATAACTGAAAGATTAGATCAACAACAGAACCAACAGCCCCCACCACCTCCTCCGGTACAACCGGAACAGAATGTGAATGTTAATGATGGGGACATAATTGCTCTTACCCAGAAGTTCAGCAAACTGAAACCGCCATTCTTTCAGGAAGGCCTTGAACCGTTAAAAGCTGAAGCATGGGTTTTGGAGACCGAAAAATTGTTTGAAGTGTTTCCGTGCTCGGAGGCACATAAAGTACTGTTGGCCACCTTCGCTTTGCAAGAAGAGGCTAGAAGGTGGTGGATGCTTACCCGTGATGACAACACTGTTATGACTTGGGCTCAATTCAAAGTATCCTTCTTTGAAAAGTACTTCCCTCAGTGTGTTAGGGACAGAAAGGTGACTGAATTTGAACAACTAAGACAGGGCACAATGTCTGTTGCTGAATATGAAGCAAAGTTCACCGGGCTTGCTAGATATGCACCACACATGGCGGACACTGATTACAAGAAGGCTAGAAGGTTTGAAGGCGGCCTAAATGTTGCAATACTCGACAGAATAAGTGTTCTGAAATTGCCGACTTATGTGAATGTTCTTGACCGAGCCTTGATGGCTGAAGCGAATATCGAAGCACTGAAAACTGAAACACCAGCGTCTGAATGGCGTGGTAAAAGGCAGGGTTTTAAATTCAAGAAAGACAAGCATAACCCATCGAATAAGAAACAGAATACAGGGACAACAACTAGCCCCAGCCAAGGGAGTGGTTCCATACCACCATGTTTCGAATGTGGTAAGAACCATAAGGGAGTTTGTTATAAACTATCTGGTGCTTGTTACAGGTGTGGCAAGGTGGGCCACATGGTTAAAGACTGCCCCTCTGCTCCACAGGCCAATAGTAAAGCTGCAGGCAGCGCCGCAGCATCAACTGTTGCACCAAAACCGAACCCCAAAGCTACCGGGAAAGAGCCCATGAGGCAGGGCCGAGTGTTCGCCCTAGTACCGGGAGATGTGCAAAATACTGAGACCGTTGTGTCATGTATCCTCTCTATTTGTACTCAAAATGCATATGTACTGATTGACTCGGGGTCTACACATTCTTATGTATCGCATGTTTTTTTGCGAAAATTGAATAGACCCTTAGAACCCATGAATTATCTGTTAGCTGTATCATTACCCGTTGGGGGATCCATGACTTGTGCATACATGTACCCTGCTTGTGAAATTATTGTTGGAGATGCACATTTGTTTATTGATTTACTGCCACTGAACATTGATCATTTTGATGTTATATTGGGGATGGACTGGTTAATGAAATACCATGCCACCATAGACTGTGTGACTGTAGACGTCCCCGAACGCCCCGGGAGGGTTAAGTCCCGTTCCGTTCATATTGGGTTCACTACAGTTCGGACTCAAATTGTCACGGTTCTTAATCTTGAACCAAAGAGTCCAACTCTGGCAAATCGTTTTGAAGAAAAACAGATTTTTGAAAAGAAGTGCCAAACATGGACTGCTTTGCCAGATACAGAGTCGCCACCTAAATATTTTTAAAATAGGAAATTTAGGAAACCCTGACTCGGTGCCGAAGGCCACGTGTCCGTCATCACCAAATGTCTTGGCTCGGGAGCTTGGGTACGATCGGGGAAGGTCAACTATGAGCACCCCCTTTCGCCTTGTCCGAGGACCGGCCTCTACTAACCTTGATATCCGATTTTGAAAACATTACATGCTCTTATTCCAATTATTAGCCTAGAATTACTATGTCATGCGCGCAGCAAACAAGTATAGACTAGATTGCCTAATTCGGAAATAATCATTGCATATCCGTTTGTTTTGAAAGCATTTCGGGTTTTGCTACTCGCAAGTAGGCTAAAATACGGATTTCAATGAGTTTTCCAACTCAAACAATCCAACCTCCACCCACAGGCATTCAAGCAGTTATATCACATAAGCAGCTAGCCTCATGGTAATCATGCTGTTATGGCAAGACTCATACGCATGCGAGGATGCTAAATCATAAAAACTCACCTAGTACTCCAATTTAAAACAGAAGCTTATTAGAAATCCATGCATGGACCTAAGCATACTGAAATGTCTAATGCAACACATGCAAAGATGTAATCTAGGCAGGCTCGGCTATCCTAGACATGGCATGTGAAATGCTACAACTATCACGTATTCAAGTTGGAATTTAGAATACAATGCAGTTTGTATGATGTGCCAAGCCTGATGTATATCAACAAATGCATGGATGCACGCATGCATTGCATAAGGTATGCTAATTTTAAATATGCCCTAATCTACCATCATAAGCAGGTAAATAAAAGGGAAGAAAGAAATGGGGGTTGGAAGACATACACACACTCACCCACACTTATTACAATTGTGCCCTCACACGGAGGGACCGAAAGAATATACAGTCCCAAATAGTACAGTCCAAATACAGAATAAATTAATTATTACAGAAATTTCTAATTATCAAATTAAATTCAGTATATAACAAAAAAAAGAGAGGGGCCTCAGCCCTGCCTCGGGATGCGCGAATGATGCATACTCGAATCCGACTCGCCCGGAAACCCGCATCATGACACTGCTGCCTCTGTTCTTACTGCCCTGTCTCTCCAAAAATTGCCAAAGTCCCAGAACACCTTCCTTGCATGCTGCTGTACACCACCGACTGGATGGAGTGGCCACCGGCTATGTAAAATGACCACCGGCTGCTTGAGAGGTTATCGGCTACCCATAAAGTGCCGGTCGGCACTCTATACTGCCGGTCGGCACAAAATTCCTGCAGAGGACGGTTTGACAGCAACAGCAGGCAGACAGTGCATGATATGGATTTTAGAGCAAATGTAAGCATGGTCAATGCTCCCTATCATGTATGGGACTCAAGGAAGCATGACCCTTGGTTCTTGGGCCATCAATTATACATCTTGGTGCATGATAGCCTAAGGAACCAAGATTGCATTTTAATGTAAAAATGCATGCAAACACACAAATGAAACCAAGACCTTATCATGTTTTGGTCAAGGGCCTTGGGGACCAAGAGTTGAAACAAGTTGCACCACTTGTAGTGTGAACTTCCCTCAACCCTTATGCTTGGTTTGACAACCCCAAACCAAGCCATGAAATGCATGTATGCAACATAGCTCAAATGGTGCAACATGGGAATTAGGATGCAAGCACACCAAATGTCATGCAACTACCATGTTAAGCATGCAAAATGCTAGAGTATACAAGACGCAAATGTCATGCAAACATGGACCAATCAAGCAATAAGACCAACATACTACAACACTTAATGAATCAATTAAGCAATAGACATGAGGCAAGCATGTGATGGTGGACTAGACCACAATGGGGCAGCCCTCAAACCAACCCAAAACAGTGGCAAAACATGCCCAAAATGGTGACCAATTACCTATGCAAACATGCAAGTCAAAGGGCCTAAGGTTAAGGCACAAAGGGAGCACTCCTTGCTACCATTAACATGGCCACTCATGGGATATATTAGACCACCAAAAACAGATTTTAACAAATGAAATGAGCCCCAAAACCCAACAACAAGGCAGCCCAAATGCTCTAAACATACAAGCATGCACAATGCTCACTTTAAAGCATAAGAGACCAACATTTCAAAAGATGGGAGAGATGATACATGGAGGCATATAAGCATGGCATAAGGACTGAGATAGCATATTAGATGATTCCAAATCACCAAAATAGCCTAACCAAATGCATGCTAAGAACTCACATCTTAAGACTAACAAGCCTTAATGCAAAACAACTTTGTCAAACATACCAAATGTGGCAAAATCAGTGGCCTTCAGCCTCTAGACATGGCAAAATGATGCTAATATCTTCATGAAGTGAGGCTCATACATGCAAGAAACATGGCCTAAACTCATGGCTTATTTCTAGGCAAACTAGAGCATTACAAAGCAAGTATAAGAAGCATGCTAAGGACCACAAAACCAACCAAAAACAGTGATGATATATGATCCAAAACACCCAAATAAGCTCTGAAATGAAGGCATATAAGGCTAAAAATGCATGCTACTATGTGAGCCAAAGTAAAGACCAAAGAGGGACAAAGGGGAGGGGGGTGTCCCTCCCCTATATACGACTCCAAAATACCTCCCTCACCACTGAAAACCCACTGGTTTTCAGTGGTGAGAAGACCAAAAACACCAAGTTAAACAAGGCTTCAAGAAAAGGGACTAGAAAGACCAAAACAAGGCCTAAGAGGGTGAGTTTGTGCTCAAACCCCCAAGTGACCTGAATGAAGGTTCTAAAGCAAGAAAATATAAGACTTTTTTATGTTGAACACAAAGCCAAAAACACAAAGCTAGACAGGTAGAAAGCTAGTGCAAGTTTGGAGAAACTAAAGCAACATGCTTACCCTTGAAGACTCCTTGAAGAACAAGTGGTGCAGCCCTCCTCTAATGATCAAAACCAGTCCAAAATCACAACAAACAACCCTCCAAGTCCCTCAATCTCGGAGCTAGGTGTAATAGTGTGTGTAATGGTGCAAAAGTAAGGTAAAACACACTATTTAGGCCAAGAAACACACACAATGGATGAGGGAAGGGAAGATATAGATATAGATAATATATATCAGAGATATATAGATATAAGATTTGGTTTTGTGTTGGAAATGGCTAACCTCCAACAAATGGAGAGAAGGGTTGCTTATATAGGCCAAGGCAAGCCTAAGACTTAGTGGCTAAGCAAAAGAAAAAGGGTTCAAGGGGTGCAAAGGGGTCTTGGCTTCTTGGAGAAGCCAAGACAGCTGGCCAAGCTTCTCCAAGAAGCTTTGGCCAAAGGGTCAAGCTTCTAGAAGCTTAGGGGGTTCAAGGGTGCAAAGGGTGCAAAATGGTCACACCTGTGCACGGGGGAGTGTGATGGTGTATTCCAGCTAGCACAGCTGGCATGCACCATGTCCCAGGGGTTCAAAGGGTGCATGCCGGCCGGCCAAAATAGTCACCGGCACAAAAAAGTGCCGGTCGGCAACATACAGTGCCGACCGGTCAAAGTGTTTGAGAAAACAGTGCCGATGGCCAAAAGGGAGTGCCGGTGTGGTGTGGGGGTAGCTGGTGGGCTTCAGGGATGGCTAACAAGCCTCCCCCTACCCTCAAATGCAAAAACACACAATCTTGGTGTAAAACCAAGCACAGAACAAGCCGGTTGAGAGGTCCTAAGGCACGACGCGCGGCCGGGACCTCCGGGAACTCAAAACGAACACAAACATGGATAATCACCGAGTGTTCCAACGGTGACGTCCAAGTCTCGAGGACGGTCAAAAATGGGGTGTCTACAGTGACGAAACATGTAGTTTTCCGTCCACCGGGTTTACCTGAATTTGTGTTTAATGGGGTTGGAGTGGTATCTCCTCTGTATTTGATTTCATCTGTGAAAGCTGTTAAACTGATTAGAAAGGGGTGTAAAGGGTATCTGTGTTCTGTGTTGACTGTGTCTACTGATGATAATGCTAATGTGAACAGTATTTCCATAGTCCGAGAATTCCCAGATGTGTTTCCAGATGATCTGCCAGGGGATTTGATTGACAGGGAGATTGAATTCACCGTCGATGTGATTCCGGGTACACAGCCTATATCGAAAGCTCCCTACAGAATGGCTCCGACTGAACTGAAGAAATTGAAAGTGCAACTGCAAGAACTGTTAGACAAGAAGTTTATCAGGCCCAGTACTTCACCGTGGGGCGCAGCTGTCTTGTTTGTAAAAAAGAAAGACGGCTCACTGAGGCTGTGTATTGATTATCGCGAACTGAACAAGGTAACTGTGAAAAATAAATACCCATTGCCTCGTATTGATGACTTATTTGATCAGTTACAGGGTGCTCAAGTGTTTTCTAAGATTGATCTCAGATCCGGATATCATCAGCTGAAAGTTAAACTAGAAGACATTGATAAAACTGCTTTTCGAACGATGTATGGACATTACGAATTTTTAGTTATGCCTTTCGGAGTTACCAATGCACCTGCTGCATTTATGGACCTCATGAACAGAATCTTTAAACCATACCTTCATGACTTTATTGTTGTATTCATTGATGACATACTGATTTACTCCAAAAGTATAGAAGAACATGAACATCATCTGAAACTTGCCCTACAGACCTTAAGAGAACAGAAACTTTATGCTAAACTGTCTAAATGTGAATTCTGGCTTGATCATGTTATGTTTTTGGGGCATGTTATTAGCAAGGATGGAATTTCTGTTGATCCACAGAAAATTGAAGCTGTAGTAAACTGGCCTAGACCAACAAATGTGACAGAAGTCCGAAGCTTTTTAGGTTTGGCTGGATATTACAGAAGATTTGTCAAGGATTTCTCCAAAATTGCCTTACCGTTGACTCAACTGACACAAAAAGGGATATCATTTGACTGGACTGACCAAAGGGAATCCGCTTTCCAAGAGTTGAAAACTCGACTTGTGACTGCACCAGTTCTTACCCTACCTTCAGGTACGGATGGTTTTACCATATTTAGTGATGCTTCTCATAAGGGTTTGGGATGTGTTTTAATGCAGAATGGAAGAGTTATTGCTTATGTTTCCCGACAACTGAGACCACATGAAAAGAACTACCCGACCCATGATTTAGAACTTGCTGCAGTAGTGTTTGCACTAAAAATCTGGCGTTACTACCTACATGGGGCGACATGTGAGGTGTATACAGATCACAAGAGTCTGAAGTACTTCTTCACACAGAAAGAACTGAATATGAGGCAGCGAAGATGGCTAGAACTGATTAAAGACTATGACCTACAGATTTTGTACCATCTGGGAAAAGCCAACACCGTTGCCGATGCACTGAGCCGGAAATCGATTAGCAATTTAGCCTGTTTGCTCACTGGACAGAAAGAGTTGCTTTGTGACTTTGAAAAATCTGAAATTGAAGTTGTTTTGAGAGAACAAGGTGGAACAATAGCTGCTATTTCTGCTCAACTGGCATGGATTGAAGAAATTAAAGAGAAACAGCAACTGGATGACTTCTTGAAGAAGATCATCGAAGAAAGGGAATCTAAACCGAGACCGGGTTTCAAATTTGAGAATAATGTACTGAAATTTCAAGAAAGACTGTGTGTACCGAATGATTCTGAATTGAAAAGAAGAGTTCTGCAAGAGGGCCACAACTCAAAATTTTCTATCCATCCAGGAAATACGAAAATGTACCAAGATTTGAAGTTGAATTTCTGGTGGCCGGGAATGAAGAAAGAAATTGCTGATTTTGTATCAAAATGTCTTCATTGCCAGCAAGTCAAAGCAGAACATCAACGACCCGCAGGCTTACTGCAACCCTTACCCATACTGGAGTGGAAATGGGAACATATCACGATGGATTTTATCGTTGGGTTACCTTGCTCCAGAAAAGGTATGGACTCTATTTAGGTTATAGTTGATAGACTGACTAAATCTGCATATTTCTTACCTGTCAAGACAATTTATAATGCGGACAAATTGGCTATACTCTATATTGATAAAATTGTTAGACTGCATGGAGTACCTGTGTCTATTGTTTTTGACAGGGATTCGAAGTTTACATCGAGATTTTGGCAAAGCTTACAGACTGCATTGGGTACTGAACTAAGACTGAGTAGTGCCTATCATCCTCAGACAGATGGCCAGTCAGAAAGGACCATCCAGACTCTGGAGGATTTATTGAGAATGTGTGTCCTTGATTTTCAGGGAAACTAGGAAAGCCATTTGCCATTGGCTGAGTTCGCCTACAACAACAGTTATCATTCAAGTATCAATATGGTGCCTTTCGAGGCATTGTAGGGCAGAAAATGTAGATTTCCAATTTGCTGGGCAGAAGTTGGAGATGGGCCTTTGCTTGGGCCCGAGATTGTTTATGAAACGACTGAGAAAGTGAAACTGATACGGCAGAGACTGAAAACTGCACAGAGCAGACAGAAAAGTTATGCAGATGTCAGAAGGCGAGACCAAGAATATGAAGTGGGTGATCACGTGTTTGTGAAAGTGACACCGATGAAAGGCCAGACTCGTTTTGGAGTCAAAGGCAAGTTAGCGCCAAGATATGTCGGACCGTATGAGATTATTGAGAAGATTAATCCAGTGGCGTATCAAGTTACGCTTCCTCCTGAAATGGAGCATATGCACAACGTCTTCCACATTTCTATGTTGAGGGACTACCTCCGGGATCCTTTCCATGTGATTGAGCCTACTCGTGTAGTGCTAAGTGATGACTACACTTACGAGGAACGGCCCATACAGATTGTAAACAGACGGATCAAGAAGTTAAGGAACAAAGAAATCCCGTTGGTGAAAGTCGACTGGCAAAACCATGGTGGCGTGTATGCCACTTGGGAAAGGGAAGATGACATGGCTAAAAGATATCCTGAACTGTTCCCACTGAATCCTGTTTTCTTCCAGAATGAAGGTAACGCGAGTTTAGAGGACTAAACTCTTTACAAGGAGGGGAGACTGTAACAACCCTCACCACCGTTTACCGATTGACCACTGTTATTGTTAAACTGAGACTGATTATGATAAGTAATTGAACTGATCGAAATACTGAACTGACTGACTAAAATCTGGAACTGAACTGATTGAGTACATCGGTTTAATTGTATTTCTATCTGTTGATTGTTAAATTATCTGTTCATGTCTTTATGTTTAAACTGCAAATTGAAGGCCTTATCGGCGGCCGAACCGAAAATTGATCGATGTTCTGTATTAACTAGATTTTATGTGAATTTATGGTATATTTAATTGAAAAGTGATTTAGTATGCTTAAATTAGATTAAATATTGATAAATTGTAACTTGGTTTTAATTACAACTTTGCCATTTTGAGTGGGCCACTATCTAACATCTATAGGAGCCTTATTACACTTGAACTAAACATTTCATCAGCCACATTCTGTTATTATTGCTGACCGAGAGAGAGAGAAAGTGAGAGACTTGAGTTCACTTGTAGATTTGCTTGGAAATTGAAGGATTTGAAGTATAGATTGCATAGTTGAGCTTGTTCATCTTGCATTCAAGACTTAGGTATGAATTTCAACCTCTTATTGTTGTCTTTAAGGTTGATTCTTACAAGGTTCATGTCAAATTGTAGAGCTAAGGCATGATTTAGTCTAAAAATGTTGATTTGTAGCTTGAATCTTGCATGCATGTGTATATTGAAGAGTTTTGAGTTTGGTTTCATGGAAATCTTGCATGCATGTCTATCTTTTGATCATAATCCATGATTTTACCAAGTTCTTGAAGAAATGAGCTCAATTGAGCAAGCATTGAAGCTTTAAATTGGTTTGAATGCATGCACGTCATGTTTGAAGATTGCTCATGAAAAATGGGTTTGAAATTGAGTTTGTTTGAAACACCCTTGGGCTTTGATTTTATAAATTGAGCTTCAAATCATGTCATTCTATGTGTTTACAAATGTTTTTCCAGAAATTTAGCCCAAGAGGATTGATTTTAGTGCATTTAAACATGAGTTTTAAACTTGGAGTTCGAATATGGATTTTCCAGATTTTGGTCGTCCGCTCGAGCGGGGTTAGTGGCACTCGAGCGGGGAATTCGAGCTCCCAGCATCTTGCACTGTTTGACAGTACGCTCGAGCGGAGGATTTACGCTCGAGCGGGTGTCGAGCGCCCAATCGAGCGTGAATTTCACCTATCCAGTACTTTTTGGTCCGCTCGAGCGGGTAAGTTGACGCTCGAGCGGGTACCTTTGTTTGCCTATACGCTCGAGCGGGTTAACCTGCGCTCGAGCGGGGACCTGTTTCACTAAAAATTCTGAAACTGTTTTCTGAATACATCTTTGCATCCTCATTCCATCCTAGGCATTTTTAGGCCTAGTTTAAGACATCTTAATGAGGATACAGATGTAGAACACACCGAGGCAAATTAGGGATTAAGTTGTCATCTTTCCCAACTGTGTAGCTTAGTGTGTGTTCAATCTGTAACTGTGTAGGGTTGGCTTTCCGAGGAGACGCTCTAGCTTACTGTAGCCCAGAACTCTGTGAGTAATAACTATGTAAAGATATGTTCAAAAATGATTACCTTCTGAACAATTGAACTGATCTGTTTTCTGAATTATTACTGTTAACTGAATGAATGTATGTCCTATATTCTGAACTGTACTGTGGCATCCTTAGCAACTACTGTTACTGACTGTTATTGTTACAGAGATCTCTGTCGGTTCCCTTGTTGGAACCACTACTGTTTACTGATTGATGGCCATCATTGACTGTTCGGTCTTTTAAGACCTACTGTTTACTGTTATGCTAATGGATGTACCATATATGACTGTTTACTGTACTGAACAACTGATATACTGATTGAAATGAATTGTTTTCATTACTGTAAGGACATTCATTCTAAACCCCTTTACGCATTATGTTATTCACTGGGCTTTAGCTCACTGCTCATATATATATGTAGGTGTACAGGCACCAGACCGGAGCTAGGAGCGTCGGGGTAGACTTCCAGTTTTGTCAAGCCAACCACTGTGCCTCACTGCGAGGTTCCGAGCCTGCCAAGCTATGGCTTAGGGGTGTTTTTTTATTTCCTCTGTCTGTTTCTGTGTCTGTTTTGTACGACTGTATAGACTGTCACTATACTATTTAATAGGGATTTGGTCCCTGTTCTGAGTGGTTGTAATTATTGTACATACTGTTTGTCTATGACTGCATATATGTATGAAAAATCTTTTTGCATACAGACTGTCACAGCTCATTGGACATTGTTTATTTACTATATTGGCTTCTGCCATGCCCCTGTACTCTGTTTTATTGTATTACTGTTAAGCAGGCCTTCGGTAATCTCGGATTACTGGCCGGTTACGGTGCTAAACCCATAGGGGCGGGTTTGGGTCGTGACAAAGTTTGAGAAGTCCATCCTTATGTTGAATTTTTTGTTCTCCCTTTCCTTGAGTTCTTGTATCATGAGATGTTGATGCACTCTGTTTTTGCTCTTTCTTACCACCAAAGCCAATGCTACTCTTGTCAGAACAAATTTGTTGAGACCCAATGATATTGTCTAAAGTCTTCGATCCTTTGTTCCAAAGACCAATGGTAACCATGGCACACTTGAGTTCTTCATCTTTCTTGATCATTAGTTCTCCCAAAGTAACTTGAGACATCTCGAGAGTTTCAATTTTTTCTTCATATGTTGTATAGATTTGTTGTAGCTCGTTCCTCTTTGTCTCACAAGTCAAGAGTTTTGCACAAAGAGCTTGTCGATCATTAGCTATCTTGATTGCATCAATCCTAGCCTCGGAAATCTCTTCCTTTAGTTTGACATTCTCACTTTCACATGCTGTGAGTTTTATAGTGAGTTTGTCATTCAATTTGGATAACTTAAGAGATTCCTTATACAACTTTTCATAAGCTTGCTCAAGCTCTTCATCATCACTTCCCAAGGATTCATCATCAGTGGTATTCTCAACCGGGCTCTTCGGATACTTTGTTTGTCCTTCAGTTTCAGAAGCTGCCATGAAAGCAAGGAATTGTTTATGTCCCTCATCACCTTGATCTTCATTGTCACTTTTAGCTTTATCAGATTCTGATTCATCATCCCAAGTGATAGCGAGGGCTTTTTTCTTCCTCAACCGAGTGGGCATTCTTGAGCAAAGTGGCCAAATCCTTGGCATTCATAGCATTGGAGTCTTTCAGAGTTCCCTTGTATCTTTCCTTTCTCCTTCTTGGCTATAGAATTAATTTTGAGTTTATCTTTGCCTTTAGATTTATGAGTATGAGTAGATTCCAAAAGATTAGGATTCTTTTTCAAAAAAGATTTTTTAAATTGTTTAACAAAAGCAGTCGTAATCTTGGAATCTATCTCACAATCCTTATCAGAATCCTCTCCAACTCTATGAGCACTACTAAAAGCAATATCTTTTTGTTTCTTTTTGAAATTCCTATGTGCCTCATAAGTTTGGAGATTTCCAACCAACTGATCCAGCTTGAGGTTGTCAACATCTTGAGCCTCCTCAATAGAGGTAACTTTTGGTTGGAACCGATCGAGCAAGGATCTAAAAATTTTTCCCACAACTTTGGATTCTGGTATTTTTTCACCTAAATTGAAGCTGGAATTTACAATGTCACTCAACTTCGCATAAAATTCATCAAAGGTCTCACTATCTTTCATTGAAAGGTTTTCGAAATTAGATGTGAGCCTTTGAAGTTTTGAGCGTTTAATAGAAGGAGTGCCCTCATGAATAGTTTGTAAGATATCCCAAGCCTCTTTTGCGACTTCACAATTACAAATACGACTAAACTCTTCAGGTGTGACAGCGCAAAAAAGAGAATTGATAGCTTTATTATTCTAGCTACTATTTTGGTAATCAATTGTGTCCCACTTATCAATTGGTTTGGGGAAAGTTATTCCATCAATGGTAATCGTTGGTTCAGTCCACTCATACATGACAGATTGCCAAACTTTTTCATCAATAGATTTTAAAAACGATCTCATCCGAGCTTTCCAAAACGAATAATTGGATCCGTCAAGTAGGGGTGGTCGAACCATAGAATTTCCCTCACGAATTGAATTCATTATCACAAATCAAACAAGATCTCGTTCTAAAAGAATTTTTAAAAAAAAAAAAAATAGAACGACCTACTCTGATACCAATTGAAAAATCTAGAAACCCTAGATGTTGATTTGTGATTATGTACCAATTTTAAGCAGAATATAACAATCTCAATCAAACAATCAAAGATAAATCGACACAACGATTTTACGTGGAAAAATCACAATTGGACACCTCCAACTGTGATTAAAAACCACGAGCAACAGCCACAAAACAATCCACTAAGAAGATTTAAAGGAATTACACAGGTATACTCTCAATTACCTAGCGAATCCACGCCTAATTGAACCAACCTCTATGTGCCTCTTCCAACCCCGTCTTCACCTCGGAATTGTCTTTACGATGAGCCACTCCAGAATCCACCGAAACTTCAGGCTCGAATTCTTCAAAATCCACCGAAGAACAACTCTCTCTCTCTCTCTCTCTCTCTCTCTCTCTCTCTCTCTCTCTCTCTTGTGTATAACAAACAAAACCTTTGATGTACTCTCTTTAAACCATGAGTTGAATACTCAATAAAACATCAAAGAAAACTAACAAAATATCCCTAGATATAAACCTTAATATCCAACAAGAAGATCTTGAGGAATTAAATAGTTTTGGGAGAAAACCAACTATTTATAGAAAATCCAAAAGTAATCATAGTTTTGGAAGAAATCCAATTACTTATAGAAATCCAAAAGTAATCCTAGCTTTGGAAGAAAATCAACTTCTTATAGAAATCCTTGTCAAACGGGATTGCCAATAAAAAACCTAACACATCCAAACTTTCATATTTTTGGAAAGGGGCTATGGATGCTTGGTGTTTTAATGACCAGCCTTGAAGGCTGGAGGCTCTTCTTCTCTCCCCTTTACATGTATAAATTGAGACCGTCCTATCTAGTTTCAAATAGAAATTTTTTGCTTCCATTTTATAAGTCAGTTTGCCAGAAAGTTCCGACATTGAGAGAGTGCTGCCACTGTTTTTGTTCGCTAAGCTAGACAGAAAGTGCTTTTGCCGTAGTTGGTTTTGACCGTCGTATCCTGGGAGACAGACGCCGGGTTTCCCCAAGCACTCGACCCGTGAGGCGGCGAAATCTGTTTTAAGGAAACTGCTTCCGTGCAGGCTTCGGTTTCGTCTCTTTACCCTTTTATTGTTTTGTGTATTTCTGTTGAAATTTAATTGTAATTATTAGCATATGTTCTTGGTATATAATTTGATTTCTTCATAAATCTATTTATTTAATTTCACAATTTAAACAACAGATCCAACGGCCATCAAGTATATCAAGGAAGTTTGGCACTTCAACAAGAAGCCTTTGCTTGTGGTGTTAGACCCACATGGTAAAGTTGTGAATCCTAATGCAATCCATATGTGTTGGATTTGGGGAAATATGGCTTTCCCATGTACTACTCTCACAGAGGAAGCACTATGGGAGGGCTCAACTTGGACGATTGAATTATTAGCAGATTCCATTGATCAATCAATTCTTAATTGGGTATGACTGTTCTCATTTATTTATTTATTTAATGAATTAAGCTATACGTACTTATTGGTATATCAATTAGTATATTAACAGATGATATGACATAATTTTATAGGTTTTGGATAATGAGTGGGTCCATAGTTTTCAAGTAGTATTGTCATAACATATAGTAATACACTAATTGATATATCAATTGGTACATGTAACCACTACAAGAAAAAGCACCTTTGGCGACTAAATTTTTAGTCGCCAAAAGTCCATTTTTGGTCGCCAAAAGTTGACTTTTTAGTTTCCCCGACTAAATTTTTTAGTCGCCGGTTTTTGTCGCGAAAACACGGTCGGGGAAGGTATTGGCGACTAAAATGTTTTAGTCGGCTAAAAACGTTTTAGTCGGCAAAAAACAGGTCTTTAGCGACCAAAGTTTTGGTCGCCAATAGTCAATTACACTTTTTAAAATTATACATTTAGCGACTAATCTTTTAGTCGCCAATAGTCAATGAATCGCCGACTAAACCGTTTAGTCGCCAAAAGAAACACTTTTGGCGATCAATAATTTTAGTCGCCAAAGGTTGTTCCGTGAAAAAAAAAAAATACTAACTTTTTTACTTTTTCTAAGATTCGAACCACCAACCTTCCACATTCTAAACCTTTAGCAACACACTCTCTTCACTATGCCACTACAACACCATATGATATATATGCAACATATATTATTTATATACTATATTGACCCGTATTAATATAAAACTATATATATAAACATAATTATTTTTATTCAATATAATTTATGTAAAAAATAAATTATTTTCTAAAAAAAAAATGAGAGCACTTTTGGCGACTAAATCTGTTTTTTAGTCGCCAATTCTATAGTTTTGGCTATTAATTATTTTTTAGTCGCTAAAAAAATTAATTCCCACCTAAAAATAACCACTTTTGGCGACTAAACTTATTTTTAGTCGCCAAAACCTCCACTTTTGGCAACTAAACTGAATTTTAGTCGCCAATTGTACACTTTTAGTTACTAAATTTTTTTTAGTAGCCAAAAAGTTTTACTTTTGGCTACAAAATTTATTTTTGTCGGTAAAACACGTATAATCGGCGACCAAACTATTTTTTAGTCGCCAAAACTTATACTTTTGGCTACTAAATTTTTTTAGTCGCCAAAAACCTTCACTTTTGGCTACTAAATTTTTTTAGTCGTTAAAACCCATATAATCGGCGACTAAACTGATTTTTAGTCGCCAATAACTACACATTTGGTTACTAAACTATTTTAGTCGCCAATTCTGCTACTTTCAGCGACGAAAATTCTATTTTTAGTCACCAATTCTGCTTTTTCTTGTAGTGAACACAATTGTTATTTAATATACATGTATATATATATACATTTTTTTTTGGTACATAAAAATCGAACTTCCATTTGGTTAAGAACAAAAATTTGGCCAACAAGCTCCCTCCATTGATTGATGGTTGGTATTATCAACCATTTGTCATTATGGAAGTTTTGAATATTGGGAGTTTGGAAAAATTGTCACTATCGAACTATTAAAACAATAATGCTATTAATTTAGAAATTTTATTTAAAAAATATTCAGAGTTTACAAAAGGGTTTTGATTGTAATCCAATAACAATAATTTTGAATTATATGTAGATTTCAAATTTAGGGTTATTTTCAAAATAGATAGCATTGTTGTTATTATGATTATTAATAATAGCATTGTTATTATAAAATGGGATTTTTTTTTTGTTACTTTAGATTAAAGATGGAAAGTACATTTGCTTGTATGGAGGAGAGAACCTAGATTGGATCCGAAGATTTACCAACAGGACACGAGTTGTTGCAGAAGCTGCAGGCATCCCATTAGAGATGATGTATATAGGAAAAAACAATCCAAGGAAAAAAGTTTGGAAGATTAGCAGTGTCATTTGGCCAAAAAACTCAGTCACATATTGCCAGACCCAACTCTCATATGGTTCTTTTGGGTGAGGCTAGAGAGCATGTGGCACTCCAAAATGCAACACGGTAAGACTATAGAGAATGATCCCATAATGAATGAGATAATGACAATTCTGAGCTTTGATGGAAGTGACAAAGGATGGGCTGTGATTAGTCAGGGCAAGAGTGAGATGGCTAAAGCCATGGGTGACACCATTTTGAAAAGCTTAGCTCAATTTGATCAATGGAAGGATCGCATTGGAGAGGTTGGTTTTGTGAATGCACTTAATGATAATCTTAATGAGCTTCTCACCCCACAACACTGCGACCATCTGATCTTCCCTTGTACGGCCGAGAACATCCCTGAGACAATTGTTTGTGCTACTTGCAAGACGCATATGGAGAAGTTCATCATGTATCGCTGTTGTAGGGATTAAGCTAAATATTCATCATGTATCGTAATGTTACAGACATAATCTGTATGCATAGAAAAATATTCATAAAATTTAATGTGTGATCGAAATTCACCATACTATAATTGAATTTAAACACTTTTTATTTTTATATTTTTTTTATGAGTGATTATTACTACTAAAACTATTCTTTTCTACTATATATATAATTTCTCTACACTATCCTTTCCTTTTTTTGCCTTTATTAATTGGGTTGTAATGATGTAACATTATCATCAATCAATAAACAAATGAAGCTACTTTTAACTATTAGAAATTCAAGTTTTGGGTGTTTGGGTTATTGTGTTCCGTTTGTTGCTATTGATCAATATTAGTGACACAATTACTAACAAACATGGTGTTCAACTCTGAAGTATGTTTAACAAATCCTAGGTAAGGGTGAAATATACAGACCAAAAATTTATATTTACATAATTATTTTGTTTCATATGAACCTTTCAATTATCAATTTTTATACATAATATTGTCACATAATTGTAGTAAAATTTTACATATGAATAAAATTTAATAAGTATGTTCACCTAAATTTGTTTACTCACATCACACCATCTATACATGCCACCTCAGTAAATTAATTTAAAATATATTTTTTTTCAAACTAAAAACAAATAAAGTTGAGCTAGCTCAACAAGCCAACTAGCTACTCTCATATTCTTCTAGAGATTAAAGAGTCTATTGTTAAAAACAAAAATTTATTATTTTTTTCCATTAAGGATTTGCATATAC
The DNA here is from genome assembly GCA_030407325.1 of Camellia japonica. Classification (NCBI taxonomy): domain Eukaryota; kingdom Viridiplantae; phylum Streptophyta; class Magnoliopsida; order Ericales; family Theaceae; genus Camellia; species Camellia japonica. Next base: position 167,845,192 of record JAPPVO010000017.1, read on the forward strand.
TGTAATTGTTTCCTTCTTTCATAAATTTGAATTATTTTTCATAATGGTGGGCTTAGTAGTGGTTGGTTTTCAAACTATACATTGTTATATTATAATTATGCAAATATAATTTTTTTTATATTATAATTAATGTTCTACTGATTGACTAAAAAAATCACTTCAATCTACATGCACCAATTAATGTACTAACTAGTGTACCAATACTAATTATGATATTATTATTAACCCCACTCATTATACAAATTACAAATAGCAAAAATCTCTTAAATTATGCAATATCATCAATTGATACACTAATTAGTACATATAGAATTATTCTTTCAAATTTAAAAAGAAAAACACTATTCATCACAAAATTTATTTCACCACTTTGCTTTTCACCATTGATTCATTAAAATTAATGCGTAGCACTCATATTATTCAATAAATAGTAGTAAGACTTGCCATACTAAGACCTTGTTTGTTTTTTGGGCAAATTATACAAATAATCCTTATAGTTTACATGTTGTGTCGTTTTGGTCCCTCTAATTTCATTTGATCGATTTTGATCTTAAATTTTGAATTCTGTATCATTTTGGTCCAATTGAAAATGGAAGTAAAGAAATTGAACGGAAAATTTGCACGTAGACAACATGTGCAGAGTTTTAATGGGCAAAAAAGTCAATTTACTTTCACTCTCAATTAACTCAATGATTAATCCATCTAACTCAAAGTGAGTTAACTCACTCCTATTTAACTCAATGATATATATATATATATATATATATATATATGTATATATACATATTTGTACACATGAGAGAGAGAGAGAGGAGAGAGAGAGAGAGAGAGAGAAGGGAGGGAATAGTATTGATGGAGTCAACCTAATTCAGGACTAAGCACTGAACCCAAACCAGCACACCATCGGTGCAAAACATAACCTCACAACACCGGGAAAACCAGTAAGGCAGCCATAAATTTGAACCAAAACATAGCCCAAGCCAGAGTAGAACCAAACCAGTATTGGAGAAGAGGCAAGGTTACGCTGGAGAAGACAAACTGCATCGGTCAGCCACCGGCAAAGCCAAACCCACCCACACTGTAAATTAGTTCCAGCTACATGGCCAAACCAGTTCAATCGGCGATTCCACTCAGAGTCGGACGAACGCCACTCTCAGCATAGAAACAGAGGGTGCACTCCATACTCAAACACAATCACAAGACCAGCGTAGACCCATTATGAATGGCGATTCATGCAACTCCTGTAGCCAAACCCAAGTTTCAGTATACTTACATTGCTGTATACTTCCACCATGCATCCAGACTTGACATCATCTGTAATTAACCACTTTTACGCTGACAGAACCGAACCAGGAAGTACATTTCCATCGGTTATGACAACGGATGAACCAAAACATAACACATATTCATTCACTCAAACAGATGAAAGGAAGTGGAAGGTAGTGGAACGGCGGATGACAGTGGTCGGTGGCTCTTTCGAAAGTGAAACCGTCGATGACAAAGGGTAAGATGGCTCCGGAAGTGTCAACGGAAGCCGGCGTTAGTGACCAAGAATAGAGAGATGATCGAAGAAGGTGTGAGAGAAGAAGGAAGAGGAATGGCAGAGGTGGTGATAGTGGACACTGCGAGGTTCCTTTGCTCGCCGTTGTCGCCATGGAAGAAAGCTTTGGTGCTTGGTCTCGACTTTTCAAAGCAATGGCGCTGCTAGGGTTTTGAGTGAGAGAGAGAGAGAGAGAGAGAAGAAGCTGAAAGGGAAAAGAAAAGCAAAATGTCTATTGTGTCCTTGGAAACCAATCATATGTCATTTGTGTAAATTTTCCGTCCAATTTCTTAACTTCCATTTTCGATTGGACCAAAATGATACAAAATTCAAAATTTAAGATCAAAATCGAACAAATTAAAATTAGAGGGACTAAAATGACACAACATGAAAATTACAAGGACTATTTACATAATTTGTCCTTTTTTTTTTATGGATAGTAAAACCTGTTTGGTAGAACCTTTTTTTAAGTTAGAAGTTAATAATCTAAAAAACAAAAATTATCATCCATCTCCCATCTTTCAATTTTTTAAACAATCAACTTTTTAAAATTTATTTAGGCCTTTAGTTGATTTTTTTAAATTTTTTTTAACTATTTTAATTTGACTAAAAAATTGTGTTTGAAAATTTAATTGACTTTTTTTGAAATTTATTTGAAGATTGTGAAAAAAAAAAAAAAAATGATTATGATTTTGATACAACATTTTATCTTATTGATTATTTTAACTTATTTTAATAGACTATTTTAACTCAATCTTTTTCCTAAACAAAATCTTAAACTATTTTATTTAATAAATTATACAAAGAAATTACTACACCAAATATTCTGGCATATACTCATAAATTATGATAAGGCATAATCAGCTTATGAAAATTGTACCTTTATTGAAAAATTAGCTACTTGAAATCGATTAGGCTCAGGAGCCGTGCAACACAGAGGGGGTGACATTTTTTCAGCGTCAATCTATGCAACCAGACACCCTTTTCTCTGCCACTGGGGTGTTTTTGAATAGATAGTTAAAAATTAACTTTTAAAAAGATAGTTAAAAATTAACTTTTGAATTTTAACTAAGTTTTTGACTTTTATAAAAAAGTGATTTTGAAAAGTTAATAAAAAAATTATTTTTAATTTTTTTATTAATATTTATTTATAATATCATATCATTAAATTATTATCATTTAATGTAAAAAAAATTATATTTTTACTCATGTAAATATAAAAAACACAAAAGATATAATTATAATTTTATATGCAATTTTTTTAAATTTGCCAAATAACTCCGCCAACCTATTTAAGAAACAAATTACAAACATTATTTTTTACTAACAAAAAAAATTGCGTTTTTGCATCCCAAGGCTTGCTTTGGCAAGATAGCAAAAAGTTACTCCCTCCGTCTCAAAATAATGGTTCCTTTTGGGAAATCTAACTTTTTTTGGTAGTACAATTATTACATTTGAGAAAAGTTGATTTTCCAAAATTACCCTTTTGATAGTACATTTTTTGAGAATATCAATGTCATAATTGTACTTTTTATATTGTTTATTAATTTAAAAGAAGGGCAAAATAGGAAATTTACATTATTTTTGTACTTGATTTTTGAAAAGGGACTAATATTTTGGGACAATGAAAAATGGAATAAGGGGCTAATATTTTGGGACGGAGGGAGTAGTTTTTACATTGCGTTTGGTAGAATTTTATAAATGTGATTTGAGAGTATGAGTTGTATTTTAAATTTATGAGTTGTGAAATTATGATTTGAGTGTGGAAAATTTGTTTGGTTATGATTTTTGAATAGAGTGTTGAATTGAGTTTTGAATTGAGTGTAGAATTGATTTTTGAAAGTTTGATTTGACATGTGAAGTAAGAAAATTTGTTTGGTTATGAGTTTTGAAAATAGTTTTCAAAACTTAATTCAAATTATTGTAACTCATAACAAAACACACTACTTTCACACTATTAAAAATTCTGATCAACACTCATAACCAAACTCTTTTTAAAATTCAATTAAAAAAATTATTATTAACAAAATAACATTAATCAATTTTTTTAATTGAAAATACTACAAAGGAAATAATTTTTTTCAAAATAAATATTCAAAAAATTTAATCATAAATATTTAAATAATTTAATAAGTAAAAAATTAAAATTAATATTCAAAAAATTTAAATCATAAAAATTTAAATAATTTAAAATGTTAATATTTTAAATTTAAAAACAACTCTACACTCAAATCGTAACCAAACACATAAAACAAAACTCAATTAAGAAATTATTTTTAAAACTTATAACCAAACACATAACTCGAAATTCCATATTACTTTCATAATTCTACACTCAAATCATAACTCATAACTCTACACTCAAATCGTAACTAAATACATAACCAAAAAAATTAAAATATTTAAAAATATTTTTATAAAAAAGAATTTGAATTTATTTTTATAAATATTTTTAAAATTAAAAAAATTAAAATCATAATATTTGAAATTAAAATATTTAAAAATATTCAAAAAATTTAAAAATTTAAAAAATTGTAACATATTTAAATATTAAAATATTTAAAATCTTAACAAAATTAAAATATTTTTAAAATATTTAAAATATTTAAAAAATTAAAATATTGATTTGAATTGATTTTTAAAAAGAGTTTTGAATTATGTGTTTGGTTATGAATTTTGAAAAATAATGATTATATTTTGAATTGAATTTTGAAAAATAGGTGTAGAATTATGATTTGAAAACTCCAAACAAACAACACACTCAAATCAATAGGTAGAACTATATTTTCAGATGCTTACCAAACGGAACCTTAATTTTTTTAGCCAAAAAAATTAACTTTTTTACTCAAGTCACTATCTAAAAAGCTAAATTTTTTGACTAAAAATGTCAAAAATCAACTTTTTACTAACTTTCCAAAACATCACCAAAACACATCCAAATAAAAGCTACAAAAGCTTGAACACATTTGGAAAATTTGCAAAACGTAAAGTGGAAAATTACATGATTACCCTCTCTGATCCAACAAGCAGATAAATGAGTCACATGAGTTAAAAAGTAAATTTCCTAAGTTGGATGAGATATTTTGATCATTTTATTGTGATATAATATCATAAATAAATATTAACCCAAAAAATAAAAAATAACTTTTTACTAATTTCCTAAACCACTTTCTAAAAAAACTGAATTAAAATCCAAAAATAAACTTTTTAACCATCTTTCCAAAACGCATTAAAAAAAAAAAAAAAAAAACTACATTAAAAACCTTCCTTAGATATATATATATATATATATAGACTATATTTAAATCCTTAAGAAAAGGGATAAAAATTGAAATCCTCTCAATTAAATTTTAGAGATAATGTAAAATCAAGACAAGGTAAATTCATACGCAAATTCAATACAATTGAAAAACAAAATCTCAAGAACATCAAGAAAAAAAAAATGTAAAATTGTACCAGGAGACAGGTAGCACGATGCAAAAACACACAATCGTGTGATGCAGCGAGCTGTTTAATTCTGGCAAGAGCAAATCGATCTATGCTTCGGAAACATGAACATCTCTCACTTTTGTTTGTTAAAAAACAGAGAGAGTTCACCAGTAAGAAGCAACATCCAAATTCATTGTCATCAAAACCCTAATCACATAATAAAATTTAGCAAATACATACGTAGATCTATGAAGATTTATCAAGCCGAGCATGAAACAAACTACGATACCATTAACAAATCGCAGATGTATAAAGAAAGAATTGTGTCGGCATTGAGATTAAATTTACGCATTCGTTGACACGTCCATCGGCGATCGAAGAACGCAACGCCTTTCGAAAGCGATTGATGAACCAGAAAAAGTGCTAATCAACAATAATAATTAGACTGAAAGTTTCAGTAAGAAAGGCAAAGATTATGGAATTCTAAAGGACTTGCGAGCGGCAACTCCACTTACGCACAGCGGCGCTAGGGTTTCTTCTAACAATTCGTCGTCCCCATGTTTAGCATTTTATAGAGTGAGAGGATTGAGATGAGGGCAATCCCTCAATTTTTTATTTTTTTTAATTCATTTGCAAAATTAATTTTTTATTTTTATTTGGATAAATTACAAATATATCCCTTAATGTTTGATTAAAATACGAATTAGCTCTATGATTCTAAAAATTACATTTCATCTCGTAAGGCTTCTAATTTCATAATAAATCGTCTCTTTTATTAAAAAATTATAAAGTCAATTAACAGTTTTTAATGATATTAGAAATATATTTTAATTAATAATTTGGGTAATTTTATTATTGTATAGAAGAGCAATATGAATTTCATTTTTTCAGTTAATTTTGTTAAATAAAGGGTTATTTATAATTTTTCAAATCATAGAAAACAACCTATATTTTAAACAAATCTCAAGATGTATATTTGTAATTTATTTTTTTATTTTTATTTTTAAAGGCATTTGTAAGGGAAAAATTATGTATGCACCTCTCAAAAGATATATATTTTATAACTTAAAAAAATAACATAAATCTATACTTTTTGAATCATAACATTAAAAAAAAAAAAAAAATCATAACCAAACACTACATGAGACATAACCAAACATATCAAAATAATATCATAATTAAAGAAGAAAATTGATCATAACTAAAAAAAGAAATTAATCATAAATAAGGATATATATGGTAAGGGATGTGTATTGTAGAATTCTCCCATTTATAAAAGGAGAAATCAAATGTCAGTGGAGAGTGGAATTTTTTTTTGGGCACTCAATCAAAAAGTTCAAATTTGAATTTCTTTAGTTAAACAGTCCTAGCGCTAAATTATAATGACCATAATGACATTTCTATGAAACGACCAAACTATCCTCATATATTTATTACCATGCTTCTCTCGTTTCTATCATCAAACTCGTCCAGTCATCTCTTTCTAAATCACATTTTTTTTTTCTCTCTCTCTCTCTATCTAAACCCAATCAAATCCAAACCTCTTTCTCTCTCTCTTATCTTCCACTCTTACTTCGTCGACCATTCTTTCTCAAATAAGGAATTTCAGTAGATAGATATTCTAACATATAGATAAGTTAAAATGAGAATTTTAACAGATAGAGAGAAAAAATATAGATATGAAAAAATTCAATAGATCAAATGGTAAATTGCAACATATAGTAAAATTTTAAATAGATAAAGGGAAAAAATTAAACAGATAGATATAAATTTGAACAAATATAAGAAAATTTAGTCAAAAAATTTTAACAGATAGAAAATAAATTTAAACACATAGATATAAATTTGAACAGATAGTCAACGCAAAATCAACAGATAAATTAAAGAGCAAAATTGGAAACAAAATATCTTCTACAACCAACGAAAAGACTTATCACCAAATTATTTCACAAAGAGTGTATCTTTTACCAAAAAAAAAAATATCTATTGAATTTAATGCCTTGTATCCTCTTTAGCTTGAATCAATAAGAGTAATTTGAGAGCTCTAATTTGAAAACTCTAATGCAATTGTAATGATGTGGAGAGTACTTATGTGAAGGTGGGACCTACACTCCTCTCTCTATCTCTCTCTACTCTCTCTCTCTCTTCCATCTCACTAGAGCTCCATTTAGAGCTCTCAAATTAAAGTTATGTATCATTACTCTAGCTTGATTTTATTACCAATTTACTTTTTTTTTGGGGGTCAAATTAGGCCTCGTTTGGGAACAGGCTAATTTAGTAACTTTTTGGCTATTTGGCTAAAATATGAGCTAAAAAAAACTAGTATGTTTGGGATGACTTTTTGGCTTTTTACGAAAAGATGTGCAAAAAGTAGAGAGAAAAGAGAATCTTTGACTTTTTGGTATGGGTTGTTGACTTTTTGGCTAATTTAGTAACTTTTTGACTTTTTGACTAAAAATGATGGTTCCCAAACGAGGCCTTAATGAAGGTACAAGATTTCTTTCCATAATTGATTTTATAAATCACTTGTACCTTCATCATTTTGTAATTATTTTTTTTTTACTCTTTATTTTTTTTAATATTCTCCCTTTATAAAATTACCTTAAATAACTAAAAATATTTATAATAGCATTGCAATTCAAGACAAAAAAAATCGATACAATTTTCAAGCCCAATGAAGTAGGAATCAATTATGATAACAAAAAAAATATTAATTATATTTAGTGCCCTTATTGTTTCGTTGAAATATTCGTTCCTTCATTTTTAATTTTTAATTGTAACAGACAATCTCCTATATTTTAAGTCAATAATCAATGTGTAATCCTTATGTCAATTTGTTGAAATTTGTCATGTGAGTTAAACATGACTTCTTTCTTCATTTTTTTTAGTCCATCTCATTAGCATTCTACACTTTCAGTAAAATATTATTTTAGTTTTTATATTTTCACTAACATTTTATTTTTATTCAATTTTAAATTTCATCAATCTCGTAAATGATAGATGTAGAAAGGGTGAGATTACAAACTGATTTAAAGTATAAAAATAAATAAATTGATAAAAATATTAGAGTAACAAATATAACTAACCCCCAATCCTTCACCAACTATTATCAACCACAACCACTCATTCTCCTCCTCCATCAATTACAACTGTCCTCTCCTCTTGCTTAAAGAACCCCGAAGAAAAAGTTCTCCTAGAAAGACCCAACTCAGGCCTGGTTTGGGATGATTGAATTTTAGATTAAAAATAAAAAAATCATTAAAAATGTCAAAAAGTCAACAAATTATATAAAAAATTTATTTTCTCTCTACTTTTTATACGTTTTATCATAAACATACTAGTTTTTTTTATCTTATATTTTAACTAAAAAGTTAAAAAATTACTAAAATATCATATTCTCAAATGAGATCTAAAAAAAAAAATCTTAAACTAAAGGTGCCAACCCAATAGTAAAAAGTTGTAGGCAAACTACAAAATTTTATTTATAAAATAGAAAACTGAATTTTAGATAAAAATAAAATATCAAAAGTTAATAAATACTGTATTATTTAAATATAAAAGAGCCTTTTTTCCTTTTTCTTTGTGGTTAGAAAAGAGTCTATGAGAACGCATTAGCTAAAGTTTGGATTCTTCCCATAAACTAGCTTGAACACCATGTTTTGTTAGTAACTGTCACCAAATATAGATCAACAGCAACAGAAATGGAACACAAAAACACAAATATTATCATTTTATTTATTGATAATATCACATCCTTGACAACACAGCTCATATGAAGTACAGAGAAAAAATACAATGTAGGAAAGGGTAGTAATAGTACTAGCACTAGTAGATAGTAATCGCCTCTTCAAATCAAAGGATATATGACGAGCTTATTGCTTAATAGCTCTAGTCATTAATTACAACATCGATACATGATGAACTTCTCCATAGGGCGGCCACATTCAACATAGACAAGACAACCCTTTCAAGGATGTTCTCAGCGGTGCAAGACAAAATCATATGGTTGCAATGTTCTGGGGTGTGAAGCTCATAAAGCTTATCATTGAGTGCATTCACAAAACCAACCTCTTTAGCATGATCCTTCCATTCTTCAAACTTGACTAAGCTTTGCAACATGGTGTCACCCTTGGCTTCAGCCATCTCAGCTGTGCCTCGGCTAATCACTGCCCATGGTTGATCATTTCCATCAAAGCTCAGAATTGTCATGATCTTGTTGGATCATCCCTTGTGGCTAACCCACTAAAGAGAATGGAGCTCCCACCTAAAGTTAATGGAGAAGCCATTCAAAGGAAGTGGGGTCATTGAACCCACTAGGGAGTGGGGTGGTTGAGCCACTATTACATGTTGTCTTCTTCCTCCTCCCATTTGTGTATAAATGGAGGAGGTGTTGGAGAGTTGAAGTAGAGAGTGTGGGAGCCAAGAGTGAGCATATCAGTGAGGGTGAGATGTGAGACGGAGAGACCCGTCTCCCTCGGTGTGAGCGGGGGAGACGGGAGAGTGGGTGAGTGAGAATAGTGTGAGTTTCTCTTCTGTAATCTTTCTGTAATCTCCAAATTGGTATAGTGAAAACCGGCTACTCTCCCGTGGACGTAGGCATTGAGGCCGAACCACGTAAAATATTGTGTCTCCTTGTGTGTGGGTGTGTATTTCTGCTTGGTATGGTTTCTATAAGGTCTTGGGCGGGATCCCCGATCCCAACAAGTGGTATCAGAGCCTTGTCGGTGGCGTTTCGGAACAAAAACCCGTGCTGTTTCGAATCTGCCCAGAAATCGGATTGCTCGAAATCAGGTTTTGAGCATACCAGGAGCAAGGGCTCGACGAGAGGAGTCCAGAAACATAAAGCAGACACCTAGAGGAGGCCGGACGCGCCCTCACGCGCCCCTAGAAGGTGGCGCGTGAGGCCCACTCGCAGGCACGCGCCGAGGGAGCAGCGGCGCGTCATCTCACGCGCGCCACGCGCGCCACGCGTGCGCAGAGGAGGAAGACGAGTGGGGGAGGCCGCGCGTTGATGACACGCGCCACGCCCACGTGCACGCCAGGTCAGTGCGCCACGTCATCAAGTCAACGCCACGTGGCCAGCCAGTCAACGCCACGTGGCCAGCCACGTCATCGACACGTGGCGTGCCACGTCAGTGACACGTGGCACAGTGGACCAGTCACTGCACGCCACGTCATCTGCCACGTCAGCAATGGGTTGACCGGTCAACCAGAGGCAGGGAGGGATCCTGTGTTGCGCGGCAATGGTACAGCCGCAGGAGGAAGGATCCAGTGCTTCGCGGCTATGGTGCAGCCGCAGATCTGAGGCGTACAAAATGTTTTGGCTAGATCTAAGCCATTTGGAGTCCGTTTTTGGCGATCCAATAGTGGTTTCCAACTATTTGGAGTATTCCGGACACATCCGTACGGTCAGGTTTTGGAAACGGAGTTTCTGTAAAAAGAAGGCAGATTAAAGGGACGGACGGCATCGGGTGCAGCGGACGGAATATTCTGTTGGTACACGGAATATTCCCTGAACTTCTGAAAATTGTAATTTGGCCCAGAATTTTCAGAAAATTGTGGTGTGGCCCAGCTTTCGGGGATATTTTTCAGTGAGGTCCCTGGAAGTGCAGCGAAGGTTGGTCCTAGCTAATCGGACCGCTCCGGACGCAACCGCGAGGTCAGAATGGTGAAATTCTGAACGGTTTAGAAAGATTGTCAAAACATGGGAGTTTGTCATCTTTAATACTCAAAAGGAGGTTGCCGGATATTGTGGAACGCTGCGGATTCACTGAAGGGGTTAGAATGGGTAGATTCTAACCGGATTGGACAACCAGGTACAACTTGAGATAGATCATTGAAGACCAGAGGAGATCAGGCTTGATTAAATGGCAGATCGAGGGAGATCAGGATTGGTCAGGGGCGATCAGAGGATTGCAGGTATGATTATCTCAAGATCAACAATGTCTAGGAAAGTTCTGTCAAAAAGACAGTGTCTAAGGAGACTGGTTCTTAAGTGGGACCGGGTGTGACCCCACCAGTCTTTCCTGGGAACTTTCCTGGTTGTTGACGTCATCAGAGGATCTGGTTCAATCAGAAGAGAAGACCATTCATCAACGGATAGATGATTTGGCAACCAGTTCAGGCTCAGGGAAATGCTGTGGCTGTTGGAGCTACTGTATACGAGTAAGTACTGGTGATACGTGGACCTGTAGAACAATAGTTGCAAAGGAGCATACTAAGCGCAGGAGGACAAATGCAGACGTGCAGTAGTGCAAGGGTACGGTAGAGTATCGTACAGAGGCGCCAGAGGAGTGTGCAGCAGCGGGTTGTTGAAAGTTCACAGGAATTGCCAGACAGAGAAATTGAGACAAGTAAAACGCAAGAGTGCCTGCCAAGGAGTGGCAAGTCTTATTTCTCTATGGTAGTTTCTTTCCATGGCAGCGGAGGATAGAGTTGATGCGGATCTCTCAGGCGAGCTCGACGCAGGGAGACCAGAAGCCATGGGTGTGAGCACTATGCACAGGGTTGCATAGTGGTAACTTGTACAGACCGGTGAGAGTTGTCTTGGCAGAAGGGCTAACTGTCAAATATCAGTACGGACGTACAAGTAAGATAGAACCAAACATCAGGGATTGCAGCACAGACAATGAGCGTATGTGGAAACGCTAGCAAGTTGTTCTGAAGTGCAGAAAGCAAAGGCTGGTTGTTCAGAAATAAGCTCCGAGCAAGGAAAATTGAGGATGTTGATGTGTCAAACTCTGAAGTTTTCTAGTTGCTCCCGTGTTCATCATGCAAGGAGTTGCATGACAGTCAAGGACATCCCAGTAGAGGGTGCAGGACATCCAATCAGGGGGTGTCAGATTTCTTGGTTACGCAAGTTCAAGCATAGCAAGTGAAGACATCCGAGACAGAAGCGTGGAAGAGATCTGTGGGAGATGGGAGCAGAGGCTCTCTCCAAATCAGAGAGTAGTGTGAGTTGAGTTGAGGATGTAGGATTCCCTCCTCCTCTTGTATCTCTGGTGTATTATCTCTAGCTTTCAGGGATGCAACGTCTCAGTGAAGAGATGAAGACTATGTTGAAATTTGGGCGTAACAAGATTAGCAGCAGTGTGTGCAGTGGATCACCTCACAAGGGTTGAGGGGGTGATTTGTTGGATCATCCCTTGTGGCTAACCCACTAAAGAGAATGGAGCTCCCACCTAGAGTTAATGGAGAAGCCATTCAAAGGAAGTGGGGTGGTTGAACCCACTAGGGAGTGGGGTGGTTGAGCCACTATTACATGCTGTCTTCTTCCTCCTCCCATTTGTGTATAAATGGAGGAGGTGTTGGAGAGTTGAAGTAGAGAGTGTGGGAGCCAAGAGTGAGCATATCAGTGAGGGTGAGATGTGAGACGGAGAGACCCGTCTCCCTCGGTGTGAGCGAGGGAGACGGGAGAGTGGGTGAGTGAGAATAGTGTGAGTTTCTCCTCTGTAATCTTTCTGTAATCTCCAAATTGGTATAGTGAAAACCGGCTACTCTCCCGTGGACGTAGGCATTGAGGCCGAACCACGTAAAATATTGTGTCTCCTTGTGTGTGGGTGTGTATTTCTGCTTGGTATGGTTTCTATAAGGCCTTGGGCGGGATCCCCGATCCCAACAGATCTCTTGTATTATGGGATCGTTCTCTACAGACTTACTGAGTTGTCTCTTGGAATGCCACATGCTTTCTAGCCTCACCCAAAAGAACCATACGAGAGTTGGGTCTGACAATACGTGGCTGAGTTTTTCGAGCAAAATGGTGTTGCTAATCTTCTGAACTGTTCCCCTTGCTTTGCTTTTTCCTACATACAGAATCTCCAAGTGGATGTGGGCAGTTGCTGCAACAGCTTGTGCTGTTTTGGTAAATCTTCGGATCCATTCCAAGTCATCTCCTCCATACAAGCAAATATATTTGTCATCTACAATCTAAGTAACCAAAAAAAAAAACACATTTTTATAACAAAAATGCTATCTACTACCCGAATTTGAAATCTAGTCTATAGATTTAAAGTAACTGATGTGGAGCCACAGTCAGAATGAATCTTTGTCCTTAGATTGTAAATTTTGAATATTTCTAGGTAAATTTTCTAGATAATACTTAGATGGTGGCAGTTTTTCCAAATTCCTAATGTTGGTATGTCAAAACTTTCATAATAACAAATGGTTGATAATACTTAGTGGTTGAGGCGAATAAAATGCCTACACTTTCGAGTCTAATACTTATTGTTATGAATACCTGATAGTTATGATATATTTCACTTTTAATACCTTGATTAAAATTTCATTTTGGTTCCTATTATTTTAAATTGAACAGTAAAATGCTTACACTTCAAGTTTAATTTAAATTTGGTTCTTCCGTCTATGTTAGAGGTTAAAATTAATGATTTTGGAACATTTGTAAATCTCCTAAAGTGTGTACATATAGAAAAAAATAATAGGAATTTAGATGGACTGATCAAATTAAAACTAAACTTAAAGTGTAGAGACTAAATTGTTCAGGTTGAGAAAACAGGGATATGGAAAATACAATTTAACCAAATAGTTAAATACCCAATCAAGGATGGATTGATCAATGGTATCTGCCAACAACTCAATCGTCCAGGGAGTTTCCTTCCAGAGTTCTTTCTCCTTCAAGCTAGTAAATGGGAAAGCCATATTTCCCCAGATCCAACACATATGGATTGCATTAGGATTCACAACTTTGCCTTGTGGGTCTAACACCACCAACAGAGCCTTCTTGTTGAAGTGCCAGACCTCCTTGATGTACTTGATGACTACTGGATCAAACATCAAAGGGTGGTCCACCGAGTACCATGACATCGAAGCTTGTATGTCCTCAAACTTCTGTTGTTTCTCATCGTTCCAAGGGGTTGTTCTGTCCACGATAGGGAACCAAACAACCTCGTACTGGCTCTCTAACGTTGTCGGTTGCTGTTTTGAGTCAGTGTATATCTCATAGACAATGAAATGCTCTTCATTGGACGAGTCTAAGTCAGAAATGAGTAGCAACACATTCTTGTTCCTTAGAACATCCATGCTTTCCTGCATTTTGTCATACAAAAAGATCAACCACTCTTTTTTATGATCATGAAACCAATGGGAATCATAGATTATGGTTAAATTACAACTTACAGTAGGGAAATGTTCAATTTGGACCCGACAACTTACCATGAGCTTTACTTTAATAATTTGATTCATTACTTTTTTAGAATTTTATGTTTAGATCATTCATAAAAAAAAATTAAACCGATCTGATAATTGTAACTATATAATTTAATTACAGATGTCTATTCAAAAAAGAATAAAGATTGAGAGCTTTAATATTGAAGTTCTAAAGAGAGCTCTAGTGATGTGACAAGAAGTGGAGCTTATATGTGATGTGATGTGATGTGTGTGCCTATGTTTTTTTGTTTTGTTTTGTTTTGTTTTTTTTTTTTTCTATTGCTACATCACTAGAGCTCTCTTTAGAACTTTAAAATTAGAGCTCTCTATATTTGTTGTTCAAAAAATTGAATAGACTATTTTTATAATCATATTTATTGTCCATTTTTTTGGATTTTTTATTATAAAATTTTTGTGAAACTAATCATAATATTTTTTTTAAAACTCTACACCAAACAGATACTAAGCCAAAGATTTATAATTACGCAAATGAAAATGAGCAAACCTTTCTCTTAGTAGAACCATCAAAGAGTGGCAACTGATCTTCCTTGTCGGAAACCAGAGCCTTGAGGATGTTCATGTTATCGATGTGTGTTGCCTCGAAGAGGAGCACAAGCTTCTGAAATGCTTCATTATACTTTTTCTCTTCTGTATCAGACCAACAGATGTTAGTAATTAACTACTCTACTCTGTATCTGTATATTTCAATTCCATTTCATTTACTAGTGTCTGTTTATTTGGTATAACTTTTGAGTTGTGTTTGTATATAAGAGTTGAATTGGGTAGGGAGTAATAGAGAAAAAGGAAAAAATATTGGAGAAATGGAAAGTGAGAAAAAATTAACTTATATTTTATTTATATTCCTTTTTTTTTTTTTCACCACAAATATCTACATAAATCTTAAATTCAAACCCAGTCTTAAAATTAATAATTAGAAAACAGAAGTTAAAAACACTCCATTTTCAGCTTTAAGATAATTAAGTTTTTTTAATTCGACTTATTTAGCCTCCGTTAGGAAGTGGGTTGACTTTTTGGCTTTTTGGGCTATATGAGCCTGGGCTCAAAAACCTGGTTTGGGAAGGACTTCTTGGCTTTTTTAACTTTTTTGACTTTTTGGCTTTTTGATGAGGTGGCTTCATGTTAAATTACAAAACTACCCTTCCACTATTTGTCCTCCACGTCATTGCCTCTTTTGTCCTCTTTTGTCAAAACTACCCTGGGCTCAATTCATTGACTCTTTTTTATTTTTTTTTTATTTTTTTTTGGAAATGATTTTTTCAAGGGGTTTTTTATTTTGATTTTCATTTTAATTTTAATTTTTTTTCATTTTCTGTAAAATGATAAAAAAAGTGAGGTTTTATTTTATTATCCTGTATATTTTAAGTTATTTATTTATTTATTTTTTGCAAATGATTTTTTCATGTGTTTTTTATTTTAATTTTAATTTTTTTTTATTTTGGAAGTGGATTTGGCGTTTTTTGCTTTCATTTTTTTTCTTTTAATTTTTTTTTTAAAATTTATGTTTTTTTTTTTTTTCTTTACATGAATTAGTTCTTGTTCTTTATTTTTATTAGTATAGAAGAATTTTTTTGTTATTTACGTGTTTCATTTATTTGTAAATTACGTGGCGAATGATGATTTATGTTTTCATATTTTTTTTTAAATGTTTTTGAATGAGGCATATTTTTTTCATTTTTTTAAAAAAAATTTACGATTTTGTCATTTTCTTATGGTTTTGTTTAAATTTTTTTATTTTTTATTTTGGTTTTATTTTATTTTGGTAAAATATTTATTTATTTTTTGGTATTTTGGGTTTAGATTTGGCGTATTTTGTTTAAATTTTATTATTTTTTATTTTGCCATATTTTGGTAAATTTTTATTTTTTTATTTTGGGTTATTATTTATTTTTTATTTTTTTGTTTTATATATAAAAAATAGGTTTTCATGTGTTTTATTTATTTGTAAATTACATGGCAAATGGTAATTTCTGTTTTTTAAAATCTTTTTGGATAAGGTGTATTTTTGGCGTTCTTTGTTTTTTTTTTTGAATTTACGTTTTTGTAATTTTTTAAATATTTTTAAATGAGGCGTCTTTTTTGTTAAATAATTTATGCATTTTAATTTTTTTTTTACTTTTTATTTTTTATTTTTTTTTGCAAATGGTTTTTTCATGTGTTTTTTATTTTTATTTTTTCATTTTTTCATTTTCTGTGAAATGATAAAAAGTGAGGTTTTAATTTATTGTCCTGTGTATTTTAAATAATTTAATTTTAATTTAATTTTAAATATTTAATTTGAATTTGAATTTTATTTTAATTTTAATTTTAAACTTATTTTAAATATTTAAATAGTTTAAATAATCTAAAAAATTTAATAAGCAAAAATTTAAAATAAATATTCAAAACATTTAAATCGTAAAAATTTACGTAATATAAATATTCAAAAAATTATTTGAACAAAAAAATTTAAATAATTTAACTATTCAAAAAATTTAAATAATTTGAAATGTTAATATTTCAAATTTAAAAACAACTCTACACTCAAATCGTAACCAAACATAAAATAAAACTCAATTAATAAATTATTTTTAAAACTCATAACCAAACACATAACTCGAAACTCCATACTACTTTCACAACTATACACTCAAAAAATAATCAAATACGTAATTTAAAAAAAATTAAAATATTTAAAAATATTTTTATAAATAGAGTTTGGATTTATTTTTATAAAATATTTTAACAAAAAACAAAAAAAATGTTTTTTTATTTTTTTTTTCAACAACTTTACGATTTTCTGGGAAAACATGTTTTTTGGAAAAAAGTTGACATTGGATTCTTTTTTGGAGTAGCCCAAATTGCCAGGGGTAAATTGGTAGTTTCAACTCTCCTTATATGGAAGTTCCGTACCAACGGCTCCACTTTTTGTGTTTTGTCCGTTTGTGGCTCATTGTCCAGATTTGTCATTTTGTGGCTCAAGAGCCCAATGAGCTCTTGCCAAACACAGGCTAGTAAATTTATATACATATATATATATATATATATATAAGAACTTTATAAACAACACCAAACAAGAATTGTATATTATGATGGGTAAATTAAACTTACCCTCTCGAACTATTAATCAGTATCACATTAACCCCTTAACTACAAAAAATATTATATTTTGTTAAAACTATTAATTTATATTAATGTGAATCTTCTGTTAAGGATCTATTACGTAAATGGATGAAAATTTTATATGTAACTTGCATGTTACATCGCAAATATTGTGTAATGTTAAAATAACATTATTTTCTGGTTCGTCTTCTTCTTCTTCTTCTTTTTTTTTTTTTTTTTTTTTTTTTTTTAAATATAGCCATGACAATCATAGTGTAGGCACACAAAAAAAAAAAATCAATTCATTTTAAACATTTTACAATATTTAGGATATTATGTGCAAGACATGTGTCATATTTTCATTTATTTATATTACAGATCCTTAACGAAAAGTTCATATTGATATAAATTAATAGTTTAATGTCACAAAATATAAAAAAATTTAATTAAAAAGAGTAAAGTGGTACTAAGTAATACTTTAAAAAATTAAAGCATAATTTATCTAAATACAAATAAAGGGAGTTGAGTTGAGTTGGGTTTCACTAACCAATGTGTTGATAACAAAGAGTCAATTGCTTTTGCAGCTGGCTGTGTATGTTGCTGACCTTATGAGCCAAGCTGGAAAGCTCTTTCGCCTCTTTAGTCGATGCTATATACCTGGCACCAATGGTAAAATTTAGGCTATACGATTTAAAAATAATAAAAAAAAATGAATTTTTATATTTTTAATTTACTTAAAGGTGTTGAAACTAATATAATAGTAGATAGATAATAAAATAAATAACGATAAATATATATTTCAGTGAAAAATATATGAGAACATCAATTTTTTTATTCATACGAATTGCTGATGAAAAATATTTTAAATATTATATGAATTAAAATTTCATTGCAAATTAATATAATTGTATAAAAAATGTAAGATTACCACTATTCCTCTCAAATCTCAGGAGAAGTGAGTGTAATTTATTTTAAAATTTATTAACACAATTTGTAGTCTTTTTCTATTTAACAATTAAAAATAAAATAAAATAGAACAAAAATAAAATTTTAGGGGGAAAATCTAGACAAATAAAAATAAACTAAACTATAGGTAAAATTACTGCTGTCCAAAATTTTAGTCGGGACAAATCAAACACATTTTAAAAACATTTTACTGCCAATTTTGAGGAAAAAAAAAATTAAAAACCAAATATGAAAATACATTTTCCAGAACAGGGCTCTTCACTCGATCTCTCCAATATGCTGACATGGGCTTTCCATCTGCTCAGTTTTTAAGTTCTTTATTTGTTAGGTTTATTTTTGTTTTTAATAAATTTTTTTTTAAAACTTTGAGTAAGAAAGTTTATTTTTTAAGTTCATAAAAATTAGAAAATGTCAAATTTTTTTTTAAAAAAAAAGCACACTAAAAATGTAAAAAAAAAAAAAAAAAAAAAAACCATATTTCGTTGAAAATACCTATAAAAGTTGTGTTATTTTGTCTTCAATGAATTTTTTTTTTCAAAATTTAGATTTTTTAATTTTTGAGATTGTCTACTTTGGATGGAGCTAAAAAGTTTAAAAAATTGACCTGAAAGACAAGAATCAGCCTAAACAAGAAGCCAATTTATAAGCAATAGGGTTTTTCTTTTAAAAAAAAAGGGATAAATTACAAATACACCCCCTAAGGTTTGCTTAAAATACAAATTGTCCCTTATGATTTGAAAAATTACAAATACCTCCCTGTCAAAATTTTTTATTTAACAGAATTAATTGAAAAAGTGAAATTTCTAACTGTTCACCTATATAATAATAAAATTATTTGAATTATTAATTGAAATAAGATTTTAACATTATTAAAAATTGTTAATTAACTCGATGATTTATTCATAAAAGGACCTATTTGTTATGAAATTAGAAACTTTAGGGGCATAATGTAATTTCTGAAACTATAGAGGTAATTTGTAATCTAAATAAATCTTAAGAGGTGTTTTTATAATTTATCCAAAAAAAAAAAAAAAGAAGCCATTTTGATAAGCCAGTTGAAAACAAAGCGGGCCCAATCATTTTCTTTTGAGCATGCGGTTCATCAAAACCACATAATATTTCGAGACAATTCAATAATTTTTCGACAACTCAATAAATTTTTGAGTAGAACATACTTGTGTCTCATGCTAGTAATGTTCATGATTTGCGAAGCACATGTAACAATAATCCGAATCGTCCAGTAAACGGCGGAGGGGGTATGCGCAATGGCGGTTACCATCTCCGGCATGGTGGAGGTGATGTACTGAGGTGGAAGCTCCTTGAACTCGACAATGCACTTGGACACATCCATAATGGCCTTGATGAGGTTAGTCAGTGCCTCAAACGTGGGTTTTAGAGAGTTGGCTTCCTTGAGCAAGTCTGGTGGTTGTTTAAACAGTGTCAAGTACTCGGCAAGCGGGTTGAATTGGTAATGCTGGTGAACCAGCCACAACTCGCCCCAGTTAATGGAAAATGCTGCTAAGGCTATCACAACCTTGGCATCCCATGAGTAGCTAGAGAGTATGTTGAAGAGTGCTAGAGTAGTTGTGTGAGCATCTGAACCCCTTGAACACTTGCTAGAGATCTGTTACGATTAAGCTTCAGATTACTTTGGGCAACAAATTAGAAGTTAGTGAGTGTTTCGGGTTGGTTCTTTTAATTATTTTTTTTTTTTTCATTTTTTATGAACTTTTTATGAAAAATTTCAAAATACTCAACACTTTTGGATTTTACTCAACTAAACGGACTGAAAATATGAAGAAAAAAAAAAAAAGGAAAAAAAAACCCAAAGAAATTTAACCTCCATGGCCTTTTTATTTTAGCAATTTTTTTATTTTCATTTTTTTTTTTACTTTTTAAATTTGTCTACATAAGATGGATCTGAAACTGAAGATAAAAAATTTAAACAGTGACATTTTTAATTGTATTCCAAACTTCGCTTAGTATGAAAAAAAAACGTGGTGGTCCCAAAATTTCTCCACTCGAGAGACATGTATGGAATTTTTTAATTTTACTTTAATGCTTCTATTCATGGTTGAAGTATGACAAACAATACTATATAGATTGACCTTAAATAATAGTTGATCAAAAAATTTATAAATATATGGATGTGTAACTTTTTTTTTTTTTTTTTTTTTTTTTTTTTGGGGTAAAAAAATCCAGTAAAAATTGAACTTCACAAAAGTTCTGATCTTTTGATAAATATTTATTACACTTCCTACTAATTGGTATTTTCTCAAAAGAAATTGTATCAATGGGGTTTGCCAAAAGTTCAACAATGTCATGGATACAATTTTGGAGGGTGTTGTCTTCCAGGGCGTGGCTCTGTGACTGAGTTGCCTACACAAGCAATCATAATTAGCCAGACACAATTATTGAGAAAGTTACGATTTTATGGAATCAAAATGATACAAGACGCATATTTTGAGAACCATTTGTGTAATTAATTAATCATTTCCAAAACAAAAACAATACCAAATAGCACAGATAAAGGAGAGTAAATTCATACTTTGGCAAGGCCAAGTCCAAGAATATCGGAAGGGGTGTAATGGTGAAAGATGTCCTCAATGAGATAGAGGAGTAGTTTGACATCGAATTCACGGGCATCAGGGAAATGGGTGTTCTGGATTTGCTTCATCATTGCTTTGTCATCGGACCTTGAGAACATCTGAATGTTGCTCCTTGTCTGCTGCATCATAGAATCAGCTGGTATTGTTGCAGAATCCACGGAGGAGGAAAAATATAAACTCTTTCAATGGCAGATGAAATAAGAGAATGATAGCTTCTTGTGATGGTGGTGGTGGTCTCTGTTTGGCTTCCTTTCTAGTCTTTTTATAGTTAGTTAAAAGGATAATAATGGTATAAAGGCTAAGTGAATCAAGTACCTTGCTTCCAATGTGGTTTAAATTTAGCATCTTTTGATAAATTTTTGTTTTTTATTATCTGTTTTTGTTTTGATTTTTAAATTGGAAATGAAAATTTGTTTGAGACATTATAGAATGGATTCTACGGGTTTTTTAAATTTTTGGAAACAAAAAAAATAAAATTTTGTTTGTTCTCAAAACAAATTTTCGCCTCTTTTTCCCATTACCTTTGGCCACCACTCATCGCTGCCGGTATCGACCACCTATCGCAAGCCGACTTTTGACCAACTTTCAATGATTTTTCAATGGGCTCTGACAATCAACTAGTCACCATTGTGACTTTTGGCCACTTTCTTGTGACCCTCTAATCAATCTATAACCTCTAGTGATACTCCCATCATCAACTCTAACAACCAATTTAACAATCAATTTGTATTTAAACTTAAATGATTATGGTTAAATTTCAATTCGTATCATCATTATCTAGTTGATTGATGGCCATGAAAAAAATTAGCCATGTTTGTCATCTTTTGGATATTTTAGCTATTGGGAAATATTAGTTTATCTGATACAAAGATGATATTTGGATTATAACAATTAATCTAATTTTTATTAGTAATTATGTTAAATTATAAGATTTTAATTCATATAATATTTAATCTCATTTGAATTAGTAATTCATTTGAATGAAAAAAATTTATATAATCATATATTTTATATTAAAAAAATAGGATTCAGCTTGTTTCCAATTTGAGATCAAGACTGGATCGTCCAGTCCACTCTGTGGGCCCACTTTGGGTCCCGCTTTGATAATTCGAAATGTTCACATTTTAGAATTTGTCGAGTACATTATCCTTGTAAAAAATCAAGTCGATCGGGTAACGACAATCACATGTTCGAATTTGTTTTGTATAAAAAATAGACGGTAAAAAAATAAATAGTTCATATAAAATTGATTTGAACATGTAGTTACCGTTATCCAATCAATTTGATTTTTTACAGTGATAATGTATTCGACGAATCATAAAATGTGAACGGTTTGAATTATCAAAACGGGATCCAAAAATAAACCCATAGAGCGAATTGGACGGTCTAATCTTAATCTTTAACTTGAGACAAACTGAACCCTAAAAGAAGATATATATATATATATATATATGAGGTAAATTACAAATACATCTCCTGAAGTTTCCTTAAAATACAGATTGCCCCTTGTGATTTGAAAAATTACGAATACCCTCTTGTCATAATTTTTTATTTAACATAATTAATTGAAAAAATGAAATTCATAATTGCTCTCATATACAATAATAAAATTACCTAAATTATTAATTGAAACATATTTCTAACATCATTAAAAACTATTAATTGACTTGATAATTTATTAATAAAAGGGGTGATTTGTTATGAAATTAGAAATCTCAAGGGATGGAACGTAATTTTTAGAATTATAAGAGGCGATTCGTATTTTAATCAAATATCAGGAAGTGTATTTATAATTTACCTATATATATATATATATTTGGTCTCAACAACATTTCCTTTAATTGAGGGCATTTTTTTGTAATTCTCTTTTACTAAGCCTTTATCTGAGAAGATGGATTTGGGATTTTTTTTTTTGCTAAAATAGTCATAAAAAATAAAATAGGTTTTTTAGTCAAATAAGACAAAACATTACATTCAACTTATAATCGTTACACTCTTTCTCTCACAAAAAAGCCAAAAAAGCTAAAAAAACCAAAAGTCTTTCCTAAACTAAGTTTTTTAGCCCCAGACTAAAATAGCCAAAAAAGTCAAAAAGCCAACCCATTTCCCAAATGAAGCCTAAGCTGCATCCCCAATGTCCTTCGTCACTCTATAAAACCCTAACCATGGACACCAGATCAGAGAGGGTAAAACCCTAACGCCGCTCCGGATGAATGAGGAATACGTTCTTGAAATTTTTTGACTTCTTTCATGGCTTCAACGATTCCCCTTCTTCCTTAACCGATCTAAGATTTTCTTTATTTTTTCTTTATTTTTTTTCTATCAAATTTTTCACTTTCGTGAGGCGTTGCGTTCGTCGATTGCCGATGGACGTGTCAACGAAAGAGTAAATTTAATCTCAATGCCGACTCAATCCTCTCTTTCTACATCTGCGATTTGTTAATGGTATAGTAGTTTGTTTTATACTTGGCTTGATAAATCATCCATAGATCTATGTATGTATTTGCTCAATTTTATTATGTGATTAGGGTTTTGGTGACAATGAATTTGGGGGTTGCTTCTTACTGGTGAACTCTCTCTGTTTTTTCACAAACAAAAGTGAGAGATGTTCGTGTTTCCGAAGCATAGATCGATTTGTTTTGCCAGAATTAAACAGTGTGCTGCATTACACGATTGTGTTTTGTTGCATCGTGTTACTTGTCTCCTGGTACATTTCTCTTATTTGTTTTGATTTGAAGATTGATGATGATTTTTCATTTTTTTACTATTCCATTTTAATTTTGTTTTTTTTTTTCAAAAATTATAAATCAAGTGTTGCATATTCTACTTAATTTATATATAAAAAAATTTTGAACAAAAAAAAGTCACATGAGTCTTATAATAAATTAAATTTTTATTTTTTAATTTTATCATTTTGAATACAAGTTTTTTAATTTATTTTTAATCCGAATTATTTATCTATTATTGACAAAAAAAAAAAGTCATTAAATACACTTAAAATGAATATAATGAGTAAAATATTGAAATGTTTTAAATTAAAAATAAATTAAAATTGACAAAATTAAAAATTAAAGATTTATCGAATCTTATAGTTTTTAATTTTATCCTAATTTTTCTATAATTAATATTAAAAAGTTTTGTTTGGAAATTAAATATTTTAGTTAAAAAGTTATTATAAATTGTTATATCATTTATTATTATTATTATTATTATTATTATTATTATTATTATTATATTATTATTATTATAAAAAAAATTAAAAAATTACTAAAATAATTTATTTTTAAGGGTAAATTACATTGACACCCCTGAGATTTATGTTTATTACAATTCCTCCCTCACCTTTTAGAAATTACATCCCCTCCCCTGAGGTTTAAAGTTTCATTACAGATTGCTCACTCTATCAATTTAATTTTTTTAAATACCAATTTTGCCCTCACTAGGTAAATTACATTGACACCCCTCACATTTTAGAAATAACAATCCCCACCCCAAGGTTTAAAGGAGCATTACCAATTGCTCTCTCAGTTAGTATTAGTTGAAAAAAAATTTAATTAGAAAAAAATTATTTAAAAAACATTAATTGAAAAAAAATTTTGTTATTCAAAATTTTAAATTTCTATTTAAAAACCAACGTAAGATAAAAATTACACTGATACCCCTTGAGGTTTATGTTTATTATACTCGAAAGATAAAAATTATATAAAAATGATAATTATTTTTTATTTTTTATTTCTTAACCATTTTAATTTTTAATTTTTAATTTTTTTTATAAAAATCAAATCATACATGGCCTAAAAATCTTTTGATAAGTCATTTCTTATGTTGGTAACTTATTTAATTATTTGTTAATTTTACGACATTTTTGCCATCTGAGGCCTATTTGGACCATTTCGTTTTCAGTTTTCAATTTATATTTACAAAAATTTTAAAAACTGTCATAAAAAATTGTTTGATAATTTTTTTTGGTTTATAAATGGTTGTCTCAGTTTGTAAATTTGAGGAAAAAAACGTAAATTCAAAAAATGAGTTTACGTTAGTTTTTAAATAGAAATTTAAAAATTTGACTAAATAATTTTTTTTTCAAATAATTTTTATTCCAATTAATTTTTTTTCAATGAATTTTTTTTCAGACTAATACTAACCGAGGGGTAATTGGTAATGCTACTTTAAACCTTGGAGAGGGGATTGTAATTTCTAAAATGTGACGGGTGTCAATGTAATTTACCTAGTGAGGGCAAAATTGGTATTTAAAAAAAATTAAATTGCTGGAGGGAACAATCTGTAATGAAACTTTAAATCTCAGGAAGGGAGATGTAATTTCTAAAAGGTGAGAGAGAATTGTAATAAACATAAACCTCAAAGGGTATCAATGTAATTTACCCTATTTTTAAACTAGACTTCCAGTTTCAATAATGGATTTTGTTTGAGATGTTCTAGAACCAGACTTTCTTTACACTCAAAATTTAATTTTAAATTTTGCTCTAGTCCATGGTTGGTAGGATTGGGTCATACATGAATTATGTTTGTTTTCTTAATAGTCTCGAACTACTATGAATCCTCTGCTAAAAAAAAAAAAAAAAAACTATGAATCTTTTTCAATAAATGACAAAGTTATTGAGAATTTTTATATAAATTTAAATATATCACCCACTGACAAATTTGTAAGAGGTCATTATTAGATCATCCACAATGGATGTGTTAATATATTTGTTAGTGTCAGTTATTAATTTTGGCCAGTTAAAAATACTGTTTTGTGCTGTAATAGTATCAGCCATTAGTGTCAGTTGTTAACTTGTGTGTTAATTGTGGTGATGCTTCTAGTATCACCACTAATAGTATCATCCACAATGAATGCGAACTTGTGTATTAACAGTTCTGTGGGGTTGTTCGTCTGGACGTCCGGCTAAGTTATGTGTTAACTGCAACGAAACAAACAAAAGTGGGAGAGGAAGAGAGAGAAAAGAGAAGAGAAGGAGAAAGAGGGGCACTGACAAGTTGAGATCCTCTTCTTAGATTCTCTCCTTACTTCCCTACTTGTAATGGTAGAGATGCATCTTGAGTTGATCCAACAGTCCAGATTTAGGCGGGAAAAACAAATTTGAATTTGTTTTATTATTTTTTTATTTTTAAATTGACAATTTTGGACCGTTAGATAAACTCAAAGTGCATCTCCACCATTGCAAGTAGGGAGACAATGAGAGAGCTCAAGGAGAGGATCTCAACTTGGCACTAATAGTGTAGTGGAGTAGGGGCCCACTGCACTTTTCAATTATTATTTATTTTATTTATTGTTTATATATATATATATATATATATTTAACACACTCCTTAACACATACCTTAACCTATTCATTGCACCACCACCCACTCTCTAAAATTAACAAACTCTTAACAAACCTTAACACACATTTTTTGGTCCCATTTTTATCATTTTTTGTCATATAACACACTTTAACACACCTTTTTAGCTATCCCATTGTGGATGCTCTTAGGCCCCGTTTGTTTCAAGAGATGGAGGCGGTAGAGGTTATAACGATCCTGGTTTTTTATCCGACTCCTGTTGCATCCTGGATTTGGGTTTAATGATTTCGTACTGTTGTTTATATCTGGTTTCCCTTGTTTTTCCCCTTAAATTGAGATGTGAGATTGTTGTGGTTATGTTTGGAACAGGTTTGTCGCTTGGTTTTCAAATCTTTGTTGCTTAGATTTTTGGTCCTCCGCTAGAGCGACACTTCTTGCGCTCGAGCGGGCTTTGCAAACTCTCAGTACTTTTGCAGGTCTACAAACTACTGAGAGAGTGTATTTCTACTTTTGAGTGGTGTTTCCTACGCTCGAGCGGGTGGGCGCTCGAGCGGTCTTTCTTGTGGTCGAGCAGTGGCCTGATGTCTGTAAAACTACTGGATGTGTGTTTTCTACGCTCGAGCATCACTTCTTACGCTTGAGCGGTAAGCGTCTCTTTCATTGTGCCTTGGCGCTCGAGCGGAACAACTTATTGTGTCTAGCGCTCGAGCATCACTTCTTGCACTCAAGCGGACTGTGCGTATATCAGATTGAGAAATTGACTTTTTACATCACTTTTTCAGATCTTTTCTCCCTAAAACCTAAAGTTGAGACCCTCTTTGTCACGACCCAAACCCGCCCCTATGGGTTTAGCATCGTAACCGGCCAGTAATCTGTGATTACCAAAGGCCTGCTTGACAGTAATGACAGTAATACAGAGTAAGGGGCTAGCGGAAGCCAAACAGTAATAAAAAGATGTCCAATGAGCTGTGAAAATTTGAATGCGAAAATACTTTTATGAACAAGCCACATTCATAACCAAAACATATATACACACGTCATATACACAAACATCCAGGTTAGGGACCAAATCCCTAACTATAACTGTACAGTCAAGTCTTAAACATTTATTACAGATCAGAGACAAAAGGGTGAAACTGAGACACCCCAAAAATAGCCTTAGCTTGAACGGACTTGGAACCTCGAAGTGAGGCACAAAGGTTGGCTTGACAAAACGAGAGCTTAACTTGACGCTCCCAGCTTTGGTTCGGTGCTTAGACACCTACATATAAATATAAACAGTGAGCTAAAGCCCAGTGAATAACAAATGCGTAAAGGAGTTAAGAACGAATATCCTTTCAGTAATTAAAACAGTCAATTGCATTAGTAAATCAGTTATTCGATCAGTGGCTCATTTTTCATGCCGTAACAGTTATTTAGAAACCATAGTAGTCATATGTGGTACATCCAATAGCAAAACAGTACAGTAGGTCTTAACAGACCGAATAGTCAGTTGATGGCCATCATAACAGTAAACAGCAGTAGTTCCAAACGTTGGAACTGACAGAGATCTCTGTGACAGTAGCAGTAACAGTACAACAACAGTAAGTTGCTATGGATGCCACGGATACAGTTTACAAATAGGACAAATATTCATTTAGTAAACGATGCCATTTTAGAAAGCAATATAATCAATCGTTCGGAAATAGTTATAATTGAATGTATCTTTACAACATTGTTACTCACAAAGTGATGGGCTACAGACAGGCTAATCAGCGTCTTCGGGTGCCAACCCTACACAGTTACAGAACGAACACACACACTAAGTTACACACTTGGGATTAATAACTTAGCCCCTTAACTTGACTTGGTGTGGTTCTATAACATCATCCTCATTAAGATGCCTTAAACTTGGCCTAGGAATGCCTAGGATGGAATGAGGATGCAAAAATGTACTTTAAAACACATTTCAAAATTTGCTGAAAACAAGGGTCTCGCTCGAGCGTGGCTTTCTTCGCTCGAGTGAGCTTGCCAAAACAGAGGGGTCGCTGGAGCGTAAACTCCTTCGCTCAAGCGGTCTGTAAAAATGCAAAAGTACTGGTTGTTGAAATTCTCCGCTCGATGCTCGCTCGAGCGTGAAACACAGTTCTTCACTCAAGCGCAGGTCTCGTCGCTCGAGCGTGCTTCTGCGTCCACAAAAACCTAAGAGCTTGTAATCTACGCTCGAGCCAGCATTCCATTGCTCGAGCGGAATTCAGAAAACAAAGGTGCTCGCTTGAGCGTGGAATCCTTCGCTCGAGCGAGGAAGCCAAAATCTGGGTTTTCCAGATCTGCCTCATAAGCTCAAACCAAGAATTAAACTTATCAAAACTCAACCTTTTGGGCCAATTTTCTGAAAAACACTTAGAAACTCATACTACAACATGTTTTTGAAAATCAATTTGTAAAATCAAGCCCAAAGGTAAGCCAATTGAACACCAATTTCAAAGAAACTTCAAAAATAAAACTTAAATACAACATGCATGATCTCCCTAGAATTCCAACACTTCAAACCAAGATTAAATTGGCAATTAGGTAGAAAGACATGGTGAATTTCTAGAATACAACCATGATATGACCATGCATGCAAGAATTCCATGAAAAACAACCTCAAAACTCCAAAATAAGGACAGGCATGTATGGATTAATTCTTAAACCAACACCTTAAGCCAATTCTTGACTCTATACACCAATTTTCCCATGAATCATGCAAGTAACAACTTAAATTCATAATTAAGAAGATGAATTTCCTACCTTAGGTCTTGAATTCCAAGTATAGAAGCCCAAATATGCAAACTCCCTTCAATTCTTCTAAGTCTCAAGCAAGACTCCTTGTTAAACTCAATTTTTCTCCCAATTCTCTCTCTCTCTCTCTCACGTTTGGTCTTGAAGGTGGATGAAGAATGGTATATCAAAATGTGAATTAAGCTCCAAACAAAGTTTTAACAAAGTGGCCCACTTCAATGGCAAAGATGTAATAAATTCAAACTAATGTAATTTAACATTATTTAATCTAATTAATCATTCCAAATCAAATTTTAATTAAACCTACCATAAAATCATATAAATTCTAATTAGCATGTAACACTAATCAATTTCTGATTCGGTCGCCGATAAAGCTTCAAATTCGTAATTCGAAATTAAGACATGAACAGATCATTAAATGACAAACAGATAGAAATGCAATTAAAGCGACATACTCATGCAATCAGTTCAGAATTTCAGCTTAATCAATTACTTATCATGCTCAAACACAGTTTAACACTAATCAGAGGTGAAGGTTGTCACACACTCTCTCTAAAACACTCTCGCTCTACATTTTCACCTAGTTCTAGTGATTTCTTCACCCTAATCCCTTTGATAAAAAGATAGACCATCTCTAGATCTCCACTTTGATCCGAATAGAGTTGGCTTTGGGTATCTTTAAAGTTTCACCCTTGCTTGGCTTATCTTCTCTATTTGAGGTAGGGATTTTCAACACTTTCATATGGTTTTTAGCTTAGTTATTTAGCGTTGTGTAACAATGGTGGGATTTGGGAGTAGTTTGAGCAAACCTAGGGTTTGGGTATGAAATAAAAAGGGAGGTTTTTGGTGAATGTGACATAAATGGGCATGGAGTTTGAATATGAGGTTATATTGTGTCAAAATTATTGATTTGGTACTTGGGTTGCTATTTGGAAAAAGGGGGAAAGTTTTGCCCTAATTGGATCAAATTGTTATTTTGTATAAATAACTGAAATTGACATTGGTAATGTGAAATTGGATGATTATTGGTATAAATGGTGAAGTTGGACACGTGTTGTCTCTCACCCATGAAAATTTGAATAATTTATCTATTGAGAAGTTTGTATATCTATTTAAAAATATCTATATTGAGCTATCGGTGGAAGATAGTTATGATTGTTGTAGAAATTGCATGAGGATTAGGTAAATTGAAACTAATCTAATGTTGGTTGTCATTGAATGTGACTATGCTTTGAATACATTGTATATGTATGATGTTTGGGAGGAGAAATGGGATGTACTCCATTGTTTGGGAGGAGAAATGAGATGTACTCCATTGTTTTGGAGGAGATAGGGGATGTACTCCATTGAAATTAAGTTGGCTGGAGTGTCTAGGGTGAAAGTCCCGAAATCTTGTGTATACGTGGGTGCCGATCCCGCGGACGAAATTTCTGTAAAATGACAGATTGAAGTGTTTGTGTGGTAGTTGTGTTGATTAGAGGATCACTGAGTTGTAGTCTCAATTGGGTTGTAGAACGATAATGAAATTGACTCATGAATTGAGAGAAATTGAAGGAAAATGGAATAAGATATGAGCTTGATACCTTATGACTACATAAAATGTGAATGTTTTGTCATAGGAATTGTATATGCATATTGTACTTATATCTTTGTCAAATCTCATATATTGTGTTAGATTGTTCCTACTGGGTTTTGGCTCACCCTATTTGGGAAAAATAGTTTCAGGTGTTGGTGACATGCTTCCGCCAAGGTAATATCTTGGACAGACTTTTAAGAGTAAGAGCTTCTTTATTTTGTTATATTCTTTTGTATAGCCAAGGGATTTAACTGTATTGAGCTAGGCTCATTTTGTTGTAACCAAGCAATGACTTGAAAAGATGTAAGCCTATAGGGCATAAGATTACCTGTTTAGTTTTCAGTTCCCTTATCATTGTAACGCATGCTATAGATTTAGGAGGAACAATTTGTGAATGTATATCGCATGTGTTTTCTTTTATATACGAACTCTGCTGAATGGAAGCATATTATTTCTATAATCTTTCCATTTATGGGTTGTATTTACTGTATAATTTTGGGGGCGTTACAACTTGGTATCAGAGCGTACCGGGTTTGAATACTTTGGGTATGTGAGAAGTGGTTGTTACCACAATGGGTTCGTCTCGCTTAGTTGAGACATTAGTATGTGTTGTATGCTTATGTGATAACATGCTTAAGTGATTATATGGGTATGTGATTTAGTTCTTACGATATTGATTGGGTCTACGGGTTTCTAGAAGTCTTATTAGAAGAGCATTTGATCATTGTTGTTTCTAATTGGAACTCTGGCAATGCTGCGGGACGATAATTTTCTAGGAAGGAAATTCGTATGTGTTTATGTGATTACATGCTTACATGGAGTGATTTACTGTTGTCCATCGCATTAGCACGTAAGTGAGTTAGCTTCGACACATTTGTAAATGTGCTAATCTCTTTTGTTACATTTATTAGGATGTTAGGACGTGGACGTGGACGTGGTGGTGGTAGGTGTGGTATGCCTGGAAGGCACGAGGTGCCTATGCCAGATAATATTTTGGCACAGGAGGAGGGAGTCGATTAGGCCAATGTGGCTGAACTAGTTGGTCAGCAAGCCATGGGCGCCTTAGCCCGCGAAATGGTTGGGATATTGCGGGAATCCATGGACATTCTCAGGGCTGAGAATCAAGTCCAGGCCCAGGTCGCTGAGGCAGAGCCATCTTTTTTGAAGAGAGAGTTCTTCTGGTCTAATCCAGATGAGTTTTTAGGTGATCCCAAGGAGCCACTGAAGGCAGATGAGTGGCTAGAGCAAATAGTGAAGACGTTCGAGATGCTTGGAATCAAGGTCGACCGGTTGAGGGTAACCTTGGCATCTTTCCAACTGAAGGGGGATGTGGGTCAATGGTGGAAGTATACGCGTAGGCACATTGGGGTGACTTGGGAGGCTTTTGTTAGTGCCTTCCAGGACAAGTTTCTACCTCCCACGGTTAGGGAGAAGTTGAGAGACTAGTTCTCTAATTTTGTGCAGTTGAACACGCCAGTGGCTGAGTTTGAAGCCACCTTCACTAGCTTGTCTAGGTTTGCACCGGAGCTTGTGACGACTGAAGAACGCCGTTGTTTGGAGTTTGAGAAGCGATTGAGTACCAGGCTTATGTTTAGAGTGGCCAGATCCATGATTAGAGATTATGGGCACCTTGTGGAGGCGGCGGCCCATCTTGAGACTATTATACAGGCAGAGGAGGAAAGAATGACGGGCTCTAGGAGGAGTCAGGATAATCAGGGAGACGGTAAGAGGTAGAGGAGCTCTAACCCCAGTTGTCCCAAGGAGCTCAATCGAGGTCCACTTTTCCAGTACCGAGTTCGGGTTCTGGGAGGAATGGTCAGGGAGATGTTACTTGTTACAAATGTGGTCAGTTGGGCCAC
Source organism: Camellia japonica (assembly GCA_030407325.1). Taxonomy (NCBI): domain Eukaryota; kingdom Viridiplantae; phylum Streptophyta; class Magnoliopsida; order Ericales; family Theaceae; genus Camellia; species Camellia japonica. The sequence goes on from JAPPVO010000017.1 coordinate 167,877,499, forward strand.
AAGTCTCCAACTTGCCCGCAGAGGGGAGAAGGACAGCGGTCAGGGATATGTTTTGAGAAAATGTGAATTGTATATTCAAAGCTGAGAATCAATTTATCTCGTTGATGAAAATGAATGATCGAAACATGGGTCATGGTATTGAACTTGTTAGACTATCATTGATGTAAATGGTTTAATAATGATTTTGAACTTGATTTGAAATTTCGGGGACGAAATTCTTTAAGGGGGGGAGATTATAACAATCTTGGTTTTTTATCCGACTCCTGTTGCTTCCCAGATTGGGGTTTAATGATTTCATACTGTTGTTTATATCTGGCTTCCCTTGTTTTTCCCCTTAAATTGAGATGTGGGATTGTTGTGGTTATGTTTGGAACAGGTTCGTCGCTTGGGTTTCAAACCTTTGTTGCCCAGATTTTTGGTCCTCCGCTCAAGTGGCACTTCTTGCGCTTGAACGGGCTTTGCAAACTCTCAGTACTTTTGCAAGTCTGCAAACTACTTGGAGAGTGTATTCTACGCTCGAGCTGTGTTTCCTATGCTCGAGCAGGTGGGTGCTCGAGCGGTCTTTCTTGCGCTTGAGCAGTGGCCTGATGCCTGTAAACTATTGGATGTGTGTTTTTTACGCTCAAGTGTCTCTTTCATTGTGTCTTGGCGCTCGAGCGGCACTTTTTGTGCTCCGGCGGAACAACTTATTGTGTCTGGCGCTCGAGCGTCACTTCTTGTGCTCGAGCGAACTGTGCATATATCAGATTGTGAAATTGACTTTTTACATCATTTTTTCAAATCTTTTCTCCTTAAAACCTAAAGTTGAGACCCTCCTTCTCTAAAATACTCTCTTTCTCTCTCTCTCTGCATTTTCACCTATTTCTAGTGATTTCTTCACCCTAATCCCTTTGATAAAAAGGTAGATCATCTTAAGATCTCCACTTTGATCCGAATAGAGTTGGGTTTGGGCATCTTTGAAGTTTCACCATTGTTTGGCCCGTCTTCTATCTTTGAGGTAGAGATTTTCGACACTTTCATATGGTTTTTAGCTTAGTTATTTGTCGTTGTGTAACAATGGTGGGATTTGAGAGTAGTTTGAGCAAATCTAGGGTTTGGGTGTGAAATAAAAAGAGGGATTTTTGGTGAATGTAACATAAATGGGTATGGAGTTTGAATATGAGGTTATATTGTGTCAAAATTGTTGATTTTGGTACTTGGGTTGCTATTTAGAAAAAGGGAAAAGTTTTGCCCTAATTGGATCAAATTGTTATTTTGTATAAATAACTGAAATTGACATTGGTAATGTGAAATTGGATGATTATTGGTATAAATGGTAGAGTTGGACACGTGTTGTCTCTCACCCATGAAAATTTGAATAATTTATTTATTGAGAAGTTTGTATATCTGTTTAGAAATATCTGTATTAGGCTATCGGTGGAGGATAACTATGATTGTTGTAGAAATTGTATGAGAATTAGGTAAATTGAAACTAATCTGATGTTGGTTATCATTGAATGTGACTATGCTTTGAATATATTGTATATGTATGATGTTTGGGAGGAGAAAGATGATGTACTCCATTGTTTGGGAGGAGATAGGGGATGGACTCCCTTGAAATTAAGTTGGCCGGAGTGTCTAGGGTGAAAGTCCCGAAATCTTGTGTATACACGGATGCCGATCCCGCGGACGAAATTTTCGTAAAATAGTATATTGAGGTGTTTAAGTGGTAATTGTGTTGATTAGAAGACCACTGAGTGTTAGTCTCAATTAGGTTGTTGAACGATAATGAAATTGACTCATGAATTAAGATGAATTGAAGGAAAATGGAATAAGATATGAACTTAATACTTTATGACTATATAAAATGTGAATGTTTTGTCATAGGTGTGATAACCACCTCCTTAATTAAATAAAGTAATTAAGTTAATCATGTGATTATGTGTTGATTGTGAATTATGTGTCATGTACTATATACATCGTATTGATTTGTGCCATGTGTTAGTGTTATTGTGAACAGATAGGTTAGAGTGAAAATTAAACCTGTTTGATTCGTTAATTTTAATAAGTTAGAATTAAACATTTGAATAGGAATTAGAGCCTAATTCACTTTAGTATAATTTAATTTAGTGCAATTAAGATTATGAGGATGAGGATTAAATTAATTTGAGTGAATTTAATTCCAATTAGTTAATATAATTTACTAACCTTTTTAATTAAAGCCTAAAATATATATAATCAAAAGAATTAGTGTGTTGCCATAAACTGAATAGGAAAAAGAGAGAGGTTAGTGGGTCTTGTTGGGTTTCATACAACACATACACGCAGAGAGAGATGGAGAGTCTTGGAGAGTATAAGTTCAATAGAAGAAGAGATAGAGAAAGAAGAGAAGCTTATGCAAATCATTACAACTACACCTTGTCCTTCATAAATCACTCACTCTAGGTAAGATTTCTCCTCTCTAATCCCATGCATCTGAAGAATCATGCTCATGACTATGGAATTCAAGAATTACCAAGAAAAATATAAGGTTAATAGAAAGATTTGTTCTTGTAATTAGAAGGTTGTTACATGCATGGCTTTAAATGAAAGGAATAAGTAAATTAACTCTTAAATTCACCTTGCATGGCATGAATTTTTCATATCCTTGTTGTTTCTTGTAGTTCCAAATAATTTCATGCATGAACCTCATGAACTCAAATGATTTCTTCATGAGTTTGTTTTGTAATTCAATTGAAATGTAAGCTTTGCAAATTAAAAACTTTGGGAGTTGATTTCAAGTGTTAATCTCTAGTTTGATCTCCCTTTCCCGTTGAGGGTCTAAATTCAAGGTTGTTGATATAAATTTATGGCTTGAAACATGTGAAATTGAGATCAAAATGAAGTGAAGATTAGGACCCAAACAAGAGAAGATTTTCGAAGGCTAACAAACCCAGAATCGCATGTGCGGCCTAGGTCCCCACACATGCGGAAAATAGGGCAATAGTGAGGGTGCATTCTGCTTAAATTGCACATGCGGGGCTAGATGCGGTGGTAGTCACCGCACGTGTGGCAAGGATCCCCGCACGTGCGACCCTTTTTGGGCAGACCCATTTTTCGCTTCTCTTTTCCACCTTCCGGGCCTCCGTTTGCATGGTTTTAAAGTGTTTTCATGATCATTTGCATCTTACGAGTGCATTAGAGTGCATAAATGAAAAATTAGAAACGAATTAGTAAAGACGATTAGTTATTGAATAAGTAACAACCGAATCAGATAGAATTGGCTATTGATACGAATGTAATTGAGTTGTTATGCTTGACTTTATTTGTTTAGGTCAGACGTTGAACTAATAGTGCGCATATCGAGAAGCCCACTGTGAGTAACAATGTTGTAAAGATATGTTCAAATTGTATTTATTTTCTGAATGATAAATTATATTGTTTCTAAATGGTTACTTTTTATCAATTGAATGATGATCCTCTTTTGAATTGTATTCGTGGCATCCATAGCGTATTGTTATTGTTATTGTTATTGATATCGCTATTATTACAGAGATCTCTGTCAGTTCCAAATCTTGGAACTATTGTTCTTGTTTGATGGCCATCAATTGCTTGTTCGGTCTTTAAGACCTATTGTATTGTTGTTAATGGATGTATTACGTATGACCTATATGAATATGATTGATTGAATTGAAGGATTGAACGATTGATTGACAAAACGATATTGATTGAAAATGTTCTATTGATAATTGATTGTTTTAAAGACTATAAGGACATCATTCTTAACCTTTTTACATATATGTTATTCACTGGGTTTTATCTCACAGTTTATTATATATATGTAGGTGGCCAGGCACCGGATCAAAGCTAGAGGCGTCGACTCGAACCCTTGTTTTGTCAAGCCAGTTATTGTTCTTCATTGCGAGGTTCCGAACTAGCATGTGTTAAGGCTTTTTTGGGAGGTTCAAATTCCCCTTTTTGGGTTTGCCAAGTGAAAAGAATGTTTTGAGACTTTAATGATACTTTTTTTTGGTGATGGGATTAATTCCCTAACTTGTATTTTGTCTTTTATATATGTGTTTATGGGCATAAATGGTTTTGCATATAGCTATGTATATGAAAGTTTATTTCTATTTAGGTCCTCACAGCTCATTGGACATTATCTTATTATTGATTGGCTTTTGCCAGCCCCCTTATATTGTATTATTATTATTATTATTGTTAAGCAGGCCTTTGGTAATCACAAATTATTGGCCGGTTATGGCGCTAAACCTATAGGGGCGGGTTTGGGTTGTGACAATAGACATTGTACTTATATCTTTGTTAAATCTCATATATTGTGTTAGATTGTTCTTATTGAGTTTTGGCTCACCTTATTTGGAAAAAACATTTCCAGGTGTTGGTGACATGCCTCCGCCAAGGTAATAGCTTGGAGGGAAGAGCTTATTTATTTTGTTATATTTTTTTGTATAGCCAAGGGATTTAACTGTATTGAGCTAGGCTCATTTTGTTGTAACCAAGCAATGACTTGGAAAGATGCAAACCTATAGGGCATAAGATTACCTGTTTAGTTTTCAGTTCCCTTATCATTGTAACACATGTTGTAGATTCAAGAGGAATAATTTGTGAATGTATATCGCATGTGTTTTCTTTTGTATACGAACTCTAATGAATGGAAGCATATTATTTCTATTATCTTTCCGCTTATGGGTTGTATTTATTATATTTTTGGGGGCGTTACAGAGGTGGTATTGAAAAAATAGTCCGCCGGATTATTTATTATTATTATTATTATTTTTTTTTTTATTTTTTACATATTGGGCATTTTTTTTAATATTAATGTTTAATTTTTTTTTGTATTTTTTGTTAAGTAAAAATCATTGTTTTATTTGTTTTATTTTTTTTCAATTTTTTATTTTTTATTTTTTACACGTTGGGCATTTTTTTTGAACATTAATGTTTAATGTTTTTGTATTTTATTTATTATTTTATATAAAAATAATTTAACAATACCTACACTAACAACTATCATCAAAATAAATACAATTTTACTTAATCCTCTCATTATTAATACTCTCACTAACAATTCTCTCACTATTAATTTCCTTATTATATATCTCCACCATTCTACATCTGAAAATAAACGGGCCTTAGAGTCTAAATATCACCACAGTCAGGCCTTTAAAGTCATGTTATTTGGAGCTTGGTCAATCACACCCTATGTTGCCAATGGTGGACAAATCTATTGGGCAACTTGAAAGAAATAAAAATAAAAACTACACAACCCAAAAAAATTTCAAAATTACTTCAAATGTCCTTGAAATTGAGCCCTATATGGCCCAATACTATTTTGCTTCTTTGAGCCCAAAATCTTCAAAATCTCAATGCCTTGTATTGGTGGCACAAAAGGGCCAAAAAATCTGCAAATTGTACCCGGGAGTGAATTTTTTTTGTTTAATTTTATTAGTTCTATAGATTATCTCAATTAGTTTGTGTGAATAAGGCAATTCATGCTCACTGAAATGTGGAGCTCATAGCTAATGTTTGGAATTCTTCCAATAAAGCTAGCTTGAACACCACTTTTGCAAGTGACACTAAGTATAGATCAATAGTAACAAATAGAACCTAAAAACAAACAACATTATAAACCCCAACTCATGAATTGCAAATTTCATCAAACACATTGGGGATAAATTATGGGTTGATAAGGGTGGGGGTTTATAACATTTTTGAAAAACAATATATGTATATACATAAGCCCTAAATTAGAATTTCTAATACATAATACTAGCATCATTTATTTATTGATAATATTACATAATTCCGACCAAAAAACAGAAGAAATTTTCCTAGTTTGGGGATTAGATATTCATGGAGTGGCTCCCAAACTAGATCAAATTTATACCGTAATATGAAATTCCAGATCAGTTTCTAGTTTTTCTTTTAGAAAAAGGTAATAATGATGGTAATCACTCTTCCTTAAAATGGGTTTAATTATATCCCTATTAAAGTCCTTCCTCTCCTCAAAGGATTATGAGCTTGCTTAATAACTTATTAGTCACTAATAATTCAACTAAACACAATAAACTCCTCCATAAGGCGGCCACCATCATCACAAGTACGCATGTCAGAAATGCTGCTGCTTCTTTCGGCATAGGGAATGATCAAAGTGTTGCAGTGATCTAGCGAACCAAGCTTATTAAGATTTTCATTAAATGTCGTCAAAAAATCAACCTCTTTTGCACGATCTTTCCATTTCTGAAATTGGTTTAAGCTTTTCAAAATGGTGTTACCCTTGGCTTTAGCCATCTCAATCGTGCCTCCTTGACTGATCATAGCCCATCCTTGATCACTTTTATCGAAGCTCAATATTGACTTTATTTCTTTCATTATGGGATCGTTCCCTACAGACTTGCCGTGTTGCTTCTTGGAGTGCCACATGCTCTCAAACCTATCCCAGAAGTGCCATATTAGAATTAGGTCTGGCATTGTGTGGCTGAGTTTTTCCACCATAATGACATTGTTGATCTTCACTACCTTTCTTCGTGGGTTGCTTTTTTCTACATACAACTCTAATGGGATCTGGGTGGCTTTTGCAACAGCTTTGGCTGTGTTGGTAAAGCTCCTTATCCAATCTAGGTCCTCTCTTCCATACAAGCAAATGTACTTTTTAGAAGCAATCTGAAGTAGTCAATAAAAAATCACATTTTTATATCTAGATAAAGGTAAACGTAAACTACATGTCTATTTATTAACGATATTTTTAAAATGTTGTCATTAAAAGGTTATATATTTTTTAATTTTTTAGAGTAGACTTTTAGTGACGATTGTCATGACGATAGAAATTAATCTCTTATAATATTTTTGGCAACAAAATTTTCACACTAAAATTCAAGGAAATTACAACAAAAAAAAAAAAAAAAAAAAAAAAAAAAAAAACACTCTTGATTCTTTGAAATCTCTTTATTAAATTGATAAAATTAAAAGTTCATGATTTATTTTGTTATTAAAATCAAAATAAATCATGAACTTTTAATTTTATCAATTTAATAAAGAGATTTCAAAGAATCAAGAGTGTTTTTTTTTTTTTTTTTTTTTTTTTTTTTTTTTTTAATTGAATAGAATATCAGTACACAGATTTATACACTTGAGTGTAACAACCTAACTCAACTATAGTTCTAACTAACTTATAACTGATTCTAACATAACTATGGTTTGGTAACTAAATGCTGAGTGGACTTTTTTTCCCTTGACTCTGGTTGGGCTTCTAACTTGGACTGTATTATCTCATCATCCCCCTGCAAGTTGATGGGAGAAGATCGAACCAGAAGCTTGTGCTGTAAAAATTGAAATCGACTAACAGACAAAGGCTTGGTAAGAATATCGGCAACTTGATCAGAAGTGGAAACATAACGGATGAACAATTGCTTGGCAACAACCCGTTCACGAACATAAATGGTAGTCCACTTCAATATGCTTCGAACGAGCATGAAAGACAGGATTACTAGACAAAGAAATAGCTGAAAGATTGTCACACCATAAGGTGGGAGGAGGAACAACAAGATGCAGATCAAAGAGAAGCATAGTTAACCAACTGAGTTCAGCAGCTGTTTGAGCCAAAGCGCGGTATTCAGCATCGGTGGAAGAGCGAAAAATAGTGGGCTGTTTCTTAACAGTCCAAGAAATCAAATTGGAACCCAAAAAGACACAGTAGCCAGTAGTAGAACGGCGGTCAAGAGAATCACCAGCCTAATCAAAATCAGAGTAGGCATGAAGAAGAAGAGGACCAGAAGAGAACTGAAGACCATGAGTAAGAGTACCTTTAAGATAGCGAAGGAGACGTTTAACTGCAGCAAAATGGCAATTGAGAGGCTGATGCATGAATTGACAAACAGAGTTAACAACAAATGATAAGTCAGGGCGAGTAATAGTGAGATATTGAAGAACACCGACAATAGACCGATAGAAAGATGGATTAGAGAAAGGAACAGCAGAATCGGGAGTAGAGGAGGATTTAACAGTCATGGGAGATGAAAAAGGCTTCCAGGAGGACATGCCAGCTTTGGCAAGAAGTTCTGTAGCATATTTAGTTTGGGACAAAAAATAGCCAAAAGAAGTGGTGTGAATAGAAATACCAAGAAAATAGTTGAGAAGACCAAGTTCTTTCATGGAAAAGGAAGAATGCATTTGGGAGACCAAGAAAGAGAGAAAAGAAGGATCATTACCAGTAATAAGATATCATCAACATAGATTAACAAAACAGTGAGAGAAGTGGAGGTGTGATGAATAAAAAGGAAGGAATCACAATAACTAGACTTAAAACCATGTTGAAGAAGAAAAGAGGAAAAAGTAGAAAACCAGGCCCTGAGAGCCTGTTTAAGGCCATAGAGGGCCTTATGTAACTTGCAAACGAACTAAGGATGATTAGGATCAACAAACCCCTGAGGTTGGTGCATATATATGTAGACGTCCCCGAACGCCCCGGGAGGGTTAAGTCCCGTTCTGTTCATATTGGGGTCACTACAGTTCAAGGACTCAAATGTCACGGTTCTTAATCTTGAACCAAAGAGTCCAAATCCGGCAAATCGATTTTGAAAACAGATTTTTTGAAAAGAAGTGCCAAACATGGACTGCTTTGCCAGATACAGAGTCGCCACCTAAATGTTTTTTTAATGGGAAATTTAGGAAACCCTGACTCGGTGCCAAAGGCCACGTGTCCGTCATCACCAAAGTTGCCTCGGTTCGGGAACTTGGGTACGATTGGGGAAGGTCACTTCGTGAGCACCCCCGCTCGCCCGGTCAAAGACCGGCCTCTACTAACCATGATATCTGATTTTGAAGACATTGTACGTTCTTGTTCTGGTTATTAGCCTAGGTTACTATGTGATGCGCACAGTATACAAGTATAGACTGAGTCGTCTGAATTGGAACAAAACACTTCATGTTTGTTTGTTTTGAAAATGGTTTGATGGTGCTACCCGCAGGTAGGCTAAGACGTGGATTTGCCACCCTCGGGTGGGCTTAGAAAACATGATTTTGTCACTGTCTAGTGGGCTTAAAACAAACATTTGACGAATTGTTCCAATTCAAATAACTCAACTTCCACCCACAAGCATTCAAGGCAGTTATATCACATAAGCAGTTAGCCTCATGGTAAGCATGCTATTCATGGCAGTCACTCACACGCATGCAAGGATGCTAAAGCATAAAACTCACCGAGTACTCCAAGCCAAAACAGAAGCTCATTAGAAATCATGCATGATCCTAATTATACAGAAATGCCTAATGCAACACATGCAAAAATGCAACTATAGCAGGCTCGGCTATTCTAAACATGGCATATGGAATGCTACAGCTAACAAGTATTCAATTTGGAATTGAAATACAAATGCAGTTAGTATGATGCACCGAGCCCGGTGCGTGCAAGACAGATGAATGAATGCAAACATGCTATCATACTGTATGCTAATTGAAACATGCCCTAATCTAACCATCATAAGCAGGTAAATAAAAGGGAAGAAAGACGTGGGGTTGGAAGACATACATCACACACACGCATACTTATTACAATTTTGCCCTCGCGCAGAGGGTCCAAATAAATATACAGTCCCAAATAAAAGAATAGTACAGTCCAAATAATACAGTCCAAATAATGTACAAATTCCTAATTAATTAACGAATTAACTAAGAAAATTGTAAAACTGGCATGCAAGCCAGGGACTGCCTTGATTCCGCTCCGGGTGATGAATGATGCATGTTTAGGCTGCCTTGCGCGGAAATCCACTGGGATGCCCCAATTAGCCTCTGTTTACACCTGTTCTTGAAATGCGTGCCAAGCCTCGGAAGACTGCTGATTCTTGATTTTGCTGCAACAGAGAGCAGGAAAGAGGCATAGCAATGTATTTCACGAATGTATGCATGTCTCGATCCTCGTGCCACCAATCACGCATCTCGATGCATAATGGCCGAGGAGCCGATTTGCACAACTCGATATGAAATGAATGCATATGAAAATACAACAAAACCTAACTCCATCATGGATAATCCAGAGTGTCGGTGACTGGGGAATTGAGACACGTTCCGTCACTCGGAGTACGGAACGTACCTCGTTTCCCGTGCCCGGGCTAACTCCTATCCCGAACACAATGCAATATGCATGGCATACATGAAATGCAACTAAGATACAATCCTAACGTATACAATGTTATGGAATGGCATACACGCTACACGAGGTAATACACAACCGAGCATACACAATACTATGGATGAAATGGCATACACAATGCAGTAATGGGCTTATACCAACATGAGAGAGCCTCAGCCACACTCACATAAGAGGCCATAATAATGAAAATGAGACAACTCGAAGTGCGTGCACGCGTGCACGCAAACCGAGGACGGACCCTCAGGCACCAAAATGCCACTCTAATGAGACATGGCAAGGACATGGAATATGGTATGCAAACATGAAAAAATCAGTAGCAAAATGAGGGGGAAAACAGCCCCGAAACTCGGTAAAATGAAACCCGATGCATGGAATGACCCCGAAACATGGATTTTGGTGCATGAAATGGCCTATAGCTATACAATGCATACATAATTTGAACATGAAATGAAAAGACAGAAGCAAGGCAGCCCCGAGACAAGCATTTTTACAGTTCAAAGCATGGCTAAACAGTAAGCACAAGTAGGGCTAAGATGGCATGCAAAAAATGGCTCCGCAAAGGAGGCAATGAAGCAAGTGGTAGATGCAAAGCCCAAACAGAAAAATACCCTTCTACAATACTGAAGAGGGACCAAAAATATGGCTACTTACAGCTTATGGAAGCCTCCAAGACTGTATACAAACATGCTCAAAATGCAATGCAAGATTAAGGCTCAAAAGAGGCTATAACATGAAGTACACAAAATATTCATCAAACAGCCAAAGACCCTTAATGAAACATGACAAGGGGGTCAAAATATGGCCACTCTCAGTTCTGATCATGGCCGAAAAACAGAAGCAAGATAAGCTAACAAAACATGCAAAAATGGGGACCAAAGAGGGGTATAATGGTAAGTGATACATGGAGGTCCCCAACAGTGTTGAGCCCTTAATGAAACAAGAAAATGAGCTCAAAAAAATGACCTTTTCAGTTTTGGTCGGAGCTCAAAACAGCAAGCAAAGAGGCTAGAAAAATGTTGTAAAATTGAGCTCAAAAGAGGGGAAATGGTGCTTACCCTTGAAGACTATCCCTTGGCTCCCTTTTGGCTTGAGGAATGCTGCCTCCTAGCTGCTGGAAAGCTCTCCTAGCTGCTGGAAATGGAGTATTGGTGGTGGTGCTTGGTGGTGATGAAGAAATGAGGTGTAGGACTTAGAAATTTTGAAGGAAATGGAAGGAGATGAGTATAGGGGAGCTCCAAGCAATTTTCCAACCTCCAAGACAGAGCTGGAGGCCCTGTTATGTAGACAAAAATGGGGGAGAAATGGAGGGAAAAAGTGAGGGGAAAATGGATCAAGTTTCCCCCCAAAAGTTGTTCCCTCCGGATACAGGTTTTGGAGGGAAAACAAATATACAGCTGTAATGTATTCAACCTGAGGATCATGGCCGGCTAGGTATTGGAGCTGCAGGTGGCCGGCTGGCCACCCCTTATGGCCGGCCGGCCAAGGGGCAAAATGGTCAAATTGAATTTCTGGCCGGCCACCAGATATTGGTGTCCTCTCAGGTGCCCTCAACACAACCCTGTGGTTCAAAACTGGAGGAAGTGAAACAGGAGAGAGAACAAGCCATTTTTCAAAGGGGTTCAAAATGTTGAAGTAGAATTAATGGCCGGCCATATGATATTTGTGTCCTCCCATGTTCCCACAACACAAATATGGGGTTTGGGATTGAAGAAAGTGGCATTAGGGTGGTCAACATTGGCTTGGAAGTGAGAAAAACGGGCGTCGGAGGGCGACGGATGAATATAACTGGTTGCTGAAACAATTGCTGGCCTCCCACCCTTCTGTGACCTTCCTGGTGATAAAACAGAGGTACCTGCCAAAAATGAACGAAAACCGATGCAAAATAAAGGTTCCGGGGCCGAAACGCGCAGTCCGAGGCCCCGAAAACTGCCTGTTAAGCACCGAAAGTGGCATTCGACCACGAAGTGGGTCTCTCAGACCTCAGTGTCCCTCAAAAGGGAGTAAATGAGATGCATGCCAAAAACCGGAGCAATCAGAGATAGTTAGGCGGTCCCGAACCGAGACACACGGCCTGACGGCTCCGAAAACCGGGAACCGGGCTCCGAAATGGGTAAAATGGCCTACGGCCACGAAATGTAGCCCACGGCCACTGAGAGATGATCTACGAGACCTCTCCCTCCCTTCGGGAAGAGAAACAGAGAAAACCGAGTCTGGTTCGCAAACCGAGGCAAGGCACAGAAGAGGGTTCGGAAGTTCGGAGGCAGGGCTCACGGCCGAGACTCTGAGACTTCTGAACGAGCACAATATGCAACATCACCGAGCGCTCAATCGGCGACGTCTGAGTTTTAAGGTCGGTCAAAAATGGGGTGTCTACAATATATTTTTTCATCAAGAGTGCCATGAAGAAAAGCATTAGAGACATCAAACTGCTTAATAGTCCACCCAAAATGAAGAGTAAGAGAGAGTAAGACTTGGATGGTAGGTTGCTTGGCCATGGGACTGAAAGTTTCCTGATAATCAACCCCAACCTCTTGAAGATAGCCCTTGGCAACTAAACGAGCCTTATAGCGAGCAACAGAACCATCCGAATTCTTTTTTAACCAATACACCCATTTGCAACCAATGACATGCTTATTAGAAGGGAGAGAGACCAAACTCCAAGTGCCTTGTTGCTGAAGAGCCTGATATTCCTCAAGCATTGCTTGAGACCAAGCAGAAGACAGAGAAGCCTGAGCATATGTAGTAGGTTCAGAATCAGATGAAGCAAGAAAACACAGAGATTGAGAGGAAGATTTAGAGCGAGTTGTCATAAGATGGTGATTTAGAGGAGGATGTGGAGGCAAAGAAGGTAATTGAATAAAAAGAGAAGAAACAGGAGTAGAAGAGGATGGAGGGACAATAGAAGGAGAATGAACAGGATTGGGTGAGGCCAAGTTTGGAAAGACTTGTACAGGGGATGACTGAACTCATGGGAGCTTAATAGAAGAGGGCTGGATAGATGAACCAACACCTTGAGGTGCTGAACTAGACGGAGGAACAACAGAACTGGAAGAAGGAACAGAGGTAAACCAGAAAAAGGTCTGAAGTTGAGGCATAGAAGGAAACTGAGAAGAAGAAGATAAAAGAGGTGGATAGGCAAAGGGAAAAGGCCTCTCATCAAAGACCACGTGCCTGGACAAATAGACCTTGCCAGATTGAGGATCAAGACATCGATACCCTTTAACAGTAGGATGATAGCCAATAAAAACACATGGAATAGAATGAGGTTGTAACTTGTGGGAAGTATATGGCTTCAACCAAGGATAACACCGGCAACCAAAGGTGCAAAGAATAGAATAATCTGGAGGATGAGCAAATAGAACCTCAAAAGGGGTAAGAAAGTTGAGCTTGGCAATTGGAAGGCGATTAATTAACATGACAACAGTAGCAATAGCATCAAACCAAAATTGAATAGGAATAGCAGAGTGATGCATAAGAGCAATAGTAATATCAACAATGTGGTGATGTTTTCTCTCAGCTACCCCATTCTGAGCAGAGGTATGAGGACAGGTTAATTGATGCTGGATGCCGTGGGAAGCGAGGAAATGTTGAAACTCAAGAGAAAGATATTCACCGCCATTGTCACGACGGAGAATTTGAAGATGAGTAGAAAATTGATTTTCAACGAACATTTTAAACTCAAGAAATTTGTTAAAAACCTCACTCTTATAGGAAAGAGGAAACAACCAAGTGAATTTACTATAGTCATCAATGAAAAGTACATAATAGCGATATCCAGCAACAGAGGGAGAAAAAGACCCCCAAACATCAGTATGGATCAATGCCAAAGCCTTATTTACAGTAGAATTTGATAGACTAAAGGCAAGCCTGTGACTCTTAGAGACACAACAATGAGTACACAAGGTGCTGGAACTAGTATTAGGAAAAAAAATATTAGCAAACTTGGAGAGATACTTCTGCTTCTGTAGAGAGGGATGACCCAATCTGAAATGCTAATCAGGGGAAGAGGACACGGTAGTAGAACTGTGAAAACAATGTGAAGAAGATGGAGATGAAGATGGCATAGAAAGATGATATAGACCATTAGTATGATGGCCTTGAAACAATAGTTTCTTGGTGACTGTGTCCTGAATAACAAAGGAATGTTCATCAAATGTAATAGTACAGTTGTTATCAGCAGCTAGTTTTTGAACAGAAAGGAGATTAAAAGAGATAGAAGGAACATGGAGAATATCATGAAGTTTAAGAGTAGTAGAAGGAGTGGGAAGCAAACCATTGCCAGCATGATGAATAGCCAATTGAGTCCCATCACCAATGGTAACATAATCCTCACCTTCATATGGTTGACAGAGAGATAGATTGTTGAGATTATTAGTGAGATGACTAGTAGCCCCAGAATCAAGGTACCAATTCACATTGTTGTTGTCAGATGAAGAAGAGGCAACATAAGCCTTAGGGGAAGTACCTCTCATAGCAGATGAAGGAGCTTGAAAACTTTGATCCATTCTGTACCAGCAGTCAAGAGCTGTGTGATTGGCTTTGCCACAAACTTGACAAATGAGTAAACCAGTAGGAGAACCAGAAGAATGAGAAGCAGAGGCAGAATTTGGAGTAGAAATTCTGCTACCTCCACCACTGCGGTTACAATTGCCCTTGAAAAATCGACCACCTCTGTTGGAATTTCTGTAATAGCCACCACGATAACCTCCTCTGTCAGACTTAGCAAATGGAGAAGAATTTTGCCTATTAGAAACATATGTAAAAGGCACATCAGCAGAATCAGTGTGCTTGGCTGAAGACTCAACATCAACAGCTTCGGAGTAGAGCAATGAGCATAGACAATCGATAGAAATGGACTCAGCTTGTGCTCGAATGGTAGTCTTGAAAGCGTTGTACTCATCTGGCAAACCATTTAGAATGATAAGCACTAAATCTTCATCATCAATTGGAGAGGAGACCAGAGTTAACTGATCTGAGAGAGCCTTTACTTGACCTAGATAATCCTCCATAGAATGCCCTTTCTTGGAGAGACGATTCAATTGATTCTTGAGTTGATGTATATGAGACTGAGAGAGAGAGGTAAATCATTTTTCCAGTGATATCCATACCTCAAAGGTTGATTTGCAAGAGCAAACTGATGTGAAGATCGGTGGAGATAAAGTTGCGGTGATGCAACTTAACAAATGTGCATCAACAGTTAACCATTGTTGATGTTTTGGATTCACAACCTTTTTGTTTGAAGAATCACGAACAATTGATGGAGGACACGACAACGATCCATCAACATAGCAGAGAAGCTTCGTCGCTCGTAAAAGATTGAGCAATTGATTTTTCCACACGATGTAATTTGAAGAATCAAGCTTAACATTCACAAAAGAATTGAGATTTGAGATGAGTAATGTGAGATTTGGAGGGAGATCTGATGGATCTGCCATGGAAGAAACCTAGGGCTCGTTGGAGCTCAAAATTGCTCTGATACCATAAAGAGATTTCAAAGAATCAAGAGTTCCTTTTTTTTTAGATTGAATAGAATATCAGTACACAGATTTATACACTTGAGTGTAACAACCTAACTCAACTATAGTTCTAACCAACTTATAACTAATTATAACATAACTATGGTTTGGTAACTAAATGCTGACTGAACTTCTTTTCCCTTGACTCTGGTTGGGCTTCTAAGTTGGACTATATTATCTCATCATTTAAACCATAAACTTTTGATATGCTTTTAATTTAAACCATTTAACTATTTTCATTAAGTAAAATTGACCAAAAAAAAA
The DNA here is from genome assembly GCA_030407325.1 of Camellia japonica. Classification (NCBI taxonomy): domain Eukaryota; kingdom Viridiplantae; phylum Streptophyta; class Magnoliopsida; order Ericales; family Theaceae; genus Camellia; species Camellia japonica. The sequence continues at coordinate 167,893,402 of JAPPVO010000017.1, forward strand.
GTATTTTATTAATTAAACTCAATGAAAAATGATATCTTAGACATTTTATGTATATTTAGATTGAGCTTAATGTCTAAAATACTATTATTTCATTGGTTTTATTTAATGAAAATAGACAAACATTTTAGACTGGAGTTTAAATCAAAAGATTAAGGTTTAAATTAATAAAATTAAAAGTTAGCAATTTGTTTCTTTGGATTTTATTTTTATTTTTTTGTAATTGTCCCTCAAAATTCTTATATGTTGTAGTGAGCATTGAGCGGCAATTAGAAAAAAAAAAAAAAAAAAGGTCATATTACCCAATCAACAATGGATGGATTGATGTATCCTACCAACGACTCAATCGTCCAAGGCATCTCCTCCCAGAGTGTTTCCTCCCTCATGCTAGAAAATGGGAAAGCACGATTCCCCCAAATCCAACACATATAGATTGCATTATGATTCATAACTTTGCCTTGTGGATCTATCGACACGATCATAGTCTTATTGTTGAAGTTCCAGACCTCATTGATGTACTTGATGACTCCTGGATCAAGTAGTGAAGGTTGGTACAAAGAGAACCATAGCATTGAAGCTTGTATGTGCTTAAACTTGTTTTGATGCACCTCGTCCCATGGGATTGTTTCCTTCATGACAGGAATCCATACAACCTCATACTAATTTTCCTTTGGGTGTTGTTTTGCCTCTATATACAACTGATGGAGAAAGAAATGTTCTTCATAGGAGAGGTCTACGTTTGAAATTAGTAGCAACACGTTCTTCCTCCTTAACACATCTATGTGAACTTGCATTTGTCGTACTGTAGACATTCCATTTTTGACCGACCTTAAGACTCAGACGTCATCGATTGAGCACTCGATGATCGCGCATGTTTGTGCTCGTTTCGAGTTTCTGGAGTTTTCGGCTGAGTGCCTTGCCTCCGGGCCTCTGAACTCTTTGTGTTTTGGCTTAGTTTGTGGACCATTCCTTGTTGACCTTGCCTGGAGGGAGAGAGAGGTCTATAGACCACTTTTCCCTCTTGTAGACTAGTTTTCGGTTTCCGGAGCCTTCGGTCGAGCGCCTTGTCTCGGAACCTCTTAATGTTCTCCTTTTGGCCTGGTTTTTGGATCATGCCTTGTTGCCCTTGCCTGGAGGGAGACAAAGGTCTGTAGACCACCTTTTGTGGTCGTAGACCACCTTTCCCTCTCGTAGACCACTTTTCTTCCCTGCCAGCTAGTTTTCTGGTCGGCCAATTGGTCTTGGTGGTCTGTGGACCACCTAAAGTGGTCGGTAGCCATGCCACCACCTTGCTTTGTTTGTGCAGACCACCTCCCCCCCTTGCCGACTAGTTGGTCTCCTTGCAGACCACTTTTTCTGGTCGGCCGACCAGTGCAAGTAGCTGGCCGACCACTTCAACTGGTTAGCAACTTTCCTGCACTTTCTGCAGATATTTTCCATGCCAGCTGTGCCAGCTGTTGGGCATAGAAAGCATCCTCCATACACATAGAGGGATTGATTCAAGCTTCAAGCTTGTTGAATAAGCTTGATGCATGGTTTTCTATAAAAGGGAGCCTCTTCCCTCTTGTCTTAGGTTCAGAAAATTGCTTAGGGCATATACATATATCTTTATCTCTATATTGCTCTATTTGCTCTATATTTGTGCTTGAAAGTGTAGTTTCTTCACATTTTTACACACAAACACCTACTCAAACACCATACTCTTGGAGCTGAGGCACCTTGAAGCTGGTTTTGGAGTTTTTGGATTGCTTTTGGTCAAAAAAAGGTTGCTGGAGTTGCTGCTTTGAAGTTATTCTTCAACGATGAGTTTCTAACCCTTAAACATTTGTTTTTTATTAAGCTTTTGGCCCTATTTGCATGATGTTTTAGGCCTAACTTTCTACTGCAAAAAGTTCTGATTTTAAGTGTTTGAAATGTTGGTTTGATGCTTCTTTGGTGTTGGGGGTAATCTACCCCATTTTATGCCTTGTTTGGCTTTGTTTTGAGCCATCACTTTAGGCCTTTGTGATCACCTTTATTTGGCCTCTTCACCACTGAATTCCAAAGGAATTTCAGTGGTGGAAAGTGTATTTTGAGGTCTTAAATAGGAGGGGGTTGTCCCCCCTCCTCTTCTCTTGTTTGCTTGTGTTGATGGCTCATCAAAAGAGCATGTAGTTCCATCTTCTTGAGGCTTTGTTTGAGCACTTTTTTGTGACCTTTTAGACCTGTCATGCCTCTGTTTTGGCTTAGTTTAGGCCACCCTTGCATGCTTTTTGTACTTGTAGTATAATCCCACTTGTAGCTCATCAAAGTAGCATGCCTTTCTAGCATGTTTTGGCTCTATCTCAGCATGTTTTTGGTGTTGTTTTAGCATGCTTTAGCTCTGTTTTGGGTTGGTTTGATAGCTTCTTGCATGCTCTTTGCACTTGTAGTGCAATTCCACAAACTAGCCTAATATGCATCATGCTTTGGACCATCATTTTGGCATGATTTTTTCTCAACTCCAGCAAGCTTTTACTCATGATTTCCTATCCTTAAGCTCTGTTTTATGTTGTTTTGGTCATGCATGCCTTGCTTTGTATAGCCATAGTGCATTCTAGTTCACTAGCTTTGAATTCCCAAGTCACTAGCATGCATTGCTTGGGCTATTTGCATGATTTGGCATCATTTGTTATGTGATTTTAGAGCATGTAGTGTGGCCACACACTCACATGTGTCACTCTTTCAATGCTTTGGAAGATTGGTGCTTTATGCCTTAAGTATGAGTCAATATGTATGCCATCTTGCCTAAGCTTTTGGGCTGCCATATTAGTGTGTTTTTGGTGTTGTTTTGCCATGATAGAACTCTAATTTTTGTTGGTGAAGTCATTTCATGCTTGGTTTTGGTAGGTGTAGTGTAATCCTCCTTATTGGCCTTGCATACTCCATGCTTCATGCCCTTCATGCTAGCATGTGTTAGCTCTACTCCATACATGTTTTAGCATCATTTTGACATGCTCTAGGACTGTTTTGGGTCGTCTTGGCCATATGGTTCATGTATTGCATAGCTGTAGTGCAATTGGCCTGGCTAGCCTTGAATTTTGAGCCTCCTACCATGCTTCATTTGTGACATGTGCATGATTTGGCATCGTTTCAGACATGATTTCAGTGCATATAGTGTTGTCAAACTTCCATGTTTGTCACTTCTTAATTATGTTTGAGAGTTGTGCTCTTATACTTAGTTGATAGGCCATTGCATGAGCATCACCATCTTGCCTTTCATGCCATCATTTCATAGCATTTTGGCCACTGTTTTGGTGTGATTTAGGTCTATCTATATTCGGTTTAAGTCCATTGAGCATTGTATTGCATGCCTCTTGTGAGATGTTCTTTCCTAGCTTTGATGCCTTAGGCTTCTAAACTTGCCATGCATGCATTGTTCATATGTTGGAAACTCGTGCATGCCATTCTAGCATTCATAGAAGAGCATGTTGTTTGCATGCTGTTACATTGCATTGTGTTTGCATTTTGTTGCATTGCATGTTGTTTACATGTTATTGCATTGCATTGTGTTTGCATGCCATTAGCATTGATAGGTTGATCATGTTGCATTGCATTGTGTTTGGATAGAGTGTTAATCCAAACACGAGAAACGAGGGACGTTTCATACTTGAAGTGATGAAACGTGCCTCATTTCTCAGTCGCCGACCCTCTTGATCAAGCATTATAGAGGTTAAGGCCCTTATGTGTTATTTGTGCATTCATTGACATTGATTCGTGCAATGTTGGCTTCTCGGCCATCGTGTATTGCGATGCTTGGTTGGTGGCCCGACAGTCGAGAACCGCACTCCCTTGAGCTTAAGAAATGATAGGGAAGGTGGTTGTGCAAACATACCTTGCAAATACATTGCTGTGCCCCTTCTTGTTCTCTGTTGCAGCAAAAATGGAGTTGGGTAGAATTTCTGGTCGGCAGACCAGAAAAACTAGCTGGCCGACCACTTTTTCTGGTTTGCAGCATGTTTTGGTGGTCTATAGGTGGTCTACAACACCATTAAGTGGTCGGCAGCCCTCTTGGAGGTTCCCATGTTGGAATAGAAGCTATCTGGAGGTTTGTGCAGTGATCTGAAATCAAATGCAAACAAAGGCAAGTTGGGGCATAGCGATGGATTTCCGAGCGAGACGATTGAGCATGCATGCACTTCTCGCCTCGGGGCTCCTGTTTTATTGCTTTGCTTAGCTAGTTAGCTATTTGGTTCTATACTTAAGTAGTTAATGCACTTAGCTATTCATTTGTGTTTGTAATTAGTTAACTTGTTAGTTAATTAGTTTTCGTTTTGTAATAATTAGTTTAATTAGCTTAGATTAGCTAGTTAGCTTATTATTTGGACCCTCCGTTGAGAGGGTAAATTTTGTAATAAGTGTGCGTGTGTGTGTGAATGTCTTCCAACCCCACGTCTTTCTCCCTTTTATTTACTAGCTTTCGATGGTTAGTTTTAGGGCATGTTTCAATTAGCATACTATGCTTCGCATGTTTGCATTCATTCATCCGTCTTGCATGCACCGGGCTTGGTGCATCATTCAAACTGCATTGTATTTCAATACACTTTCTTGAATACGTGTTTCAAAGCATGTTATCAAGTGTTGCATTCATATGCCATCTTAGATAGCCAAGCCTATTTTAGTTGCATTTTTGTATGTGTTGCATTAGATATCTTAACATAGTTAGGATTATGCATGATTACTAACTAGCTTTTGTTTTGGCTCGGAGTACACTGTGAGTGTTTATGTTTTAGCATACTGCATGAGATGTGTATGTTGCCATGATAGCATGCTTGCCATGAGGCTAACTGCTTAAGTGTTTAACTGCATGAATGCCTGTGGATGGAGGCTTCATTACTTGAATTGGGACAATTCATTGAAATGTGCATTTTAAGCCCACTTGAAGTGGCAAATCACCAAGTTTTCTAAGCCCACTTGAGAGTGGCAAATCCGCGACTTAGCCTACTTGCGAGTAGCACTTTCAAACCATTTTTCAAACAAACAAACAAACATGAGATGTTTTGTTTCAAATTGAGTGATTTAGTCTATACTTGTATGCTGTGCGTATCACATAGTAAGGTTAGCTAATAAACCGGAATAAGAACACATGTGTTTCAAAAACAACATATCATGCTAGTAAAGGCCGATCTTTGATCTGGCGAGCGGGGTGCTCATTTCAAGACCTTCCCCTCTCATACCCAAGTTCCCGAGCCGAGGCAACTTTGGTGATGACGGACACGTGGCCTTAGGCACGAGTCAGGGTTTCCTAAATTTTTCCAAAACAAAATATTTAGGTGGCGACTCTAAAATCAGGCAAAGCAATCAATGTTTGGCGCTTTTTGATTAAAATCGATTTTCTAAAACGATTTGCCGGATTTGGACTATTTGGTGATTTATCAGTCTTACATTGCACTTTGTGAGATTAGATTTAGAACCGTGACAGGAGTCCGAACTGTAGTAGCTAGAACTACAATTCGCGCCCTCGCGCGCGGAGCGGAGTTCGGGCGGTCTACATATACAAAAAAGATTAATCAATGGAAACTTTTCAAGAAGTCAGAGATGATAGATTATGGTTAAATTACAACTTCTATCATCATAATGTTAAACACCAAATTAAGGGAAGGGTTATGTTGCAATTCGAACGAAGGTGAAAAGGGTTGACTAATAAAATTAAAAAATGAGAAATTACAATGAAATTTGAAGTAAAATACAGTAGTGTATAAATAGGATATATGAATATGAGCAAACCCTTTTCTTAGTATAACCATCAATGAGTGGCAATTGATCTTTCTTGGCACATATCAAAGCTTTCAAGATCTTCGTGTTATCGATGTGTACTGTCTCCAAGAGGCGAGCAAACGTATGAAATGGATCAAAATATCCTTCTTTATCTACATCATATCAAAATTTACCTTATGTCCATTCCATTCCATTTACTAGATACTATCATGTAGTAGAAAGCTTTAATTAGTATATTTTTTATTATAAGTAAATAGTCTAAATGTACGATATTAAAATTAAAATAAGTAAAGTGATTTAATAACAATGGAGAAGGTTAAATTGTAATTAACTCTAATACAAATGAGGTAAGTGGGGTTAAACTAAACAAGGTATTTATAACAAAGTGCCAATTGCTTTTGCAGTTGGTTGTGTATGATGTTGACCTTATAGCCTAGGCTAGAAAGCTCCTCTACCGTTATGTACCTGACACCAAACGTAAAATTTACCAACAATCTTTGAAAATGTGAGTATTATAGGAGTCCGTGTTTTGTCATGTTATTTTGAATTCATATTAATATTAATTTAATTTATTTAGTTTTTATATCATGTTCGGTTGTAATTTATAGGAAATTGGGTCAGATTTCATACTTGAGGTTAAGTGTCCGGCATGACTCGTAACCCATGAAGAGACTCATGTGAATTAAAATTAGGACTATTTATATAAAATTTTATAAATTATTGAAAAGTATTATTTTGATTTTTTAAAATATAAAAGTGTACAATTAGACTCTTTAAATTACTGAAAATTATCACTTTATCACTTAAACTATAAAAGTGTACAAATGGAATCTTAAATTATAAAAGCGTACAAATTGAATCGCCTAACGAAATGGGTCAAAGCACAACACGCCAATAGTTTAGGAGGTTCATTTATACACTTTTACAGTTTAAGAGATAAAATGATATTTCTCAATAATATACAAAGTTTATTCGTACACCTTTATTGTTTAGTTAGATTAAAGTGATACTTCTCAATAATTTTGAGAGTCTCCTTATAAATACTTTTAAAATTATTTATATAAAGGATAAATATAGAAACTCTGACAGTCTCATTTCATCAGAAAATAAAAATGTGAGTGATTATATATCACTCATATACTTGGATATCCGATACGTATTATTGTGTCAGGTTTTGTCACAAGTCATAGCACTCTCGTGCATTAACACATGAATGCCTTCACTCTATGTGAGGTACAAACAAAAGTGAATGGCAAAATTAAAAAAATTTCAACGAGTTAAAATAAATAAATAAATAAATAAAATATCATTTTCCTTTTTAAACTATTATTCAAAAATCAATTTAATTTAAGTTCTTTTAATAATATCAATTTCACACCTAAATTATTTCATTTTGGATCAATTTTACTTCTGCCGTTAGCTGCCGTTTATAATCAAACAAAAGTTGCCGACGTGACACTAAAATTTCGTTTGAAATTTCATTTTACCCCTAAAAATCTCTAAAATATCAATTAGACTCCCAAACATCATTTTATTCAAGGATCTAATTGATATTTTGGGAATAGTTTGGGAGTAAAATGAAATTCTAAATGAAGTTTAGATGTTACATCAATAAATTTTGTTTGATTATAGACAACAATTGACGGTAAAGGTAAAATTGATATAAAATTAAATAATTTAAGTATAAAATTGATATTATTGAAATAATAGAGGTTAAATTAATTTGTAGGTGATACTTTCGAGGGTAAAATTATATTTTCTCAAAAAAAAAAAAAAAAAAAATTTATACCTTATTATTATGGTTTTTTATTAGATTGACTCCACCTTACAGTTGGATGAAGTTGTACAAGGAGTACAAGGAAAACAGAAATCTCAAGGCACCACTTACTGGAAATAACATTAAAATGGGGCAAATTATATTGGTGATCTTTGTATTTTGTTTCTTATGTCATTTTAGTTCCTAAACTTTTAACTAACACAATTTTGACCATTAATTTTTACTTTTTTGTTAATTTGGTCCAATTGATAATACCGTTAATATTTTTGATTAAAAATAATCATTGAATTGATTGAGGTTAACTCATTGAGGTTAGTAAATTTATAATTTTACTCTAAAAAATATGACACATGCCACTTATATGCATATTTTTCTTAAAAATGCTAAGGGTCTGTTTGGTAACCATTCCGTTTTCAGTTTTCAGTTTATATTTACAAAAATTTTAAAAACTGTCATAAAAACTTGTTTGATAAATTTTTTTGGTTTATAAATGGTTGTCTCAGTTTATAAATTTGAGGAAAAAATGTAAACTCAAAATATGAGTTTACGTTTTCAGTTTTCAATTTTTTTTTCAAATAATTTATTTTCAATTTTTTTTTAAAAATATATATTTTTTCAAATATTTTTTTCAATTAATTATTTTTTTCAATTAATCTTTTTTTTTCAAATATTTTTTTCCCAATTAAATTTTTTTTTCAATTATTTTTTTTTCCAATTAATTTTTTTTCCAATTATTTTTTTTAATTAATTTTTTTTTCAATTATATTGTGTGATCCCATTGTCATAAATAATAAAAATAAATATAAATATTTTAGGTCTGAACAAACATATTTTTTAGTTTATGTTTTTAAATTTTTTTAAATATTTTGTTTAAACCAAACGCGTTTGTAATTTCTGTTTTTCTAAAAATAAACAAAAACTAGTTTATAAAATTTTGGTAAACATAAACAAAAAATGTAAACGTTACCAAACGCTACCTAAGAGTTGTAATCAATTGAATCAAATTGAAACAAAATTATAAATTTAAGGTTAAAATTGAGCCCATTGAAATTATAATGATCAAAATGACATAATAATTAAAATACTACTGCCATAATTTACCCTTAAAAATGTGTAACAAATTTTTTATCAAATAAATTTTTTGTGTTAACTTCGTGTTAAGTTATATCCTATTATTATGCAAGTTCGACATTAATCTAATCCATTTAAGGTTTGTGTCAAAAAATAATTCAACCTCCACCCGCTAATTTTATATATGATTTGAGTCATTATCTTTGTCATATCGAAAATTCCCGCCTTCTAATTATTATTCAGGTAGTGCTTCATTAATTTGTTTACTATTGCTTAACAGTTGAAAACTATCTCTTCAGCATTATAGTGACATCCCTATCATAAACAGCAAACTAACTTTTTTTTTTTTTTTTTTTTTTTTTTTTTTTTTTTTTTTTTTTTTTTAACTGGGCAATTAGTCTGTGTGTGATTGTTAGTTTTGGGAGTAGAGTTAGATCCATAGATTTTGACAAAATTAAAATAGAAATGTAAACAAAAATATTATTATTAACAATGCTTTTTTCAATTTTTTATTGCAGGTAGCTAGAGGCGTAATCATGTGTGTTTATGGACCTGAGTTTGTTGGTGCATTAATTCTAAGTTGTGCTTATACGTGGAGTTTTTGAGATACTTTGCATCGGACAAATATGAAATACATTTGAAATCTTTGATGGTTTTGTAAAATATTATTTGGTGTGGTGAATTTGTTGTAAGGATGGATGGTTATTTTGGACATGTAATGTGTTCATGTTGACAGGTGGTTGTAATTACATATACATTAACTACTATTTTGACTTTATAATTGATGGTTTTTTGTTTTTAGATTGGATTGTTGATGGATTGGTATATTGAAATTGATTGGATGGACATGAATTATGTATTAATTGCAAATGTATTATAGGTGAGAGGGTAATTTGTAAACAAATTGGGCCGAGCTAGGAAAAGTTTTCTTTGGAAGTTAGGCCGCGCAATGGGCCGAGACAAGGGCTGGTGTAACTCGGTCTTAGGCCAAGAAGACATCTCATATTTCGGATTTGGGCCGAACTATGGGCCGAGGTATGGGCTTCGAGTAGCTCGGTCCCATGTTGTATGAACTCCAAGCTGGGCAGAGGTACTTTGGACCGAGCTACCTAAACAAGTGGGCCTGGTGGTTAGCCGAGGTGTTGGTGAGAAAGGAGGCCGGGCTTGATATAGTTCGGCCGAATGCCATCTACTTCATTACTTAACTGAGTGTGTGACCGAGGTAACTTAGCTCGGTGTGGTTGCAGCAGCTTATATAAAGGAGGTAACCATCTCACTTGGTTGGCAGTGAGTAGGAGTGTGACTCCTAGGAGGACTCTGCTAAGGAGAGTAGAGTCCTACTAGGATTGTGCAAAACCATCTCACTTGGTTACATTTGAAACAAAAAATGTTAAAAAATTACATTTTGGCCCCAAATTTCAAAAGAAAGATGCAAAGCCACCCTCTCCTACCCAAACTCATCTTCTCTTATCTTTCTCTAATTCTTCCCTCCTTTACTTATCAACATCTTCACACATTGATTCCTCCTTCATCCGAGTGGCTTTATCTACCATCGAACCCCACAACCCCGTGTCCTTATTGATTTTGCGATTCCCATTTGAAGAAAAAGGGTGTAAATCATCTAGCAAAGAGTGAAAACTTTCCTACTCTACAAATTTTCTTGGAAAATGACTCGAATTATACTTGATGCATACTCTCTAATGCTGAAAGATTTTCTGTGGCTTCACATAATGTACCTAGTAAGGAATTGTCTTGAATAGAAATGTTATAGAGCATTGAATAGATTGAAAAATCTGCCAAAAGGATCATCACACATATCATTAGAGACGGTGTACACGAAAAAACTTGTTTAAACAACCACATGAAAGAAGGTGTACATTTCTTTGGGCACTCGAGTTTTGATGTTCTCTAAATCCTCATAAGATATGAATTTTCTCATCTTCAATGCATGAGTTTGAAGCTATAGAATGATGAACACCATTGAAGAGAATGTTTTCTCTACAGAACAACAAGTTGATTCTCCCAAACCTTCAAAACTCACTTGCCATTGTTGCTTCTTCTTTATTATCCTAAAGTAGAAAATCAATGATGTTGGCTCTTCTTTTGATGGTTGCCTAGATAAGCTTTTGCCTCTCCGGCCATTGTGGTAGCTCTGGCTCTATCCCAAGCATAAAAGGCTCTAATGATATGAGCTATGATGGAAACAATAAAGCCTCGAATGACAGATTAGTTCTATGTTCTTTAGTCCATACAACAGACTTTCACCAAGTGGTGGTGTTTTCATCCTCTGATAACTCAAAATTTTGGACAAATTCAGATAATGGGAAAGGTCATCAAAGTTGGCACTATAAACTCATTTCATGGTGGGAGCTCTTCAGATGGGTTTGTTAAATGATCTAGATTTTAAGAGTTTCGTAGATGACCATGTGGTTGAAATGGACTACCCATGGTGACTTGCCCGAGCAATCTCCAAATTGTTTTCTCAATCCCAAATGGGACAAGTCAATAGACCAGTACGCGAACTTCGAGTCTACCCCGAGCTGAATGGTCTTATCTTCGGCGGCTTCCAATTCGGTTGTGTCCAATGACAACTTCGTAATCCCTAAACTGATCGAAAAAATGGCCAAAATTTGTAACTTCGGCGAGATCTCCCCGCAGGCTCACTCTTTGTTGGCAGCCACAGCGGCATACATTGGGGGTGGAAACAGTAGGACTTTGAATTCACAGTCACATTTGCTAATTATGGGTCATTTCATGAAAGAAAACTTGCCCAATTAGGGGTTTCAATGGGGGAGGGGTTGCAGTAGAGAAGGGCTAGCTGCCGCCGATGGTGGCTAGCGGAGTTGTAAAGGTGCAGAGAAGAGAGATGTGCGTACCGGATTCCACACTAGATGAAAGTGGATCGGGGCTCCGCTCTCAGTTGGACTATCCAAGGATCAGGACTCCTGCCACAAGAAGCACCGTTAGAGCTACCCAGCCGGGGTTGGCCGGATAACCCCTCCGGTGTGGGAATTAGTGATCGGAGAAGGAGTGCAAAATAGGGTCGAATTTGTATGTCAGTGTGGTTTAGCTTGGAATAGTTCAGTTACCTTCAATGTGAAGTTCATGTTGTATATATAGTGTTCCTTACTTGCTTCTCAAGGTGAGTTCATGGAGCTTGGATGCTGCCAGGTGTCATTTCAGCATTGCTCCAGGTGGGGGACCACTTAGTAGTTGTCATTGATTGCATATTCTCATTGTGATCATGCTGATAACAAACCACATTCCTTTGGCTCAACAACTTCCGTGATTCTAGGTGTGGGGAACCAGCTGAGGTGGCAACCTGCACATGCTTGCACTCACAGATCCCACGTTTCCTTGTGAGGTTTCTCCAGCTCGGTACTCATGTACTTCAGTTCGGTACTGATGTGCCTCGGCTCGGCATCATTATGCCTTGTCTCGGCCTTTTTCAGGATCATTCATGGAGATGGGCTGGACCATTATCTGTTCGGCCCACAGATTCCGTCTCGCAGCTCGGCCCGAACCAACACTACGGCTGGGCTAGCCTTTCCGTTGCGGGTTGGGCCCAAATGCTTGAGGACTTGGGTGGACTATTGATCATGAAGTTGGGCTCAACTGGTCTGTCCATATACTCATCTGACCCACTTGGATTTGGACTCTGTCGGATTGGGCCAGCTCAAGGCTTAGACCTGACCCATTTCATATTTAGCCCCTTCATTTGCCCCCTAGCTCACGCTAAGGTTCCCCTTGGGGAGAGCTATTGTTCTGCCTTCCAAGCGTCGCGTCGTTTTGGTTCTCCTCCAGTTCGGCCTTGGTGACGGTTCAATCCTGACACACAATTCCTGCATGCGTCCTTTCATGTGACACGTGGCGACGTGTGATAGGTGTGCAGAGATAATGCGTCGACTCCATACCGAAGGTCGTGATTCGTGTGCCTGTGCGCCGACTGGTGTAATAAATGCTCAGGCTATCAATTCAAATCCCTTGATTTAATTTTCTCGTTCCTCTAGTGAGTTCCAAAGAGAGAGAGAAAGAGCTTCTTCCCATTCCTCTGTACCGATCTCGCTGGTGCTCTGCTTGGGCTTCTTCGCTGCTGATCCTACTTGCTATCACCGTTGTGATCTCTGTAAGTCCTCTCATGACTCTTCTTCTCTTTCCCCTTTCTGTTTTAATCATCTTGTCTGGCCCACTTGCTATCCATGTCCCATATCCTGTTATCTGAATCCTACTTCTGTCCCACTAGATTGGTCGAATGGGGAAGTTCCGTTCCTTGGTTGATACTGTAGACACCCCATTTTTGACCGTCCTCAAGACTTGGACGTCACCGCTTGAACACTCGGTGATCATCCATGTTCGTGTTCGTTCGGAGTTCCCGGAGTCCTCGGCTACGCGCCTTGCCTCAGGACCTCCGAACTCGACTGTTTTGTGTCTGGTTTTGCACCAAACACTTGTGCTTTGCCTTGGAGGGGCAGGGAATGCCTTTTGAGGCATCCCCACACACCACCGGCAGTGGCTAGAGGCCACCGGCTGTTTGGTGTTGCCATCGGCACTATATTGTGCCGGTCGGCACTATTTTGTGCCGGTCGACACTCTTTATGGAAAAATGACCATTTTGCCCTGCCGATCACTTTACAGCTATTTTTGGAGATATTTTCAGACAGCTTTGTAGCATTTTTTTCCCCTCCAAACACGTGTATGGAGGGATGAGCCCTTTGGTAGCTTAGCTTGTAAGCTTTGATTCCTATAAGAGAAGACTCTCTTCTCTTGGCTCAAGGGTTGAAGAAGTTAGACATTTTAGAGAGAAAATACAGAGAAGAAGGTCTGGTCTTAGGTTAGAAATCCTATATCTATCCTATCTCTCTTTTTCTTGCTCATTTTGTACACTAGGTGCTTTAGTTCATACTATTGCACACAAGCACCTAGTGTTTCACCTTCTTCTTGGAGTTGAGGTTCTAAGAACTTGTTCTTGGTGTTCTTGACTGGTTTGGAGCTCAAGGAGGCAACAAAACCACCATTGTTGAAGAAAGGCTTCAAGGGTAAGAAACTAGCTCTTTTACCCCATTTTTGCACTCCATTTTTACATAGCTTAGAATTGTTTTTGTGCTTGGTGATCAACACATAAAAGTTCTGTTTTTTAGCCCTCTTGATAGTTTATTAAGAGTACTTTGTGCTTTGGGGAAGTTTGGCCCCTCTTAGGCCTTGAAAGGCCTCATTTTGGTGCTATTTTGTTGAGCTCCGGGATTTTGGTGCTTGGGTCTCTTCACCACTGAAATCTTGAGGGATTTCAGTGGTGTAGATGATGCCTTAAAGTCCTAAGAAGGAGAGGGCCACCCCCTCTCCTTGATGTCCTTGAAAAGGGCAAGTTTTGGTCTCTTAAGGGAGCATAGTCTTGAATGTTTGAAGAGCATGCCTTGGCTGCATTTTATGTTTATTATGCCCAAATATGACATTGATAAGTGTTGGTTTTAGCACTCCTTGCATGTTTTGCATAGTTGCTTTGTAATGCCTCTTTGGTCCCTTAACATGCCTAGGTTGCTAGCCTTTGTTTCTAGCATGTTTTAGGCTTAGATTCATGAAGCTTGTATGCTTATTTTGCCATGTATGAGGTCTGTCCATACTTGTGTTGGTCGACCATAGCTTCCATTACATGGCTCCCTTGTATTTGGCTTGTTGGCCTTAAGAGTACAAGTGTGTAGCATGCCTTTGTTTGCATCTTTTTAATGGTTTGGAACCATCTAGCATGTCATTTCAGTCCCTCTGGCATGCTTGTATGCTTACCTTAGTGGCCTCTTTAATGCTTTAAAAACATGAGTTGTATGCTCCATGTTTTGGTCATTTTGCATGCCTCCATGATTGAGCCTCTTAGGTGCCATCTAGGTGCGCCTCTAGCCTTGTTTAGGTCTGCCTTTGACCTGTTTTGAGTCCCCTTTGCCTTGTGACGTTTGGTGGGTTTGGCCTTGGCTTAAGCCTCCATGGCTCGCCTCAAGTACTTAGGCCGTTTGCATGCTTTGTTTGGTCTATCTTAAGTTGGTTTGGCACCATGTTTAGCATGATTTTCAGAGTTTACAATGCATGCTTATGCCTATGTTTGGTCTCCTTAAGTGTGCTTGAGAGTTGCCATGTTTGTGCCTAGCCAAAGTGTTGGACCATAATTGCATGCATGTGTGTGTGTATTTTAGCCTTCATTTTTGGGCACTTTAGCCACTGATTTTGGGCCTATTAGGGGCTGCCTAATTCATGATTAGGTCCCCCTTTTACTTGGTTTGCATGCTTGCCTTGTATGCTTGCTTGTATGTTTGCATAAGTGCCTTGCACTGTCCATATTGCATATAGATAACATGCTCAGAGTTGCATTGCATTGGCATGCATGCTAGGCCTCTTGAAGTGAAGTTTGACGGAGGTTTGGCACCCTTATTTGATTCTATAGATTGCATGCATTTGAAATCAAAGTTGCATTCTTGGTTCTTTGGGCCATCATGCATGGAAATGCGTGATTGGTGGTCCGAGAATCGAGGCACATGCCCCTTTGAGTCACAATATGATAAGGAGTGTGTTTAGTGCATACATGCTTTGAATTGCATTGCCATGCCAGTATTTGCCCTCTGCTGCTGTGAGTTACAGGTTCTGCAGGCATTCAGTGCCGGCCGGCAATTTTTAGTGCCGACCGGCAGTCAATTTGCACCGATGGATCAATTTAGTGCCGATGAGCTCAATACACTGCTTGGGAGTTTTGTACAGCCGGTAGTGAATCTCCAGTACCTAAGGAAGTATTCCTAAGACTGTGGCAGTCTTCTGAGATGCAAAGCAGGGAAAACAGAGGCAAGCTAGGCATGGCAGTGCGATTCCGAGCAAGTCCCGAACACGTGCCACATCCGGCCCTCTCCCGAGGGGTTTACTGCTTTAATAAATAATTAATCTGCTTAATTAATTTATGGGTTTGTAATTTAATTAGCTGCGTAGTTAGTTATTTGTATTATTCTTTGGTCCCTCCGAGCGAGGGCGAATTGTGTAAGTGTGGGTGAGTGTGTGTATGTCTTCCAACCCCCATTTCTTTCTCCCTTTTATTACCTGCTTACGATGTAGAATTAGGGCATATTTAAAATTAGCATACCTTATGCAATGCATGCGTGCATCCATGCATTTGTTGACATGCATCGGCCTCGGTACATCATACAACTGTATTGTATTTCAAATCTAACTTGAATACGTGTCACTCGTGCATTTCACATGCCATGTTTAGGATAGCCGAGCCTGTCTAAATGCACTCTGTATGCGTCGCATTAGTCATCTTAACATGAGCTAGGTCATGCATGTTTGCTAACTTTCCTTGTTTTGGCATGGCACGGAGTACGATGTAAGTATTCTACGCTTTAGCATACCACATGCGTGTGAATGTTGCCATGACAGTATGCTTACATGTGGCTAAATGCTTACATGAGATAAACTGTTTGAATGCCTGTGGGTGGAGGTTGGGTTGCTTGAGTTGGAAAACTCATTGAAATCTGTATTTTAGCCTACTTGCGAGTAGCAAACCCCGAAACGCTTTCAAAACAAACAGATATGCAATGATTATTTCCGAATTAGGCAACCTAGTCTATACTTGTTTGCTGTGCGCATAAACGTAGTAAATCTAGGCTAATAACCGGTATAAGAGCATGTAATGTTTTCAAAAATCGGATATCACGGTTAGTAGAGGCCGGTCTTCGAACCGGGCGAAAGGGGTGCTCATCTGACCTTCCCCGATCGTACCCAAGCTCCCGAGCCAGAGACATTTGGTGATGACGGACACGTGGCCTTCGGCACCGAGTCAGGGTTTCCTAAATTCCCCCATTAAAAAGATATTTAGGTGGCGACTCTGTAATCTGGCAAAGCAGTCCATGTTTGGCACTACTTTCAAAAATCTATTTCTCTTCAAAACGATTTACCAGAGTTGGACTCTTTGGTTCAATTTAGAACCGCAACACCAAAGGGAGTCCGAACTGTAGCGAGGTCCCCCGCGGGCACATGTTACAGTTTTCTGGCCGACTCTGTTGGGAATTTAGAGAGCTTAACTCGAACTCGTGATATCCTGTTTTGATTTCATTTATGTCCTTTGCATTGCTTTGCATTGCATGTGTGCTATTGGTGCGCCTAGGACACGTGTTGTTTCCATCTGCCATTCCTGAACGGTTTGCCGGAGGCTTGTCTTGTCAAGGCATGACCATAAGGCTGACTGGTTATGGGCTCTGACAGAGCATGGGAACACAACCCGGTTCTACCGGGGCACCCTTTTTGACCATTCGACCTAGTGCATATTCGGAATCCATAGTGACCATTCCAAACTAGGACATGTTGCTTACCTGATGATAGGTTGTTTGAAACCGCTGCATGCGTAGTGAAACCCTAGCTCCTGACAAAATAGGGCAGGGAAACCCTACTCAACATAGGGTGTTTTGGCTCTCTTTACTTGCTATGTGCTTTTAGAGTGTATCTCTACAGGAATGCATATATCAGTTTGCGCGTTCGGTATCCGGCTGCGGGCACCAGTATCAGTACTTCGAGAATCAGTTATATCTGCGGTATCACATTCAGATTTGGGGGCAGTGATTTTCAGGGAACAGTGATCAGTGATAGAATACAGTCGTTTAGCTTTGCTCGTATCCGTTCCAGTGAAGTTGAGCTGAGATGCTGTATGTTTTCTCTTTTGCTAGGTAGTCCTGGAATCATAGCTTTAGAAGGCTCCACTATCCCCCGGTACGTTGGATTTGTGCTGATAGACTTTGTCAGGTCAGAGACTCAGTTCAAGGGTAATCAGGGCCAGAGAAGGCTAATCGGCGCAGACCATCAGTATAACAGCTACCAGATCAGTGATCTTTGAGCAGTCGGGTTGAGATCTCCGAGCCTACGCAGATACAGATATACCAATTGCTCAGTTAGATCAGGGCAATATGTCAAGTCTGGAAGAGATGGTGCGCCAACTCCAGGATAGTATGAAAACCATGCAGCAAGACGCTATCCGTCAAGAAGAATCCGCCAAGCAACAGGCTGTGGTCATAGCCCAACAGGCAGAGACAATTGCTAGGCTAGGGCAGCAAACTGGAGTATCTACTTCACACCAGGCTCCTCCCCCACCAAGAGTTCCCATACTCGGGGAAACAACCCATGTCCAGGATGATACGGACATTCTAGTCGGGCCGGCTCCGCCCCCGGTTCTACCCCAACTATCCAAGACACCCATCAACCTACCAGACCCTCTCTTTGAGTTCAAGACAGACCCCACAGCATTGAAAGTGAGCAAGCTTGAGAAATTGTTCAAAAAGTCTCAGGGGGCCCACTCTATTCCTGATATAGAGGATGGTTATACCGACTCAGTGGTGACATTACCGGATCGGTTCAAGATGCCATATATCGATCGATTCGACGGCTCTGGAGACCCAATGGTGCACCTCCACCTGTTTTCTGATATCCTGAGACCAATGGGTTTGACCACAGCCCAGAAATTGTCACTATTCGGCCGGACCTGTCTGGGATAGCCGCAATCTGGTATGCGAAATTGGAGAACTCTGTGAAACAGAATTGGGAAGAGATGGCTGAGGCTTTCAGTGATCAGTACTCCTACAACACACAGATTGAGGTCACAACCCGTGATCTTGAAGTCACCCGCCAAGAGCCAAAAGAGGGTTTTTCAGAATTTGTGGCGAGATGGAGAGCAAAGGCCTCGATGATGGCTGCAAGGCCTTTCAACAAAGACCAGATAAGGATGGTTGTGCGCAACCTCCAACCCAGATTGATGCAAAAAATGATTGTTCTCCCCTTCCCTACTTTTTCAGATTTACATGAGATGGGGGTTCAAATCGAGGATGCCATCCGACAAGGGATCTTTGCAGAAGATAATGAGCCTTTGAAGAGGAATGTTGCTCACAGTCCCAATGCTACTACTGATGGTAGCACAACTGCGAAATGCTCAGAAGTAGGCACTATCACCACTTCCCTCAATGGCCAAAAAACCAACCACTTCAACTCGGCCCCAAGCCCGAAAATTCCATCCTCTTTACATGAGTCTCTCTCAAGCTTTGAAAAAGCTGCGAGAAGAAGGGCACCTAGAACTCCTAGAACCCCAACCCCTTCCAAACCCTCTTCCACCAAGATATGACCCAGCTAAATATTGTGCCTATCATCAGCAGCACGGTCATGATACGAACCGTTGCATCCGTCTTCGTCATAAGATTCAAGATCTTATTGACGAAAAGACCCTAGCTCCACCAAAAGGACCTCAGGTTAGTATTGACTCGTCACCTCTACATCTCAACCTCATCCATATATTGGCCGTCCCTTACGACCCCAGCATATACATCACGCCGGCCCATCTACCCAAGCCTGAGGTGTTTATCCCGGAAAGCATGGACTTATGCATGATGGGTGCGTCTGAACCCCAATCATCTCAAACCCATGAACCCACTACTTCTGAGCTGATGAGGATGATTGAAGATCTTCAGAGAACTGTGGCAGATCTAACCTTTGGGGTTTTGGCCCCATCATTAACCACATCACGTACTAGAGAGTTCATGTCTAAAGGCTCCCCAACCTTGGGACAGGCTGCATTGGAAGAAGGCCAATCCCTTGGCAAAGTAGAGACAGGTGGTAAGAACAAGGTAGGGGCAGGCATTCGTCCCCATGAACACCTTCAGTGGGATATTGAGGCTTTGAAAGCCGAAGGGCTAAACAAACAGCAAGTACTTGCAGTTGTTGCAAAAACTGTGGATGAAACTTTCGCCACTCAGAATGGGAGCAGTCTGAATCAAGGGGCAGGCCGGGAGAAGGGCCGTTGTACCAGGAATGTTCCTTTCAGCTCTAGCCCCGTACTCGGAAGAGACCAGCAAACCCAGTCAGCACCTGTTAATCCCTTTGCTGGTGCATCCAGCAAAAAGCCACAAACCTCAAACTACCCACCTCGGGGCCAGAGGGTGTTTACCCCACTGTACATGTCACTATCAGCGGCCTTGAGGGTCCTAATGAAAAAGGGGCACCTGAAACCCCTAGAGCTACGGCCATTGCCAAATAAACTCTCCCTCCCTCCCATGATCCGACCAAGTACTGTGCCTTTCATCAGCAAGTCGGCCATGTCACTGATAGTTGTTTCCGTCTTCACCACGAAATACAAGATCTGATTGACAATAAGGTCATCGTCGCACCAGCCCCTGCAAAGTCTATCGGCACTGGATCGGTGAACTTGAGGGATAATGTGAATATGTGATCGGGAGATGAACCACCTGCGGGCGTCGTTCAGCTTACTTCAGATGTAGTGGATGGCGTGCACTGTTTTGAGCAATGTACAAATGCTGTTAATTTTGCTTTCTGACTTGGGTATTGGGTCAGTTTTGTTATGTTGCTTTGAGTCTGTCTCTTTATTTTGAGTTAGTCTTTTTGGTTAAGGTCTGTCTTGTTGTATCGAGTCAGTCCCGTTATGTAGGAGTCGGGTGATTCCGGGGGTGTTACCTCGGACATCACCATTTTGTTTTATATTTGTCTTTTCATTTTCTTTTGAGTCTGTTTCTGCCTTGGAGCCAGTTACACCAGAAGATTTGAATGGAAACAGCAGTGATTTTCACACTCTTGTGTTTTTATCCGCCGTGTGCTAGTGGTGCCAGAAGTTTGAATGAAATGACAGTGCTCCTCGCCTGCTCTTCTGTGCCTTGAACTCATTGCCTTGACCTAAGTTTTTTTAAAAAAACCTTTTTGAACACTGTGTTGAAAACAAAGAGGAAGAAATTCCTCGGGATTTGCAAAATTTGATCAAATTGAGAGAAAGAGAGGCGTGCTAAGCCTTTTAATGAATGAAATCATACTTGTTAGTGTGAGTACTGGGAAGGATCCTGGCTTGATCCAGATTGGTTCTACACTGTCTTCAGCGCGAGCGATTTGTCGCTTTCTTAAAAACTTTCGAAAAAATATTTTGCGCGGTCCTGCAAAGACATGTGTGGAATCGCTCTTGAGATTGTGCAGCCCAGGATCGCTCTCGGCCTCAAGATTCAATTTATCTGTTGCAAACTGGAATCCGTTCAAAGCATTCAACAGTGCCATGAAACGCCCGTGTGGCCTATTTTGAGGCAGCCCTCGAGCAAGAGGCATCAAAGTCAGATCAAGGAGATCAAATCCCACCAGGCAGGGCTCATGAAGCAACCATGATGGACTTTTCTGCAAATCAACACAGCAGTCATTCTCCTGGACACAGAAAGGCTTCAATCTCAAAACCATTTGGCATGGGCTTGCTACACTTTTACCCTTTGAGAGGCTCGCTGGGCCGAAAACCCGGAAGGGCGACCCAGGCAAAAGTTAGAGCAAAGAAAAGAAAAAAAAATACAAAAAGAAGCAAAAAAAAAGGAAATAAAAAAGAACAAAAAATATCAAAAGAAAGAAAAGAAAAAGAAATGAAAATACAAAGGAAAAGAAAAAGAATGAAAAAGAAAAAGAAAAACATAGCTCGCAAGGTCGAAAACCCGCATTGGGCACCTTGGCAAAAGTTAGAGCCTAAACAGTGAAGGTTAAAATATCCGAGTGTACCTTAACCCTGAACTACGTAAGGCTTGATTCCCATCTTTGGGATACGTAGGCAACTTCATTCTGAAGTCCAGCCCTAAAACACTTCAAATTCAGTTGTGTCCATGAAATGGTTTTGATCATCTTTGCCTTCTCTGTATCCGAGAGTTCGGTTGTGATCGTCACTCTGAAGGATTGATTTCAATACGCTGCGGTGCCATTTAGACAAGGGGCAACTTTCCGTTGCCATTTAATGCACTGTGGTGCCATTCAAACAAGGGGCAACTTTCCGTTGCCATGCAGTGTCCTTCAGACAAGGGGCAATTTTCCATTACTTATGGATCCGAGGTTGCGCATCTCAAGAGTAGGTTTCGTGCTTGTTGAGCATTGGCCGTTTGCAAAAATAGCTTTTGAGAATTTTTACTGAGGTTGACTAATTCTCTCGAAAATTATTCCATCTTTTCCAAAACTGGACCATTTTCTTGGACCCAAAAAAGGAAAATTTTCAGTGCTCATAGCCTGACTTGCATGATTTCAAATCAAAAATCGAACAAGTATGCTAATCTAACTTCACATTGGTCAAAATTGTTTTAGTAGAAAGCAAAAATAAAAAAAAATGGTCAAAATGATGAATTAGGGGCACAGTTGAGTCAGGCTTCCTGTCTTTTCCCCGTTGTCAATGCATTCGCCAAGAAGGGCACTCTACTTGCCGGAAGAGGGCACAGCTGAAGTCAACAACAAAAGGCTGAAAGCTCTCCCACCCTCTAAGCAACGAGGTATCAAGCCAAGTACGAAGCACGAATTGGAATGGATCAAAATGTTCCACTTCCTCATTTGGATAGATTTGATCCCGTCCAAACTCCCCAGCAAAGCATCATCAACCGATGTCAGCTACAGATTTGCTACACACCTAGTTGTAGCACAACCCCTCTATGGGAAAAACTCACTGTTGTGAGCAGAAGAAAGAGAATCTAGCTGAATGCTAGGGGCAAGAGCCCACAACTTCTTGTTTATCCACCAACCACCCATGGGAGGGATAAAAAAAAAAATGAGAGATTGAAGAATAGAGAGATGTGCGTTGAGAGAAAAAGTGAGAAAAGGGCTTTTTCAGAAAAACAGAGATTGAGTGCTAGAGTGATGTGAGAATCACAAATGAGAAAGGGTGGGAAACAATACCCGAAGGAACTGGCTCCTCATGAACTGAGAGGTCTCCCGTCTTTGTAACACGTCTGTGTGTCGTGTCTTTTGTTTTGTTTGTCTCGATTCTTGTTTTGAGTTGTTTCGAGTGTTTCTCGATGTGCTTAGGTTGTTTACCTTTGTTTTCTTTTGTTGAGTCATGGTGCACTGTGTTCAGTCGTAGGCTCAATACCCAGTTGAAAACTTATTTCCACTCTCAATTCAAAAATAAAATCATTTTTGTGCTCAAAGTGCTGTGCCATTCCCCACATTTGTGCAAAACAAATTTTGTTCTTTCAAAAACCGCAGGGTTCAACCCGGGTCAAGTGTGAACTGTAAAACAAGGACCTATCTGAAGCTATGTAGGTTCCGGACTGCAAAGCAAAAGAAAAAAGGGAAAATCGAAGCACCTGAGTGTGTTTCACCTTCAGCAAATTCCGTTATTGTACTCTGGATGTACCTCTTCAGGGCCTTGCCAATGCTCCGAAGTATGAGTGTGCCTCTCCACCTCAAGCGCAAGATCAAGCCTGCTTCAAAGTTATGCACCCCTTCCACCCGCATTGTTATGCACTCTTCCACTGGTATTGTCATGCACACCTTACTTGCATTTATTTGCATCTTGAGTTATCTTCTATTGTTTATCCTTTTACGCTAAGCAGCGTTTGGGATTGTTGTCCTCCAGGACTTTCTCAGGTTACGCCGGCACGCGCCTGATAGTTTGTTGGACCTCCTCTCACGATTTCAGCGTGGTTTGAGTGTCCCGTTCCTTACGCGATTTCAGCGTGTTTGGAATTTATCCCAAGTTGCGTTGTAGACGCACTGGGCGGTTTGTTGGACCTCCTCTCACGATTTCAGCGTGGTTTGAGTGTCCCGTTCCTTACGCGATTTCAGCGTGTTTGGAATTTATCCCAAGTTGCGTTGTAGACGCACTGGGCGGTTTGCTTCGACCTCCTCTCACGATTTCAGCGTGGTTTGAGTGTCCCGTTCCTTACGCGATTTCAGCGTGTTTGGAATTATCCCAAGTTGCGTTGTAGACGCACTGGGCGGTTTGTTGGACCTCCTCTCACGATTTCAGCGTGGTTTGAGTGTCCCGTTCCTTACGCGATTTCAGCGTGTTTGGAATTTATCCCAAGTTGCGTTGTAGACGCACTGGGCGGTTTGCTTCGACCTCCTCTCACGATTTCAGCGTGGTTTGAGTGTCCCGTTCCTTACGCGATTTCAGCGTGTTTGGAATTTATCCCAAATTGCATTGTAGACGCACTAGGCGGTTTGTTGGACCTCCTCTCACGATGTCAGCGTGGTTTGAGTGTCCCCTTCCTCACACGATTTCAGCGTGTTTGGAATTTACTTTAGGGTGCGTGGAACGCGCTCCTGATTGATTTTCTTTGTTCTTCCTCCACTCACGAGTCCAGCGTGGTTGGAGTGTGTTCACCCTTTGCATCTTTACTAGCATAGCATTTCATTCGCGCTACCTTGCGCACCTTACCTGTACTTGTTAGTACATTGCATTGTTTTATATACAAACCGGCTTCGCGCGGCGTATAAGTCCAATTTTCAAGATTTTCCCGCATATCATTTGCATCCTGCCCCTGAACTACGCTGGTTTGATTCCTAAAGGGATACGTAGGCAGCTTGCGAGTTCAACCATTTGCGCTTTGTATGTTTGTCCAAGTCTTCGGCCTTGTCAAAAATGGGTCGTCTCTGGGCTTTGACATTTACTCCCATCATTGTTATGACTTTCGAGTTCTGTCAAAGAGGGGCAACTGTAGACACCCCATTTTTGACCGTCCTCAAGACTTGGACGTCACCGCTTGAACACTCGGTGATCATCCATGTTCGTGTTCGTTCGGAGTTCCCGGAGTCCTCGGCTACGCGCCTTGCCTCAGGACCTCCGAACTCGACTGTTTTGTGTCTGGTTTTGCACCAAACACTTGTGCTTTGCCTTGGAGGGGCAGGGAATGCCTTTTGAGGCATCCCCACACACCACCGGCAGTGGCTAGAGGCCACCGGTTGTTTGGTGTTGCCATCGGCACTATATTGTGCCGGTCGGCACTCTTTATGGCAAAATGACTATTTTGCCCTGCCGATCACTTTACAGCTGTTTTTGGAGATATTTTCAGACAGCTTTGTAGCATTTGTTTCCCCTCCATACACGTGTATGGAGGGATGAGCCTCTTGGTTAGCTTAACTTGTAAGTTTTGTTGCCTATAAGAGAAGACTCTCTTCTCTTGGCTCAAAGGTGGAAGAAGTTAGACATTTTAGAGAGAAAATACAGAGAAGAAGGTCTGGTCTTAGGTTAGAAATCCTATATCTATCCTATCTCTCTTTTTCTTGCTCATTTTGTACACTAGGTGCTTTAGTTCATACTATTGCACACAAGCACCTAGCGTTTCACCTTCTTCTTGGAGTTGAGGTTCTAAGAACTTGTTCTTGGTGTTCTTGACTGGTTTGGAGCTCAAGGAGGCAACAAAACCACCATTGTTGAAGAAAGGCTTCAAGGGTAAGAAGCTAGCTCTTTTTACCCCATTTTTCCACTCCATTTTTACATAGCTTAGAACTGTTTTTGTGCTTGGTGATCAACACATAAAAGTTCTGTTTTTAGCCCTATTGATAGTTTATTAAGAGTACTTTGTGCTTTGGGGAAGTTTGGCCCCTCTTAGGCCTTGAAAGGCCTCATTTTGGTGCTATTTTGTTGAGCTCCGGGATTTTGGTGCTTGGGTCTCTTCACCACTGAAATCTTGAGGGATTTCAGTGGTGTAGATGATGCCTTAAAGTCCTAAGAAGGAGAGGGCCACCCCCTCTCCTTGATGTTCTTGAAAAGGGCAAGTTTTGGTCTCTTAAGGGAGCATAGTTTTGAATGTTTGAAGAGCATGCCTTGGCTGCATTTTATGTTTATTATGCCCAAATATGACATTGATAAGTGTTGGTTTTAGCACTCCTTGCATGTTTTGCATAGTTGCTTTGTAATGCCTCTTTGGTCCCTTAACATGCCTAGGTTGCTAGCCTTTGTTTCTAGCATGTTTTAGGCTTAGATTCATGAAGCTTGTATGCTTATTTTGCCATGTATGAGGTCTGTCCATACTTGTGTTGGTCGACCATAGCTTCCATTACATGGCTCCCTTGTATTTGGCTTGTTGGCCTTAAGAGTACAAGTGTGTAGCATGCCTTTGTTTGCATCTTTTTAATGGTTTGGAACCATCTAGCATGTCATTTCAGTCCCTCTGGCATGCTTGTATGCTTACCTTAGTGGCCTCTTTAAGGCTTTAAAAACATGAGTTGTATGCTCCATGTTTTGGTCATTTTGCATGCCTCCATGATTGAGCCTCTTAGGTGCCATCTAGGTGCGCCTCTAGCCTTGTTTAGGTCTGCCTTTGACCTATTTTGAGTCCCCTTTGCCTTGTGACGTTTGGTGGGTTTGGCCTTGGCTTAAGCCTCCATGGCTCGCCTCAAGTACTTAGGCCGTTTGCATGCTTTGTTTGGTCTATCTTAAGTTGGTTTGGCACCATGTTTAGCATGATTTTCAGAGTTTACAATCCATGCTTATTACCTATGTTTGGTCTCCTTAAGTGTGCTTGAGAGTTGCCATGTTTGTGCCTAAATGTTGGACCATAATTGCATGCATGTGTGTGTGTATTTTAGCCTTCATTTTTGGGCACTTTAGCCACTGATTTTGGGCCTATTAGGGGCTACCTAATTCATGATTAGGTCCCCCTTTTACTTGGTTTGCATGCTTGCCTTGTATGCTTGCTTGTATGTTTGCATAAGTGCCTTGCACTGTCCATATTGCATATAGATAACATGCTCAGGGTTGCATTGCATTGGCATGCATGCTAGGCCTCTTGAAGTGAAGTTTGACGGAGGTTTGGCACCCTTATTTGATTCTATAGATTGCATGCATTTGAAATCAAAGTTGCATTCTTGGTTCTTTGGGCCATCATGCATGGAAATGCGTGATTGGTGGTCCGAGAATCGAGGCACATGCCCCTTTGAGTCACAAATATGATAAGGAGTGTGTTTAGTGCATACATGCTTTGAATTGCATTGCCATGCCAGTATTTGCCCTCTGCTGCTGTGAGTTGCAGGTTCTGTAGGCATTCAGTGCCGGCCGGCAGTTTTTAGTGCCGACCGGCAATCAATTTGCAGCCGATGGATCAATTTAGTGCCGATGAGCTCAATACACTGCCGGTGGGAGTTTTGTACAGCCGGTAGTGATCTCCAGTACCTAAGGAAGTATTCCTAAGACTGTGGCAGTCTTCTGCGATGCAAAGCAGGGAAAACAGAGGCAAGCTAGGCATGGCAGTGCGATTCCGAGCAAATCCCGAACACGCGCCACATCCGGCCCTCTCCCCGAGGGGTTTACTGCTTTAATTAAATTAATTAATCTGCTTAATTAATTTAATGGGTTTGTAATTTAATTAGCTTGCGTAGTTAGTTATTTGTATTATTCTTTTGGTCCCTCCGAGCGAGGGCGAATTTGTAATAAGTGTGGGTGAGTGTGTGTATGTCTTCCAACCCCCATTTCTTTCTCCCTTTTATTTACCTGCTTACGATGGTAGATTAGGGCATATTTAAAATTAGCATACCTTATGCAATGCATGCGTGCATCCATGCATTTGTTGACATGCATCGGGCTCGGTACATCATACAAACTGTATTGTATTTCAAATCTAACTTGAATACGTATCACTCGTGCATTTCACATGCCATGTTTAGGATAGCCGAGCCTGTCTAAATGCACTCTGTATGCGTCGCATTAGTCATCTTAACATGAGCTAGGTCATGCATGTTTGCTAACTAGTTCCTTGTTTTGGCACGGAGTACGATGTAAGTATTCTACGCTTTAGCATACCACATGCGTGTGAATGTTGCCATGACAGTATGCTTACCATGCGGCTAAATGCTTACATGAGATAAACTATTTGAATGCCTGTGGGTGGAGGTTGGGTTGCTTGAGTTGGAAAACTCATTGAAATCTGTATTTTAGCCTACTTGCGAGTAGCAAAACCCGAAACGCTTTCAAAACAAACAGATATGCAATGATTATTTCTGAATTAGGCAACCTAGTCTATACTTGTTTGCTGTGCGCATAAACGTAGTAAATCTAGGCTAATAACCGGTATAAGAGCATGTAATGTTTTCAAAATCGGATATCACGGTTAGTAGAGACCGGTCTTCGAACCGGGCGAAAGGGGGTGCTCATAACTGACCTTCCCCGATCGTACCCAAGCTCCCGAGCCAAGACATTTGGTGATGACGGACACGTGGCCTTCGGCACCGAGTCAGGGTTTCCTAAATTCCCCCATTAAAAAATATTTAGGTGGCGACTCTGTAATCTGGCAAAGCAGTCCATGTTTGGCATTACTTTTCAAAAATCTGTTTCTCTTCAAAACGATTTGCCAGAGTTAGACTCTTTGGTTCAGATTTAGAACCGCAACACAAAAGGGAGTCCGAACTGTAGCGAGGTCCCCCGCGGGCACATGTTACAGATACCCCTGTGGCCATGGCCATGTTCCGTCTGGATTACAATATTCCTCATGACGTTACCCTTTCACTGGCTAAAGTAGACGCCAAACGTATGGGTACGAGGAACACCGTCGCCTTTCCCATCGCGGCAATAGTCGAGGGGGGGTTCGGTTTCCTCTTGACCCGTTAGTGCGCCGTTTTCTGCATCAAGTCCAGTTAACCCCAATGCAAGTATCTGTGAACCTCTTCCGCGTTGTTTGCGGCGTATCTGCCCTCAATAGACGACTAGGCCTGAACCTTGACATATGGGATATCTTGGGATGTTACACCCTTTCTCATAACAAAGACCATAGTACATACTACCTGCGTGTTCGCTCCGCTGATTGTCACTTAGTTACTGGATTACCTGATTCGGATAAACACAATGACGATTTCCTTCAAGTTGGTGGAAATTGGGAGTTCCCCGCCGGAACCGAGTTCAGTCTGAACGAATGCCACAGAAAGACGGCTACCCAGGTCCGGGCCTCTCCTTCTAATGCCTTTGGTATTTCTTGCTTTATTTTGAATATTGCTCTAATGGGTTGCTTTCTTTTTGCAGAGCCCTCCCGTTTCTAGCGACGGCCGAATCGGGAGAATGCTGAAGCCATCAAGGCTGCCTTGAGATATAAGAAGAGATTTGCACCTGAGTTATTGGACAACCAGTCAACTTACCGTTCTGTTATTCCAAAGAAGGCAAGACTCGCTGCTGCCCTTCTGGACTCTGATACCGAGACTGACACGTCTCTCACCTCGCTGGTCTCGAGACGTCACAGTGGTCAAGATGCATTTTCTGAGAGAGCGCCCTCCCCTGCCCCCAGTTTCGCAGGGAGCGGGTCTGTGGCGAAGAGAAGGGTGTTGGTGGATTTAGAGGCCGAGGCCTTCGGCGCTTTGCAAACCCCTCTGGAGAAGACCGAGGTGAAGAGCCTCATGGAGGTGAAGATGGAAGTGGAAGCTTCTGGGACCCCTGTGACTGCTGCCGAGCCCTCAGTTTCAGTCGCTGCACGAGCAAAAAAGAGGAGAAGGGAGACCGGCAAAGCAGTGGTGGGGGAAGCTTCTCAGGATCCTGCTGAGGATGATGCTTTTGAGAAATGGGAGCCGCCAATATCGTATGAGGGCAGGCCCATTTCCACCTCTGATTCAGTTGTCGCTTCACAAGATTTTGCCTTTAGTTTGACCAAGTTTTTGTTGATGCCGGTTGATATGGCTGACCATAATGGGCCTCGTGACATTCCTATCTTGAAGGGGACCCTTCAAATGATGACTGCTGTAAGTGTTTTCTTCGCTTTACTTAACTTCACTGTTGCGTTGCTGTCTTCCTTTTTTCTAAGTTCCTTGTCGTCCTTTGCAGTGTATCCAGAGAATGCACCTGTCCATTACCCGTGCTGAAGAGCTGGAAAGGGCCGTGCTGGAGGCTGCAATGAACGTAGAGAGACTGACGGTAAACTTGGAGTCAGAGAAGGAAGGACGCCGAACCGCTGAGAGGGAAGCCTTTCGTTTGAACAAGATTGTCGCTTCTGCTGAACAATCGAAGGAGGCTGCCATTGAGACACAGGCTCAACTCGAGGGGAAGGTGGCCGAACTGGAGGCCGTTATTGCTGTGATGGCTGCCGAGCGTACTGCGCTGGAGGCCAAGCACTGGCAACAGGGCTGGGATGAAGCTGGGGCGGCGTACAAGGAGGAGGTTCTAGTGCTGCGAGACAAGCTCTTTGTGAAGGGTTGGACGAGTGCCTTAGCCGCTGCGATGGTTCCTGAAGGCTCTTCTCTGTATCATGATGTCCCTGTTCCTTCGAAATCCTTGGGTTTGAAGACCACTCCTACCCCTGCTGTTCTGCCAGACGATGTTTCCCCAGAAGATGATTCTGTAAGCAAGACCCAGATGATGAATGTTACCGCTGAAACGGTGGACGTTGAAGGGGTTGAAACCCTAGAGACCGAAGCCACAGGAGATGTGGTTAAGGTGGCTCTTACTTCTCAGGAAGTTGGAGCTTCCTCTACTTTTCCTTCTGCAGACGGCCTGGACAAAGTTGCTGATGCTGCTCCTGAGTTGCCCACTGTTGATGAGAATTGATGTTGAAAGGATCTGGACTTTTTGCTTTTGAACTTTTTGCTTTTCTGTTTTGGTAAAGACAATTTTTCATTTTCTTCTTTCTTTTTTCTTTTGCTGCTGGTTGTGAGGCCTTCTGTGCCCTTTGCTGGATGATATAGTTTTCTCTTTGAACTTGCAATTTGATGCTGTTTGGCTTCTATGTTTGAATATTTCCTATACTGCTTGCCCCCGGCCGAGCATTGTTGGGACCTCGGGGCCGAATAGATGCTCGGTCTGGTTCTGTACTGCCTTTAAATGGATGTTCTGTCTGATTCTGTACTGCTTGCCCCCAGTCGAGCGTTGTTGGGGCCTCGGGGCCAAACTGATGCTCAGTGTGGAACTGTACTGTTTGCCCCCGGCCGAGCACTGTTGGGACCTCGGGACCGAACTAGTGATCAGCGTGGCTAACGGATATGTGGTATGGCTGTGCTTTGAGTTCGTAAGTGGGTCTTACTTAGGTCCAGGTTGGTTTTAAAAGAAAACAATTGTTTGCCCCCACCTGGAGCTAAGTAAGATCGGCGCTGAAGAGTTGCTCTTAAGTAGAACTGCTGAGTCTGTTTCAACTTTGATAGTATGAGAGCGCCTAAATGGAAAGGCATGAAAAGGTGTCTTACTCAGGTCCAGGTGGTTTGAAAAAACAATTGTTTGCCCCCAGCTGGAGCTGAGTAAGGCTGATGCTAGAGGTTTGCTCCTGGGTGAACTTGGCCAGGTTTGTTCCAACTCTGCTGGTTTGAATCAATACTGAAGTGTTGATGTGCTGATACTTAAGAAGTTCTGTAGATGCAAAGATGTGTGCTTAAGATATGTCAGTGTAGTTTCCACCAAGCAATTCCACTTGGCTAAATAGAGATATTTTACTTAAGATACATTAGTGCGGTTTCCACCAAGCAATTCCACTTGGCTAAATAGAGATGCTTACTTAAGATACATTAGTGTGGTTTCCACCAAGCAATTCCACTTGGCTAAATTCCAATTCAGTTGCCAAACATTTTTCCACCAAGCTATACCACTTAGCATGTTTGAGTGCTAACTAAATTTAAATTCCGTTCAGTCGTTCTGAAACTGAGCCATTTGGGTTAAAACCAAAGTTAATTCCGTTTGATAATTATCAAAGCTAATTCCGTTTGGTAAAGACCAAAGCTAATTCCGTTTGGTAAGAACCAAAGCTAATTCCGTTCGGTAAAGACCAAAGCTAATTCCGTTTGGTAAGAACCAAAGCTAATTACAAGCATTGGATGAATCTGAGAGGAGTGGGAAAACATTTGCATTGGTCAACAAATAAGTGCCTTTACATCGTGATAGAGAAGTTAGGGGATGATTCTATTGATAGTATTTCTTGAGGTTTGCTACGTTCCAGGGTCGAGGTATTGCTTTGCCGTTCAGATCCTCTAGGTTGTAAGCTCCATTTCCAACAACGGCTGTGATTTTATAGGGAACTTCCCAGTTCTGCCCAAGTTTGCCCTCACTAGGCACCCGTTTGTGATCCATGACTTTCCTCAAAACCAATTCTCCTAGTATAAATTGCCTTGGGAAAACTTTTTGGTTGAAACTTCTGATGAGCTGCTGCTGATATGCTTCGAGTCTGATCAGCGCTGCCTCTCTTCGGCCCTCTGCCATATCCAGTGCTTGCGCGATAGCTTCCTCATTACTGGAGCTTTCAAATAATTCAGACCGAAGGGTTGGGAGACCTACTTCGAGTGGGATGATGGCCTCCATTCCATAGGTTAAAGAGTAAGGTGTTTCTCCTGTGGGGCGTCGTGTTATAGTTCGGTAGGCCCATAATACGTGAGGTAACTCTTCAACCCATTTGCCTTTGGCATGTTCAAGTCGCTTTTTCACTCCGTTGATGATGGTTTTGTTCGACGCTTTTGCCTAACCATTGCTCTGCGGGTACCTTGGAGAAGAGTTCCTATACTCGATTCTGAGGTCGGCACAAAATTTTCTGAAGATCTTACCATCGAACTGTGTTCCGTTGTCCGCAATCAGTACCCGCGAATGCCGAAACGCACTACCACATTTCTCAAAACAAATCGCTTCGTGTCTGCCTCCTTGATGCTTGCCAGTGCCTCAGCTTCAACCCACTTGGTGAAGTAGTCGGTTGCAGCAATGAAGAACCGCCTGTTCCTAGTGCCTCGCGCCAGTGGTCCAACAATATCCAGACCCCATTGCACAAAGGGCCATGGGTTGGTGAGTGGAGTGAGAGTTTTGGCTGGCTGATGAATGAGTGGAGCAAACCTCTGACATTTGTCGCACCTTTGCACGTACTGCTGTGCATCTTGCTGCATTCGTGGCCACCAGTACCTATGAGTTAGGGCTCGGTGCGCCAGTGACCTTCCGCCAACGTGGCATCCACAAATCCCATCGTGAATTTCGTAGAGAACATTCTCGACGAGATTTGGATGCACACATAGGAGGTAGGGGCCAAGGTAGGAACGTCTGTAAAGCTTCCCAGACGGTGAGATCCAGAATCGAGCTGATTTATGCCTGATCTTGTTGGCTTCCCTTCTGTCTTCGGGGAGTTTACCAGATTTCAGAAAGACCAATATTGGATCCATCCAGCTCGGCTCTAAGTTGTTGCAGAGGACTGGAGATGCAATACTTGGTTCTGGTACGAACTCAACCCAAACTCTTCTGGCATCCTTTGTATCCACTGATGAGCCGAGGCATGCCAGAGCATTTGCGTGGCTGTTTTTGTCCCAACTGATTCGTTCCACTCGTATGGACTGAAATTTTCTGAGTAGGTCCCTGGCATTGCCTGCGTATATAGCCATTCTTTCATCTCGAGTTTCATAGACCCCAGAAAGCTGGTTTACCACTAGTTGTGAGTCGCTGAAAACAATGAGCTGTTCTGCACTGAAGTGTTCGGCGCTATACAAGCCGGCCAATAACGCTTCGTACTCGGCCTCGTTGTTTGAAGCCTTCCAGCCTAGCCTGAGAGCCTGTTCCCAGATAAATCCTTCTGGAGAAATAAGAACTACTCCTGCCCCCGAACCTCGGTTATTGGATGAACCATCGACGTAGAGTTGCCAGATGTTTCCAATAAAGAGTTTCCATGCTTCCGAAACGCTGGGTTTTCCTTGTTCGGTGGCGCATGGCACCTGTGCCGAACTCAGATTCCCCGGTTCGGTACTCTGGGTGGGAGTAAATTCCGCGACAAAATTCGCCAAGACCTGAGCCTTGATTGCTGTCGTGGGTTGATATCGAATGTCAAAGTCACCGAGTTCTACAGCCCACTTTGCTGTTCGGCCAGAGAAATCGGCTCGGCTGAATACAGATCTGAGGGGGAATTCAGTGAGGACATTAATGGTATGCCCCTGGAAGTAATGTTGCAACTTTCTTGAGGCGATAAGCAGCGCGTAAGCTAACTTTTCCAGTGGTAGATACCGTGTCTCGGCATCTAGTAAAGTCTTGCTAACATAATATACTGGTCTCTGTTCTTGTCAACTTCTCGAATTAATACTGCGCTCACGGCGTGATCTGAGACTGCTAGATAGAGGTACAGCTCCTCTCCCGGTTCTGGAGTGGATAATAGAGGGGTGTACTGAGGTATCTTTTGAGACTCTGCAGTGCTTCGGTACATTCGCTACTCCATTCAAATGCAGTCTTTTTCCTCAAGAGCTGGAAGAAAGGCTTCATCCGATCTGAGGATTTGCTAATAAACCGATTCAGTGCGGCCGCCATTCCGGCTAGTTTCTGCAGTTCCTTAGACTTTGTTGGCACTTCGAGATCCTGTATTGCCCTGATTTGATCCGGATTCGCTTCAATTCCTCTGTGAGTGACCATGTATCCCAAGAACTTCCCTGTTCCTACCCCGAAGGCGCATTTCGAGGCATTGAGGCGAAGCTGGTGGTTTTTCAGGATGCTAAAAACTTCTCTCAAGTCTGTGAGGTGGTTTTAGCGAACTTGCTTTTTACTACCATATCGTCTATATAGGCTTCCATGGTTTTCCCCAGTTGGTCTTTGAACATCCGAGTGATCATTCGCTGGTAGGTCGCTCCGGCGTTCTTGAGGCCGAACGGCATTACTCTGTAGCAGTAAGTCCCTCTCGGAGTGATAAACGCTGTCTTTTCTTGATCCGGACCGAACAAGTGGTATTTGATGATAACCGCTATAAGCGTCCAGAAAACTCATGCGCTCATGCCCTGCTGTTGAGTCTACTAGTTGATCAATGCGAGGCAGCGGGAAACTATCTTTAGGGCAGGCTTTATTCAAGCAAGTGAAATCGACACAAACTCTCCATTTTCCGTTCTTCTTCTTGACTACCACTGTGTTAGATAGCCATTGCGGGTACTGAACTTCTCTGATTGCTCTCGAGGCCAGGAGTTTTTCGACTTCGGCAATTACTGCTTCGGTGTGCTCAACTGAGGATCTCCGACTTTTCGATACGATGGGCCGAGCTGAAGGATTGATGTTGAGCTTGTGGCAAGCAAATTCTGGGTCCAACCCTGGAGTATCATATGCTGACCATGCGAATACCTCCATATTTTCCCTCAGCAGTTCCAGTAGCTGAAGTTTCTCATCAGCGCCTAGCGAGGTACCGATAAGGAAGTACTTTTCCGGGTCGTCTTCTCTTATCAAGACTTTCTACCATCTTTTCCTCTGGAGTACCCCCCATATCTTCCAAGACTGGCTGTCCGGCCACATCTACCGTCTGTACCCGATTGCAGAGCTGCTTTGCCTTTAATGCTGCCATGAAGCAATGTTTGGATGCAACTTGATCCCCTGAGATCTGTTCTACTCCGTGTTCCGTTGGGAAATGGATGAGCTGGTGATAGGTTGAAGGGACTGCTTCCATTCGATGAATCCACGAGCGGCCAAGTATGGCGTTGTAAGGGGATGGTGTATTAATAACCAATAACTCTATCTGGAGGGTTTTTGTCCCCGCTACGACTGGCAATACTATTCTGCCGAGCGGCCATTCCGGCTGTGAATTGAAACCGACCAACGGGCCTGCCGTTGGGGTGAGATGCTGCTCGGAGAGGCCGAGCTTTCTGAACAAATCATAATACAGTATGTCTGCTGCACTGCCCTGATCTACTAGGACTCGTTTCACATCAAATCGTTTCCCAATCCCAACAGTTATAATCAATGCATCAGTATGTGGGTGCTGTATGCCTTCTAAATCTTTGCTAGTAAATGAAACAGTGCACAGGGGGATTTAGGTACGGTACGCACCTTTTTCGATGCGGCTCTACTGACATGATTCGCTGAATTTGCGCAGCCTTAGCGATTCTTCTTTCAGTGCCTCCTCAGATTCCTGAGCCGCTGTCCCATGGATCACATTTATTATCAGCCGGGGTGGATGCTCAATATTTGCTTCTGGAGATGGGTTCCCCAGCTCGGCCACTTCCTTGTCCTGATCAATGTACTCCCTTAGGTGCCCAGCTGCCACCAGGTCTTCCAAGTGTTGCTTCAGTGCCCTGCAGTTCTGAGTCATATGCCCCCTGTCTTGGTGGTAGGTGCATCTGAGCTTCTGATTGCGCCGAGTTGGATCTCCCAACATTTTCGGCGGCCAAACAAAGAAGGGTTCCCTCTTGATCTTTTCCAGGATTCGATAGATTGGCTCTTTGAACACAGTCACAATGGCTTCGTGGGATTTGGACTTATCCACCTCATTCACTGCAATCCCTCGGTGTTCTCCCCGATTCGTTTTCTTCTTCTGCCGGGCTGCTTGTTCTGCTGACACTACCTCAATGGGGATCTGGTCGTCTTCGAGACGAGCATACTGCTCAATCCTGGTGCGCAAGTCTTTCAAAGTTGTGGCCAGGTGCTTGGTAAGTGATTGTCTCAACTTACTTTCCGGGCGCAGACCATGCTTGAAGGACATGACGGCCATCTGCTCATTGCACACATTTTCTTCCAGATCGTTATACTCTTCCCAGTATCTCCTAGCATAATTGCGCAGCGTTTCCTCTTGCTCCTTCCTGAGGCCGAACAGTGTATCCGGCTCTTTTGGGATCTTAGTATTGGAGACGAACCTGGCCAGGAACTCTTCGGAGAGCTACTTCCAGCCATGAATTGATCCAGCGGGGAGTCAATCGAACCATCGGAGTCCGGTTTCTCCCAAGCTGGATGGGAAGACTTTGCACATCAGTGCCTCATCTCGGCTCCAGAGGGACATCATCTGTCTAAAATGGCCGATATGTGTCAGAGGGTCCGATTTCCCATCGTACGAAGTGAACTTTGATGGAGTGAACTTCTTTGGAGGTCTCATGGTCTCAATCTTCGGAGAGAATGGCGAAGAGACGAGTCTGTCCAGCGTTCTATGTTCTCTTTGGTGAACAGTGCGGTCCAAATGATCTCGATGTTGCTCGTTCTGCCTATTGCCAATCAGCCAAGTGCGAAGGTCCTGAGGAGGGTATTCTGTTTGTTGACTACCCGTCTTCTGCCTCTTGGTCCTCCTCCGGCGTGACCCACGTGTGTGGCTACTCGCCGCTTCACTCTGTGTTGGGATAGGTTGGCTTCGTTGCCTGGAGTCATTCCTGGGGAATTTTTTCACTGGTAGTTCTCTGGACGAGCTCCTTCGTTGCAAACGAGAGAGCTCTGCTTCCGTCCTCTTTTCCGTTGGATCACCCAACACCTTCTTAAGTTGAGCTTTCAATTCCTGTATCTCCATTCCCATGGAGTCTATAATTTGATCTCTATAATCCTTTTCCAGAAGGAAATGATGAGAAGAACCTCCGACGAAGGGCAGTCGATGCTCGACGGATTCGGGGTTCGATTATTGTTTCCAGTTTGCTCCTCCAAAACTGTCGGGAGTGCCAAACCTTTGTCCTTCGTCTTCTCCGTCTGTGGAGTATGTGCTTAAGGCGGAACGTCCTCAATCCCCATTGCCAGAACTGAATGCAGAGCTCAGAGATAAAGTGATCCATGCTCACCGCACCAATTGTGCGTATCGGATTCCGCACTAAATGAAAGTGGATCGGGGCTCTGTTCTCAGTTGGACTATCCAAGGATCGGGACTCCTGCCACAAGAAGCACCGTTAGAGCTGCCCGGCCGGGGTTGGCCGGATAACCCCTCCGGTGTGGAAATTAGCGATCGGAGAAGTAGTGCAAAATAGGGTCGAATTTGTATGTCAGTGTGGTTTAGCTTGGAATAGTTCAGTTACCTTCAATGTGAAGTTCATGTTGTATATATAGTGTTCCTTACTTGCTTCTCAATGTGAGTTCATGGAGCTTGGATGCTGCCAGGTGTCATTTCAGCATTGCTCCAGGTGGGGGACCACTTAGTAGTTGTCATTGATTGCATATTCTCATTGTGATCATGCTGATAACAAACCACATTCCTTTGGCTCAACAACTTCCGTGATTCTAGGTGTGGTGGACCAGCTGAGGTGGCAACATGCACATGCTTGCACTCACAGATCCCACGTTTCCTTGTGAGGTTTCTCCAGCTCGGTACTCATGTACTTCAATTCGTTACTGATGTGCCTCGGCTCGGCATCATTATGCCTTGTCTCGGCCTTTTTCAGGATCATTCATGGAGATGGGCTGGACCGTTATCTGTTCGGCCCACAGATTCCGTCTCGCAGCTCGGCCTGGACCAGCACTACGGCTAGGCTAGCCTTTCCGCTGCGGGTTGGGCCCAAGTGCTTGAGGACTTGGGTGGACTGTTGATCATGAAGTTGGGCTCAATTGGTCTGTCCATATACTCATCTGACCCACTTGGATTTGGACTCTGTCGGATTGGGCCGGCCCAAGGCTTGGACCTGACCCATTTCATATTTAGCCCCTTCAAGAGATATGGTGAGTTTGGATATGAGAGGTGGGTTTGCATCTATCATTTGAAATTTGGGGCTAAAACGTAATTTTTTTTAAACTTTTTTTGTTTCAAATGTGACAGTAAGGGTAAAATTGATACAATTTCAAAAATTTTGGAGGTAAAATTGAAATTATTGAAAGTTTACGGGTGTCATTGAAAATCGAGGCAAAATATAAGAGTAAAAATTAAATTTCTCTTCAAAAAACTCTTATCACTTGAATGACACACATATTATGATATTAATTTTTTTTATCACTTATTTTTATTTTTATTTTCTTGAATTACACTCTTGTTGTATGTGTTAACCGTTAATATATATATATATAGTGGTCTTAAATAAATAAAATACCTCGCAAGAAATCCTATTGATAGGGTATGCCAAAAGTTCAAGCATGTCACTGAAGCCATTTTGGAGGGTCCCGTCGTCCTCCAATGCGTCTAGCTGTGCCTGAGTAGTTTACAAAAATAGCCTTAATTAGTACACCACACCGCACAACAAATATTACTTTCATGCAATAAAAAAAAATGTTAGTTATATTTAAAAACGTTTGTAGTTTTATTAAATATTTATTTTAATTTCTCTACTTTCAAATTGTAATGTTATATTGCCTTCTATTTATAATTAATGACTGATGGAAATTACAATTGATGAAATCAAAGTGAAATTTTAATAAAAAATATGAAGACTTAATTCAAATATTTGATGAAAGTATAAGTGTGATAATTGTAAACTTTTTTATGTTAGTTGGATAGAAATGTTACATTGTAATTAACTTGACTTAAAGTGTAATGAGTTGATTCTCATGATTGAAAATAAAGAGGTCAAAGTGAGATTTTAGTGAAAATGAAGGAGTTACACTTATCACCCTTGTACTTTTTTCAAAATTTCACTTTGGTCTTTTCATTTTTAATTATAACAATCGATAATTTATATTTTAAGTAAAATGTCACACTTCTATCCATTTGTCATAAATAAGGCTGACGGAACTTGCCATGCAAATCATAGCATTATTTTACCTATCTCATTAAAAAATTTATTCTCTTACCAAAATCTCACTCCAATCCTTCCGCTTTCATCAAAATTTTACTTTGATCGCTCCTCTAATGTTTGTCAGTCTAATTAAACATAACTGGACATAACAGTAGTATTGTTGCTTGACTTAAAGTATAAAAATTGACTGTTACAATTAAAAGTTGAGAGACTAAAATAATGTTTTGTTGAAAGTTTAATTGGAACACCAAAAATAAAATAAAATGTGGAGAAAATTTTATTTTACCCCAAACTATCACTTAAAAATCAATTCAAACCATGTTCTTTTAGTAATATCAATTTTACACCTAAACTATTCGATTTTGTATTAATTTTATTTAAGGATCTAATTGATATTTTAGATATAGTTTGGGGGATAAAATGAAGGTGCAAACGAAACTTTTCTACCACATCAACAACTTTTACTTGATTATAAACGGTAGCTAATGGCATGGGTAAATCGATCAAAAATCACATAGCTTGTATAAAATTAATATTATTAAAGAATATAAATTGAATTGATTT
This sequence comes from Camellia japonica, assembly GCA_030407325.1. Classification (NCBI taxonomy): domain Eukaryota; kingdom Viridiplantae; phylum Streptophyta; class Magnoliopsida; order Ericales; family Theaceae; genus Camellia; species Camellia japonica. The sequence goes on from JAPPVO010000017.1 coordinate 167,932,580, forward strand.
TTGAGTAATAGTTTGGCGGATAAAATGAAATTTCTTCTAAAATGCGCAACCAAATGCTTGGACTGCTGGACATAAAAGAACTAATAAGTTTCACATAGTAATCAAAAAGAGAGTTTAAATTCTTACTGAAACAAGAGGAAGGCCAAGACCAGGAATGGGAAGGGTGGCACGGTGCATGATGTCCTCAATGATATAAATGAGTGGTTTGACATCGACTTCACGGGGAACATGGGTTGTTTGAATTTGCTTCATCATCGCGTTGTCATCTGATGTCCAGAACATGTGTCTGTCGCCCCTAGCCTGGTGCACCCTACCTTCCGCCGGTACAATTGCATCAGACATGGAAGAGATATATGTTAAGCTCTGTGATGGAAAATATAAGATACAAAGAAGAGAATGATAGTTTGTGGTGGTTTGAGTTTGGTGTCACTACTAGTCTTTTATAGTTAGTTAAAAAGGATAGTGACGGTTGAAAGGCCCCAAGTGAACAAGTACCTTGCTTCCAAGTCCAGAAATTGGAGAAGGGATTTAAAAAAGGAAATAAAAAAAAAAAAGGTAAAATATAATAAAAAATATATAGGTAGCGTTTGGTAGAGTTTTGTAATGTGATTTGAGAGTATGAGTTATATTTTGAGTTTGTGTGTTGTGGAATTATGATTTGAGTGTAGAAAATTTGTTTGGTAAAGAGTTTTGAAAATAGTTTTGGAAAAGAGGTTTGATTTGAGTGGAGAATTGTTGATGTGACATTTGATATGTGATACAAAAATTTACAACTCATAACTAAACATACAACTCAAAATTATTTTAAAACACATAAAAAATTTAAAAAATTTCAGAAAATATTTTTCATGATTATATAAATCAATTGCAAAAAAAAAAAAAAATTCACTGTTTCGGACAGCCGGCCGGTCAACCGGCCGGACGACCGGCCGGACATCCCGCGCGCCCTCTGCTGTCACAGAATGGTATGACATATAGACAGAGCTCTTGGCAGAACTCTCGGCAGAGTTTTGGAATTAGTTTTCAACACTCTTACCAAACACCATGCTCAAACTCAAGTGTTGAAAACTACTTTCAGAGCACAAACAAACAGACCCATATATTTCATCTAGTTTCATAAAAGTAAAATCTTTATAGCAAAAATCATTTGAAGACTAATTTCTATCGTTGCAACAGTTGCATTTATTCTGAAAAGTAATAATAATAAAAAAAAGCTTTTAATAACAAAATTTTGAAAATGTTGCTAACGAATGTATCTTTAGAGACAAAATAAAAAAATTTATTTTTGTAGACAAAAATTTTGACCCCAAAACCAAAAGCATAATATAATTCATCAATAAATATTTAATTTCACTGCTAACACATTTGGAAACAAAAATATTTCATCACTGAAAAGTCATTTAGTTTAAAAGCTTAATTTGTTGTAGTTTCAACTAGAATATACAAAATTTAATATAGAACTAGTAGTTGACCCATACAATACATAGAAATTTATTTTTAAAATAGAAAATTGATTTTGAGTCTTAATGTTTTATGTGTAGAAAATTTAAACAATTAAAAGTCAAATACAAATAGATTTGCTAATGGCTGATGAAAATTTTTGTCACTATGTGTGTGACCCTATGTAAAAAGCTCATAAAAATAATTTCTTTCAAAGTTAAAAAAAGAAAGAAAGAAGAAGGTGTATTCTCAACCTGAAATCAAATCCTCATTTGCGTTAATCAAATTTATCAAAAATCATAGATTCCACTTGTATCAAAATATATTTTCTAAAAAAAAAACAATAAAAAAAATGAAAAAATTTATAATATATAAATTATGGCTTGTTTATATGGTGTATTATTTTGGTTATTAATTGAAAATGTGTTTGCTAATTTCTTTTGTTTTTTATTGTGTCTAAAGCGGTGCATTGGGTCTTTAATTATGTTTCAAACGGTGTTTGATTATGATCTATTATAATATTTTCATATAACAATATTTAAGTATTTTATTATACGAAAAAAGTGCTTAAGGTGGGTTGACTCAAAAGTAGGATTTATGCTTATATTTGTAAAATTGTAAGAATTATTCACATTGATGCATAAAAAATTACAAATTCAAATCATAAACAATATCCTCAAAAGTAATTAGGCACAAAATCTCTATGATCTTAATAATTTCAGTTCTCGAAGGGGTTTTAATTAATTATGTGATACATCATAATAACCGCAAATTTTTTATTCCAACAAAATTATTTTGCATATCTTTTTTGACAGAACTCATGAAGGTGGATTAACAGTAATACTATAAATTTAAAATTTTTATTTAAAAATTATTCTAGAAACATCATTATGTACCTTAAATATACACAATCATTTTTGATAAATCATTATTCTTTAAAATAATACACCATACTATTTATCATTTGGCTTTTGTCAATTTATCTTCTAAAAACTTAACAAAAAAGTATTGAAATATATTATTTTAATCAATCAATATCAAATTGGATACTACACGTGTATGTAAATCACTTTTAAAAATATGAGGTCTGACATAAAATCACAATAGAATTAACTTTAATTAATATAATGATATTTTATATTATGATGTATGTTACAAAAAAATAATATTAATTTTAATTTTAATAATCTTAGCCTTATCGTTCTATAAAAGTGTTATTTGAATACTTATATATAATAAATTTAGTTAAATTATTTATTTATTTTGATAATTTTAGTTATATTATGCTATAAAAGTGTAATTATTATATAATGATTTTATATGATATATATTAAATTATAACATAGTAAAATAAATACTAATTTTTATATTAAAAATGATAGTTAAATTAAAAAAAGAATTAGTAATATAAAACAAAAAGTAATTATAATTATTTTATTTTAATTTTAATTTTATTTTATATTTATTTGGAAAATAAAAATATGTAGAAATAGAACTACACAAAATTTATTTAAAAAATTAAATAAATGTGATTGGATTAAGAAGAAAATATATAAACTAATTATGTAGAGTATTGATTTTTTATTTAATATTCTTTTTGAATTATTCATACATATTGTATATAGGTGAGCCTCAGGTTCTTCAGGGTCAAGTAGAAGTTTTCTTTTCTTCTATTGTTGTTGCTTACCCTTAAGAATGTTCAAAGTTGAGCTCTCTGAGGAGAGTCTTCCTGTAGAGCTCCTGCACCAAGAAAAGAAGTCATATGTAAATGAACAAGGCATTATAGAAGGAAAGAGAAAGGGAAAACAAGAAGGCATACCCTTCTTCGAAGTAGTCCTGGTAACCTTGGAAGGAGGGGCTGAGACAGCAGGAGCAGTCTTTGTGGTAGCAGGAGTAGGAGCTGAGATAGTAGTAGTGGAAAAAGTGATGGTGATTTCAGCACCCTTGGGCTTGGTTTGAGAGGGTACAACCAGCCCTACCAATAGATCTTGGGGATGGCTAGGAGTACTTCTATGTTAGCTGTCCATCAGTTTTGGTACCTCTTCAGTGCAGTGCTTTGGGAATGAAGAGGGTGAATTGAAATTTGATCAGGTCCTGTATTAACTTGGAGGTTGCCTCCTCTAGCCTAGTTCTTGGAACTTTCAACTATCTACTTGCAAGATTTGGGTTAGTTTGGCTACAGAGAGGGATAAGAATCCCCTGAGTAAGCCCAAACTGCCTAGCAAATTGAGCGGGACAATAGGCTTCAACTACGCACTTATAAGCTCGAGGGTGCAAAGTGCCAACAAAGAGCTCCCTTGGAGCTAAGACAGAGGCCCACATATCCCTGTGTTGAGGTTGGGAGCAGGTTTTGTCAGCCAAAAAGGTCCTCAACCATGTTGGCCCTATGTTAGCCGCAAACGCAAATGGGCAGAAGAAAGAGGTAAGGGGAGAAACTAGGAGTTGGTGGAAGAAAGTGAAGTAATAAGCAAAACTGGAAGAGTAAAGTGAAACTCTAGCATATTTTACTCCATAAGTAGTAGCGTCTGGTACCAAAAATCTCAGACACTTGGAGTGTAAAGTAGTGAAGTAAGCAAAAAGCCAAAGTTGCAATATCCAAAGTGGCCCTCCTTAGTTGGCATCCAAAAGTTTCTCACAAAATTGAGAACAGGCTTTATATACATCGCCCAAAACATATAGAGCTAAGGCTATCTTCTTTCCCGAAGCCAGAGCCTTGGCAGAAGGGGAAAACTTAGGCATAATCCTCTGAAAAGAAGTGCAAAATAGAAATTTGCAAAGCCAATATAAGAGAAAAGAGAAAAACTCTCAGTCTGATACAAGGCCTTCTCTCTTGTTTTCAAAATTTGCAAAATCACTAAAAGAGGAGTTTAGTGAGGAAATAAAAAAATGCACAGTAAGGTCAGGGTAATCAGGACTGAAAAGAGTGCCAATGGGTGATAGCCCTAGGAGATGGCATATATCAAGAACAGTAGGGGCCATCATGCCACATCGAAATTGAAAAAAATTGAAGGATGGACTCTAATAACAGAGTGCAGTAGGTATCAGGAAAGGGTCTTCAAAAATAGGAAACCTACTAGTCGAAGAGCGTTGAGAAGGCAGAGTTCTTAAAGGTCCAACATCTTAGCAGGGGCAACTTAATCATACCATTCCTCCCATTCTGGTCTCAATGTAGGCCAGCAACGATGGGGACGGTTTATTCTCCAGCTTCCCCAGTCAAGGCCACCATCATAAAGGAGGCAGTGATCTTCTAGACACGAGTATAGGGCAGGAAGCTAAATAGGGGCATCCCTGAAAATGGGTCCAAGCACAAACTCCCCTTGAGCATGGTGACAGGGAATAAGAATACGTCCATCAACGGTGCTTCGTTCACCAGCTCTGTACTTCTCACATTCTTCATTAATGATCCTCTTCAAAGCTATAGACGGGCTCACACGCTTAACAACTGGTACTTTTAGAGAGGAAGAAGCCATTGGTGAAAGGACGAAGGGGAAACAAAGAGTTTGAGTATGAAAAGAGTAGAAAATTGCAGTAAAGAGCAGTATGAGTGAAAGGGTTTGTTTTTGGACGAGTGAGTAGGTTAAAAATGTGAGAAGAAAGGGTTTTAAAGCTTTCTGTCCAAAGTACCCAATCAACCTAATGAGTCAAGCAAACCCGAAATAAATTATTTGATGGATTTTTGACTAATGTGGAATTAAAACTTTAGTTTTAGAACACAAGGGGTCCCAAGCCACAGTCTCTTTCAAAGAGTAAGTTTGGGAGGGAAATTTATTTCAAAGATTCAGCTCGGCTTCGAAAACCTATAGTTGGCTTCAAAGCCATTTTATGCCTTAAACAAAATTATAGTTAAGGTTTGTTTTCTTCGAAGGCCTTATAAGCATACTCCTAGATTGTCTTTGCAAGGTAATGTCCTTCGAAAGAGTCTTTAGGATGCTTATCTTGGTTAGAGTTGTGAATTCTGAAATAAGTAAGCATTTCGAAGCAAGATCGGTTAATTTGAAGCTGTGATTTGTACATGTTAGGTTAACCAGATGATTGGAGCATGAAAACCTTAAGTCAAATATGGACGCTCCTATGAGAAAATCCATCATTCGAAGCACTTATAGCCAGGCATCAAATAAAGTTGGTTGCTTCGAAGCTGTGATTCACAGATTATACAGATAGAGTAAGGCATTAGCCATATTCGTTATGCAATCGATCATATAATTGGAATATAAAACCAGATCATGACAGATGATATTTGAAGAGCTCAGTTTTATTGATATGCAATATTTACATTGGGAACACCTACTTGGTTACATTCTCAATTTCATAAAAGTAAGAAATGGACAAAGTCACAAGATCATGGAACTTTGTCCAGCAAAATTCAATAAATACATACTCTTTTCTTAACCTATCTAAATTTGGTTTATCTAACTGATGAGCCCTTAGTTGGAAGAAGAGATGCTAGGCCTTCAATTCAAATTCTGTTTTGCCTTATCTGTTTCATCCATTCTTCCTTCCTCGTGTGCATCGCCCATAATGGCATCTTCTCCATACTCTAAATCTTGGTTCTTAAAGTCTTCATATTCTTCAAGAAGATTCTCTGCTTCATACTGGATTTGAATACGAGCGGCAGAAGCGTTCTCCAATAACTCATTGGTAATGGAAGCATTTGTATGCCAGTTGAGTAGAAGAGGAAGCTGATCCAAGAAAGTATAAAGTTTTGCCTGGGCTATAGGTTTAAGGATGTGGCTTTGAGAGATAATATAACAAGACCACAATAAGTTTCTGTGAGGAATATCATCTCGAAGGACCTCAAAGGATAAATGGAAGAAAGCGACAAGCAGAGTATGGGCTCTATACTGTTGGTTAGTAGTAGGAAGAACTGAGGCTTGGTAGGGAGCAAAATGCTGGCTCTCGAAGAGGGTGAGTTTCAGTTCTTCAAACCAGTTAGGCTTGGAAGACAAGGAAGGAGCAGTTGGGTCATCTCCAAATGAAAGTGGGAACTCAGGCTTGTTCACACATTCTAGCCAGCCAGAGGAGCAAAGTTTTACTTTTTTGGCTAAGAGTGAGGGACTAATTCCTAAGGATTCAACATGGTGTGGAGTATTTTGCACTATTCTGGATGGCAATGTGGAAATATACTATGCCGAAAGCAAGTTGTCCTCAAGACTGCGAAGATGGTCGAGGGAGACGTATGGATATACTACGGAGCTGCGTATGGAGGGATGGATTGCAATGGGGTCATCAAATTCAGGGAATCGATGATGGATTTGCTCTCTTGTTTGAGGTTGGGTGGGTGTATGCCAAGTTCCCAAGCTAGTGCTGTTAGAGGAAGAGAAGGCAGCTTCATCCCATGCAGAAAGTTTGGAGGCAAAGGAGGAGCTTCCAAGATCCAGTTTTGCAAGTTCTTGGTCCAAAGGTTTGTAGTTGGCAGATTCCTAGTCCAAAGGTTGATATTTTGCGAAAGCATCCATAACTTGAATAAATTGAGGCAAATAAGCGTGGCCAACAAATGCATGAAGGTTCTTTCGAGGATGAACATCATTGTCTAATACCTCTTTGCATGTACGATTGATGAAAAAAGAGGCTTGTTTGGCCATGGGAACTGTGTCAGCCCTTTCGAATACTCAGATAGTGGAAAATGTTCAAGCACAAGAAAGAATTTAATACAGATCAAGTGCTGCATTTATGGAAAATGGTTGCATTTCTAAGAAGATGCAAAGTCCATGCACGTCCTAGGTCATGGACAAAGTGCAATGAGTCCACTAATATCACCAAGTATTGGGTATATTAGTGCGGGGGGTAATGTTGGCTACATATTTTTTAAAATCCAATCGCAGATTGACACGTGGTACATGAAGGGAAATTTAGGGAGTTAATACAAGTCTCCAGTCAAAGACAGACACGTGGCAAGTCATATTGGTTATTATAGATCTGCGTAGTACTGAAATAGCTAGAAGGTGCAAGATAACGTGGCCTAACTATTACTCACAAATTCAAATTCAAATTCAAATTCAAGAGGGAAGCCCAACTGCAAGAATGACGTAATGGGACTGACTGTGAGAGAGCATGATCAGTAATCATGGGAGGACATTTCGACGATTGGAAGCCCACTTCGACGATTACCCTTAAAGAGTATAAATAGCAGGGAAGGCCCCAAATTAAGGGATAGGGACTCAGATCCAGAAACTAGTCATTTACTTTATATTTCTTTCTAGTTTTACATTTCCAGTTCTTTACATTTTAGCACTTCAATTCCTGTACTGCACTTCATTTCGTAGGAGTAGTTTCAAGTAGTCGTTGCTGTAAACCTTTTCAAGGCTGGATCATTTCATTGTAAGTTCCTATTTACTCAATGAAAATAAGTTTCTGAATTCCTAAAACAAGCCACCAGTAAAAGTCCTCTTCATTGAGGCTGAAAGAACTTCAACACAATCGTTTGATAATTGGTTGGCAATTAAAATTTTGCAAGGACTGATTGATCCTTGTTGGCACGCTTAAATTTACACTATTAACCTTTGAAAGCCAAAAAAGCCAACAGATATATACTAATTCACCTTTTTGTTAGGTATGTAAAAGATAAAAGATATCCACTTAATATATATTATGATTTCTCATTAATCAAGAATATTACAGAGATAATTTGATATAATATTTAAGAAGTGTCGAATAATTTTCGATATAAAAAGAACAATAGGAGTTAGCTTAAAGAAGTGAGTTAGGTTTTGGGTTTTGGGCATTAGACATGGTGAGCAAAGGTGGGATGTTTAGGTTTGCTGATAGAGTAAACAAGTTGCTCATGATGATTCCTTTCACAATGTTTGTTCTCAATAGTGTCATTAGGGGTGTAAATCTGACCCGGCCTGGCCTATGTCGGGCCTCGTTGGCTCCTACCAAAATTTGGGCTGGCCGGCTCATGGGCCAAAAAATTGGGCCTAGGCTCTGGGAGTATTTGGGCCTTGAGTGGATCAGATCGATGGGCATGGGCTTGGCCTCGGGCTTGGGTGAGCCTGATTATTTTTTTTTTTTAAAAATTCTACTAAAATTTTATTATTTTCCACTAAAAAAAACATTGGGCCTCGAGCGGACGGGCCGGGCCTTGAATGGGCCAATGGGATGGGCCACTGGCCGAGCTTCAAAATGATGGCCCAGGCTTAGGGGCTTGGGCTGGGCTCGGGATCGAGCCCAAACAAGCTCAAACGGGCTGGGCCCACCCTGGACCATAGACAAGCTTCAAGCCACCCATGGGCCACAAGCCATTTTTGTACTCCTAGTTGTTATCAATGCATATGGAAGTTAAAGTGTTTTACATTCTCTCTCCATTGATGTGGTGAATAAAGTACAAAAATTTTACACTATGTTAAGATCGTGAGGTGATAGAAAAATAAAAAAAATCATTATAATTTTTGATTGTCTTATTTAGATGAGTAACAAAAGAAAATATGTGCAATAAAGATATAGGCGGAATTTTTTCTTTCTTTCTTTGTATTTTGATAAGTAATCTTGATATTATAAGAAATATTCAATCAATCAATTAAGTAATTTCCTTTCAAATTTCACAAATTTGGACAAGAAATAAAAGTTTCATAATAATAAATTTCTCTCTCTTCCTCTCTTGTTATCATTTTTCATCAAAACACTCAATTTGGACTCTCACACAAGTAAAGCGTTAAGATCTTGTTGCAATAGCCTAAGTTGTGTTGGAGAAATTCTTGGGTGCATATAGGGTAGGTGTCATGTGGTACCTTTCTCTTTTCTCATTAGTTGAGAGAGTTGGGCTATATTTATGTGTTAGGTGATGGAGAGACAACAAGGGAGACCATGGTGTTTGTGATTGGTTGAAAGCACCTAGGTGTAGATAGGGTAGGTGCGATGTGGTACATTTCTCTTCTCTCATTAGTTAAGAGAGTTGGGATTACATTTATGTGTTGGGTGATGGAGAGACAACATGGGAAGCCATGGTGTTTGTGATTGGTTGAAGGCACCATGTGGCATGCCACATGGTGCCCTATCTGCACCCAACAATTTTTCCGTTCGTTTGTGTTTATGTGATTGTTTATACCTAACAATAAAACACAAGAATCTATGGAAAAAGTAAGCATTTAAAAAAATTATTTGAAAATAAAATAATCAAGATCCTCTCCTTCATTTCTCTCCTTAACTCCCTCCTTGCTAGGCCATTGGGCCCACTTTAAATCCGATTTTGATGATCCGAACCGTTCACATTTTAAGATTTGTTGATTATATCATACCTGTTAAAAATTAAGTTGATCGGATATCAGAAACTACATGTTCAGATCATCGAACTACAAACCATTTTTTTAAAAAATTTAATAAATAATTTTCCAAACACATGCTTTCTGATATCCGATCAATTTGATTTTTTATAACTATGATATACTCAATAAATCTTAAAATGTGAACGATTCAGATCATCAAAATCGGATCCAAAAGTGGGCCCAATGGCCTAGCAAGGAGGGAGTTAAGGAGAGAGATGAAAAAGAGGATCTTGATTCGGAGGCATACGTCCCTCGTCAAGTTTACAAAATTTATATTTTACCTATAATTTTAATAAATTATTCATTTTGCTCACTTTAAAATTATATATTTCCCTTAAATCTTTAATAACTTTTTTTTTTTTTTTGAAAATAATCGGCAATTTACTTTTTAAATATTTATTTTCATTTAGTTGTTGAAAAATTCCCAACCTATCTTTTTATTTGGATTATTCTTTCATTTTTTTCATTCATATAATTACAAGTTATTGATAAAAATAGAATTAAGTGTTATATATATACTAGTGTATGCCCGTGCCTAAAGGCACGGTGTAAATAATGTTCTGTTTGAATAATTTTCATTTATCATTCTCTCTTAAGCTAAGGAACATTGAGAATCAAGTATACCTAAAGTTCTGTTTTCCCATGACATACAAAAAATGAATAGATAACATACATTTTATCAAGAGGATCCCCTTTATTATAAACACAACTTCAAATAAGAGGAACAACAAAATGGTGTTCTCCCTTTGGAGCACACCATGCTAATACAAAAATGGTATTCTTGATCAAAATCTAAATAACAAACACCTCCAAATGTCTACCTCTAAATAACCAAACCAACTCTATATAAGTTTACACAGCATCAACTTGTAAATAATCTTTAACTTTATACAACGTCAATCATTTTCAAAGTTTGTTAACGATGAAACCAAAAATAGTGTAAATTCTGCTCTCGAGATTGCCACTCTTCCAACACTCATCAATCAAAGAAGTGCACGTTTAGTTTACACAACAATAAATACAAAATCATTAAAGAGATAAGAAAAAATTAAGCTTAAAAAAATGTAGACCTGTAAAAAGGGAGTCAATATCGCCATTTGCTTCTAGTCTTCATCCACCTGTAAAATACAGAAAAAAAAGCCAATATAATAATTAAAAGAGACTACCCAATTCAAAACAAACACATGTATTGTCACACTAATGAAAGGTTTTTTTCATAGACCACCCAATTCAAACTAAACACAAACATTGTTGCGAAATAATAATTGGTTACCCAATACAAACACTATGAACAAACACAACACATTGTCAACACATATAAAAATTAATGACTGATAAAACATTAATTTACACAAATCAATCAATATTTTCTTTGGGTTTTATTTTTTTTCAATTTTTTCTTTTTGGAATTTCCTTTAATTGATCACATAAGGTTAGAGGAAAAATTTAAGAAAGAATTTAATAAAATAAAATTCAGAAAGCAAACTCTTCGTTGGGTAATTTAACAACAAACTCTAACTAACTTAATTCCCCCATCATTTACAAATCAACACAACGTCCTCCATTTATTTTGTCCAAAAGCCCAAAGCCATTTACTATATCAGTTTAGTCCCATCAATTTTGTGTATGTAACCACCCTCCATCACCTTCTTCAATCTTCACCTACACCCATTCAGATTCATTTTGCTTCCAACCTTAAATACATTTTGAATATTTGTTAAGCAATACATGACCATAAGTAAAACTCAAAACTCAAATAAAATAACAACTCCTCCCAGCCTTGATTCAAATTAAGAAACAAACATATAAGATTTATAATGTTCACTAAAATGATCATTCTGTTTAATCAAAAACAGAAACAGCCAAGTGATATTAGATTTTGGTAACCACCATTAAGAAAACATTATACTATTTACCTCAATCTATCAAACATCTAGATTATCATAACAGAAAATGGAATAAACAAACAACCATTGTCTATTTAATAAAACACAGAACCAGTCAAGTGATATTATACTTTGGTAACCACCATTAAGAAATCATTATATGTCTTTAATCAAAAAAAATGTAACTAAAAAAAAAAAATTACAACAGGAATCATTGCAACACTGTAAAATGGTCATTCTATTTAATCAAAAACAGAATCAGCCAAGTGATATTATATTTTGGTAACCACCATTAAGAAATCATTATACTATTTACCCCAATCTATCAAACATCTAGATTATCATAACAGAAAATGGCATAGGCAAACAATCGTTGTCTATTTAATCAAAAACAGAACCAGCCAAGTGATATTCTATCTAAGTCATTTTTGGTCTAAAATAACCTGTTTGAATATCAAGCCAACAATTATGAAGGGGAGAGGCAGAAATCAACACAACAATTCTGAACCGGGAAAAAGACTGAAACAATTAGCAATCTTACCAAAACAGAAAATGGCATAAGCAAACAACCATTGTCTATTTAATCAAAAACAAAACCAGCCAAGTGATATTTTATTTTGGTAACCACCACTAAGAAATCATTAGTAAGAAATACAAAACCCAACCTAGAAAGCGGATCATTAGATTCATCCTTTCCCTATACAATTCACGATCAAAATCAAAATTCACGTGAAGACCTCTATTTGAGAACAAATTCAAAGCATAAGAACTATGAAAATCGAATTGAAAAATACCTAAAGATGCAAATCCAACCTATCAAACATCTAGATTACTTGAAATGTACCTGCTTTATCAATCACTTCAATAATTAATTAGTAGTAGTGATATGAAGCATCAATAAGTCACTATATCAAGATACAAAGTAACAACAAATTGTATTCGTATTAGGAGTATCAACTAATAAAACCAAATGACACCTAACAAAGTGAAACATCTAATTTGGGGGGGGGGGGGGGGGGGGGATATAAAATCAACAACTAACATAAACAATTTGTTTCAGTGGCACTCAAATATTGTTCTTTTCATGGGTGATGTTACTCAGCCCCCAAACTTGGCCATAGTAACAGAATATCTATCTACTATTTTATATTGTTTCTTTTAATTCCCTTAGAATCAATATGGGAATTAAATATTATTGCAGAGGCCGTTTATATAGGCTTTTGCATAAAGCTGGTGCAAGAGAAGTATTGGATGAAAGATTTGTATTGTTTCTTTTAATTCCCTTAGCATCAATATGGGAAAAAGATATTATTGCAGAGGTACGGCTTATGACATGGTATGCATTTGAATGTTGTTGTAACATACATGCTTGCTTGCACATGTAATGTATGGTGTTTTTTTTTTCCTCCCCTATGCACATCTTCCTGTCGCATCAAAATGATAAAGGAGGCATTCAACAATGTTTTATTTTTTTTTCTTTTCATTGTCTTAATTGACAGAATAGCAGTTTAATTGCATGGACATGGACTTCACACCCACTTAAAAATTATTAACATGACTCTGAAAAAAAGGGAGTTGCTATGACTGTGAAAAAACCAAATTAATGGCTGAATATTGGAAGTAAATAACCATAAGCACAGAGCCAACACACTGAAAATGCAGTTAATATCCGACAGCAGGAATTCAAAAAATCTATAGCATGGGCCCAACACACTAAGAGAAAGGAGGAGAGACAAAAATTGGTAAAAAACATAGCAAAGCAATAATTGATTTTGGTGATAAAAAACAGAGCAGCCGAAGTGACTATATCATGGGGGTTGCTGCCACAAAGAGAAGGCAAAAGAGGGACTATAATTGACCCTGGTAGGCGAAGATGGCAGGTTTCCTCAAGCAACATTTGAGATAGTGAGAGATTCATCTAGTTCAGGAGTGGCTAGTGTGATGTTGAGTTTGAGCCAAATAAAGATTATATATTGTTTTGGTGTATGTCAGACACCAAATAAATTATATACCTAGACAAACATCTTGACAGTAAACACATTGAGCAGAATTTTTGTCTCTCATAATATATATGCATGCTCACATATCATCATCTGGACCAACTATTCAATTAATGAGAAATATTCATGAAATGATAAAAATTGAATGTGAGCATGAAATGATAAAAATTCACTTAATTGAATATTCATCTAATGATAAAAATTGTCTCTCATAACATCTAAATTCATGCTCACATCCATATATATTATTGGAAAAACATATTGAGCAGAATTTTTGTAAAAACATAAAAATTGTCTCTCATAACAGTAAACACATTGAGCAGAATTTTTGTCTCTCATCACTAATTTAAACAGTTGACAGTAATAAAAAATAGAATTTTTAATTATAGAATAAAAACATTGAGAAGAATTTTTGGTGATTTTGGTGATAAAAAACAGAGCCAACTGATTTTGGTGATAAAAAACATAGCCTTTGCAACTACTCTTTAACAAAAGAAAAAAACTGTTTTTTAACAAAGCAACAAAGAGATAAAAAAACAAAGCAGTTGGCTTAATATCAACTATTTTTTCTTTAACAAAGCAACTATTTTCTTTAACAAAGCAGCCATGATATAGTCTAAACCATAGCAACCATGGTATAGTCACTTTGTTAACAGAGCAACAATATTTTCTTTAACAAAGCAACTATTTTCTTTAACAAAACAGAGCAGTTGGCTCAATAACAAAAGAAAAAAATTCACCCGAGAGCAGCAGTTGGCTCAATATCAAAGCAAAGCAATAACAAAAGAAATAACAAAAGCTGAGAGAGAAAAAGAGTGATGTCGAGCAGCCAAACGTTACCAAAGCATTGAGCAGCCGAGCAGAAAAAAAACAGCCGAAGTGAATAAACTAACCGAGCAGCCGAAGTGAATAGCTGAGCAGCCAAAGTGATGTCACAGCCGGAGTGAACAACGGTGAGAGTGGTCAGAGTGATCCACAGAAGCTCTGATGAAGGCAAAAGCTGAGAGAGGAAAAAAAAAAATTCAAGAAGAAGAACAATTACCCGAATCAATGAGAGAATACTAAAGTCATGTTTTCAATTCAGATAAAAATGAGAGAATACTGAAGTCATGTTTTCAATTACCTGAATACAAAATCCAAATATTGGTCTGTGCAGAATTTGTCTGAATATAAATACTATAGATTTGTCTGAATTTCTTTGCAGAATTGGTTAAAGTCTGTGCAGAATTTCTTTTCCATATATCTATATCATCCAAATCTGTTGCATGGTGTATCATTCAAATATCATTCAAAAATTCACTTAATTGAATATTCATCTAATGATAAAAATTGTCTCTCATAACATCTAAATTCATGCTCACATCCATATATATTATTGGAAAAACATATTGAGCAGAATTTTTGGAAAAACATAAAAATTGTCTCTCATAACAGTAAACATAAAACGTAAAACATACCTCCTCGTAATCATAATCTCGGTCACTTCCTTCCCACGGATACCGTGATTGCAAGACAATGCCTTCCCCTTCTTCATCCTCACCTACACAATTTAGAGGATGAAAAATAAGGTTATTTCTAGAACAATGTCTGACACAATTGAAGTAGAATAATATGCTATAAACACAAATGCATATCAGTCCAACACCTTAAATACATCTAAGTAACTCTTATCCAGCAGTCGAACATCAAATTCTTCAGAGAACACATCACGGGAATCATGGAGAAGTTTCTTGAGTGTTCTGGCAGACATCCCACCTCTAAATCCCCACAAGAAAACCAAATCCTTACTGTCAACTTTTCTTCTGTTGTCTGTCCAAACCGAGGCATCCTCATCAATAGTGTGGTCTTGGGAACTTGTGGAGCAAGGATTGAAAATGTTTGTATAGTCTTCAAGTACAGAAGGCAAATGGCCATTTTCATCCTCGTGAGTTACAGGGGCAATTTTCAGAATAGTGCACAGTTTAGCAAACAATTTACTTATCCTCAGAACATCATGGCCATGGATATTGCTCTCGCTTGCATCATCTGAAAGATTGAAACTTGGCCAGTTAATGGAACATTAAATTACTGTTTACCTCGTGAAACATCAGATACAATTAATTAGCAGCAATTTCAATTCTCCAAAGATGACAGAAACTATATTGGCAAATACCCTGGTTTTCCATGTCATTGAGAGAACCAATCATGAAGGCATTTTCCAATCAATATACTACTTAAAACAGATCATGCTGTGAGCATGAGAGGCAAGTATGTAAGAGTGACTTGCCTTGGTGAGAAATCTTCATATCAATAGGCGCAAAGAACCGTCTTTTTAAATACGAAATAGCTGCAGGTAAGTTGGTCACCTTTTTCATAAGGCCAATTTCCTTCATCAGATGGCTGACATCAAGTATGTGGGGGGAAAACCAAACGCACAGAACACCTGAACTCATCCATGCTAGAAGGTAGTGAGGAAAGGAATTTTGAATAAATGAATGTAAAATCTGCACCAAGGAAAAAATAGGAGTGGAAAATCAATAAATGTAAGGAAATAGGTTGGCCAGTATAGTTTAAATTGACTGAAAGCTGTTCATTCAAGAGACAGACCACTAAGTGAGTTGTGGGCAACAACAGGTTTCTGAGAAGTAGAAATCAAATCGATCACCTCTCGAAAGCCACGAACACGGTTATTTTGTTCATCTTCCAGATTTTGAAGCTCCCTCTATCAATTAAATAAAACTATGATTACATAGACCAATTGAAGGTTGAGCATGCATTATCACCAATGATTATGGTTTGCTGTATACCTCAAAAGTTTCCTTTTCATTTATATCCACACGGAGTTTACTGAATTTGAAATTCTGGAAAATGGGTAGACAAAAACACACTGCCAACCTAAAATTAATGGCATTAGGCATCTCTTTAGAAAGTGATTCATTAATTACTTAGCTCTCAATCTTATCCCAAAAACAAAAGATTACCGAGCTCAACTATGCCCTTATTATTGAGTTATGCAGCCTCCAACATAAGTAAGAGTGAATTTCGCAAACAATTGAAATTTGTCAAAATGAGCTAATTAAGAAACATTCAAATTCCCAGAAGCATTTGGAATGATATAGACCGATATATAAGTAAAGTGGAGTGTATTGAACTACAAATTGATAAATAAAATTGAACAAAAAGGTATGAGGGAGAGAGAGAGAGATTTATTGACCTGATCTCAAAATGGTGTCCAAAACCTTGAAAGCTTGTTCTTCAGTGAAAGGCCTAGTCTGAGTGGGGCCAGTGCAGACCTTGGCTTGAGCTTCCAACACGGTCTGATTGGGTTTTCGAAACTTGGAGCTCCGATGCGAAGTCGAAACTGCCAGATTTCGGAAATCGGATTCCGGAATCCCTAGTTGATCAATCGTGGCCGAATCAATCACAGATTTCGCAGTGAACCGAGCTTTCCGTCGAATCAAACGGTGGTGGTGGTTATCTTTTGGAGAGAAGTGAAGAGAGGTTTGGATCTTCGGTTGAGTGAAGTTTCGAGGATTGATGGGGGAGATGGTAGTTGAGTCCGAATTAAGCAGAGCTTTCATGGCGATTTCTGTGTCGCTCTCTGTGTTGCTCTCCGGCTATGGTGATGATAAGCAGCGACGAAGGACAAAGAGGGAGAAGCGGAAAGAAGAAGAACAGAGAGGGAGAAAGAGATAAAGAGAGAAGGCTGAGAGAGACGTCGGTAGGTGGAAGGCTGAGGGAGAGAGCCGTGGGTGAGAACAGAAAGGGAGAGAGAGACGTGGATAGGCGGAAGGCTGAGGGAGAGAGATATTTGAGCGGGAATATATCTCACATTTTCAAAAATCTTTGTCCTTTATTATGATCTGTACCGTTAATATATTCTTAGAAATGATCTCAGCCATTGGATCAAAATCTATCTCACATACATTTTGATACATTTTTCAAAAACCTTTAGGCCCCGTTTGTTTCACTGGATATAAAATGGAGGATATAATATGATGTGGGATTTAGTCAGGATATATAATGAATAGGATATAGGTATTGGATAGTATATCCCCCAAGTCCTGTTTGTTTCACTGGATATAAAATGGAGGATATAATATGCATGTTTGTTTTACAAAATATATTGTGGGATATAACAAGTAATTTCCAAGATTGCCCTCATAATATTATATTATATTAAATTAAATTAAATAATATTATATTATATTAAATTCAAAATTTATATTAAATTTATTATATTAAATTCAATTCAATAATATTATATTATATTAAATTCAAAATTTATATTAAATTATATTATATTAAATTAAATTCAATAATATTATATTAAATTAAATTATATTAAATTAAATAATATTATATTAAATTAAATTCGAAATTTGTATTAAATTATATTATATTAAATTAAATTAAATTAAATTAAATAATATTATATTATATTAAATTAAATTCGAAATTTGTATTAAATTATATTATATTATATTAAATTAAATTAAATAATATTATATTAAATTAAATTCAATAATATTTATATTTATATTATATTAAATTAAATTCGAGGGTATATTGGACTTTTTAACTCATATCCCATAGGAGGGGATATGATATAACATGGGGGGGCTGGGATTGTATATCCTCCAAATTTGGGGGATATACAATCCGAAGGTATATTATATCCCCTTCAAACAAAATTTGCAAACATGGGATATGTGGGTCCCATTGGATATCATATCCAATCCCAATCTTCATATCCTACAAACAAACAGGGCCTTATACCTTATTATATAGATATATATATATTAATGTAAGACCGACTGGACACCCTAGAACTTTGGTCGCATTGGCTACACCCAAGCAGCCAACTGATCCCTTCAAGTCTGTCAACTTTGCTAAACCACTGGGCCGATCTAACCATCCTATTTGGGCCTAGAACAACTCGAACAATGCTGCTCCTTCAACAACATTTGGGCTTGTCCCTTCCATTTAGAGCTATAATTAAATACAGTATAAAAAGATAACAACTATAACAATATTGTAAATTATTAAATGGATTTTAATTATTTTTTCATCTTCTATACATGAGACTCACTATATTCAATAAGTAATGAGGAGTCCTATTATTTTCTGGTTGTAATAGGTTTTATATTTGTTTTATTGTGTGTATGTATATTCACATATCATTTTCAAAAGAAAATGAATGTTTTGATCACTTCGCCGGATTTCAAGTCCCAATCTCAGTCATGAAGTAAGATCCAATTGACATGTTGACAACAAAGTTATATTCCTATTAGATGCGGGTTCATTGTTGTGACTTGATCTCTGTTGTTCCCTATTGTACCTTAAAACAACGTCGTTTTATATTAATTTTTTGAAAACTAGATTTTCATGACGTTTGTCTCTCTTCCTATCTCGTCTCCATGGCTTCCATCCCACAACAACAATCAACCTTGAACATCATCCACCACAAAACCACTCCAACGGTAGCCCACCACTAACAAGCCACATGGCCAACGCCAAACAAGGTGTCTGCTTAGAGGATTTGGATTTCATCCCTCTTCTACTCTTTTTCTCCATCTTGGATAAAGCCACATATTAATCCCTTCTATTCCTTTTTTTCTTCTCTCTCTCTCTCTAAAATATTAGATCAACTCCATTACCAATCACTTTCACAAGAGTCCATAAATCTGGCGAGCATCCCACCAATAAACCCACCACACCAAATTAATTTGCTAGAATGGTTGAACCCTGTCATAAACAAGCTTTTAGTTGTGCAATTTTGAGTTTTTATATTGTTATTATTTTTAAATCAAGTCACTGCAGTAATCCCACATCCTTCCTGCAGCAGGGAACATCATGGATTTTTTTTTTTTTAAATTATTGATGAATTTGTAGTATATAAGACAAGAATTCTTAGTTTGCATATGATTTGCAAGGTAGCCAACTGACCAAGGGAAAAGCACAAACAAAAGAGTCCTAGGCCTGCAAATTCAGATCCTGATTTTTGGCTCTAGAAAGTCTTCAATTATTTATTTATTTACTTATTATTTTTTTTCGAGGCATATAAAAACATTAGGTGGTGGGGCCACAGCCATTGGATAGTTCACACCTTCATTGAATTGTTGTCTAGTTGGTAAAATTATTGAGCACTATATGAAATTATTTGCATGATATTCTTGACCAATAAGAAATCGTAATATTTGTTTTTTAACTATCTAATAAATGTTAGTTAGTATGTTTTACTTGCAAAGTTTTTTACTCCTTGATTGGTTTGGAGTACTAAATAATTTCCCTTGCATAAATAATGTCACATGATATTCTGAGATTAGTGAATAATTACTCATTTGAATGAGCCTTTGGGATCCATTACAGGTCTACTTTGACGATTTGACTCGTTTATTTTGTAAGTACTCGTGTTTATATAGTCAATCAAAAAACTAGATTGATATGATAATTATAACTACATTATTTCAACTTGTTTTTCTTTCTTCAAAAGGTAGAGACGGTAATTATAAATTTGAAAAGGTTGTTCTTTTTTTTTGCAGGCAAATATGATGTAACAATGTTGGTACAATTAGCATATTAATTTATTTTTTTATGAATAATCTTTGCACAAAAACTTACAAAATTAACGAATCAAATCATTAGACTAGAACTTGGGGTGGCACTTGTTTGTAGATAGTCAATAACAAAAAAAAAAAAAAAGATTAAGTTGATAACTGTTACTAAAATAATATTAAAAATTATATACACTAGATTAGTGTTGAAGAAATCCTTAGACGAACTTGAGATAACATAACACAAATACAACAACCATCACACGATGCCCACTCCTACCACCAAGCATTCCACAAATCATTTCCTCCTGCACACTTAAAATGTTGTATCAAAAGATGATAAGTGCAATTTTATTATTAGAAAAAATTACAGGAAAATTTTCAAGGTTTGACTCTTATAATAAAATAAATCTCAAGTTTTTTATTTTGTTAATTTAAATCTTAAATTTTTTATTTGTTTTCAATCTAAATTATTTGTTTATTTTCGTTAAATAAACTTGATAGAAAAAATGTATTTTAGTCATTAAACTCAACGAAAAAAGTATTTTAGACATTTTATGTATACCTATATTGAGTTTAATAACTAAAATATTATTCCCGTCAATTTTAGACTAATGGTTTATATTGAAAACAAATCAAAATTTTAAGATTTATATTGATAAAATAAAAAATTCATGATTTATTTTGTTATAAGCGTCAAATTATGAGTTTTTTTTGTTGTTGTAATTTTTTCTATTATTTATTATGGGTATTTACGTGTAGGTCCTAATAAGTAGACTTATTGTCTAATAGGTCCTATGGGAAAAATTTGTCATAAAAAAATGTCACTAATCGTAAGTTTTAGCGACAATTTATAAAAATCATGACAAAAAAAAGTCACTAATTGTCAATTTTTAGCGACATATATAAAAAATTGTCACAAAAAAATATTTTTATCGACAATTTTACCAAGACTTATTTTCAATAGGATTTGATGGGAATTAAGTCCAACTATTAGGACCTACACTACAACATTTTCTTAATTTAGTGACATTTGAAAGTGCCACAAAACTATTCTTCTAATGATATTTTTTAGTCTTGTGGCATTTTGAACAAGTGTCATTTATACCCGTGCCACAGTAGATACTTGCAAGTGCCACTACATCATCATGGCTAAAAACTTTCAATAACATTTTAATGTCATGATAGATACTATTTGTGACACTATCAAGTGCCATTAAAAAAAGAGATAGTGACACTTCAATGACACTTGTAAGTGTCATTACACCATCAGGGCTAAAACTTTTAGTGACACTTTAATGTCATGGTAGACACTATTTGTGACGCTATCAAGTGCCATTAAAGAAGACTTACAATCTAAAAAATGTCACGATATGGATTTTTAATGACGCTTGTTATGCCACAATTGATATTTATATCAACTTCATAAATGCCACTAAATCTAATTCATTTGTGCCATCAAATAGATATAAGTGTCATTGGAACTTATTTTAGTGACACTTTGCAAAGCTACTATCACTACTACAAAATGTCACTTATATGTTCTTTTCATTGACACTTTTAAAAGCTACAACTAAGCATGCGTAAATGTCTGTAAAAATTGAATCGATTTTATAAACAATTGAATATTAATTGCCACATCCTATATTAATTTGACATCCATTCATCCTGTAATATTTTCATAATAATAAACAAATATTACCACCATAGGATCATCACATCAAAAATAAAAACAAAAATTCAAACCACAATAAATTTTTTTATCTAAAAATATAAATTTATTTATATTGCAATAAAAATCATAATCAAAATTATAAAATATTCTATCACACTAACAAAGTTAAAGCTAAAAAAATTTAAAAGAAAATTATTCAAACCATAAGTTTTGAAAAGCCATAGTGATATCCATCTTCCGGATAGACAAACTATCAAAATAAATTTAGTTCCCAAATTCTCAACCTCACTTGTATAAATATTCTTGGCTGGCATTCACAACTTGCGAAATCTGCATCCAAAATATAAACATATAAAGATAATTGAAATTACATTAAGTTAATATAAATTTGTTAATAAAATTAGTATTTACGAACGAAATATACCACAAATGGAGCTGGCCAAGCAACATTAGCTCCAATAGCTTGTACAATTGTTTTGACAAGTCCATATAATCGAATTAAGCTCTCATTAGGTTTGACTGACACTTGAACATATACTTCCCGATAGTCAGGTCCTAGTTTTTCCCCTTCTACTGCTTTAGATGGGTCTGTGTTTTTAAGTACTCCGATTGTAATTATTTTTGTTGGCCTAATGATACTTTTTAGAACAACTATATCTCCCACTTGTAAATCAAGATTTAGCTACTTAAGTAATTATACATTTACAATTAATAAATAATATTTAAAAAATAAACTAGTACAAAGTGCCAGAGTGAAGATGATCACAACTGAAAGTGATATCCATTTCTCTAGTAAATAAGCAAGCCACATGATTTAATCACTTAATTGGTTCACCACACTACAACAAATTATATAAAAGTAACAACCGTAAGTCTTTAGACCATATCAAACAATAGCTTAAAAAATCAACAACAACCAAAGGCACCAATCAACAATAATAAAAACCATGCCCATTATCAATATCAAGATTCCCTAAACTCAACAATGTAAATCAAATGTAATTGTGAAAAATGACAATCAACTAATTACTTTCAAGCAAGATTTTTAGGAAATCAAAAATAACCCATGCGGTAATATAAATAATTAGCAATGTTCAACAAGTTTAATAGTTACATAAGATCTAATTCATAGTGAGAAAGGGATATCAGGCACATGCAACACATTCCATCTTTGCTCCATTTTTTCAGATAAAAAATAATAATCACATGTAGCAACCAACCACGAATAATCAAAATTTACAATATATATATTAGGTACCACATTAGTCAAGACTTGGGAATTAAAGTCAATAAAATATTTCAATCACAAAAATTAACAAACAAACAAGAATATCATCAAATTAGGATTACAATTGGATTTAGGAAGACCTGAGAGATCCATGACTATGACGGTGACTCTGATTTTTTTTTAAAAAAAATTTATTTGATTTTTTATGTGACCTGTCTAGAAGAGGGAAAGTCCTTGCCTCTTCTTACAAATGTGTGTGGATCAGAGAGAGAGAGAGAGAGAGAGTCATGTTTGAAAGCAACTCAAGCAAGCATAAACATATTTTCGATGATTTGAATGACCAATACATGTGTTTAGATCTTGGATTTGTGGAGGGAATTGTGAATACTATAGTCATTAATGTATACAAGGTTATTGTAAATCAATCATGTAAGGTTTCCAAATTTGGCCAAATTATACAAAAAGAGAATCCACTACTGAACAGTTCTAATAACAAATTGTGACTTCATTAGTCAGAAGAAGAGAAAGGTGACCATAATGCTTTGATGATCTTCAAAACACCATATGAGCTTTTAGTCAACAACAAAAGATGAATATATAAATAAAGGGTAAATTATGCAAATACCCCTTGTAATTTACACGATGTGTCAATTTGGTCATTGTAGTTTCAATTTGCTCGATTTTGCTCTTTAATTTAACGGATTGTGTCATTTTAGTCCAATAAATAACGGTTGTTAAGTTAATTTAACGGAAGGTCAAACAATGTGTCAATTTGGTCCCTATACTTTACACGATGTGTCAATTTGGTCCATTTAGTTTCAATTTTCTCGATTTTGACATGGACTAAATTGACACATTGTGAAAAATACAGGGACCAAATTGACACATTGTTTAACTTTCCGTTAAATTAACTTAACAACCGTTATTTATTGGACTAAAATGACATAATCCGTTAAATTAAGAGGTAAAATTGAGCAAATTAAAACTACAGGGACCAAATTGACACATCGTGTAAACTATAGGGACTATTTGCATAATTTTCCCATAAATAAATAAAAGATGTGATAGAATATATTCAAAGAAAGAACAAAACAAAAAACTAGAAGACACTAACTTTGAAATTTTATCAGAAAGAAAGCCAAACTCTGCCTCAGATAGAGGGACCCAAGAAAAAACCTCACCCAACCTGCATCAAAGAATAATACATTAGAATTTACCAGATAAAGAATCGCAAATCTTGTTGTTGTTGAATATTAAGAAATAAGATAGCAATAATTGAGACCTGACTCATATTTAGACTGCGATGGCTAACTGAAATTTCAAAATATTTAAGGGGGAGAAGTGGCCAATGAAAATTAGTGAAAAGAGGGAAAGGTTTTGCTCTCTGACCATATAATATTCTACATTGCTTCAATCAATTTAATGTAACGATGCAAGCCTTGAACCAAGTATGAAAATACACGTCACTACTAATTTAAAAATACTAAAGAATAAGAACTAAGTAACCCCAAACTAAATCGCACTAACACGGCTCAACCCAACTCATCGTTACTCTTAAATATTATCTAAGCTCATGTTCTTCAAGGTCTAAAATTACCCAAGACATGGGTTTAGATCGAAACTTAATTAAAAGTAACTTTAAGATAAAACAGAGTTTTAAACAAGTTTTCCCAATCTATTCGCTAACTTTGAAAATTACAAAACCCACTCCACACTGTTTGAAAAATTCCAAAACCCTCCAGATATCAACTAATATATCCTAAGTTTCAAACCCAATTGGTTTTACTTGATTTGCTTATCAAAATAATTATTTACAATTAATTATGCCCAAACAGGTTGTTTTCTACAGTACTTTAAAGAAATTAATAGTTCTCTTAGTACACACGAGCAATCAACGCAAGGCCAAAAATCTAAGAAGTTAGACTCGTAACCGGTTCTAATGACGCTAATTTGATAATTTTTGGATTTATACCCAAAGAGAACGACACTTCCGAAGTTACTGTTTTACCCCAGTTTTTGGACAGATTTGAATGTGCCAGTTAATATAGATTTTGACTCCAAAAAATTATGAGAAAATTTTGATATGCAATTCAATATGTAATTAATCTACTGTAAAAATTTCAATTCAAAATTCATCCATTTGATATGGTTTCTTGATTTTTAAAGTTTGTGATTCTATGCAGAATTTTTGGACTAAAAATTACACCCATTTTTTATACATGAATTTAACTCCTCAAATTTCTTAACAGTATATATATACACACAAAATACATACACCTACAACCTCTCCATCAATGAATTAAATCATAGAATATAATAAAGATAAAGAACAAAAATAAAAAAAAAGAAGAAAGCTAGAACCCTACCACACACCCAAAAGTTCTTTGATTGCAACTTCTTTTTGTTTTTCTTCTCTTTCAATCTCTCTCCCGTTAGTGTGGCTGCTGCTGTTGCTATATGTGGTGAACAAATAATAGAGTAGGGTTTGTGTTTATTTTATTTCATACTAGTAGTGGGCACACATAGGTCAAATAAATAGATAAATATACAAAATACATATATAACTTATATGCAACTCAAATGGTAAGAGCCTTATTTATTAATTTTGTGATCTAGAGTTCAAGTCGCACCCTCCTCTCTCTCTATATATATATATATAATTTTTTTAATAATAAATCTTGCTTCTAAATTAAAGACTTTCACCATGAATTTATTTTAGGTTTAAAATTAATTAAAAGACCCTCCAACAATATTTAATTTGTACTTTAGGATTCACAATCAAAATATTTGAGATTGTAAAATGATTATTACTTAATTATTTATTTGATTTGTATATTCGGGTTCCCACATTTGCCGACTAATTTTTTGGTAGCTATAAAATAACAGTAAAAATAGGTTTGTTATTTCGTGACTAAACTTTCTTTTGTCGGCAATAATAAATATACAACGACTAAAACAAAATTTAGTAGCCTAAAATCTAGCCTTATGCTGACTAATAAATTTTTAGTCGCCAAAAGCTAGCATTTCAGCTACTAAATTTTTTTTTTTGGTCGCCAATAAGTAATATTTCTCGACTAAAAAAATTTAGTAGCTGTAGCCTGAACAAACACCGACTAACACATTTTTTAGTCACCAAAAAGTTAACTTTTGGCGACTAAATTCCTTTTAGTCGTCAATTTTGGTCGCCAAAAATGTAAATTGTTGTTGTGTATAAAAAAAGGTGAAGTAATGAAGTGAAGCATGGATAGTTGTGTACAAAAAAATTTATTTATTTATTTATAAATATTTTTTTTCACATTATAAATAAGAAAATAGATATCAATTTTGGTCCTTATATTTTTATTTAGATCAATTTTAACTTTTAATAAATTTTATGTCTATTTGGTACAATTAATGTTACTGTTAGTGTTTTACCAAAAATGATCACTGAAGATTAACTCACCGAGTTGAGCAAATTTATTATTTTCTGTAAAAGAATGACCTATGTCACTTACATGTATATTTGTCATTAAAAAATGCTAAAATTAGGACAAATTACACTATTAGTCCCTCTATTTTTGTTATTGTGTTCATTTTAATTTTTGTAATTTCAATTAAATCAATTTTAACATTGGATTTTTTAATTTTGTCTCAAATTGGTCAAATTGTAAGTTCAATTGAATCAGTTTAGTGGCATTTGTTGATAAATGTCACTAAAATAATTTATTGTGTCATTCTTTTATAAAATGCCATAAAATTGATGGTATTAGATCACATTTTTTTTTTTTTTTGTAATGATGTGGCACTTCTTTATTAAAATGTCACTAGAGCCTTTTATGTTTGTGGCTCTGTGACATTTTTCTAAAAAACATGCCACCAAATATTATTTTTATGGCATTTTCTAAAAACATAGTATCACTAAAGTGTGTTTTTGTTGTAGTGTTGTGACACCTGTTTATTGAAATGTCACTAGAGCCTTTTATGTTTGTCGTTTTGTGACATTTTTCAAAAATGTGCTACTAAATATTATTTTTATGGCATTTTCTAAAAAGATGTCACTAGTATAGTGTCACTAAAGTGTGTTTTTGTTGTAGTGCTATTACATGTAAGTTCTAATCAGTGGATTTATTGTCTAATAGGTCCTATGATAAAAATTTGTCATAAAAAAAGTTACTAATTGTAAGTTTTAGCGACAATTTATAAAAATCATGACAAAAAAAAAGTTACTTATTGTCAATTTTTAGCAACATATATAAAAAATTGTCACAAAAAAATTATTTTTAACGACAATTTTACCAAAACTTATTTTCAATAGGACTTGATGGGAATTAAGTCTAACTATTAGGACCTATTGGTAGTTTATCCTTATTGGATGAATTTTCATTTTTTTTTTTACTCCTTCCATCCCAAAATAATGGTCCTTTTTGGGGAATCTAACTTTTTTTGGTAGTACAATTATTGCATTTGAAAAAAGTTAATTTTCCAAAATTATCCTTTTTATAGTATATTTTTTGGGAATATCAATGTCATAATTGTACTTTTTATATTGTTTATTAATTTAAAAGAAGGGTAAAATAGAAAATTTATATTATTTTTGTACTTGATTTTTGAAGAGGGACTAATATTTTGGGACAATGAAAAATGGAATAAAGGACTAATATTTTGGGACGGAGGGAGTATCAACTATTTCTACCTTTAACATGTCATTTATTATGTGGATCTAAGTAATAAATAAATCAATAGATTGGGTCGAGAAATGTCATTTCCCAAAAGAAATGAAAGATGCAATTGACATGAAAGACAACAAAGTTTAGTTTCCCACTTATCTAATGCTCCCTTCTATGTTTCAACATCTTTTTATTGTTGGTTAAACTGTGATAAAAAAAATTAGTATAAGACAAGAATTCTTAGTTCATTTTCATAGTATATGATTTGCAAGGTAGCCAAATGGACAAGGGAAAGCACAAACAAGAGCTTGTGCCAACACCTTTGTTGTTATGCAAACCAACATTGTGACATGCCCAAAAGCCGGCCAATTCACTATCTGACTTTTGGATGGTGAAAGTATATATTATATAATTAATATAATATATGCATACAAGAAAGAGAGAAAAAATCTATTAATCCAGAATTATGAATCATGGATTGAATTAGAAATTGTATGATTAGGATCTAATTTTTGTATAATAGGATTTATATATAAAATTAATTTGTTTTTCGGATTTTTTTTTTTTTTTGGAAACTTTTGAAATACTGCAAGAAAAAACCACAAAAAAAATTACATATAATCGACACATTGGTGGGTGTGGCCCCACGCCAAGTGGTGGGATTCACATTTTTATGTCTATTCTTTGATTTATTATTATTATTATTGAGATAGGATTCTCTTTAGTTTATACTAGCGTATGCCCATGCCTGAAGGTACGGTATAAATAATGTTAGGATTAGAATATAATTGTAATTCTAATACTATTTAAATTTATTTTTTAATTTGATAAATTCATAAATTTATTATAAAATTTTGGAGTTCTCATAAAACTCCTCACGAAAACTCGTTTTTACTTATACAATATATAGCAAGATAGATAGATGTACTTGGCATATATACAATTTTCACGGGCATATATACAATAATGCTTTTGCTTATATAATTATATGCAAAATTGTATGTATGCCCGTAATGTCCTAGTGTATTACGGGCATACATACATTGCATGGAAATATGTGTAAAATATATTGAACAAAAAAAAAAGAAAAATAAACAAATAGAGAAAAAAAATAAAAATAGGAGAAAATAAAAAAATAAAATGAAAAGAGGGAGGAAGGTGGGATCATGGAAGGGTGGGTGAGAAAATGAAAAATTAAGAGAGAGAAGCGAGAAAATAAAAAATATACATGTAGGAGATTTTTTGAAAAATATATCTCAGCCATTGTTTTAAAATTTAAATAGATCTGAACCATCCAAATGTTATAGTAGGACAAAAATATGTTGAAGATTCAAAAACCGTCCTACTACACACAGTAATATCTGGCTCCTAATTCTGAGATTGCAGACTTTTCCATATAATATGAATAAAAATAAGTGAATAAAAAAGAAAAAATAAAACAAAATATACAAATAGAGAGAAAAATAAAAATGGGAGAAAATAAAAAAATAAAAATATAGCGACCCCGGTCTTTTTCCATTCGATGTTTGTATCCGGACTTAGGTTCCGTAGATTCTATCTTTGTGTAATGGTTGTTGTCGTCCTATATTTTCTTATTTGGAGTTATAGGATGTGTTGGGCGGGTTTGGAACAGGTTGGTTAGGAACCAAAACTAGTTGCCCAGATTTTGGCTTGTCCGCTCGAGCGGGGACTTGTTGTTGCTTGTCCGCTCGAGCGGGGGTTTTGGCGCTCGAGCAGGAAAAACACCCATCCAGTATCTCTTGTGCAGGGTTGGACGCTCAAGCGGGAGTTGGACCGCTCGAGCGGGAGTGTGTGAGTGACGCTCGAGCGGGGATTTGGACGCTCGAGCGGGGACCTAGTTTGTCGAGATCCTGGGAGTGTGCATCCGCCGCTCGAGCGTGGGATTGTCCGCTCGAGCGGGAGTCTGTGAGTGTCCGCTCGAGCGGGAGTTTGTCCGCTCGAGCGGGGCGGCTGAGTATAAAATCGTGTTTAAGCGTTTTAAAACAGTTTTTCAGCCCCTTTCAATTTATAAAACCCTAGGTTACGAGTTTTCTCTCTCCCAACTCATCTTCTCTCTTAGGATTGATCTATTTAGAGTGTGTATCTACCCTAGTTCCTTCATTAAAAAGGTAGAGGAGAGTGAGGGCTACATTTTAATCTGAGAAATTGTTGGTTTGGAGCACTTTGGAGTTTTGGGCATCATCTTCGTCTTCTCCTTTTTGAGTTATTTCTTCGAGGTAGGGATTTCCTACTCCATTTATACGCTTTAATCCTAAGTGATGGTATTTTGGTATGTGGGGGTAGTTTAGTAATTTTGGGAGAAACCTTAAGGTTTTGTCATAGATTAATTTATATAATTAATTTAAGGGAAGATTGTGATATTGGGTTAAATTATGAGATTGGGGAATTTAGTGGTTTAATGATGTATTTGGTAGTTTAAATACTACCTTTGAGAATATTGAAATTACATTTATTGTTATAGTTATTTCTTGCTTAGAAATAATTGTTTTGGGCTATCGGTGGAGGATAGCCATTGATTGTTGTAGACCTTGCATGCGGCTTAGGTATAACTGAAATTGAGTCAATTGTTTGACTGTTGAGTTAATACAGAACATTCGTGTATTAATTATGTGTTGTGTATGGCAAGTATTGATTATGTTGCATATGCATTTGTTTTTGGAGGAGATAGGGGATGAACTCCACGGTTTAGGGGAAGATAGGGGATGGACCTCTAAACCGGACTTGTTGGGAGGAGATAGGGGATGGACTCCAGTAGCATCACTTATGTGTGTGCTTAATTATAATAGAAATATTTCTATTTGTTGTTGATATGATACATCACCACCATGTGTATCAGTTGGAAGTATGGAAGTGAATTTGATTGTGATTGATATAATACCAACATGTGTATTCGTTCTGTTAGGTTTAACTTGAATTGTTATTCCTGTTGAATTGGAAGTATTGTTAATAAAAGATGAAACCCCAGTTGAGTTATTTGGCTAGGTTCTGAGCCATAAATGGAAGGTGAATTATGCCATAGACATTGTGTCATAGGCAAAGTAGACATTCGTGTCATGAATTTGTAAATTGATTATCCGGTGTTAACCATGTATCAGATGCTACTGCTTTAGTTAATTCATATGCTTGGTTTAGTATTTCTCTACTGGGCTGTGGCTCACCCTATATGGGAACTTCATTTTCAGGTTCAGGTGGTTCATTACCTCCAAGGACTTAGCTTGTGAGGATTTGGACTCGAAGATTTGTTTTTATTTATTTGTTTTTATTTGATACATGTAAACATTCAAGCCTAGGGCTTTATTTGTATTGAGTTAGACTCTTATTTCTTTGTGTCCAAGTGTTGGCTTGGCAAGATGTAAGCCCGTAGGGCATTTATTTTGATGTTACATGTAATGCTTTTATTTAGTAATACTCTGATGGATAATAGAATGTTTCGTTTTCTATTATTAATGCATGTTAATCTTATATATAATGGGTTTTATTTTGAGGGCGTTACAACTTGGTATCAGAGCGTACCGGGTTTGAATACTTTGGGTACGTGGGAAGTGATTAGTATCACAATGGGTTCGTCTCGTTTGATAGAGACTTAGTGTAGTGTTATATGTTTGCATGATAACATGTTTATGTGATTATGTGGGTATGGAATGTAGTTTCTAGGATGTTGATTGGACCCTTGAGTTGCTAGTAGTCTTGTTGGAAAGGCAATTGATCACTGCTGCTTCCAACCGGAACTATGGTAACGCTTTGGGACCATTATCATCCAGGAATGAAATTCGTAGGTGCTTATGTGATTATGTGCTTACGTGGAATGAATTATTGTTGTCCAATGCATTAGGACGCGAGTGTTTAGCTTCGGCACATTTATTAATGTGCTAACGTCTTTGTTTCTGGTATTAGGATGTCAGGACGAGGACGCGGTAGGCGTGGTAGGCCGGGTAGGCAAGAGGTGCCTGTGCCAGAGGAGATTCCGGCAGTGCAGGAGGGAGTAGGCCAGGCCAATGTGGCCGAGCCAGTAGGACAGCAGTTTATGGGCGTTTTGGCCCAAGGGATAGCAGGGGCATTTCAGGCGTCAGTTGACATTCTGAGGGCTGCGAATCCAGCCCAGGCTGTTGTTGCTGCAGATACAGGACCTTCTTTTCTGAAGAGGGAATTCTTCCGGTCTCACCCGGACGAATTTTTAGGTGATCCTAGCGAGCCGCTTAAGGCAGATGAATGGCTCGAACAGACAACGAAAACGTTTGAGATGCTAGGCATCGAAGACGAGGTACTGAAGGTGACCTTGGCATCTTTCCAGCTGAAAGGGGATGCGGGTCAGTGGTGGAAGTTCACCAAAGGTCGTATTGGAGGTACTTGGAAGGCTTTTGTTGATGCTTTTCAGGAGAAGTACCTGTCTCCAGCTGTTCAGGAGAAGTTGAGAGATCAGTTCCGCCATCTTGAGCAGAACAGTTTATCAGTGGCCGAGTTTGAGGCTGCATTCACTAGTTTGTCCAGGTTTGCACCTGAGTTGGTGGCGACTGAGGAACGCCGTTGCATTGAGTTTGAGAAGAAGTTGAGGCGTGGCCTCATGCTGAGAGTTGTCGGATCTATGATTAGGGATTTTGGGCGATTGGTTGATGCATCAGCCCATACCGAGACTATGATGCAGGAAGAGGGGGAAAGGCAGAAAGGCTCCAAGAGGAGTCAGGATGGCCAGAGTGATGGCAGGAGGCAAAGAGGTTTCACTCCTCAGCAGCCTCAGAGTAGTTTTTCTAGATCCACTTTTCCTGTGCCGAGTGCTAGTTCGGGGAAAGGCAGTCAGGGAGACATCACTTGTTTCAAGTGTGGTCAGCTGGGCCACAAGTCTCCAGTTTGTCCTCAGAGGGGAGGAGTTCAGAGAGCAGCATCTTCTTCGGCTCGATCTCAGAGCCAGAGTCAGGGTAGAGGCCAGCCGCTCTCGTGTTATCAGTGTGGTCAGCCAGGGCACATGAAGAGGTTTTGCCCACAGTTGGGTGGCACATCTGGTGCATCTGGTTCGAGGCAGACTCAGAGTCAGCTGCCTGCTCAGTCAGTTCAGGCCTCGAGGGCCAATCAGGGGGCTTCTTCGTCCCAGTCTGTGCAGCAGTCTTATGCTCCTAGGGGTGAGCAGGTTGATCAGAGGTCATCTGGGCGCGCGTATGCTGTTACCGCGCAGGACCTAGTACCGACTCCATCTGTGGTTAGAGGTACCTTTTTGTTTTGCAACTCGGTTGCTAATGTTTTGATTGATACGGGTGCATCTCATTCCTTTGTGTCTGCTACATTTGCATCTGTTTTGGAGTTGGAGTTAGCTCAGTTAGCGTTTCCTATTTGTGTAGTGTCACCTCTTGGGGGTGAATTGATCTTGAAACAAGGTGTTAGGGGTTGTGATATAGAGGTCGATGATCATAGAATCCCTTTTTCTTTTGTGGTTATGCCCATGAAGGGCTTTGATGTTATTTTGGGTATGGACTGGTTATCGTCATACCGAGCAGTTATTGATTGCTACCGTCAGAGGGTCACTTGTTGTACCGTGAACGGGGAGTGTTTTCGTTTTCTGGGGGATCGGGTTGGTAGTGTTTTGCCACCGGGTTATGATCCGCGAAGGCGGAGTGAGCTTAGTGGTCTACTTGCTAGTCTTTCGATTAGTGAGGGTGATGAGACCCAGATTGTGTTGCCGAGGGTGGTTTGTGAGTATTCGGACGTTTTTCCCGAGGATCTTGTTAGTTTGCCACCTCAGCGAGAGATTGAGTTCTCTATTGATTTAGTGCCCGGCACGGCGCCGATTTCTATGGCACCTTACCGTTTTGCCCCAGCCGAGTTAGTTGAGTTGAAGGTTCAACTCCAGGAGTTGTTAGATAAGGGCTATATCCGTCCTAGTGTTTCGCCGTGGGGAGCACCGGCCCTCTTTGCTAAGAAGAAATGTGGTGCATTGATTATAGGAAATTGAATCGGGCTACAGTTAAGAATAAGTATCCTATGCCCCGTATTGATGATTTGTTTGACCAGTTGAAGGGTTCCCGTTGTTTCTCTAAGATAGATTTGAGATCGGGTTATCATCAGTTGAGAGTCAGGGAAGAGGATATTCCTAAGACGGCATTCCGTACGCGGTATGGTCATTATGAGTTTCTGGTGATGTCGTTTGGGCTCACCAATGCACCGGCAGTGTTTATGGATTTGATGAACCGGATCTTCCGGGAATTCTTGGATCGTTTTATGGTCGTCTTCGTGGACGACATTCTGATTTATTCACCTTTGAGGGAGGAGCACGAGGAACACTTGAGAGTGGTGCTTGAGTTACTTAGAACCCATAAGCTGTATGCTAAGTTCGGGAAGTGTGAGTTCTGGCTAGAAGAGGTGAAGTTCTTAGGCCATGTAGTTTCTGGGGAAGGGGTGTCTGTTGATACATCCAAGACTGAGGCAGTGCAAGATTGGGCACAGCCTAAGAGTGTGTTTGAGATCCGCAGTTTTCTGGGATTAGCGGGGTATTACCGTCGGTTTGTGAAAGATTTCTCCAGGTTAGCTTTACCGTTAACGAGATTGACCCGGAAGGGAGTCAAATTTGTTTGGAGTGAGACTTGTGAAAAGTCATTTCAGGAGTTGAAAGTTAGATTGACTACCGCTCCGGTCTTGATTATTCCGGAGAGAGGGTTGGGTTATGCAGTCTATTGTGATGCCTCACAAGAGGGTCTGGGTTGTGTGTTGATGCAAGAGGGGAAGGTGGTTGCCTATGGCTCACGTCAGTTGAAAATTCACGAGAAGAATTACCCTACGCATGATTTAGAGTTAGCAGCTATAATATTTGCCTTGAAGATTTGGAGGCATTATCTTTATGGTGAGAGGTTCGAGGTATTCTCGGATCATAAGAGTCTGAAATATCTGTTTACACAGAAAGACTTGAATTTGAGGCAGAGGAGGTGGATGGAGTTCATTGAGGATTATGACTTCGAGTTGCACTATCATCCGGGGAAGGCCAATGTTGTGGCCGATGCCCTTAGTAGGAAATCTGTTGGTGACTCAGCTAGCATAGCCATCCGGGAGTGGGAGATGTTGGGTGCAGTTGGGGAATTTGATTTGCATCTGGGCGAATCCGTAGAGGCTGTGACCCTGTTTTCTGTTGTTGCACAGCCTACACTTGTGACTCGAGTGTTAGAGGCTCAGAGGGGTGATCTTGAGGTAGAATCTCTCCGAGAAAAGATTTCCATTGGGAAGGTTGAGAAGGGTTTGACGGTGTATCCCGACCTGAGTGTGAGATACCGAGACCGTCTGTTTGTGCCGGAGTCTTGCCGGGAGGAGGTACTCCAAGAGTTTCATCATTCGCGCCTTGCGGTACATCCGGGAGGTACTAAGATGTATCAGGATTTGGGCCGCCAGTTTTGGTGGCGGGGTATGAAGAGAGATGTGGCAGCTTTCGTATCTAGGTGCCTTATTTGTCAGCAAGTGAAGGCCAAGCATCAGAGGCCAGCGGGTTTGTTACAACCCTTGCCTATTGCCGAGTGAAAGTGGGAGCATGTCACTATGAACTTCGTTGTGGGTCTTCCGAGGACTCAGCGGGGTAGTGATGCTATTTGGGTGGTTGTAGACCGGTTGTTTTATAATTTGAATAGATTGGTGAGAAAAAATGATTGGTGAGAAAAAAGAAAATGTAAGAGAGAAAAGAAAATAAAGAAAATGTAATTTGAATAGATAAAAAATGTACATGTAAAATATAGATGTTTTAAAAGAAAAAAGAATAAAGAAAATGTAAGAGAGAGAAGCTGGAAAATAAAAAATATACATGTAAGATATTTTTTGAATAATATATCTCAGCCGTTGTTTTATAATTTGAATAGATCTAAGCCGTCCAAATGTCCTAGTAGGACAAATATGTGTAGGACAAATTCAAAAACCATCCTGCTTTATTATATAGATGTTGAACATTCATATGAGATCTAAATTTATGAAGTCTATCAGGTATTCAATATATTTTAAAATAATAATTAATAGTTCAAATTCATTTAATTTGTGGATTATAAAATTCATTAATTTAATCTCCACTACATACAGTAAAATATGACCCATAATTCTGGGATCACAGACTTTTTCGTATAATATAAATAAAAATAAGTGAACAAAAATGAGAAAATAAAAAAAAATAAACAAATAGAGAGAAAAATAAAAATGGGAGAAAATAAAAAAATAAAAAGAAAAGAGAGATGAAGGTGTGATCATGGGATCATAGATGGATGTGTGAGAAAAAGAAAAAGTAAGAGAGAGAAGTGGAAAAATAAAAAATGTACATGTAGGATATTTTTTGAAAAATATATCTCAGCCATTGTTTTATAATTTGAATAGATCTAAGCTGTCCAAATGTCCTAGTAGGACAAATGTGTGTAGGACAAATTCAAAAACCATCCTGTTTTATTATATAGATATTAATTATGTGGATGTGAGAGTCTTGTTGGAGCGTGTGAGGTTTGTTATTGGTTCGTTATGATAATTTAAATAATTTATTTTCTAGGATTTCTGTAAGTGGGTCATCTACAAATAAAAAAAATTGATCTACTATTATAGCTAGATAATTTCTTCATATTGTTATCTTTAAAAAAAATTGAAAATAAGTTAATTTTTGTTCATTTTTTATAAACAAATATGATAAAATTATATGGTTGTAATGTCATATCAATCGTTATTTATTTATTTATTTATTTTTAAATTCGAAGTCTTGGAGCATCATTATCAAGCTCATTAGAACTTTCTCTTGGTTATTTTATAGTACAAAATTGTAGAAATACACTCCATTAAACTCAATTAGTTCATGTTTAATGGATAGGATTAGGGCATGAGATTGAAATTATTAATTTGTAGGCCCAATAATCCTGTGTTTGTTTTGAAATTTTGTTTCAGGATTATTAATCCAATAGATAATTAATCCAACAAATTTGTAGGATTATTATTAATGAGTTAGGGGTGGGTTTATATATCCTGAGCTGGGAAATAAAGTAAAAAGATTCTTTTACCCTTGACTAAAAATTAAAACGCTTATT
The DNA here is from genome assembly GCA_030407325.1 of Camellia japonica. NCBI lineage: Eukaryota > Viridiplantae > Streptophyta > Magnoliopsida > Ericales > Theaceae > Camellia > Camellia japonica. The sequence goes on from JAPPVO010000017.1 coordinate 167,969,290, forward strand.
ATTTTTATATAATTTTATATTTAGAAGGCTAAAAATAATTTTAAAAATTTTAAAATATTTTTTGATATTTTTTTATCAAATTAGTTTATATTTTTATAAAAAAAAATTAAAAAAAAAAAAAAATCAAACAAACAAACATGGCCTTTGTATTTTTATTTTGCTTTTATTTATTTATTTATAATTTTTTTCAAAACCACATTTATGAAGAAATTTTGATAAAGTAAAGATTGTGAAAAAACATTGATGGAGGGTAAGATTAGAAAAGAAGATAAATATAGTTGTAATCCTACATTCGTATGTTTTCTTATCTAATGCAAATCAAACAATGGACAATGGGATAATTTATCCTACTAATCCAATTGAATAATGAATATACCACACTAATTTGATGGGATTATTAATACTTTCAGTATTAATCTTGTGAATCAAATATGTCCTTGTTGACTAGCTACTTTAGTTGAATATTAAACCACTAGTTACATGTAATTAGGGAAAGAGAATTCGACAAATGAAATAAAGAATATAGTTTGTTTGAAAATATATTTGAAAAGATGGTTAGTTAAAATAGAAAAATATACTTTTAATTAAAATTTAATTAAAAATTTGACTATTTTGATAAATATCCTCTTATAAAATGAACCATTTAAATAGTCAAAATGACCCAAAATATGTCTCACGAACTCCAGCAACACACTACAGTCCATTATGAGAAATCTTAACCACACCACCCACAACCCCCCCACCCCCCCCCCCCCCCCCCCCCCCCCCCCCCCCCCTTTTTTTCAAATAAGTTGTCTCCAATCCAATCATTAAATTATTTAGTTAAGCATCTAGGGTCCACTATGGCCCCAATTTGACAATTAGACACAATCATTTTTCAGGCAGTTGTAGATAGATCGTCCACACACAAAAAAAATAAATAAATAAATAAATAAATAAATAATAATAATAATTATTATTATTATAGTTATAGTTATATTATTTTATTTTTTGTTTTAAAAAGAAAGAATAATATGAGTTTAAAAATAAACAATTTATTTTTTGAAAATAAATCTAACATAATAATGCGACTAAAAAATAATATATATATTAATTTTTCACGAATAATTCACACAAAATTTATAAAATGAATCAATTGTATTATCAAATGAAATCACTACAAAAAATGACACTTTTGGTTATCAAATTATTGGTAGCCAAAAGTCAAAAATTTAGTCGCCAAAGGATTTAGCGACCAAAATTTTTTGTCGCTAAGCTCGTCGCCGTTACCTTGTCGGCGATAGTATTGGCGACCAAAATTTGTTTGGTCGCCGAAAGTGTACACATTTGGCTACTAATTTTGGTTTAGTCGGCAAAAGATATGTTTCCGCCACTAAATCATTAGTCGCCGAATGAGGGTTTTGGCTACTAACTTGTTTTGGTCGGCAAAAGGTATCACTTTTAGCTACTAAATAATTGGTAGCTGAAAGTACACATTTGGCTACTAATTTTGGTTTAGTCGGCAAAAGGTATGCTTCCGCCACTAAATCATTAGTCGCCGAATGAGGGTTTTGGCTACTAACTTGTTTTGGTCGGCAAAAGGTATCACTTTTAGCTACTAAATAATTGGTAGCCGAAAGTACACATTTGGCTACTAATTTTGGTTTAGTCGGCAAAAGGTATGCTTCCGCCACTAAATCATTAGTCACTAAAAGTGCTACCCATAATTTTAATTTTACTTTTGCCCACTAAAAGTTTCGTAGCCAAAACATTTTCTCATGTATTTAGCTACCAAAATATTTGGTGGCCAAATACTTTAACATTTTTTTTTTTTTAAATAAAAACTTCTAAACCACCTGTATCCATTATTAATACAACCTGTACCCTGTATAAACAATATAATCCATCAACAACGATTACACACATTTCAGTTCCAACCACCCAAAAAATTAATATTGAACGTCCACTTACATATATATTACAAATTTCATAAGAACCAAGTCTAATCCCACGTCAATAATTTATTGTACATACATAATACTGGAATACCACAATTAATTGTACTCCTACAACTTCTGTACCACAACAAAAATTATTTTGTACAACAAAAATTATATTCTACCAAAAATTTGCTGTTTAAGCCTCGCAATGCTCTCCAACTCATCTATTTGCTGTTTCTTCCGTTGTCTCTCCAACTTTAATTCAGCAACTTCCCTAGCCTTCTCATCGAGCTCAAGTTCACTAGCCTCCAGTGCCTGGTGTGCTTTCTTGAACATCCTCATCTTCTCATCAGCCACCATTTCCATTTTCTTCAATGCCTCCTGCACCACCTCAGCAATTTGGTTGCATGCCTCCTGTGGAGCTATCACACGTCTATCTTCTCCAGATTCTGGATTTCTTGATGAGTCCATATCAAGTTCTGTACATAATTATTACATTATAAGAGGAGAAGAAAAAAAATGAGAAGGGGAAAAATAAGAAGAAGCAGAGTTGAGAGAGAGGGAAACTTCAAATGCAGCAACTAAGTCCCAAATGAATTCAAAAGAATGTTTAAACAACTAATCGTCCAATAGGGGTTATCATCTAAACCTAATTCTAAATGCACATTTAATATTGAAACCAACACAAAGATTTCCGACAATCTAATACTTGATTGAGAACCTATAGAACTTTAATTGAGATACATCAACTCAATCTGATATGAGATGAATGAGACTTGAAAAAAGTAAGGTCAAATAGATCAAAGCACGTAATCTTAAACATTATCCCGACATGAAAATTAAAGGCTATGCCAATCTGTACAAACTTATAAGTAATTTGTTAATATTTAATCCACAATTTATGGAAACAAGATCCCCTTTTTTCATGTTTAGACATAGAGATGAAATTTCCCTGTTCAAAATAAGAGTCAAATTATTAGAAAAAACATAAAGAAATTCATGTAGAATAGAAGCCAGTCAGGTAAAATAAATTAAATTCAGATAAAACTTAGGCTATGTTTGGCAATAGCGCAATCTTGCATGAAGAGCATAGGTACCATCAACTATTACCTACCAAGCATAAAACAAAGAGATCACAAGCTTTTATGGTTGATCAAGCAGAACATTATACGCATACTTACCACCCCCGATGACGAACTCTCTATTGCTTTAGAAGCAACATGTTTTTTTTCTAGCAGTCTATCAAATACTGGAGTCACTATAGCTTTACCACTTATCAAATCCTATATCAACACAAAAGCCAGTTTAAAATAAGTGAACACAAAAAAATTATTATATCTAAATAATGTAATCAACATTCTAGCTCACATGAGCAAATCAGAAAACTCTACAAACCCAAAATGAAACCAACATTTACAAACTCTACCATATGAAACCATCCAAAAGTAGGTTTACTGATCTTAGGATTTTTGGCATTGCAGTTCTTGCACTCCACAAATTTTGGCTTCAGAAATTTATTCAAGACAACGATCTATGTTACCAAGTTGCAGCTCTATCTCAATGTACTTCTTGAATATCTGTTTGTTAAAATGAGGGGTCAACAACATAATGTTACAAAATTCATCAAAACTTGCATAAGGTCATGAAATTCATCAGCACTGGTGTAGGCCAAAATGTCATACAAAATCATTAATCTATATCACCTTATCTTTCGGAGCCTTCCCAATGGCATTGCCGAGGATGAGCCGTGCACCCTTCAGATTCAACTGTCGTATTTCAAACTGGGCAGCCAATGACGGTTGTCCTAATATTCTGTCCACGTAGCTCCAAAGCACTCTTGCACCTTCTCTGCATTGTAAAGGACAAATTTTAATGAGTATATCATTGACTATGGACACGGGGAAATAAAAATCATCTTAGCACCACCACCATCATTATCATTGATATCATTTTAATAATAACACAATGATTGTTATGTTCAGGACAAAGACACGTATACTTCTAGTAGCAGGACATTGCATTTGAGTTCATGAAAAATAATACATTTAAATAATATTAACTGGAATTAATACCGAATGTACATGAGATACTTCACTTCCTCAAGTGGATTCAGCCAGGAAAAAAAAATGTAAACCATTCTTTTTGCTTATAGACTCCAATACCTTGTTGTGTAGATCCCTGCTGCAAGAGCTGTCACTCCACCGACAGCCACAACCAGCTTATTTTGATCAGTTAATATGGCATGCAAACCACCTGCAAAGCACAAATAATTCCCCATCAAGCAAAGCTCTTTTAAACACAAATTTACATCAATAGCCAAATGAAGCAGTCACAACAGAGTAGAATTTTTGGGCATTTCAATAGAGAATTTATTTATTTTGATCAAATTATCAACCAAAAGAATCTTCCCAAGTCTGCTTCATGTAACTAAACCGAATATGTCAACAACTACATCAATTTCAAATAATTCTTTTGGTGCTTCGTTCATAGCACTCAACAAAGTTAAATTAGATCCAATAATTTAACCATACCTGCAAAGGACAGCATGTGGTATGGTTAGGCGACACCTTTCACCATCAAGTGGGTCACAGGGACTTTTTATATCATGTGCCCATATTCTTAACTTCACTGTACAAGGTGAAGTTGAGATCTTTTAACTTTAGCAAATATAAACTCATTAAATTGAGATCAACAAGAAAATTTATTAATTTATTTTCAAGTGTTCTAAAAAACATACTTGCTTCACTGCATCATGGACAGTGTCATCAGTGCTGCACCATAGCCAAGACTCAACTTTTTCGCCTCCCTTTGTCATCAACACATCTGCCACTGTCGTGTTCTTCAAACCCTTTTGATGCATAACAGGAGAAGAGGTGACACACCTACAGCATGAGAATATTTTCTTCATCTCAGTTGTATCCCTTACAGTGAATGTTGTAGAGTTGCAAGCTTGAGTGTTTCTTGGCAAGACCGTACTGCCCGGACAAATCCTTGCATTTTTACCCTGTCAACTGAAACAAAAGAATGCTACAAACAGCTCTCAACATTCATACAAGATTTCTATCAGATTTAAGCAATGAAAATGAATTGATCCCTTGTTTTGGTTTTAGGGAAATTAGTTCAGAATCTTTATATTAGAACACTACTTGTGTACAAAAGCACAGATTTTTAGACTGCCAACTCCATAGGAAGAAAGCAATATTGTCATAAAGATGAGAGGGTAAAGTTAAAGACAAAAAATTTCAAAGGTTATAAAAAATGTATTGGAATTTGTGAAAAGTGTATTGGAATAAGTGAAAAATGTTATAATCAGTTTGAAATCATTAAAAAGTGTATCTAAATTTGTGAAACATGTCTATTATTTTTATTCTTTTTTTGCGCCTTAGAGGCATTAGTTAGCAAAACCCAAAAAAATATATATAAAAAAGTGACAAAAATAGTATTACGACACACATACCTTGTAATTAGATTAGAGGTTGAGCTTGCAGCTGAATGGAGCTCTCCTGAAACTGAAGATATGTCCTGCTTACATTGTTGGCAATCCAAAGGACACTATAAGAATATCTTGATTCTTGCCTCCATTGCTTCCTTGTCAAAATGTGTTTTGTGGTGTTCTTTTCTTTCTATGTAAGTTGCTTCTGTAGGTGGACATGATGTGTAGAGTAGCTATATTCACCCAAAAGTTGTATCAGGAGTTTCATGTATAATTTTGAAAGCAATGGGCAGAGGAGTTTCATGTTTAATCATTTACTATATTTATTGTATGTATGGTTATGAATAACTTCTTAAAAAAAAAATCCGCGGATACCGATAAACATATTAGATCATTTTCAGCCATAATTAAAATAAAATAAAAAAATTGAATCATAATCAAATACCACATAAGGTATAACCATTGACCTTTTGAATCATAATCAAAATAATGTCATAACCAACATTACAATGAATTATAACTAACGTCACAATAAATTAAAATCAAATTATAACTAATATCACAATTGGTCATAATTGAAAAAAATCAATTCACATCTATCCACCCATTTGGCATATGCGAATTGAGCGGGTTGTGCAAGTTGGGGGATGAATGCAATCGGTTTGGCTATTTGGAGACTTTACAAATTTTGGACATTTTTTCGAATTACAATTCATTACTTTTACAATCTCCAATAACTAGAAATCTGAAAAAATATGTATTATTTGTCTATAATAGACCATGGCACCACGTATGCATATTTTTAAGATATTGTTTTCTACTTTCACAAAAAGATATATTTTATTATTCCTACTCTATATTGTTACTTGTTAGTAGTTCTTTTTATTTTTTTTTAACTTCATCTACAGGCAGGTTCATGTGGGTGCGGGATAGTTGATTTGCCATTTAAACTATATCCACTGATTTTGAAATATTTCATCGGTGTACGCCAAAAATTAGTTTGATTGGGTCCGGTTGGGCGGGTGAGGTGGGTTGCGCAAATCCATGATCACCCCTTGGATGAATGGTGGATGGGATGCCACCTGACCCAACCTAATCCGTGATCACCACTAATTGAAAGTATGTTACGATCCTTCGTTTGGACAGGGACTGTGAAAAGGACGGGCTAAGGTCAAATGGGCTGATGTGTGTGTTCTTAAGGAAGATGGGGGCTTGGGTATTAGAGATGTGAACAATTGGAATAAAGCAAGCATTTTAAGACTTTTGTGGTCTCTAAGTAAAAAAAGCTGATTTTTTATGGGTAAGATAGATTCATTTTTATATAATAAGGGACCAGTGTTTTGGGGCTACGAAGCTTCCTAAAGATTCTTCTTGGTCTGTGAAGAAGATATTTAAGCTAACACAGATGGGGCAGCCTTTAATTCAATATCAAATTAGCAATGGATTGAACAATTTTCTGTGGTTCGATAATTGACACCCCTTGTGACAGAGCATGGATGGCATTGGCATAAACAAAGGAATAGGACAGTTCAGCAGGTTATAGCTCTTACCTCTGCATCTTTAGTGCCTGATATTACTAAGGAAGATGCAGTTATTTGGGTTCCTACTCCTAATGGTTCCTGTACTATTAAGTCATCCTAGGAGGCCATTAGACCACGGAGATCAAAATATGTAGAATTGAAAATGGGGCATCAAAATATCTAAGTCATGCACATCAAAATATCTAACTTGCAGAAAAATACGACAATAAATGCATTTGCAAGCACTTAATATGCTAGAACATAATGTATCTGCTTATGTATACACTATGTATATACACAAGTGTATAAAATATAATGTAATGTTGCCAAAGCAATGTTAAACAAAAAATGAAGGCAAACCCAGCAAAGCAGGGAAAGAAATTCAACAAAATATGTCTTCCCTTGTCTTATATAAAATTTCCTTAGCAATACACATATGTGAAAGGAAATTCATCAAATTTACAAAATTGTTCAAATGAAATTCATGGAATTCATATTATAGTTCAAGAATTAAAGAAATTCACAAGTACATAAAAGAGAGCCATAATTCAAACAGTTAAAGTTTTTTTTTTTTTAATTATTTTTTTAAATCACAGAGACAAAAAGAGACCCATAGTTCAAAGAATTAAAAAAATTAACGAAAAAAAATCTTAACCCTATCTCAGAACGTTAAAATAAAAAAGATAAAACAAACCCAGAAACAAAAAGATAACAATAATGTCTCCTATAACATGATTTGGGGATTTCATCAATTTTTATACAATCACACGTTTTAGATTCAACAAACACACTAAAATTTTAGATTCAACAAAATAATTTCTTTTATACAATAAGAACCTAAAACTAATTTTTTAGGTCCTCAATCAAAACATTATTTTTTCAATTGAAATCTTCAAATCAAAAACAATTTTTTTTTTTTTTTCAAATCTCCAAATCTTAACCCTATAACAAATAGGTTCCAAACCTGGTTGAAGGGAGAGATTTTTCTTCATCGAGTCCCTCCGCCGTGATTTCGTTTCTCTCGTCTCTCCGTCGTTCCCCTTCCGGCCGGATTCTTTCCTCTCTGTCGTTTCTTTTATCTGCTTCACCAGTGTCAAGAACAGAGCTGCTATCAGAAAGAGAGAGAGAGCTGGAGGAGGGCAGAGGCGTGATGGCGGTGATGCTCCCGTACCCGACGCCGACGGAGACAAAGGCGAGAGAGAGATGGAGGAGGGCAGAGGCGTGAGAGAATGAGAAAGAGGGAGAGAGTCAGAGAGTGAGAGACATAAAAATGAATTAATTAACTAGACTACAGGTCCTAACTAATAAATTTAACACTATAAAATAAGATAGTGATAAATTTATCACTAAAAATTTATTCATAAAAACAAAGAGACTGATAAATTTATCACTATAAATTTATTCATAAAAATAAAAGACTGATAATTTATCTTTATCACTTAATAAATTTATCAATAGGACTTAATGGGTAATAAGTCTCTAAGTAGGACCTATTAGGTAATAAGTCTCCAAAGTAACTATTGGTATATCCAAAATGAAACTTACAATTTCCCTCCCAAGTTTCCCTCCGAAGTCTGAAGCACAATGTTTAAAAATTTTAATTATAATCGGCGACTAATATTTAGTCGGTAAAAGTAAAAATAATAAAAAATATATATAAAAATAGGCACTAAAATAAGAAAGAAAAAAAATATGTAACAAATCTAAGGAATAAAAGTAACAAATATATTAAAATTATATTTAAATAAAAATATAAGTAATAAAATTATAAATTTAAAAAATTAAAAATATTAAATTATCTTAAATATTTGTCCTAATATTTTTTTTACTGGCAAATATAATAATATATTTTAAAATCTTATTTTCTTATATTGTTATATTTTATATATATATATATATATATATATAAATAAGAAAGAAAAGAAAGAAAGAAAATTAAAAAAAGAAGGAAAAAATTAATACTAAAAAATATTTTAATGAAAAATATTTTTCACTAAAATAAAAGTTAATTTTCTGTAGTCAATGAAAAATATTTTTCTGCGGCCTTTTTTTTTATTACTAAATATCATGAACTAATTTTTTGTGGTAGAGGAAAAGGAGCGGCAGTAGTAGTGAAGGTGGTGGTGGTGGTGGTGGTGATGGTAATGGCAAAAGAGATTAGTGGTGAAGTTGTGGTAGTGGTAGTGTAAATGGAGTGGCAGGGGTGAAAAAGAGGTAATGGTAGTAGTAGTAGCAGTAGTAGTAGTGGTGGTAGTAGAGTGGTAGCGATAGTAGTAGTAATGGTAGTCGTAGAGGTGAAGAGAGATGAGCGAGAGAGATAAAGAGAAGAGAGATGAGCAATGTGAACACAATGGGGGAGAGAGATAAACAGACAGATAGACACATAGAAAGAAAGAGAGAGAGAGAGAGAGAAGAGTGAGAGACAGACAAACAGACACAGAGAGAGAAAGAATATATGAAAGAATAAATAAAAGTAACAAATATATGAAAATTATATTTAAATAAAAATATAAGTAATAAAATTATAAATTACAAATATTAAATTATCTTAAATATTTGTCATAATATTTTTTTTACTTAAAAATATAATAATATATATAAAAATTTTATATTCTTATATTATATATATATATATATATAATAAGAAAGAAAAGAAAGAAAGAAAATTAAAAATAAAAGAAGGAAAAAAATTTTTTAAAAATTCTGAGCCAGCTCAACCCGTGTTTTTTTAGTCGCCAATTACTTTTATAAATCCCTCAATTTAAATTAGAAATGTCTCCCTCCAAATTTAAATTAACAATAGTGTTTGATTATTGTTAACCGTGTATAACGTAAAAATAATTTTAAAAAGTTGAAAAAATTAATTATTAAAAAATTAAGAAAAAATTTAAAATCTGAAATAATTTCAATAAGTCTTACAAATAATTGGGATATTTTGTCTTTTATTAGTACTGGTAATAATATTGAAAAATTTATTGAAATGATAAATAATTGGGATATTTTGTCTTTTATTTGTGAATTTTGATTTATTCTTAATTTATTAGTGTTATTGAAATATGATGATGTAAAAAGTATAAATAGTTTAATTGTACTTTTCATCTGCTATTAATAGTCTATTTTCAGAATTTAATTTCTTTTTATGATACAATTATTACATTTTAAAAATATTAATTTATCAAAATTACCTTTTCATAGTATATTTTTTTAGAAATATCAATTGTCATAATTGTAAATTTTTTATTATTAATGGATTTAAAAAAAGGACAAAATAAGAAATTCATATTATTTTAATAATTAATTTTTTTTAAAAATTAATATTTTTGGATGGTGGGTGTACAACCTCTTCATAAAAAAAAATAAAAAATATAAATATAAATATAAATATAAATAAATAATTTTTTTTATTTTCATTCGGCTACCAAACTTTAGTAGCCGAAAGTAGGTCTATAGCGACTAAAATAAATTTGGTCGCCGAAGCTTGACATTTGGCGACCAAAAGTTTGGTCGGGAAAGATTAAAAATTAATTTTTTTTATTTTCATTTGGCTACCAAACATTTAGTAGCCGAAAGTAGGTCTATAGCGACTAAAATAAATTTGGTCGCCGAAACTTCACTTTTGGCGACCAAAACTTTGGTCGGGAAAGATTAAAAATTAATTTTTTTTATTTTCATTCGGCTACCAAACATTTAGTAGCCGAAAGTAGGTCTATAGCGACTAAAATAAATTTGGTCGCCGAAACTTCACTTTTGGCAACCAAAAGTTTGGTCGGGAAAGATTAAAAATTATTTTTTTTTATTTTCATTCGGCTACCAAACATTCAGTAGCTAAAGGTACCTCTACGGCTACTAAATTTTTTTTAGTCGCCAATTGTGATATGTTTAGCTACTAAAAATTTTTTTAGTCGCCAATTGTAATATCTTTAGCTACTAAATTTTTTTTAGTAGCCAATAATCAACATTCCCCTACTAAAAAAAATTAGTAGCTAAAAGTTGACTTTTGCCGACTAAAATTATTTTTGGTAGCCAATTCCCTGACTTTTGGCGACTAAATTGGTTTTGGTAGCTAAAAGTGGTCAGCAAAAATGCTTTTTCTTGTAGTGAATATATGGTGTGGGTGGAGCCAAAATGGGCAATCCACAATCCATTAGATATTTTAAACAAAAAGACAATGAAGGTCACTCTAGGAATCTTAAATGGGGGTGTTTGAGTGGATTGACCATTGTCCTTATGTGAAGAATTTATGAATATAAGAGAATGTTTGGAGTTTGGATTTAAAAGAAGTGAGTTAGGGTTTTGGGTATTGGGCATTTGAGATGGGAAACAAAGGTGGGGTACTTAGGTTTGCTGATGGAGTAGACAAGTTGCTCTTGTTGTTTGGTACATTGGGTTGCATTGGAGATGGGATGATGACTCCTCTCACAATGTTTGTTCTCAGTGGTGTCGTCAATGAATATGGAAGTTCAAGTGCTCAACTTTCTTTCTCCATTCATGTGGTGGATAAGGTACAAAATGCCGACAGTGTATTAACTTTTTAGTTTTTCTATTGACATAGAAATTAATTATAGAATCAGGCATAACATTATTAGATGTGAGATTGCGAAATATTGCACTAGCATATATACAACAATTATATCACGAGAATTTAAAGAAAAAATTACATACCCAGAAAACGTATTCAGAAAAAGTATTTGAAAATAGACAAAACTCATGTTCATGAATTGGACTAGAGGTTTCAGTTGAGGTATTGTGGGCCCACTTACTCACTTTGATGATTCAAATCGTTCAACTTGTACGACGTACTGAGCATGTCATCTATGTAAAAAATTAGATTGATTATACATCGAGAACTTCAAGATGGAGCACATTTGTTTTAAAGATAAATTAACAGAGAGTATTATTTCGACAATAGTTCATTCAATTTTGTAAGAAAAATATAATCTAATTAATTGACTACCTATATTCGATTAATCTTATTTTTTTACATGAATGCTATATTTGGCAAGCATTACAAAATGGATTGTTTAAATCATTAGAGTAGGCCTATAATCTCCTTAGTTGGAAACTACAATCCAATTCATGGATTAGAGGAAAATCTACTCTTTAAAATATTAAGTGGACAGTCCTACCACGTGGCCATCTGTCCACTCAATAGTAAAGGGACACACGACCATCTTATCTAAAAAATATAAGACAAAGTGGTCATGTGTCTCCATATTACTAGAAGGGCACATCACATATGCCATTGGTCGAATCAAATTTTTCCTTATTACTTTAGTTACTCTATAATCTGCCGATTAAAAAATCTCATCTTGTTATCATGAATGATCCAATGAATTTATAATGCCAAAAGAGTGTAATAGATCTTTACTTTACCAGAATCATCTAATACTTGGGTTTCATTTTCTATTTTACAGTACTCACTGAGGCTGCTCTATGTGGCTACTTTAGTTGGAGTATCTGCTTTCATGGGTATGTATAATCCCAGAGATGCAAATGGTGGATATAGAAAAAGATACAATTTTCTCTCTCAACCAATTCTAGGGAAAATTACGTCGGTAGTCCTTCTATTTGATCTTTGTATCATTTTGGTTCCTGTAATTTCAATTGGCTTGATTTTGACCCTGAATTTATAATATTGTCTCAATTTAGTCCAATTGGTTACAAATGTTAGCATTTTTAATAGAAAATACATACATAAGTGGTATGTAGTTATATTTTTAGAGGAAAAATTACACACTTGGTTTTTTTAATAAGTTAATCTCAACTAATTTAGTGATTGTTTTCTATCAAAAACATTAACAATATTATCAATTGGACCAAATTGATACAATATTTAAAATAAAGGATCAAAATTGAGCCAATTGAAAGTGTAAAAATCAAAACGATATAAGAAACAAAATGTGGGGACTATTGGTGTAATTTGCCCCCAATTCTATTATGAACCTGAAATTACTTTGGAAAATAGAAACAGAGCATCAACAAATTTATCTTACACATAAAACAGTGGATTAAATTTGATTATGTTGTTATTGTTGTATGGCATTTGAGACTGCAGAAGGAATTTGTTGGACAAGAACTGCAGAGAGACAAACATCCCGCATGAGAATGGAGTACTTGAAATCAGTACTTAGGCAAGAAGTAGGTTTCTTCGACAACCAAACTTCTTCTTCTTCTTCATCATCTACCTTTCAAGTTGTCTCTACCATCTCCTCCGATGCCCACTTAATCCAAGATTTGATCGCCGAAAAGGTACCTCTTAAAATGCTTACAACTCTTAAAATATTATCTTTAAATTGACCTTCTAGATTTTTTAGAAATCAGCTAACCAGGAACAAACTCTTTCTCACATGAGTGTAAATAAATTTATAAGTCATATTTTATAAATCTCAAGTATTTCTCTCAATTTTAAAATAACGTAAATTATACTTTCCCAATTAAGTTTTAGTGCTTTCATTTGGACCCTTATTTTTTTTCCACTTTAGTTCCTACCGTTAGATATTTGGGCACTAGAAAAAATTTAAAATTTTAGAGATGAAAGTGAAAAAAAAAAAAAAAAAAAAAACTTAAGTAAAATGTAATTTTTCCTTATTCACTATTCATTTGTGTAATCAAAAATCATCTCCAACCCTTGTTTGTAAACATAAATTTCAGAACATAAACCTTACACTTCGGATCATTTACCATGTGTATTATCAAGAAATCAAGACAAAATGACATACCTGAATCCATTGACGAACGGTTAAACGGAAGCGTGATTATCAATAAACTCTTTGTTATTGATTATGTTATTGCCTTCTAATCCTTTTCCCTTTGGTGCCTTATGTTTCTCCTTGAGAGGATTTAGAAAACATGGCAGTGTTTCTCCTTGTGGAAGTTCAAAAGGCTTCCATTTATTGTGGAAGTTACAAAAGGCTTCCATTTATTGTGGAAGTTACAAAAGGAAACAATAAATGTCTATTTATTGTTTTCTAAAACTGAAAACCAACTTTAACCATTATTGGTTTTAATTCTATTTCTGCCCCTCATAGAAATAGAAATTAAACAACTAGTATCTACACATTAGGTCCATAACACATATACCCTTAAGCCTATTAACTAAATTGAATCACTTAAATTGTAGGCTTCTTATAAATGATAACACCACATTTAATTATGTGGTCCCATTGAGACATTATCTAACAATCTCCCACTGGACCACATATGTATCCTGAAATGTGCTTAACTTTAGTGAGCTCAGAAATTTGTTATCATAACTTGAGGGTATCCAAACAATCTTGTCCATTAACTATATTAATATAGGATCAAAGCGGTCTTCGTTACATCAATCGTAACTCGACCCACCAATGGTCACGTATACTAATACAGCTAAATGACATAGATCAATCATGGATGCGTAGCATGGAAATTACATGTGATGTGATCCATACATGCCTATGTCCAACTGGTCCTACTTAACTTTATTGAGATCAATACTTCACTATACGTAACAGAGCGTAATAAACTGAATACTTCATTTCTGCAGAAATTAATCTAATTACATAGATAAAACTCAAGGCTGACATAAAGCAGTAATATAAATACAAACTCCCACTAAACCAGAATGTTCTCAAATAGAACAACACCCATATGAGCAGTGTGCTCATGAAAGACCTTGGGTGGTAGTCCCTTCGTAAGTGGATCCGCTATCATGGAGTTTGTCCCAATGTGCTCTATGAAAATCTGTCCACTCTGCACTCTTTCTTTTACAACTAGGAACTTGATATCAATATGCTTTGATTTTGTCGAGCTCCTGTTGTTATTGGAATATAAAACTGCAGACTTATTGTCACAATATATCTTAAGTGGTCTTTCAGTGCCTTCCAAAATACGCAACCCAGTGACAAAATTCCGCAGCCATATCCCTTGGTTTGATGCCTCATAACATGCTACAAACTCTGCAGCCATGGTGGATGAAGCTATGAGCGTCTGCTTTGCAGACCTCCAAGAAATTGCTCCGCCAGCTAACAGATAAATATAGCCTGATGTGGATTTCCTACTGTCTTGGCATCCAGCAAAATCGGAGTCGGAATATCCAATGACCTTTAACTTATCCGATCTCCTATATGTGAGCATATATTCCTTTGTTCTCTGTAAATATCGCATAACACGCTTGACTGCTTTCCAATGATCCATGCCAGGATTACTTAAATATCTGCCTAACATGCCAACTATGAGCGCAATATCCGGACGCGTACATACTTGAGCATACATTAGACTCCCTACAACCGAGGCATAAGGAATCTTCTGCATTTCTTGAATTTCAAGACTGGTCTTCGGGCATTGGCTGAGACTAAACTTGTCTCCCTTAGCAATCGGGGTTTCACCTGATTTACAATTTTGCATGCCAAATCTAATGAGTACTTTTTCGATATAGCTCCTTTGTGATAATCCCAGAATACCCCGAGAACGATCTCGGTGTATTTCGATTCCTAATACAAAGGAATCATCACCAAGATCTTTCATTTCAAAATTCTTAGATAAAAATCTCTTGGTGTCATGCAATAAGTTTATATCGTTTGTGGCAAGCAATATGTCGTCAACATATAAAACCAAAAATATGTGTTTACTCCCACTGAACTTGTGATACACACATTCATCAACAACGTTAGTTTCAAAACCATACGAAGTGAGAACTTGATGAAATTTGAAGTACCACTGACGAGGAGCTTGTTTGAGTCCATAGATGGATTTAGTCAATTTGCAAACCATATTCTTTGGATCTCCTGACACAAAGTTTTCTAGCTGCACCATATAAATTGTTTCTTTAATGTCACCATTAAGAAAAGCTGTTTTGACATCCATCTGATGCAACTCAAGATCAAAATATGCAACAAGCGCCATAATTGTCCTAAAAGAATCTTTCGAAGAAACTGGAGAGAAAGTTTCTTTAAAGTCAATTCCTTCTTTTGAGTAAAGCCTTTGGCTACAAGACGTGCCTTATACCTTTCCACATTACCATTTGAATCCCTTTTGGTTTTAAATATCCATTTACAACCTACGGGCTTCGCACCAACTGGTAATGAGACAAGTTCCCAAACTTTATTGTCTTGCATAGACTTATATTCTTCATTCATGGCTTCTATCCACTTATGAGAGTTGAAACTTTCCATGGCTTGACGAAAGTTGATTGGATCATCTTTCGACATTCCATTTTCTACCTCATGTTCCTGGAGATATACAATATAATCATCTAAAAGTGCAAATCTCCTTTCTCTTGTGGATCGCCTTAATGGCACAGATTCTTGAGGTTGTAGAGTTTGTTCCTCAGGAACAATTACCTCATCTTGAATGGGGGTTTGAACTATATTATCTTGAACAACATTGTCTGGTTGAGGATCCGAAATTACTTCTCGAGCAATGACAGGTATAGGAACCTGTAATTGGTCAAAAGTAGTAGTAGGAAGTGGGATTACTCCTGCTTCCTCCTCAAAGACAATGTCTCTAACTGGATATCTCCCCCTAAACTCAACATCCTCAAAAAATGTTGCAATTCCCGTCTCAAATATTGACCTATTTGTGGGATCATAAAACTTGTAACCCCGTGATCGTTCGGCATAGCCAATAAAGTAGCTGCTAATGGTTTTAGAGTCCAATTTTCGTTCATGAGGTTTATAAGGCCTCGCCTCAGCAGGACACCCCCACACATGCAAATGTTTTAGACTAGGCTTTCGCCCAACCCAAAGCTCATAAGGTGTTTTTACAATGGCTTTAGTTGGCACCCGATTTAAGATATAACTTGCTGTCTTTAGAGATAATCTCTAAATAAAAGGAATAAACAATTATGCTTACATTAAGTTACCAAACAGATAATCTCTAAATAAATTAATTTAATGACAACATCTCAAGATATCTAGCACAACATTAATAACAAACCTTTGGGTAGTGATATTAACTGTAAGTGGTATTCTTGTTGTAATGATCAAACATTGACAATAAGTTATGTCAAATAACAAATCTATCTTTGGATGGATTTATTATTCACATTAGGTTTTCTTGACAATTGGCACATGTTTATCACCACAAAATGTGTGTGTAATTCTGCCAAGTCTTAATCATATCTTTGGACCGATAAATACCCGCATGAGATACACAGACATGAACATCAAAACATTCCATATAAAACAATCTAGACAAGAGAGATCACTTTTGTGACATCTTGTTTGAATGGACTTATATTGAGAATGTTAGAAAATTAAATTTCTGTAGACGTTGTATGAAATTACATTAAATTTAAAGATTTCTTAATTTGTTACCCCGAAATATTATATAATCTGCAGCAATCCCAATTATATACATACATATATAAATAGAATTGACGAGTCCAAAAACAAACTGACCACCGAATCATTTTACAATTCCAGAAAACAGATTGCCATTTTCACAAAACAAAACAGGAAAAAACAGAATTTACATCCATAAGAAAATTCAGAATCTGATTCCAGGAAACTAAATAGAATGAATAAAGTATATCAATTCTGATAATACACATGATATGCTGGCTCTGATACCAATTGTAAACATAAATTTCAGAACATAAACCTTACACTTCGGATCATTTACCATGTGTATTATCAAGAAATCAAGACAAAATGACATACCTGAATCCATTGACGAACGGTTAAACGGAAGCGTGATTATCAATAAACTCTTTGTTATTGATTATGTTATTGCCTTCTAATCCTTTCCCCTTTGGTGCCTTATGTTTCTCCTTGAGAGGATTTAGAAAACATGGCAGTGTTTTTTTTACCACCTGGGAAGGAATAGGGACCATAACCTTTTAAAGGTTGTAATTGGTTTTCAAACTGAAACCTTGTGGAAGTTCAAAAGGCTTCCATTTATTGTGGAAGTTACAAAAGGCTTCCATTTATTGTGGAAGTTACAAAAGGAAACAATAAATGTCTATTTATTGTTTTCTAAAACTGAAAACCAACTTTAACCATTATTGGTTTTAATTCTATTTTTGCCCCTCATAGAAATAGAAATTAAACAACTAGTATCTACACATTAGTTCCATAACACATATACCCTTAAGCCTATTAACTAAATTGAATCACTTAAATTGTAGGCTTCTTATAAATGATAACACCACATTTAATTATGTGGTCCCATTGAGACATTATCTAACATTGTTCATTGTTACTCAGTAAAATTTTGAGTAAAATATTTATTTTGAGTAAATTTCACTAATGGTAGAGCGGTAAAATTGAGAGTCACAAAATAATCTTGAAAATTTTGAATAAACATTTGAGTCTCTCTTAAATGGTAAAAATTTGAATAATTTGGTATAAGTTTGGGCCTAGAGTGTATTTTGATTATTTGTATCTTAAATAAGGATTGAAGATGATGTAGTATTACACATACATTCCTTAAAGTCTTCCACCTATGAGTCTATTTGGTTTTTTATTTTTCAAAAATAGTTTTTTGAATTTTCAATTTATATTTATATTTTTAGTATTTTTTTTTAAATATAATTAATTTAGATACACTTAAAAAGTAAAATATTTATGAAAAATCCTAAAAAAAGCTAATAAATTTTTTTTTTGAATTTTTGGTATTTAGTGAATTTTTGTTAAAAAAATTAAAAATTTCATAGCTTTTAAATGTATTATATTAATTAGATCTAAATAATAAAAATAACTAATTAAATAATAGTTAAAAAAATCATTAAAAAAACTGAAGACTCTGAAAACTCTAAACCAATCCGTAGTTCTTCTTGTATATTGGGAACATAAGTTGTTAGCTAAAAAGTCACTAAAGTTATTAGATTATTATCTTTACTTTCTGCATATTTTTTTTTGTAAAATATCAAAAAAATAGCTAAAATAGAAAATATAAAACTAGCTGGGAATATCTAGAAGAAATATTATTTTGCCCTCAAATTATCACTAAAACATCAATTCAACTTCTATTTTTTTAATAGTATCAATTTTAATCCTAAACTATTTTATTTTGAATCAATTTTACCTTTATTGTTAGCTACCATTTATAATCAAACGTAAGTTGTTAATATGGTGTTGAAATTTCGTTTGAAATTAGATTTTTGCACAAATGATTTTTACTACTCCCTCCATTCTAAAATATTAGTCATTTATTTCATTTTTTGTTATCTCAAAATATTAGTCCATTTTTAAAAGTCAAAGAATAAAATAACATGCATTTTCTATTTTGTCATTCTTTTAAATTTATTAATACTAATATTTTTAAAATGTAATAATTATTGCCCTTTTAAGAGAGGTATCCATCTTGAAAACTGGATAGAATTACAGAGGCAGCAACATGTTTAATTAGATTGTAGAACTTGAATTCTTGATTAGTATAATAGATTCCGATGAGTGATTGAAGGGGTTATGGAGTAAAAGGATTGGTGATTCAAATGAGATCTTAAAATCCAATAGATAGAACGTTCGAAGGTCAAATCTGAAACTTAGTTGATGCCTTTCAAATAAAGGAGAGAAAGAGAAGAGTGGGATAGAGGACTCCTATAAACAAATTAAGAAAATAGATGCTTACGGCGGGTTTACAATGGCCACAGACAACGAAGATTGGTACAGGCTATGGGCACCGAGGATCCACAGTCCCCCAAAAGACTCATATTTTGAGACGGAAGGAGATTGAGATTTACAACACAAACAATTTTAATTATCATTTTGGATTCCGAATAGAGGGACAGATTTGACGTAACGGTAAAGCTATCTCTTGGTGACTTGGTGGTCACAGATTCGAGTTGTGGAAACAAGGTCTACCTTTATAAGAGTAAGGCTCCGCTTAAGCGGAAATTTCGTACACTCCTTTTATTGTGGGTCCCGAATAAAGCCCATAGTTGTGGAAACAAGGTCTACCTTTATAAGAGTAAGGCTCCGCTTAAGCGGAAATTTCGTACACTCCTTTTATTGTGGGTCCCGAATAAAGCCCATAGTTTGGAGAATAGTGATATAGAAATGAGTCATTCCCCCATAGTTTGAGACACAAAATGATAACATTTTCTTTTGCAGATGCCAAACTGTCTGGCAAACCTCTCAGCATTCACAGTCAGCCTCACAGTATCCTTTCTACTTTCATGGCGATTAGCGGTGGCTGCTCTTCCATTCTCCCTCTTGTTCATAATTCCAGGGGTTGGATTTGGGAAGGTGCTGATGGGTCTGGCGATGAAGATGAGGGATGCTTATGGAATTTCCGGCGGAATCGCAGAACAATCCATCTCTTCAATTCGGACAGTTTATTCATACGTAGGAGAGAATCAAACATTAGATAGGTTCAGCAACTCACTTCAGAAATGTGTGGATTTGGGAATAAAACAGGGAATCACAAAGGGATTGCTTATAGGGAGCATGGGAATGGTATATGCAGCTTGGGCATTTCAAGTTTGGGTTGGGAGTCTCCTTGTTACTGAGAGAGGAGAGAGTGGTGGCCGAATTTTCATATCAGCAATCTGTGTTATCTACGGAGGAATGTATGTCAATTTCCTCATCAATTCTTCTACGTGCACACAATTCGATTAAAGAATCCGACACAATTGTCTCGTATGAGATGAGACTCACACATCTTTTAAGTCTAGTCTCATGTGTGAGAATTGTGTTTGATTCTGTTATCAAATTTTATGTGCTTATAAAAAAAATTTTCTTACTAATGTTCCTTCATTTTTTTAGATTATTACATAGAGACCTTTTAAACTATTGTGAAATATTATTCTGACCCCTTAAACTATAAAATCATTCAAATCAATCTTTTAAATTATTGAGAATTATTACTTTAAATAAAAACATACAAATGGACCCCCTAAATTATTGGCGTGTTTTACTTTGACCCTTCTGTTAGGTTGTCCAATTTGTACACTTTTATTGTTTAGAGGGTCCATTTGTATACTGTTATAATTTAGGAGGGCAAAGTGATATTTTTCAATAGTTTAGTGGGTCCATTCCTATGCTTTTATAGTTTACAAATAAAAGTGACTTCTCAATAGTTTAGGTGGTTTTTCGTGTAAATAATCTTAATTTGTTTTCAGTAACCTTTATTTTTAATGTCATCCTTAAACCATGACTTTTATCCATTTAGTCCATAAAATTTCTAATTTCAGTTTATATGATCCATTGGAAACAGTCTGTCCAAATAAATAATGGTGAAAACATAACTTAATGAGCAAAAGTATAATTTTAAAATTTGAACCACCTAAATAATACAACTAAACACGTGTTTTCTTAAAATACTTTTGGTTGTGTAATTTAACTTGTTCAAATTTTGAAGTGCTCTTTTTGATTGTCAAATTAAGTTTTAATGATTACAGATTTGGATAACCATTTCTAATTGGACCACAATAGCTGAGAGTCAAAACTAAATAGACGAAATTTAATAATTTAGTGGGATCAAAGTGAAATTAACCTTCCCTATAAAATACCCTGACAAATTTTGAAATCAAATCTAATTTGTGATCATGCATCAAACAAGGAAATACTATCCAGTTACAAAAATATAATTACTGAAACTGAATAGAAAATGCTATACCATTGAATTAAGATTGTCTTTAACACAATGACATCAAGTTGTGTAAATGAAAAAGACCGTGGAAGTAAGAAAGAAAAAAAATATATTTAGCCATGCTGTGGTAGGTTGCACCAACCTTATCAAAAAAAAAAAAAATCAGAAATTACAACTTCAATATTGAAATTTCAGATCAATTATGACTGCTATCCCCAATCTCTCATACTTCGCCCAGGCTACAGCTGCGGCTAAACGGATATTTGAGATGATTGATCGAAATCCACTTATAGACGCTGAAGATGTAAATGGAAAGATTCTAGCATATGTGAGAGGCGAAATTGAGTTTAAAGATGTCACCTTCTGTTACCCATCAAGACCAGAGACCCCAGTTCTTCAAGGATTCAATCTTAAAGTGAAAGCTGGTAAGACAGTAGGCCTTGTTGGAGGAAGTGGTTCTGGCAAGTCGACAATAGTTTCTTTGCTTGAAAGATTTTATGACCCTGTTGAAGGACACATCCTACTTGACGGATATAAAATAAAGAGACTTCGACTTAAATGGTTGAGATCTCAAATGGGTCTTGTGAATCAAGAGCCAGTTCTCTTTGCAACATCCATAAAGGAAAATATTCTGTTTGGCAAGGGAGGTGCTCCAATGGAACTTGTTATTAGTGCAGCCAAGGCTGCAAATGCACACGACTTCATTGTTAAGTTATCTGATGGATATGAAACTCAAGTAAGTAATCGTTTTCTGCTTCTGAATCAAACTTTACTTTATGATTGCTCTACTTAGTAAACTTTCAGTGGCATGGCAGGTAGGGCAGTTTGGATTGCAATTGTCTGGAGGTCAAAAGCAAAGGATCACGATAGCAAGGGCTTTACTTCGAGACCCAAAAATCCTTCTGCTTGATGAAGCTACAAGTGCTCTTGATGCACAATCTGAAAAGACAGTGCAGGAGGCCCTTGACAAGGCTTCGCTAGGAAGGACAACAATTGTCATTGCTCATCGTCTTGCCACAATTCGTGAAGCTGATATGATAGTTGTTCTTGAATCAGGGAATGTGGTTGAATCGGGTACTCACAATGAGTTGATTCAATTGAACAATGGAGGAGGGACTTATTTTAGAATGGTGCAATTGCAGCAATCCACGGCACAAAATGATGTCTCTAACAGTCACTATCATCCATCAGAGGTTGCAAACAATGATAGAGTGATGATTGCACAGACTCCCCAAACTCCTGTTGGTGCAATATCGATTTGGCAAAGTAGCCCTGTGTCAAACTTTAGCCCAGGTATTTCTGTCAGTGTGCCACACTCTATTCAAATGTATTCTTATGATGATAGCGATGATGAAAACTTGGGCAAATCTTCTTATTCTATTCCTTCAAAGTGGCGCTTGTTACGAATGAATGCTCCTGAATGGAAACAAGCACTGCTAGGGTGCTTAGGGGCTGCTAGTTTTGGGGCAGTTCAGCCAGTTTATGCTTATTGCTTGGGATCAATTGTCTCGGTATACTTCCTAGAAGACAACCCCAAGATCAAATCAGAGACAAAATTCTACTGCATTGTCTTCTTAAGCTTAGCTGTTATAAGCTTTTTCGTAAATCTCCTCCAACATTATAATTTCGCAATCATGGGAGAACGTTTAACCAAGAGGGTGAGGGAGAAATTGCTTGGAAATATGCTTTCTTTTGAGATTGGTTGGTTTGATAAAGATGAGAACACTAGTGCAGCAATATGTGCACGTCTGGCTACTGAAGCCAACATGGTTCGATCACTTGTTGGGGATCGCATGGCATTGTTATCTCAGGTCTTCGTCAACGTTTCCCTAGCTTATGTGCTTGCATTAGTGGTCACATGGAGGGTAGCAATTGTAATGATTGCCATACACCCTTTAATTGTTGGAAGCCTCTATTCAAAGAATGTATTAATGAAGAGCATATCAAAAAAGGCCAAGGAAGCTCAAAATAAAGGAAGCCAACTAGCGAGCGAAGCAGTGGTTAACCATAGGACTATCAGCGCCTTCTCTTCTCAAAAAAAAATATTGTCGCTTTTTAAGGCTACAATGGAAGGACCCAAGAAAGAAAGCATTAAGCAATCATGGTTCTCGGGTTTTGGTCTCTTTAGCTCCCAATTTTTGTCAACGGCCTCGATTGCTTTGACTTATTGGTACGGAGGGAGGCTGATGAATCAAGGCTTAGTAACTTCAAAGCATCTATTTCAAGTCTTCTTCATCTTGATGAGCACAAGTAAGAATATTGCGGATGCAGGAAGCATGACATCTGATCTGGCAAAAGGTGGCAATGCCATTAGATCAATTTTCGCGATTCTTGACAGGAAAACTGAGATTGAGCCAGATGACCTTAAAGGGATCAACGTTGAAAAGACAATTAAAGGCTTCATAGAGTTGAAGAATGTGTTCTTCTTCTACCCATCAAGGCCTGAACAAATGATCTTCCAGGGCCTGAGTCTCAAAATTGAAGCTGGT
Source organism: Camellia japonica (assembly GCA_030407325.1). Taxonomy (NCBI): domain Eukaryota; kingdom Viridiplantae; phylum Streptophyta; class Magnoliopsida; order Ericales; family Theaceae; genus Camellia; species Camellia japonica. The sequence continues at coordinate 167,993,162 of JAPPVO010000017.1, forward strand.
AAAACAATAGCACTAGTGGGACAGAGTGGATCAGGCAAATCCACTGTTATTGGCTTAGTTGAAAGGTTCTACGACCCAATAAAAGGATCAATTTTAATAGATGGGCAAGACATCAAGGAGTACAACTTGAGAAGCTTGAGATCACATATTGCATTAGTGAGTCAAGAACCCACTCTTTTTGGAGGAACTATCCGCGAAAACATCATCTATGGGAAAGAGGATGCCACAGAAACTGAAGTAAGGGAGGCTGCAATACTAGCCAATGCTCATGAATTTATAAGGTATAAATCTATCCCCTCTCAAATTCTTTTATCATTTCTTTTATTTTTTTTGAAACGTTTCTGCTTTCAAGCTACCCAAAACGACATAGTGAAACAAAATTTTAATCCTCGTGTGTAATGCAGCTCCATGAAAGATGGATACAATACTTACAGTGGAGAAAGAGGGGTTCAACTCTCTGGAGGCCAAAAGCAAAGGATAGCACTCGCTCGAGCAATACTAAAGAACCCATCAATCCTCCTCTTGGATGAAGCAACCAGTGCCCTCGATAGTGCGTCAGAACATCTTGTCCAAGAAGCATTGGAGAAGATGATGGTTGGTCGGACTTGTGTAATTGTGGCTCATCGGTTATCCACAATACAGAAGTCTGATTCGATAGCTGTGATAAAGAATGGGAAAGTTGCGGAGCAAGGATCACATTCTGATCTACTTGCTGTAGGAAGTCAAGGGTCATACTACTCTCTAATAAAGCTCCAAACTGGACAGTCCTCTTATCCATGATAATGTATGTTGAAGAACATTGTCTAATATGTAAATTCTCTTGAAACTTGGCCATTGAAAAGAAAAGCTTTGACATGGAATGACACGAAGTCTTGGCAGACTATTATATTAAAAAAAATGTGTCAGAAAGTTTTCATTGGGCACGAATAGTCAAGAAAATATTTATGATAAAAACAACTCCATTTTCAACTGATGTCGGTGCCGTAGTTATTCTCTTACTTTCACGATGAGATTACTCGGTATAAATAACAACAGACTTGTGTATTCTATTATTTTCCAAACTTTATTTTTTCGCTTTTTAATTTTACATTTGACTCTAGAAGGTTTCCCTGATTAAAAGGCCAATTCTCTTGCCCAATCAGAAGAATAAAGCAATGAGCGGTAGTTAATTTTGATAAATGTGTATAAAGTGTTTCAATTAGTCCCTCTGTTAATAGATGCATTTTAAATGTCGGGGACAAATAACCACGAAAAATCTAAAAACACAAAAATTGATCATAATTAAACACAACCTTCTCGCATGAGATGAGTACCACACATGTCAGACAGTTGTGTGGAGTTCTGATTTTTGTGTTAATAGAATAACTAAATAAACCTCCTTGGAAGCAAGGTACTTGATTCACTTAGACTTTATACCATTACCCTTTTAACTAACTATAAAAGATTTGGAAGGAAGCCAAACACAAACCACCACCACCAACACCACCACAAGAAGCTATCATTCTCTTCTTTCATCTGCCATTGAAAGAGCTTACTTTTCCTCTTCCATGACTTCTAAAATTGTACCGACTGGTGGTAAGATGCACCAGATTGGGAGTAACTCAAACCTGATCTCGATGTCGGCCAGTGACAAAGCGATGATGGAGCAAATCCAGGCCACACATTCCCCTGATGGCCGCGAATTTGATGTCAAACTACTCCTTTATGTCATAGAGGACATCTTGCACCATGCCACCTCTCCCAGTATTCCTGGACTTGGCCTTGCTGATGTATGAATGAACTTTCTTTTATTTGCTATTTGGTCACCTTTTCCTTTTTTTGTTTCTATTTTGGTTTATATATATTTTTAAAAAAACCAAAAGCTCAAATTTGTTTGGTATATTGTTTTTGTTTTAAAAAAAAAAAATTTAATTATAATAATAATAATAAAAGTATTTCCAAAAATTTCAAAATTTCTAGAAACAAATAAATATATTTACTTATTTTCAAAGTAAGTTTTCCCTTTTCCTTCCTCCTTCATCACCACAGGCCACCACCTATGGCCGCAGGCAATCCTCTGGTGAGCTCTGGTCACCTTCCGATGGATTCCGACAATTTGATGGTCATCATCTGTGACCTCGAGCCACCTTTTTCAGTGACTTCCGATGACACTCCAGTTATTAAATATTATAGTAAATGTCCATCACCGGTCTCCACGTGTTCACCCTCCATTGTCAGCCACCACCACCAATAATTAACTAAATATATATTTCTTTATTTTCAATTCTCTTATGTTTTTATTTTTAAATTTAATATATATATATATATATATAAACTTATTTCAGAACAAGTGAACTTAATAGGTTGCGTTGCACATTCTTAACAATTGTGTTGTGTCCCCCTGTTTGTGTAGGCAACTCTGGCACATGTCGATGCGTTGAACAACAGCACTGTACAAAGTGGCATTAGTGACCTGGTTGAACTTTTGGCACAACCCATTAATATCACTTTTTCTGAGGTATCACATTTATTTATGTGAAAATTACATGTCATATTTTTACAAAATTAATTATAAATTTATAATTTTATTTTTTAATATTTATAAAATTTATAATTTATGTGAAAATATTTTTTAAATACTCTCTGAAGTGAAGTTATCTTTGACGCCAATACATATAGAATTTTTTTTTTAAAATTTAATATCGTAAAAAAGGAAACACAAAAAAATTCTAATCCTACTCAAAATTTGATAAAAATAAAAATGTAAGATTTTCTAATTAAATACTAATTCAAAAATAATAAAAACGTAATATATGTTGTAGAATTATTCCTTCTTAAATGTGAAGTTTCAGGCGACTATCTATTCTATCATGCCTAATGGATAGATTTCTCTTTTTAATTTTTGTGTTACCCAAAACTAGCATTTGATACATAGCCCTAACTAATTTGATGCACATTAATGTGACAGATCTCTAGCAAGTGTTCAGAGGGTCTAGATTCACACACAATAACTCTAGCACTCTTGAAAATACTGTCAAGCTTCTCATGGGATGCCAAGGTTGTGATAGCCTTGGCAGCATTTTCCATGAACTACAGCAGGTTGTGGCTGGTTCTGTGACACTCCGTATTTTTGAGGTATTAATATTTAGTGAGTGGTATTGATGGTTTATTATGATATTTAGTGGTGCGATTTTTAGATAAGAATTTAATTTTGAATTATTTATTTGTATTTATCTCATTCCTTTTATATCTATCCTATTGTTATTTATTCTGATATTATAATAAATTAATTTTTCTCTACAATTCCCCATGAAAAAGAAAAGAAAAAAAAAAATGTAAAACAAACACTCAAAACCGTGGGTTTACCCACAGTTCCCCACCACCAAACCAACCATTGGGAAAAGAAAATAATAAAGTAAAGAAAAAGAAAAAGGAAACATCTATAGCTTTGGTGAATCACCTCATAGCCTTGATTAATCACCCATTTGAGGGCCACGTGGGAAAGGATGTGTCAGTAGCATTGCAACCATGAGTGACATGCAAGAATTGGGGGTCTATAAATAGTGAAGTTAGTGTAAGCAAAGCAAAGAGTTAAAGTTTATAACGTGGAGTAGGCCGATCAGATTGATGATAATTGAGAGTTGTAGATTTTATTAAATTATGCATACTTTATGCGTTAGAAGTTTAATCAGAGTTATTTTTGGAGATCTATGGAGCAATTTCAGATTTATGGTGACGAAATCAATTATTTTGAGGTAAAATTCGGGTTGTATACAATATGCTCTATTTAAATCTCTTTGCAAAGAGATCTCTTATTTTAAATTATCCTCAATTTGTAATCTACTTGATTATTGTGGTAAAATCATTTGTTGTCGAATGGTAAAATTCTCTACAAATATTCTGTGTTAAATGGTGGTTTGTCTGACTGAATGACATAGAAATACTCCGTACATAGATCGAGTGAATCTTATTAATTGTTTACACCAATATGCCCGGATAAGCGTGGAGCTTGGGTGAGGTGGGTGAATAAATAAATTTATTCACTGGTCATGTACTGAGTAGAACCGAGTATTTGGTCTAGATAAATTATAGTTGATTTGTTGTGCAATTTGGTAAATTGCTTTATTATCGTATCGTTGATTGGATGTCATAAATTGTTGGATTCCTGATAAATTATTCTGCATCCGAGCCTTGTATTCCTGTCGTATTGTATACTTCCCGAATTAATTTATTTTTCAGGTGCGAAGCAGATTTTAGCAGAGCTCGAAATTGATATTAGAAAGATTTATTAATACAGAGATTTGGGATCCACCACTTTAATTATTAAATTTGGAGAGAGCTGTAATATTGTTTATTTTGGAGGCAATTAGAATATTTGGAGGATATTGTACCATTTGGAGACGATTTTGTAATTATTATTTTTGGGAGCAAAAACTTGTATTTTTTTTTGGCTATTTTAGTGTATTTAACGACCCGGGAGTGGGGCGTCACAAAATGGTATCAGAGCTCTAGGTTAGAATACCTAGGGACGGTGGGAAGAGGTTTAACCTCAATCGAGGAGTAGTGTCATGTGTTAGAAGGAATAGAATTATGTAACTCATAGTTTTTGAGAGCTTTATGCTAATCATAGTAACTATCCTTGTTTAATCCTAACTGGGTTGACGCCAAATTTGTCGGATGTAAAATCATCACTGCTCTATCTTCATTGAACCTTTCCAATTCGACCAAGTATTGCCTTAAGATGATCAATTGGTAATTTTTGAGTCATGTTTATTGTATCTTGTATGTTGTTCTCTTGAAAACCGATTGCACTCTTTTAATCCTTACAGGGTGAAGAATCTCAGGTGTTTGGTTTGAAATGTGTATGGCCAAACACAATTTCAATTCAAATATCTAGTTTGGTCACCAGCTCCATAATCTTAACCCTATTAAAAGTTCAAAACTATCATGTTATCCGACTTTACCGGCTGCTCAAATTCCCTTTGAATTCTTATGCTAGTTATGCTATTGTCGTAGCCACGTCATACTCTTTCTTCTCTACTATAATTGTGTGGATCTTGGGATTAGAGCTTGAACGATTAGAAACACCTATAAGTGTAGCTTCACCGCTAGGAGGTCAAACTCGAGTAGATATCGTCTGCAAATCATGTGAACTAGGAGTCTCTAGTTTACGTTTAACTTGCGACCTACGAGTCATGGAAATTTCAGACTTTGACGTTATCCTAGGAATGGACTGGTTATCAGCCCATAAAGCCACCATTGATTGCTATCGGAAGATGGTGATTGCTTACTCTCAGGACGGAACGCGATTCCAATTTAAGGGGGATAGACAAGATTCCCTATCACTGACACTTGGAAATTCAAAGTGGCACGATCACCTAGTTGGGTGGCTAGCCAGCTTAGTTCTGGAAGATAAAGATCGTATGGAACTAGGGCTACCTTGTGTAGTGTGCGAATATACTGATGTGTTCCTAGAGGAATTACCAGGACTACCCTAAAGCGAGAAGTAGACTTTACCATTGAACTACAACCTGGTACATCACCGATTTTAATGGCACCACATCGTCTGGCACCAGCTGAATTGAGAAAGCTAAAGACACAATTGCAAGAATTATTGGACAAGGAATTTATAAGGTCAAGCACGTCCTTGTGGGAAGCACCAACCTTATTTGCTAAAAAGAAAGATGGGACACTTAGGTTGTGCATTGATTATCGACAACTCAATAGTCACCATTAAGAATCGGTATCCACTACCTCGGATTGATGACCTTTTCAATCAGCTTAGAGGGCAAAGTATTTCTCAAAGATAGATCTCAGGTCAGGGTATCACCAATTGCGTGTTCAGGAAGAAGATATTCTTAAGACTGCGTTTCGAACCTGTTACAGCCACTATGAATTCGTAGTGATGCCATTCGGCCTAACCAATGCACCAGGCATGTTCATGAGCTTAATGAACAAAATATTCACGCCTTACTTAGATCAAATTGTGGTAGTTTTTATAAAATATATTTTGGTGTATTTCAAGTTTGAAGGAGACCATGAATAATATTTGAGAATAGTACTTCAAACTTTAAGAGAAAACCAGTTGTATGCTAAGGCTAGCAAATGTGAGTTCTGGATGGGGGAAGTAAGGTTTTTGGATCACGTGGTATCTGACAAGGGAATATTAGTAGACCCAACTAAAGTAGAAACAGTAACAGAATGGAAGCAACCTAAGAACACATTTGAGATTCGCAGTTTCTTAGGATTCGCCGGTTACTATCGAAGATTCAAGACTTCTCAAAACTGGCCAAACCAATGACACATTAGACTCAAAAGAGGGTAAGTTGAATGGAACGAGTCTTGCGAAAATTCATTCCAAGAACTCAAGCAAAGATTGACGAGCACCCCTATTCTCATAGTGCCAGAACGTGACGTTGGGTACAACGTGTATTGTGATGCTTCCAAAGAAAGTCTAGGGTGCGTATTAATGCAAAATAGCAAGGAGATGAAATTGATAAGTTAAATCAGTTTAATTTCAAGTATTGGACCCTTTGAAAGTGTAATTAAATATTCAATTCAGTTTAATAAAACTAAGGTTTGATCAATTGGGTCCGAATTGGAGTTAATTGAGTTGTGAGGATTGAGAATTTAGATTATTATGAATTAAATTTATTTATGAGGTGCTCAATTGAATATGTAATTTATAGATGGAGATTTTGAGTTTGATATGAAATTGAAGGCCTTAAAGGTTTGAGAAACCAAAATTGATGAGCTCAATAAGTTTAATTTGATATTTGGAGCCTTTTGGGGGTTTGATTTGAAATCTGATTCAGAATGATAAATTAAGCAAAGTTAATTGGGCCTTAATGGAAGTCAAATTAGACCAATTAAATTATGTGGGATTTGTGGTTAGGTTTGATTAATTTAATTATGTGTTAATCAAGATTTATTAAAATTAAGGGTTGCACAATTAAATTAAGCAAAAACATAAATTGAATTATGTAAGAGTCTAGAAGTGAGAGTGTTTATGGGTGTGGGTGTATTGAGAAATCTGCTGTGTGTACATGTGAGTGATGTGCTGAAGTCTCAATGAAATGTGCTAGTGTCCATGTGCACCCGTGGTGTGGAATGGAAGATGGGAGAGGATGTGAATGAGTTAAGACTGGAAACTAATAACATAATAGTAGAGTTTGCCCATTTATTATCCACAACTTTTCAAAACCCAAGGACAACTCAAATTTCGAGGACGAAATTTTTTTAAGGGGGATAGATTGTGAAACCCCGTATTTTTATATAATAAAAATAATATATATTCAATTTTCTTAAGTAATTATTCACAATATTTTGAATTTAACAGTTTGTATATTTTTAAACTGAAAAACCCCGTACTTTTATATTAAAATAATAATAATAATAATAATATATTTAATCAGACTCTAATGGAAGTCAATTAGACTAATTAAATTAGGTAGGATTTAATATTAGTTATAATTAACTAATTTTGTGTCAATCAAGATTCATTAAGACTAAGTATTGCTCAATTAAATTAATTAGTCTAATGGCTTAAAAATTTGAGAGTGCATGTGGGTGTGGTGTACTGAAAATAAAGTGTGTACAAAGACATTAGTAGTGTGTGCATGTGAGAGTGTTGTGTTGGGAGCCTTAGATGAGTGCACGTGTGTGTATGTGATGTGCTGGAAATCAAGTGTGAGTAGTGTGTTAAGCTAATGAAACATGGATTCATATTATGTGGACAAGTGTCCCACTAAATTGATAAATAAAATAATAAAATAAAAGATGAAGAATGGAGTCATAAAGCTTTGTTTTTGCTGGAGTCAAATTAGAGAGAGTGCATGAGAGAGAGAGAGAGAGAGAGAGAGAGAGAGAGCCGAGAATGAGAGAGAGGGAGTGAAAAATAAGAGTATTGAAGCCTATTCAATTTTCTTTGCTAGAAGGAATTTCATGGGAAGTTAAAAAAATTAAAGAAAGGAAGATCTTGAAGGCTAATAGGTAAGAAAACCCTCTCAACCCTCTCATTTTTTTTATATTTGAAATTTCAGATTATATACATATGATAAAATGTTTAAACTTGTAGATAGAATTTTATTTATAATTGTATGAAAATTTATGATGGTATATCAAATATTGGTAGTCTGAAAATCATGATAATATTGTGGAGTTTGGACTTGCATGTGTTGTTTATGCCATTAAAAAGATTATTGAAGATGTTATTTGGCCCTTTAAATCTGTCAGAAAGTTGTACAAATTTTTATACAATTTTACACTCGAAATTTGAAGATGATTTCTTCTACAAAGTTGTGTATAATGATGTCTAGTTCATCCACAAAATTTTTCAACAATTATTGAGTTTTGTACGAATTTATACAGATTTTTAACCAAATCTGGAGTTATAGGCAGATTTTATTATGTGTTTGAAAAATCATTAAAAATTTTATATTAAACTAAATCTGATAATTTCTAAGCAAAAAAAAAAAAAATGAAATTTGAGAAGTCTATTTTCATAATAAATTTTTAGGTTATGTAATTGATTTATAAATTTAAGTATAGAATTAATTTAAGAAAATGTGATAAATCTGTGTCATGAACATTCTTGGAATTTTTAAGAATTATTTATAATTTATTTTTGAAAACTTCTTTATGAAAAACAACCATAACTTGTTTATTGAGTGTTCCGTAGATTTATATGAATTTTAGAGTTGTATAAGTAATTTATTTATAATTTCATTTGCAAGATATACATTCTGAAAATTTTGGCAGAGGAATCAAAAAAAAAAAAAAAAAAATCTCTTCAATTGTTTTCCTTGGACTAAAATTTAATATGGTGCTAATCTAATCTTGTAGATTAAAAATCCATGCACGTGTGTGATTATGATTTATTTCTTCTTTTTGGTGTCTACATCATTATTTTATACCATGGTTTAAATAAATTGTTTATTTAAATTTTGTACATTGTTTACTATTGTGTGACATGTGTAATATTTTATGTTGGGAATTTTAATGAGTTGGTAAACCATTATTTGTGATTAAAAATTGGAATTATTGGTGATTAATATCAAAATTAACTGAAATGATTAACGGCATACACAAAGTTAACAAATGACGGTTAATACCAGTTGTTCAGGGTGAGTATTGGTTTTAAAGAGTGTACGAAATTAAGGGTCGACGGTCAATACCGATTGTTCAGGGTGAGCCCTGGTTTTGAGAATTCTCACGTAAATTGTGTTGCGAAACTCTAAGATGGCATGGGACTTATTTGAACCTTTTTTAGTATTCGGTTTTGGAATAAGGGTGGATGTGCAGGTGGCACACAGGGAGGTTACGTACCCCTGGCAGACCGTTTCCTTGGGGCAGACCACGGATGCCACTGCTTGAGTATATAACTCTGGACGTGGGCATCCCTGATGGTTACGGTTGGTAACACTTAAATATTTGACCAAGGGAGGGTTTCAAATTAACCGTTGCCATGCTTAGTGGTTGGTAAGTTAAATCTCTTTGGTGAGATTTCGAGTGTCACCTAATTTATTAAAATTATTGAAATTATTTTAATAGTTGTAATTTATGTTTACAATTATATTGTTATCTCATGTTTATAATCTCATTATTTTTCTCTTAAAAAGAACGGTAGGTTGGTTATGTTTTCTTACTGTGTTGCAAAACTCATGGCATATATTTTTGTTGCCCTGACGTTTTATGCCAGGTTTTGGCGAGGAAATAATTAAAGCTGAAATGGAGTTGATGCTAACGTAGAGCCTTGGCTGACTTGAAATCATGACTAAAGTCGAATAACTTTATTATCTTATATATTAGCTATTAAGGACCTTATAATTTCATTTGATGTTGTGTTTGGGTAATTTTAAGTTTTTATTTAATATTATTTGAACCTTTGGCTATGTACGAGAGTTGGAATGCTCTATTAAGATGTCAACTTTTTAGTTTATTAAATCATTTTGTTTATTTAATTTCCCTAATGTTCCAAAAATTTGGGGCGTCACAAAATGGTATCAGAGCGTTGGGATTTGGTCTTACATGGGATCTGTTGGGTGGTGAGTATTGAAAAAAAAAAAAAAAAAGGGTTGATATTTAAGGGAAAAAAAAAATCATTTTTATATCAGAGTGCGTAGCGGAATCGTGTTATTTGGAGTTTTAGTTGAGATTAAATTTTGGAGCATTACGGATTGGAATTTCGAGGACGAAATTAATTTAAGGGGGATAGATTGTGACACCCCGTATTTTTGAGGTATTAATATTTAGTGAGTGGTATTGATGGTTTATTATGATAATTTAGTGGTGCGATTTTTAGATAAGAATTTAATTTTGAATTATTTATTTGATTTATCTCATTCCTTTTATATCTATCCTATTGTTATTTATTCTGATATTATAATAAATTAATTTTTCTCTACAATTCCCCATGAAAAAGAAAAGAAAAAAAAAATGTGAAACAAACACTCAAAACCGTGGGTTTACCCACGGTTCCCCACCACCAAACCAACCATTGGAAAAGAAAATATAAAGTAAAGAAAAAGAAAAAGGAAACATCTATAGCTTTGGTGAATCACCTCATAGCCTTGATTAATCACCCATTTGAGGGCCACGTGGGAAAGGACGTGTAAGTAGCATTGCAACCATGAGTGACATGCAAGAATTGGGGGTCTATAAATAGTAAAGTTAGTGTAAGCAAAGCAAAGAGTTAAAGTTTATAACGTGGAGTAGGCCGATCAGATTGATGATAATTGAGAGTTGTAGATTTTATTAAATTATGCATGCTTTATGCCTTAGAAGTTTAATCAGAGTTATTTTTGGAGATCTATGGAGTAATTTCAGATTTATGGTGACGAAATCAATTATTTTGAGGTAAAATTCGGGTTGTATACAATATGCTCTATTTAAATCTCTTTGCAAAGAGATCTCTTATTTTAAATTATCCTAAATTTGTAATCTACTTGATTATTGTGGTACAATCATTTGTTGTCGAATGGTAAAATTCTCTACAAATATTCTGTGTTAAATGGTGGTTTGTCTGACTGAATGACATAGAAATACTCCGTACATGGATCGAGTGAATCTTATTAATTGTTTACACCAATATGCCCAGATAAGCGTGGAGCTTGGGTGAGGTGGGTGAATAAATAAATTTATTCACTGGTCATGTACTGAGTAGAACCGAGTATTTGGTCTAAATAAATTATAGTTGATTTGTTGTGCAATTTGGTAAATTGCTTTATTATCGTATCGTTGATTGGATGTCATAAATTGTTGGATTCCTGATAAATTATTTTGCATCCGAGCCTTGTATTCATGTCGTATTGTATACTTCCCGAATTAATTTATTTTTCAGGTGCGAAGCAGATTTTAGCAGAGCTCGAAATTGATATTAGAAAGATTTATTAATACAGAGATTTGGGATCCACCACTTTAATTATTAAATTTGGAGAGAGCTGTAATATTGTTTATTTTGGAGGCAATTAGAATATTTGGAGGATATTGTACCATTTGGAGACGATTTTGTAATTATTATTTTTGGGAGCAAAAACTTATATTTTTTTTGGCTATTTTAGTGTATTTAACGACCCGGGAGTGGGGCGTTACAGTTTCTGGGATCGAACCCACTTGCCAGTTCTTTGGTACACAACTTACGCAACTACCGGACATGATAAAGCGCACCGACTCTCTGAAACTAAAGTTTGAGGCAATGACCAACCTCATCAAGGTCATGCTGGATGTGACCAAGTGCATTGTCGAATTCAAGGAGCTTCCATCTCAATACATCGCTCTCAACCCGCCGGAGATGGTAGCTGCCACCGCTTCTATCTCCATCGCCGTTTACTGGACTCTTCGGAGTATTGTGGCTTGCGCTTTGCAAATCAAGTACTTCATTGGCATGAGACTCGAGTATGCTCTCCTTGTACATTTTTACTACAATCTTACTTTACTTCATTAATTTTTAATTATGATAGTTAACTCCATACAGTTTAAGTCAAGTTGTGATATCATACTTTCGTCTCTCTGTCATTAATAAGATTAACCGAATTTGTCATGTGAGCTAACTGTAACATTTGTTTGTCTCATTAACATCCTTACACTTTTATCAAAATCTCACTTTAAATCTTGTATTTTTACTAAAATTTCACTTTCACCCTTTTACTTCTAATTTTTATCAACCTCATTAATAATAGATGAATACAAGAGTGACTTTACAATTTGACTTAAAATATAAGAGATTTACTATTGTAATTGAAATGAAAGGATCAAACTAAAATTACAATGAAAATGTAGCATAGTAAATGTAATTAATGCTTCTTTTTTTTTTTGGCTCTGGCTTATAGGCTTACTTTTATTTTTCAACAATGATTCATCCCCCCTTTTCCCCCCACCCCCTTTGACCCCCTCTCTCTCTCATTGGTCCCCTTTTCTTTTTCTTTTTCTTTTTTTTCCTGCTCCTCCAATCACCACCCGCCACGTGACAAAGGGGGTGAGGGGGTGACCCCCAAAAGGGGGTCCCAAGCATTATTCTTTATTTTTTCATCTGAGTGAAAATGTTTTACTTTTTATTCTGTCTAAAATAGCCGATTAAAAATTTAAAATATTTGAAAAAAAAAATTGAAAACATTTTCACTAAAGACAAAAATAAAAAATGTTTTTTTCACAAAATTTGATTTCTTTTTTTTATTGGATTTCTTTTAAAAAATTTCATTAAAAAAAAAATTAAATCGTCTATTCCAGAAATACCTAAGAAATAAATTAAAAATTTTGCCTCAAAATTAAAAAAAAAAAAAAAATCATTTATAAGCTAGCCAAAGGAAAGCATGTCAGTAAGTTGTTGTGCTTTGAGGTCATGAGAGGATCTAAGCGAAGGCAATTCTTTATATAATTTAATTAATTAATTAATTAATTTTTTTGGATTTTTTTTCTAAAATTTAAATTTTCCTTATTTAAAAACTATTATTTTTAAGTTGTGTTTGGTTTAAGAATTTGAGGAGCGATTTGAAAAGGAAAAAAGAAAAAGAAAAATTGTGTGAAATTAAGTAAAATATAAATTTATTTTATTTTCATTTTACTTATATATATATATATATATATTTTTTTTCTATTCAAATATCTCTCATGAAACAAACACAGTTTTAATTATTAAATAGAAAAGAATTCAAGGAGTGTTAATAAGTTTTACCATTGTTGTAGACACATGGCAAAGACTGAGGAGGATTGGGACCTTTCCAGCTTGGCCCAAAAGCTCACCAACATACAGAACCACCTGCAAAAGCAACTGGATCTTTGTCTTCAACGCAGTGGTTAGTCCAACCCAACAACCCACTTCATTTTTATTTGGATTAAGGGACTAACTGAAAAGTCATATATGACTTATAAGTTGCTTTTGTTATTTATTATAAAAAAAGGAATAAAAATAAAGAAGTAATATGATATAAATAAGTTAATAAATTAATAAATAATTTATTTCTTGTGTCTCTCAAAAGAGTTCAGAGCATTTTTATCAAAATAGTTAAGTTTTAATTAAAAGTCTATTTTTCTATTTTAGCTAGCTATCTTTTCAAATATATTTTTCAACAAACTCATTATTTTTTATTTCATTTGTTTAGTCCTCTTTTCCTAACTACATGTAGCTAGTGGTTTGATATTCAACTAAAGTAGCTAGTCAATAATTGAGTTTGATGGAGTGTGCTTTTTTTGTACTATAAAATAACCAAGAGAAGACTCTAATGAGCTTGATACTGATGCTCTCCTCTTGACTTTTTGGTGTATCAAAAAGTTTTATTCACTTTTAATTGTTACCACAAAATCTCATTTTTTATTTTTGTTAGCAGTGTCTTTATAAAAAAAAGATTGTTAATTTTTAGCGACAGCTGAAATATTCGTCACAAAAGTCACTAATTGTAATTTTTTAGCAACAGATTTAAAAAATTATCATAGAAAAACGTCATTAACACTTGTGGAACTTAATGGTGCACGACTTGTGAGTAATTATACTTCTTTTTAGGTTTTTGACAAATACACATGTATAAGTGTAGTTACTTACTATCTTGATCTGATACAGAAGAGAAAGGGGATATTGAACGATTTCAAGGGCTTGTGAACCTTTTCCAAACAACACACATCGATAACCTGAAGATCCTCAAATCATTGATTTACGCCAAGGATGATCAGTTGCCACTTGTTGATGGTTCTACCAAGAGACAAGTTAGTCCCTATATAGCTCGATTCAATTGTTGTAACTACAAATCTTTGGCTCAGTTTGGATTATAGTAATTTTTGAAATGATTGAGAATATGCTATATATAATCTTATTTTTTGTTGTATTTTTTCACTTTTAGACATAGGTTATTAATGAATCTAATTATCATATATATAAGAGTGAAAAAATAAACTAAGAAATATGATTAAATTTTAATTCCAACTCTCCACAAGGTAATATCGCATTCTTGGATGAATAAATCTAAACCAAACATAATTTCCAATACTCCCTCTTGTAGTTTGGTTAAGTTGGAGAGGAAAATATATAGTCTTATTTGTCAACATAAATTTCAGAACATAAACCTTACACTTCGGATCATTTACGATGTGTATTATCAAGAAATCAAGACAAAATGACATACCTGAATCCATTGATGAACGGTTAAACGGAAGCGTGATTATCAATAAACTCTTTGTTATTGATTATGTTATTGCCTTCTAATCCTTTCCCCTTTGGTGCCTTATGTTTTTCCTTGAGAGGATTTAGAAAAATGGCAGTGTTCTTTTTCCACTTGGGAAGGAATAGGGACCATAACCTTTTAAAGGTTGTAATTGGTTTTCAAAACTGAAAGGTTGTGGAAGTTCAAAAGGAATGAAAACCAACTTTTAACCAATATGTTTTAATTTCTATTTCTGCCCCTCATAGAAATAGAAATTATACAACTAGTATCTACACATTAGGTCCATAACACATATACCCTTAAGCCTATTAACTAAATTGAATCACTTAAATTGTAGGCTTCTTATAAATGATAACACCACATTTAATTATGTGGTCCCATTGAGACATTATCTAACAATCTCCCACTGGACCACATATGTATCCTGAAAAATGTGCTTAACTTTAGTGAGCTCAGAAATTTGTTATCATAACTTGAGGGTATCCAAACAATCTTGTCCATTAACTATATTAATATAGGATCAAAGCGGTCTTCGTTACATCAATCGTAACTCGACCCACCAATGGTCACGTATACTAATACAGCTAAATGACATAGATCAATCATGGATGCGTAGCATGGAAATTACATGTGATGTGATCCATACATGCCTATTTCCAACTGGTCCTACTTAACTTTATTGAGATCAATACTTCACAATACGTAACAGAGCGTAATAAACTGAATATTTCATTTCTGCAGAAATTAATCTAATTACATAGATAAAACTCAAGGCTGACATAAAGCAGTAATATAAATACAAACTCCCACTAAACCAGAATGTTCTCAAATAGAACAACACCCATCTGAGCAGTGTGCTCATGAAAGACCTTGGGTGGTAGTCCCTTCGTAAGTGGATCCGCTATCATGGAATTTGTCCCAATGTGCTCTATGGAAATCTGTCCACTCTGCACTCTTTCTTTTACAACTAGGAACTTGATATCAATATGCTTTGATTTTGTCGAGCTCCTGTTGTTATTGGAATATAAAACTGCAGACTTATTGTCACAATATAACTTAAGTGGTCTTTCCTCAGCCATATCCCTTGGTTTGATGCCTCATAACATGCTACAAATTCTGCGGCCATGGTGGATGAAGCTATGAGCGTCTGCTTTGCAGACCTCCAAGAAATTGCTCTGCCAGCTAACAGATAAATATAGCCTGACGTGGATTTCCTACTGTCTTGGCATCCAGCAAAATCGGAGTCGGAATATCCAATGACCTCTAACTTATCCGATCTCCTATATGTGAGCATATATTCCTTTGTTCTCTGTAAATATCGCATAACACGCTTGACTGCTTTCCAATGATCCATGCCAGGATTACTTAAATATTTGCCTAACATGCCAACTATAAACGCAATATCCGGACGCGTACATACTTGAGCATACATTAGACTCCCTACAGCCGAGGCATAAGGAATCTTCTGCATTTCTTGAATTTCAAGACTGTTCTTCGGGCATTGGCTGAGACTAAACTTGTCTCCCTTAGCAACCGGGGTTTCACCTGATTTACAATTTTGCATGCCAAATCTATTGAGTACTTTTTCGATATAGCTCCTTTGTGATAATCCCAGAATACCCCGAGAACGATCTCGGTGTATTTCGATTCCTAATACAAAGGAAGCATCACCAAGATCTTTCATTTCAAAATTCTTAGATAGAAATCTCTTGGTGTCATGCAATAAGTTTATATCGTTTGTGGCAAGCAATATGTCGTCAACATATAAAACCAAAAATATGTGTTTACTCCCACTGAACTTGTGATACACACATTCATCAACAACATTAGTTTCAAAACCATACGAAGTGAGAACTTGATGAAATTTGAAGTACCACTGACGAGAAGCTTGTTTGAGTCCATAGATGGATTTAGTCAATTTGCAAACCATATTCTTTGGGTCTCCTGACACAAAGTTTTCTGGCTGCACCATATAAATTGTTTCTTTAATGTCACCATTAAGAAAAGCTGTTTTGACATCCATCTGATGCAACTCAAGATCAAAATATGCAACAAGCGCCATAATTGTCCTAAAAGAATCTTTCGAAGAAACTGGAGAGAAAGTTTCTTTAAAGTCAATTCCTTCTTTTTGAGTAAAGCCTTTGGCTACAAGACGTGCCTTATACCTCTCCACATTACCATTTGAATCCCTTTTGGTTTTAAATATCCATTTACAACCTACGGGCTTCGCACCAACTGGTAATGAGACAAGTTCCCAAACTTTATTGTCTTGCATAGACTTATATTCTTCATTCATGGCTTCTATCCACTTATGAGAGTTGGAACTTTCCATGGCTTGACGAAAGTTGATTGGATCATCTTTCGACATTCCATTTTCTACCTCATGTTCCTGGAGATATACAATATAATCATCTGAAAGTGCAAATCTCCTTTCTCTTGTGGATCGCCTTAATGGCACAGATTCTTGAGGTTGAGGTTGTAGAGTTTGTTCCTCAGGAACAATTACCTCATCTTGAATGGGGGTTTGAACTATATTATCTTGAACAACATTGTCTGGTTGAGGATCCGAAATTACTTCTCGAGCAATGACAGGTATAGGAACCTGTGATTGGTCAAAAGTAGTAGTAGGAAGTGGGATTACTCCTGCTTCCTCCTCAAAGACAATGTCTCTAACTGGATTTCTCCCCCCAAACTCAACATCCTCAAAAAATGTTGCAATTCCCGTCTCAAATATTGACCTATTTGTGGGATCATAAAACTTGTAACCCCGTGATCGTTCGGCATAGCCAATAAAGTAGCTGCTAATGGTTTTAGAGTCCAATTTTCGTTCATGAGGTTTATAAGGCCTCGCCTCAGCAGGACACCCCCACACATGCAAATGTTTTAGACTAGGCTTTCGCCCAACCCAAAGCTCATAAGGTGTTTTTACAACTGCTTTAGTTGGCACCCGATTTAAGATATAAGTTGCTGTCTTTAGAGCCTCACCCCAGAGGGACTCTGGTAAAGTAGAATGACTGATCATACTTCTTACCATATCCTTAAGAGTCCGGTTTCGTCTCTCAGATACACCATTCATGCTAGGTGATCCTGGCATGGTGTATTGTGGGACGATTCCACATTCCTCCAGGTATTTTGCAAACGGTCCTGGACGTTGTTCACCTGATCCATCATATCTGCCATAGTATTCACCACCACGGTCAGACCTGACACTTTTAATCCGTTTGTTGAGTTGTAACTCAACTTCGGCCTTAAATTTTTTGAATACGTCCAAAGACTGTGATTTCTCATGGATAAGAAATAGATACCCATATCTGGAATAGTCGTCTATGAATGTGATAAAATATTGTTGACCATTCCAAGACGCCATAGGGAATGGGCCACAAATGTCCGTATGAATTAATTCTAAGACATCTGTAGTCCTATGGGCACCATATTTCTTTATTTTGGTCTGTTTTCCCTTGATACACTCAACACAGACATCAAAATCTGAAAAATCAAGAGAGTCCAAAATTCCATCAGACACAAGGCGCTCAACTCTAGATTTAGAGATGTGACCTAGGCGTTTGTGCCATAATGAGGCTGAATTTTCCTTAGTTAATTTACGCTTTGTACCTCGTGATTCCACGTGCAAGGTTGCATTATAAGATGCAATAGTTTCGAGCAAATATAGATTATCAAACACATTAAGTAAACCAGTACCAACAACATTGGAATTAATAGACATACTAAACTTCATATTTCCAAAAGAACAATAATATCCCAATTTGTCCAATACAGAAACAGAAATTAAATTCCGTCTAAAGGACGGTACAACAAAAGTGTCTAATAAATCCAAATAATAACCAGTTTTCAGTAATAATCTAAAGTGCGCTATTGCCTGCACTTCTATTGACTTGCCATCACCCACAAAGATGTATCTTTCAGCATCAGTTGGCTTTCGGTAGTTCAGGCAACCCTGCATAGAAACACATATGTGAGTAGTAGCACCAGAATCTACCCACCAAGTGTTTCTTGGTACTGAAGCTAAATTTATTTCAGAACAGACCAAAACATGAAATGTACCTTTCTTTACACGCCAGGCGACGTATTTGGCACAATCCTTCTTTCTGTGTCCGGGCTTGCCACAAAAGAAACAACCATCCTGCACTTTCTGTTTCTTTGGTTCCGGACCCTGAGGAATAGCAACTTCCTTTCCCTTATGCTTTCTTTTGCCCGTATGCTTGGAGGTGCTTGCCAGATGAGCACTTTCAGTCCTTTCTTGCTTCAATCTCTCTTCCTCTTGCACACAAAATGAAATGAGCTCATTGAGAGTCCATTTCTCCTTCTGGCAGTTATAACTGACCTTAAATTGGTTAAATTGTGCAGGAAGAGAGATGAGAACTAAATGCACGAGCAAATCATCAGATAGGTCGAGCTTTAGTGCCTTAAGTTTTGAAGCAAGATGAGACATTTCCATGATGTACTCGCGAACATTACCCTTGCCTTTATACTTTATTGAAATCAAGCTTGCTAAAAGCGTGCTTGTTTCAGCCTTATCGTTTTTAGCAAAACGCTTTTGAATTTCTGAAAGAAATTCACCGGCAACGGTAACATCCTCTGTTATTGCACCCCGAAAGACTTCTGGAATCCCACGCTTCATGATCATAAGACTTAGCCTGTTAGAACGATCCCACTTTTCAAAGTACACAATTTCCTCAGGAGTACTTTGTGCAGTGAGAGCATTCGGTTTTGGCATCCTTAATGCCAAGTCTATGTCCATGCAGCCGAGAACAATCAATATGTTCTCTTTCCAGTCCTTAAAGTTTGTTCCATTTAACATTGGAACATTGTTCATGTTGGCAGAGATTGAAGTAGTCGACATTAAAGCTGAATAGAAAAGAAAATAAAAGGAATAAACAATTATGCTCACATTAAGTTACCAAACAGATAATCTCTAAATAAATTAATTTAATGACAACATCTCAAGATACCTAGCACAACATTAATACCAAGCCTTTGGGTAGTGATATTAACTGTAAGTGGTATTCTTGTTGTAATGATCAAACATTGACAATAAGTTATGTCAAATAACAAATCTATCTTTTGATGGATTTATTATTCACATTAGGTTTTCTTGACAATTGGCACATGTTTATCACCACAAAATGTGTGTGTAATTCTGCCAAGTCTTAATCATGTCTTTGGACCGATAAATACCCGCATGAGATACACAGACATGAACATCAAAACATTCCATATAAAACAATCTAGACAAGAGAGATCACTTTTGTGACATCTTGTTTGAATTGACTTATATTGAGAATGTTAGAAAATTAAATTTCTGTAGACGTTGTATGAAATTACATTAAATTTAAAGATTTCCAAATTTGTGACCCCGTATATGTTATATAATCTGCAGCAATCCCAATTATATACATACATATATAAATAGAATTGACGGGTCCAAAAACAAATAGTTTTTTTTTTTATGATGTTCAAAATTAAACCGATCAAATCGCAAGATATATCTATATATATATATAAATACATGATGTTCATCCATTTGAGAAAAAAAAAAAAAACTGCCCACCGAATCATTTTACAATTCCAGAAAACAGATTGCCATTTTCACAGAACAAAACAGGAAAAAAACAGAATTTACATCCATAAGAAAATTCAGAATCTGATTCCAGGAAACTAAATAGAATGAATAAAGCATATCAATTCTGATAAGACACATGATATGCATGCTCTGATACCAATTGTAACATAAATTTCAGAACATAAACCTTACACTTCGGATCATTTACCATGTGTATTATCAAGAAATCAAGACAAAATGACATACCTGAATCCATTGATGAACGGTTAAACGGAAGCGTGATTATCAATAAACTCTTTGTTATTGATTATGTTATTGCCTTCTAATCCTTTCCCCTTTGGTGCCTTATGTTTCTCCTTGAGAGGATTTAGAAAAATGGCAGTGTTCTTTTTCCACTTGGGAAGGAATAGGGACCATAACCTTTTAAAGGTTGTAATTGGTTTTCAAAACTGAAAGGTTGTGGAAGTTCAAAAGGAATGAAAACCAACTTTAACCAATATGTTTTAATTTCTATTTCTGCCCCTCATAGAAATAGAAATTATACAACTAGTATCTACACATTAGGTCCATAACACATATACCCTTAAGCCTATTAACTAAATTGAATCACTTAAATTGTAGGCTTCTTATAAATGATAACACCACATTTAATTATGTGGTCCCATTGAGACATTATCTAACATTATTTGCATACTCTACATAAAATAACAAAAATTGCTACAGGTATACTAAAATAATTTTTTATGTTTTTATTTCTTTAGTAGTTGAAGGGTAATTTTTATGTTATATAAAACTAGTAATCATTTCATTTCTTTTCTTTTTAGGAGAAATTCAAAAAGTGAGTTCTAAAAGAAATTAATGTTTCTACACTTTTTTTCATTTCTCTTTCTTTTAATAATCTAAACAAGTGATTAGAATACAAATAAATTGATTTCTTTTATTTCGTTTTCAAATCACTCAATATAAACCGAATAAAAAAAATTTAAAAATAAAGAATGGTTGATCTTTTGTACGACAAATACAGGTAAGCATTGATGTGCTGAGGAGGAAGAATGTGTTGCTACTCATTTCAAACTTGGACTTCTCCCATGAAGAACATTTCATTCTTGGACAAATGTACACTAAGTCCCGACAACATCCGACGACAACGTACGAGGTTGTCTGGGTCCCTATTGTGGACAGAACAACCCCATGGGATGAGGTGGAGCAAAGGAAGTTCAAGTCCATACAAGTTTCAATGCCATGGTTCTCTATGCACCACCCTTCACTACTTGATCCTGTTGGAAAAAATGATTTTTGGTGACTTTAATTTAATATTAAAGTGTGGTGACTTTAATTAAATATTAAAGTGGGTCCCAACCTTTTATTATGTTGGGTCCAAGTGAGCCAAAAATCATTGGGTTTTGAATAAGAAATTGCCAAGAAATTGCTTCATGATGTTAGATTCATGAATAGGATTTTAAAGGGTATTTGAATCCTTTTTCTTGGCTAAAGGGTGTGAATCCTTTGGGCATCCAAACTTTCATATTTTTGGAAAGGGGCTATGGATGCTTGGTGTTTTAATGACCAGCCTTAAAGGTTGGAGGCTCTTCTTCTCTCCCCTTTACATGTATAAATTGAGACCCTCCTATCTAGTTTCAAATAGAAATTTTTTGCTTCCATTTTACAAGTCAGTTTGCTAGAAAGTTCCTACATTGAGAGAGTGCTGCCACTGTTTTTGTTTGCTAAGCTAGACAGAAAGTGCTTCTGCCGTAGCTGGCTTTGACCGTCGTATCCTGGGAGACAGACGCCGGGTTTCCTCAAGCACTCGACCCGTGAGGCGGCGAAATCTATTTTAAGGAAACTGCTTCCGTGCAGGCTTCGGTTTCGTCTCTTTACCCTTTTATTGTTTTGTGTATTTCTGTTGAAATTTAATTGTAATTATTAGCATATGTTATTGGTATATAATTTGATTTCTTCATAAATCTATTTATTTAATTTCACAATTTAAACAACAAGCTTAAAACAGATTTTATATATATTTTCTATGAAATTGATCGAATAGATTTATATAGACTATTAGGTTAGCTTTGTATAATGTTGCTAGGAATTGTTGCGGAATTGCTCACTATTTCAATGATTGTAAATTATGCTATGGTACTCTCTAATTGCTTAGTTTAGTTAGAATTCTCTATCATAATTTGCATGTATTTTAAGGTTATAAAATATAATTTATGGATGTTGCAATTTTGACATGCTTATTTTATTCTAGTTTTAATTTGTTACATGCTTATTATTTTCTAGACTAGATTACATAATTTAATGTATTTTGGAGTTATAGAGTTTTTTTTTTAATGAATTGTATACACGATTAATTTGAATTTAATTTGGTGCATTAATCTAAATTATCTAATTGGGTGCATTAATGTGAATTATTTAATTGGGTGCATTAATCTAAATTATCTAATTGGGTGCATTAATCTGAATTATTTAATTGGGTGCATTAACTTTGAATTTAACTTATTTATTTGGAATTATTAGTTTAAATGTTATTATGAATTAATTTCATTTATAACCCATGAGTATAGAACTTTATTTTAAAGTTTTAATTTAATTGGCATTTTAATGCATTGGTTACTTATATAATTAAAAGTTGGCTAGATGGTTTCATTTAATTTATTAAATTTTTTAGATTATTTGTTTGTATTTTGTTGTGGTTTGCTACTAACTTTCTTTGTAGGGATACCAATGCGAAAAACAAATATAAAACCAAATGAATAGTATTTGGGATGTAAAAACAAAAATGTTTGGACTACTAACTTTTGTGTTGAATAGGAATACCTAAGCGTGGAAAGGCTTTTGGACTAAATAGAATCCTTATGGATTGGCTATTTTATTTAAACGTTTGAAGCATGTTTTGCTTGAGATTTAGTTAGTTTGTTTACCAATTTGTAGTAGCAAGTTTTATTTGTTTGTTTTGTTAGAAGCATTTTACATGTGTGTAATTGTTATAACAATTTTTAAATTGCTTGTAAGTTTGGAACTTGATTTGGTTTTCTGTGATAAAAACCAAAGTGTTTAGTTTTGGCTAAAGAGTAGTTCTTATTTGTTCAAAAATGACAACTAAGATGGATTTGGTTTCAAACTTTTGGAGTTTGAGGAAGTCTTTGGGTTTAATCATTTTATTCCCAAAGTGTTGGAAAACCAAGTTTGGAGAAAGTCTTTGGTTATAATCTGATTATGTCCAAAGTGTTTTGGTTTTGAGAAAGGAAACCAAATTTTAGCATTAGCTAAAATATTTCTGATTTTATTCAGAAATAATGGGCGTAGTTCTGGGAGTACCGGTTAATTTTTATGAGTGGTGTAACTCTGGTAGCAAATTTTATTTGCTTGGGAATCGGTTTGTTATAACCTGGTTTATCCCCTGAAAATTTTAATTTCAAAATTGTTTCCTATGGACTAGGAGTCAACATGCTCTTGGATGTTTTGTCAAAAGGTTAACTGGATTTTAAGTGGGACCGATGTGACCCCTCCAGTCTTCCTGAGAACATTCCTGACCATGTTCGATTCTAGGTTAAATGGTGAGACTAGTTTTGAATTAAATTTCCATCTGAGGGATTTTCTAAGGGTTAAGTTTAATTTCTGAAATCACAGAAGTGAAATTCTGTTATGATGTTTCAAAATGGCTTCAAAAGGTGACAAATAGAAATGTTGTTCCACCTGACAACCTTAACCTCACGAGATTCTTAAAGGAAGATCTTGAGAGATCAAGTATGGTTAAAGGAAATCATAAGATTGCATTAAAATATCTCTGAATTGATCAGAGGCAATTAGTTTGGTATCCTTGTGATTGCTATGTGACTTTGCTTGAAAGCAAAGATGAGACAACCTGTTATAGTGGGTTAATATTTTTTTTGGATTTTTAAATTCCAAATATATTCTTAAATTGGTGGCTCTTAGTGAGTACAAGATCACTGATCACAGAAATAGAAAACTGGTGGTTCCTAGGTGGTGTTAGACCACTGGCTACACAATTATGAGATTGTGGTTCCTAGTAGTGAATAGATTACTGTAACAACCCTCGTCACTGTTTACTGATTACCTACTGATTACTGTTTACTGAGACTGAACATGATTGATAATTGAATTGATTAAAGTACCGAACTGACTGACTGAGATCCGAAACTGAATCGATTGACTGTAACTGTTTAAATGCACAATCTATCTGTTTGACTGCCAAATTATCTGTTCTCGTCTTATGCATTAAACTGCAAATTGAAGGCCTTATCGGCGGCCGAAGCCAAATTGACTGATGTTCTGTGTTCCCCATAATTAATGTGATTTTATGGCATAATTATCTGAAAATCGATTTGGTATGATTAAATTAGATTAAAATAAACTAAATCAAAGAGTTACGTTATTTACGGAATTGCCATGCTAGTGGGCCCTTTTATTATAACATTTTTTAGCCTTATTAAGCATTCAACAAGACTTTTCATTAGCTCATTTTGAGAGCTCAAAACCGACTTAGAGAGAGAGAGAACAAGAAGATTGATTTCACATGAGAGTTGGCTTGAATCTTGGAAGAATTGAAGAGTGATAACAACATTGAACTCCTAGACTCTTAATTGAAGACCTAAGGTAGATCATTGACCTTCTTTATTGTGCATTTGAGTTTATTCTTGCATGATTCGTGGGTCTTTAGTGATCTAAGACATGAATTGGTTCAATAGTGTTGAGTTGAAGCTCATTCCATGCATGCATGCTTGTATTGATAAGTTTGAAGTTGTTTTCATGGCAAATGTTACATGCATGCTCATATTTATGTTTAAGTCCATGATTTCATCATGTTTTTGGAAGAATGAGCTCATTAGAGCATGTTTTGAAGCCTTAAATTGATTTAAAGTCTTGCATGTTGTGTTTGAGTTTCATTCTTGAAAAATGGTTTGAGATTGGGTTTGAATTAAACACCCTTGGGCTTTGATTTCTTAAATTGAGTTTTGAAACATATTATTCTATGTGTTTACAAGAGTTTTCCAGAAAATGGGCCCAAGAGGATCGATTTTGGTGGTTGAAAGTTTGGTTTCGAGCTTGGAGTTCGAATCTGGGTTTTCCAGATTTTAGTCATCCGCTCGAGCGGGGAAAGTAGCGCTCGAGCGGGGAAAACAAGCTCCCAGCACTTTGACCTGTTTTACAGTCCGCTCGAGCGGAGATATCGAGCATCCAGTACTTTGCACTGTTCACCAGTCCGCTCGAGCGGAGGAATGTACGCTCGAGCGGAGTATTGGGTGACACGCTCGAGCGGGGAAGTTGACGCTCGAGCGGGTCCCTTTGTTTGCATGTCCGCTCGAGCGGAACCCTGTTTCACTGAAAATTCTGAAAATGTTTTCTGTGTGCATCTTTGCATCCTCATTCCATTCTAGGCATTCTTAGGCCTAGTTTAAGACATCTTAATGAGGATATAGATGTAGAACACACCGAGGCAAATTAGGGATTAAGTTATTGATCTTTCCCAACTGTATAGCTTAGTGTGTGTTCATCCTGTATACTGTGTAGGGTTGGCATTCCGAGGAGACGCTCTAGCTACTGATAAGCCCAAACTCTGTGAGTAACAATTGTGTAAAGATATGTTCAAAAATGATTATCTTCTGAATTGTTTACTGAACTGAATTGAACTGTTTTCTGAACCGATACTGTTAACTGAATGAATGTATGTCCTATATTCTGAATTGTACTGTGGCATCCTTAGCATTACTGTTACTGACTGTCTACTGTTACAGAGATCTCTGTCGGTTCCCTTGTTGGAACCACTACTGTTTACTGGTTGATTGGCCATCAACGACTGTTCGGTCTTGTAGACCTACTGTACTGCTCGGTCTTTTTAGACCTACTGTTTACTGTACTGTTATGCTTATGGATGTACCACATATGACTGTTTACTGTACTGAACAACTGATAATTGATTTAAATGATTGTTTTCAATATACTGAAGGGACATCCATTCTAACCCCTTTTACGCATTATGTTATTCACTGGGCTTTAGCTCACTGCTTATATATATATGTAGGTGTCCAGGCACCAGACTGCAGCTAGGAGCGTCAGGCAAGCTTTAGTTTTGTCAAGCCAACCACTGTGCCTCACTGCGAGGTTCCGAGTGTAATCAAGCTTAGACTGCTTTTGGGGTGTCTTAGCTTCACCCAACTGTCATTGTACTGTATAGACTGTTACTGTACTGTATGGACTGATAACACTGTACTGCACCGTTTACTGTAATGTTAATAGGGATTAGGTCCCTGTACTGAATGTTTGTAAATGTTATGCATACGGTTCTGTACTGAAAGTATAAATGTATGAAAAATCTTTTTGCATACAGACTGTCACAGCTCATTGGACATTGTTTATTTACTGTATTGGCTTCCGCCATGCCTCTGTACTCTGTATTACTGTTCTACTGTTAAGCAGGCCTTCGGTAATCTCGGATTACTGGCCAGTTACGGTGCTAAACCCATAGGGGCGGGTTTAGGTCGTGACAATTACTGATCACATGTCAAGATATCATGATTCCTAGTTGTGGAGAGGCTACTGGTCATATGTCAAGACATGATGATTCCTAGTAATGAAAGAGTCTATTGATCCTATGTCAGGACGTTGTGATTCCTAGTAGTAAAGTGACTATTGATCACAGGTTAAGACATTGTGATTCCTAGTAATAGAAAGTCTACTGACCACATGCTGAGAAATTAGTGATTCCTAGTGATAAGACTACTAGCCATGTTATGAAGTTCTGAATAGTAGACTATTGAACACTAGATTTGTGTTTCCTAATAGTAAGACTATTGGCTTCAGAGTGATAGGTTGGACCAAATATATTTGGGTGCCTAATTTAGTTGATTACATTCTAGGAATGTAGTTACTTTGATATGATTTTGAGAGTTTCATAATCATTGTGACACAAGGATTTGTTTAAGACTTTGTATAAATTCTACAAAGAAGACTTAATTATCTGACTCCGAAATTGATGAGGATAATAGAAAGAAATGAGGGAGTACCTCCTCAGTGAAGGCCAATGTCATTGAGTATGGCAAATCTTCTGGGGTAAGGAAAAAGACCCCCCCCCGGTGAACCAGGGCTCTAAGTTGGGGCCAAGGGGTGGTGTTGCAAAGAAGCTGGCATACAAGCCGCGGGAACCTGGTTATCGGTTCTTTGGGAAGTGCTACATCTGTGGTAGCGAGGGGTTTTTAGCTTTACTAGGGCTACACGCCACTTCTGCTCCGAGAAGGAGCTGTTTACAACTTTCGAACCGATTACAAATGGTAAGAAGTTGTTTATGGAAAACTCTACTACCTCATTTGTTAAGAGAAAGGTGGTTTTGAAGTTAACCTCAGGAAAAGAGCTAACCTTGAACGAAGTCCTGTATGTTTTGGACATTTGTCAGAATCTTGTCTTAAGGTCTCTTCTTAGTAAACATGTTTTCGCATGGTTTTTGAGTTCGACAAGGTCGTTCTGACAAAACATAAGTGTGAAACTTGTGTTGAAGCGAAGTGGACAAGATCCCGTATGAGTTATGAAAAGGCGTTAAGTCTTCTTATAAATTCTTACGAATGTGGGGGTGTCTTGCTATTGTGGCGATTCCTACAC
The DNA here is from genome assembly GCA_030407325.1 of Camellia japonica. NCBI lineage: Eukaryota > Viridiplantae > Streptophyta > Magnoliopsida > Ericales > Theaceae > Camellia > Camellia japonica. The sequence continues at coordinate 168,020,990 of JAPPVO010000017.1, forward strand.
CCTAACGGGTTAGGATAGGCCCGGAATCCGTGGATTGTATATTCATTGGTTATGCACATAATAGTAGTGCATATCAGTTTCTTGTACATAAGTGTGAAACTTCAGACATTCACAAGAATACCATCATGGAGTTAAGGAATGCATGTTTCTTTGAAGACATTTTTCCTTGCCGAACCTAAGAAGGGGTTCTGAGGTTTTGGAGCAATTTGATGAGCTTGCTAGTGATGATGATCATTTTGATGATCAAGTTGAGAATCAAGGTGATGATCAGCCTAGAAGGAGTAAAAGGGCTAGGATGTCCAAGTCTTTTGATCTAGACTTCTTGACTTTTATGGTTGAGAATGAACCTCAAACTTGTCACGAAGCTGTGACTTCTCCTGAGAGTCCTTTATGGAAAGAAGCAATCAAAAGTGAGATTGACTCCATCTTACAGAACCACACCTGGGAGTTGGTAGATTTACCTCCAGGTTGTAAGCCTTTAGGCTGCAAATGGATTTTTTAAAAGAAAGATGAAGGCCGATGGGTCTATTGACAAGTATAAGGTGAGGCTCGTTATCAAAGGGTACAGGCAACTAGAAGGCCTGGATTACTTTGATACGTACTCACCTGTAACTAGGATAACATCCATTCGCATAGTGATTGCGTTAGCAGCTTTGCGCAATCTAGAAATACACCAGATGGATGTAAAGACAGCTTTCTTAAATGGGGATTTGAATGAAGAAATCTACATGGAGCAACCTGAGGGGTTTTCCGCTCCAGGACAAAGCAAGAAAGTCTGTAAACTTGTCAAATCATTGTATGGTTTGAAGCAAGCGCCTAAACAATGGCTTGAGAAGTTTGACAACGTAATGTTGTCAAGTGGGTTTAGAATCAACGAATGTGACAAGTGTATTTATGTCAAAGATACTAACAGAGGTTATGTCATTTTGTGTTTATATGTTGATGATATGCTCATTATAGGTAGTAATGATGAAATGATCAAAACTACCAAGAAGTTGTTAAACTCTAAGTTTGACATGAAGGATATGGGCATTGCAGATGTTATTCTGGGAATTAAGATTACCAGAACATCTGGCGGAATTGTACTTTCTCAGTCTCATTATGTTGATAAGATACTTGAGAAGTTTAGTGGATCAGATACGAGTGTGTCATCAACACCTGTAGACTTAAGTCTACATTTTACCAAGAATAATAAAGAGAGTGTCTCTCTGTTAGAATATTCTCGGGTAAATGGAAGTTTGATGTATCTGATGAGTTGTACTAGGTCGGATATAGCCTACTCGGTTAGTAGGTTTAGTAGATACACAAGTAATCCCGATGCTTCTCTTTGGAAAGGCATTGTGCGAGTGTTAAGGTATTTACGTTACACTCGGGGTTATGGGCTGCATTATACTCGATATCCAACGGTGCTAGAAGGCTATAGTGACGCGTTTGGATATCAGATATAAAGGACTCAAAGTCCACTAGTGGATTTGTGTTCACTCTTGGTGGGGCAGCCGTGTCTTGGAAATCTTCCAAGCAAACGTGTATATCTAGATCAACGATGGAATCAGAGTTTATTGCTTTGGATAAAGCAACGGACGAAGCAGAATGGCTTTGCCATTTCATTGAAGATATTCCACGTTGGTCTAAACCTGTGCCAGCTATTTGTATTCATTGTGATTGTCAATTTGCAATTGGTAAGGCACAGAGTAATATGTATAATGGAAAGTCTAAACATATCCGTCGTAGACATAATTCCATACGACAACTACCCTCGAATGGAGTTGTCTCTTTAGACTGTGTAAAGTCTAAGGACAACATTGCGGATCCGCTAACCAAAGGGTTAAGTCGAGTGTTAGTTGAAACGTCGTTAAAATGAATGGGGTTGAGGCCTTTGGAAGTTACTGGAATGGAAACCTAACCTAGTTGACCGGAGATCCCAAGATCTAGGTTCAATGGGACAACCTAATTGCGTGTAACGGTGGTATGTCACTGAGGAGGTTAAACCTCCAGCCATTCCTTCTATCAGTGATACCTGCAAGTATAGAGGATAAGCTGAGCTTTTAATGACTCTTGTGTGTTAAGCTGTTGAGCTAAGTATTACAGGATACTAAAGTAGAGTCACCTATGTGAGCGTGAAGTGGGGCCGCTTCTAGAAGAATTGGATAGGCCAAGATTCTTTGAAACCACTCGCTGAATCAGGCTAGTGTCCAGGGCCACACAGGGCACACCAGTGAGAACAGAATGGTGGTAGGAGTAATTCCCATGTGAGATCTATTGTTTCAGTTTACATAAACGGCAGAGCAGTTCAAGATGTCTTATTCACTGATTAGCTAGTAAACTCGATAGTTTTTCACTGGGAGAGGTTCAAAGCCAAAAGCTACCTTCTCTGATGTAGGGGTTAGTTCGTTGTACTCTCTCTTCGAGTCATTATTGTTGAACGATGTCCGTTTGTTGAGTCTTTCGGTCAATTTTTATTCATTTGGGGGATTGTTGGAAAAAATGATTTTTGGTGACTTTAATTTAATATTAAAGTGTGGTGACTTTAATTAAATATTAAAGTGGGTCCCAACCTTTTATTGTGTTGGGTCCAAGTGAGCCAAAAACCATTGGGTTTTGAATAAGAAATTGCCAAGAAATTGCTTCATGATGTTAGATTCATGAATAGGATTTTAAAGAGTATTTAAATCATTTTTCTTGGCTAAAGGGTGTGAATCCTTTGGGCATCTTGAAAAATCTAGAAACCCTAGATGTTGATTTGTGATTATGTACCAATTTTAAGCAGAATATAACAATCCCAATCAAACAATCAAAGACAAATCGACACAACGATTTTACGTGGAAAAACTACAATTGGACACCTCCAACTGTGATTAAAAAACCACGGGCAACAGCCACAAAACAATCCACTAAGAAGATTTAAAGAAATTACACAGGTATACTCTCAATTACCTAGCGAATCCACACCTAATTGAACCAACCTCTATGTGCCTCTTCCAACTCCGTCTTCACCTTGGAATTGTCTTTACGATGAGCCACTCCAGAATCCACCGAAGCTTCAGGCTCAAATTCTTCAGAATCCACCGAAGAACAACTCTCTCTCTCTCTTGTGTATAACAAACAAAACCTTTGATGTACTCTCTTTAAACCATGAGTTGAATACTCAATAAAACATCAAAGAAAACTAACAAAATATCCCCAGATATAAACCTTAATATCCAACAAGAAGATCTGGAGGAATTAAATAGTTTTGGGAGAAAACCAACTATTTATAGAAAATCCAAAAGTAATCCTAGTTTTGGAAGAAATCCAATTACTTATAGAAATCCAAAAGTAATCCTAGTTTTGGAAGAAAATCAACTTCTTATAGAAATCCTTGTCAAACAGGATTGCCAATAAAAAAAACCTAACAATCTCCCCTTTTAGCAATGCCGTGACAAAACACACCTAACAAATAAAATCCTAGTCACCCCAACCCATTACAACCAACAAACACAAACATCTTTCTCAAGATAAAGATCTGCAAAACAGCTATTAATGCCACAATCTCCAAAACAACTATTAGTCTCACAAGAGTATATGAAAAAGCAATAAACACATGGCTAGATTATCTTGAAGCATTTGAAGCATGAGATGGAAAACATGAATAGATGCAGCTTGGAGATTTTAAGAACATGTAGCATGAAAACCTGAAAACTAAGACACATGCACCCGACACATGGATGGATGAAATCACACTATGACACATGTGCATGAAAACATGAATTAATAACCTGCGAGATATATATATATATAAAAAAACAAGTAGTGGATAGCAACATACAAACTAACTAACTAATGCCAAACTCCCTTATCAAACAAATCAAAATAATCATGCTAACAAACTCTTGTAATGATACACCAAACTCCCCCTCACTAAAAACAAAGCACAAGAAGAAAACGACAAACAATAATATGGTGGAGCAAACAGGGAATTTCATATTTGTATCTTAAAACACACAAGATTATCCAAGAAGCACAATTACTTGAAAACACAATGTGCACAGCTTCTAGAAAATTCCTCATAAAAGAAAGTGATGCATTATGTGAAAAGCATAGATCCCATGATAAAAGTGTGTGTGTGACTCTTGGAGTTCGACAAACACTAGATTCAATCCTGGTAGTGATATGAAAGCTGAACCTTCGACAAGAGAATCTAAGCACAACAAAGGAAAGTCAAACCATTAGGAATCAAGGGGTATTTGGTAAGTAAAGGCGAAGGCTCCCTCTCAATCAATGAATCTTTTCCTTTTTTTTTTTCTTTCTTTTGCACATTTTTTTTTCTTTTCTTTTGCATATTTTTTCTTTTTCCTTTTCTTTTGCATATTTTTTCTTCTTCTTTTTCTTTTTCTTTTTCTTTTGCACACTCATTGGCGGTTGACATGCTCAAGAGTATGGAAACCGAACCAGAGAAGCATGGATATAATAAGGATGGCCTGGTTAGTGACTCTGAGGTAGCCTTTTCCTCATGGCTGGACTACAAAGAATAGAGGGGAAAGCCGTGGAGATGCAAAAAGATGGAAGATGGTTAAGAGACTCAACATCACCCATGATATGCTAGTATAGGTCAATTCCTCTAGAAAAGCAAAAGATACAATGCCAGAAGTCCATAAAAAAAATAATCTTTTTGCATAAAAATAATCACTAAGGCGGAAGACTCCGATATTTGCTAATCCAAGAGTGTGTACAGAATGAGACATACTAATCAAAGAATACACACTCCAAAATGAGTAATGACCACAGAAAGCACACACATATTAACATGTAATGGATATTCTCATCAATTCCAATATGCACCAAGGACCACTCAAAAATTTCAAGCTTGCAAAACCATACTAAGAAAATCTTTTTGGATTTTTTTTTCTTCTTTAACCAAAGTAAGATAAAAAACAAACATGCACACATTTTTTTCTCATTAAAAAAAAAACACATAGAGACCCAAAAAACTAAACAGAGTAAACACATTAAAACAAGTCAAGTTTTCTCACCCAAATCTTTTTGGTCTTAACAAAATCAAGTCTAGCGGACTTGGTAAGAGTCGTGGCGTTGTGAACACCCTCATGAATCTTGGTATTCCTAGACAAGTAAGGTTGTCTCCTAACCCAAAAAGTATTCGAATTTCGACCCTTTTGAGACACTCTCCCATGCAACTTATAACAATAAGGGCGAATATGACCATGCATACCACAATGATGACAAATAAAAACAGGGTGTACCTTCTTTTATTTTACCTTACCAACTCTAGGAAGTTTGTAACAACCCTCACCACCGTTTACTGATTGACCACTGTTACTGTTAAACTGAGACTGATTATGCTAAGTAATTGAACTGATCGAAATACTAAACTGACTGAATAAAATTTGGAACTGAACTGATTGAGTACATCGGTTTAATTGTATTTCTATCTGTTGATTGTTAAATTATCTGTTCATGTCTTTATGTTTAAATTGCAAATTGAAGGCCTTATCGGCGGCCGAACCGGAAATTGATCGATGTTCTGTATTAACTAGATTTTATGTGAATTTATGGTATATTTAATTGAAAAGTGATTTAGTATGATTAAATTAGATTAAATATTGATAAATTGTAAGTTGGTTTTAATTACAACTTTTCCATTTTGAGTGGGCCATTATCTAACATCTATAGGAGCCTTATTACACTTGAACTAAACATTTCATCAGCCACATTCTCTTATTATTGCCGACCGAGAGAGAGAGAAAGTGAGAGACTTGAGTTCACTTGTAGATTTGCTTGGAAATTGAAGTATTTGAAGTATAGATTGCATAGTTGAGCTTGTTCATCTTGCATTCAAGACTTAGGTATGAATTTCAACCTCTCATTGTTGTCTTTAAGGTTGATTCTTACAAGGTTCATGTCAAATTGTAGAGCTAAGGCATGATTTAGTCTAAAAATGTTGATTTGTAGCTTGAATCTTGCCTGCATGTGTATATTGAAGAGTTTTGAGTTTGGTTTCATGGAAATCTTGCATGCATGTCTATCTTTTGATCATAATCCATGATTTTACCAAGTTCTTGAAGAAATAAGCTCAATTGAGCAAGCATTGAAGCTTTAAATTGGTTTGAACGCATGCACGTCATGTTTGAAGATTGCTCATGAAAAATGGGTTTGAAATTGAGTTTGTTTGAAACACCCTTGGGCTATGATTTTATAAATTGAGCTTCAAATCATGTCATTCTATGTGTTTACAAATGTTTTCCAGAAATTTAGCCCAAGAGGATCGATTTTAGTGCATTTAAACACGAGTTTTAAACTTGGAGTTCGAATCTGGATTTTCCAGATTTTGGTCGTCCGCTCGAGCGGGGCTAGTGGCACTCGAGCGGGGAATTCGAGCTCCCAGCATCTTGCACTATTTGACAGTACGCTCGAGCGGAGGATTTACGCTCGAGCGGGATAGTGTGTCTTATACTTGAGCGGGAATCGAGCGCCCAATCGAGCGTGAATTTCACTTATCCAGTACTTTTTGGTCCGCTCGAGCGGATAAGTTGACGCTCGAGCGGGTACCTTTGTTTGCCTATACACTCGAGCGGGTTAACCTGCGCTCGAGCGGGGACCTGTTTCACTAAAAATTCTGAAACTGTTTTCTGAATACATCTTTGCATCCTCATCCCATCCTAGGCATTTTTAGGCCTAGTTTAAGACATCTTAATGAGGATATAGATGTAGAACACACCGAGGAAAATTAGGGATTAAGTTATCATCTTTCCCAACTGTGTAGCTTAGTGTGTGTTCAATCTGTAACTGTGTAGGGTTGGCTTTCCGAGGAGACGCTTTAGCTTACTGTAGCCCAGAACTCTGTGAGTAACAACTGTGTAAAGATATGTTCAAAAATGATTACCTTCTGAACAATTGAACTGATTTGTTTTCTGAACTGTTACTGTTAACTGAATGAATGCATGTCCTATATTCTGAACTGTACTGTGGCATCCTTAGCAACTACTGTTACTGACTGTTACTGTTACAGAGATCTTTGTCGGTTCCCTTGTTGGAACCACTACTGTTTATTGATTGATGGCCATCATTGACTGTTCGGTCTTTTAAGACTTACTATTTACTGTTATGCTAATGGATGTACCACATATGACTGTTTACTGTACTGAACAACTGATATACTGATTGAAATGAACTGTTTTTATTACTGTAAGGATATTCATTCTAAACCCCTTTACGCATTATGTTATTCACTGGGCTTTAGCTCACTGCTCATATATATATGTAGGTGTACAGGTACCAGACCGGAGCTAGGAGCGTTGGGGTAGACTCCCAGTTTTGTCAAGCCAACCACTATGCCTCACTGCGAGGTTCTGAGCTTGCCAAGCTATGGCTTAGGGGTGTTTTTTATTTCCCCTGTCTGTTTCTGTGTCTGTTTTGTACGACTGTATAGACTGTCACTGTACTGTTTAATAGGGATTTGGTCCCTGTTCTGAGTGGTTATAATTATTGTACATACTGTTTGTCTATGACTGCATATATGTATGAAAAATCTTTTTGCATACAGACTGTCACAGCTCATTGGACATTGTTTATTTACTGTATTGGCTTCCGCCATGCCCCTGTACTATGTTTTACTGTATTACTGTTAAGCAGGCCTTCGGTAATCTCGGATTACTGGCCGGTTACGGTGCTAAACCCATAGGGGCGGGTTTGGGTCGTGACAGAGTGGTATCAGAGCGATACTTAACCACGAGTTATACCGCACACACGTGTCCAAATGAGCTATAGGGTGTCCTAGAAAAACAAATAGGGCATCGCATGAGCATGAAAAGTGTATGTGGACATGACTGAATATATGTTAATGTGATAAACTGTTTAAGTGTGCAACTGCTTATGTTGATAACTGTTGTAACTGCTTATAGTGAAATGGATAATACAAGAACTGCAAATGAATCTGAATCCTCATCCTCTGAGGCAAGAATGGCAAGACTGGAAAGAATGATAGAACTGATAACTGAAAGATTAGATCAACAACAGAACCAACAGCCCCCACCACCTCCTCCGGTACAACCGGAACAGAATGTGAATGTTAATGATGGGGACATAATTGCTCTTACCCAGAAGTTCAGCAAACTGAAACCGCCATTCTTTCAGGAAGGCCTTGAACCGTTAAAAGCTGAAGCATGGGTTTTGGAGACCGAAAAATTGTTTGAAGTGTTTCCGTGCTCGGAGGCACATAAAGTACTGTTGGCCACCTTCGCTTTGCAAGAAGAGGCTAGAAGGTGGTGGATGCTTACCCGTGATGACAACACTGTTATGACTTGGGCTCAATTCAAAGTATCCTTCTTTGAAAAGTACTTCCCTCAGTGTGTTAGGGACAGAAAGGTGACTGAATTTGAACAACTAAGACAGGGCACAATGTCTGTTGCTGAATATGAAGCAAAGTTCACCGGGCTTGCTAGATATGCACCACACATGGCGGACACTGATTACAAGAAGGCTAGAAGGTTTGAAGGCGGCCTAAATGTTGCAATACTCGACAGAATAAGTGTTCTGAAATTGCCGACTTATGTGAATGTTCTTGACCGAGCCTTGATGGCTGAAGCGAATATCGAAGCACTGAAAACTGAAACACCAGCGTCTGAATGGCGTGGTAAAAGGCAGGGTTTTAAATTCAAGAAAGACAAGCATAACCCATCGAATAAGAAACAGAATACAGGGACAACAACTAGCCCCAGCCAAGGGAGTGGTTCCATACCACCATGTTTCGAATGTGGTAAGAACCATAAGGGAGTTTGTTATAAACTATCTGGTGCTTGTTACAGGTGTGGCAAGGTGGGCCACATGGTTAAAGACTGCCCCTCTGCTCCACAGGCCAATAGTAAAGCTGCAGGCAGCGCCGCAGCATCAACTGTTGCACCAAAACCGAACCCCAAAGCTACCGGGAAAGAGCCCATGAGGCAGGGCCGAGTGTTCGCCCTAGTACCGGGAGATGTGCAAAATACTGAGACCGTTGTGTCATGTATCCTCTCTATTTGTACTCAAAATGCATATGTACTGATTGACTCGGGGTCTACACATTCTTATGTATCGCATGTTTTTTTGCGAAAATTGAATAGACCCTTAGAACCCATGAATTATCTGTTAGCTGTATCATTACCCGTTGGGGGATCCATGACTTGTGCATACATGTACCCTGCTTGTGAAATTATTGTTGGAGATGCACATTTGTTTATTGATTTACTGCCACTGAACATTGATCATTTTGATGTTATATTGGGGATGGACTGGTTAATGAAATACCATGCCACCATAGACTGTGTGACTGTAGACGTCCCCGAACGCCCCGGGAGGGTTAAGTCCCGTTCCGTTCATATTGGGTTCACTACAGTTCGGACTCAAATTGTCACGGTTCTTAATCTTGAACCAAAGAGTCCAACTCTGGCAAATCGTTTTGAAGAAAAACAGATTTTTGAAAAGAAGTGCCAAACATGGACTGCTTTGCCAGATACAGAGTCGCCACCTAAATATTTTTAAAATAGGAAATTTAGGAAACCCTGACTCGGTGCCGAAGGCCACGTGTCCGTCATCACCAAATGTCTTGGCTCGGGAGCTTGGGTACGATCGGGGAAGGTCAACTATGAGCACCCCCTTTCGCCTTGTCCGAGGACCGGCCTCTACTAACCTTGATATCCGATTTTGAAAACATTACATGCTCTTATTCCAATTATTAGCCTAGAATTACTATGTCATGCGCGCAGCAAACAAGTATAGACTAGATTGCCTAATTCGGAAATAATCATTGCATATCCGTTTGTTTTGAAAGCATTTCGGGTTTTGCTACTCGCAAGTAGGCTAAAATACGGATTTCAATGAGTTTTCCAACTCAAACAATCCAACCTCCACCCACAGGCATTCAAGCAGTTATATCACATAAGCAGCTAGCCTCATGGTAATCATGCTGTTATGGCAAGACTCATACGCATGCGAGGATGCTAAATCATAAAAACTCACCTAGTACTCCAATTTAAAACAGAAGCTTATTAGAAATCCATGCATGGACCTAAGCATACTGAAATGTCTAATGCAACACATGCAAAGATGTAATCTAGGCAGGCTCGGCTATCCTAGACATGGCATGTGAAATGCTACAACTATCACGTATTCAAGTTGGAATTTAGAATACAATGCAGTTTGTATGATGTGCCAAGCCTGATGTATATCAACAAATGCATGGATGCACGCATGCATTGCATAAGGTATGCTAATTTTAAATATGCCCTAATCTACCATCATAAGCAGGTAAATAAAAGGGAAGAAAGAAATGGGGGTTGGAAGACATACACACACTCACCCACACTTATTACAATTGTGCCCTCACACGGAGGGACCGAAAGAATATACAGTCCCAAATAGTACAGTCCAAATACAGAATAAATTAATTATTACAGAAATTTCTAATTATCAAATTAAATTCAGTATATAACAAAAAAAAGAGAGGGGCCTCAGCCCTGCCTCGGGATGCGCGAATGATGCATACTCGAATCCGACTCGCCCGGAAACCCGCATCATGACACTGCTGCCTCTGTTCTTACTGCCCTGTCTCTCCAAAAATTGCCAAAGTCCCAGAACACCTTCCTTGCATGCTGCTGTACACCACCGACTGGATGGAGTGGCCACCGGCTATGTAAAATGACCACCGGCTGCTTGAGAGGTTATCGGCTACCCATAAAGTGCCGGTCGGCACTCTATACTGCCGGTCGGCACAAAATTCCTGCAGAGGACGGTTTGACAGCAACAGCAGGCAGACAGTGCATGATATGGATTTTAGAGCAAATGTAAGCATGGTCAATGCTCCCTATCATGTATGGGACTCAAGGAAGCATGACCCTTGGTTCTTGGGCCATCAATTATACATCTTGGTGCATGATAGCCTAAGGAACCAAGATTGCATTTTAATGTAAAAATGCATGCAAACACACAAATGAAACCAAGACCTTATCATGTTTTGGTCAAGGGCCTTGGGGACCAAGAGTTGAAACAAGTTGCACCACTTGTAGTGTGAACTTCCCTCAACCCTTATGCTTGGTTGACAACCCCAAACCAAGCCATGAAATGCATGTATGCAACATAGCTCAAATGGTGCAACATGGGAATTAGGATGCAAGCACACCAAATGTCATGCAACTACCATGTTAAGCATGCAAAATGCTAGAGTATACAAGACGCAAATGTCATGCAAACATGGACCAATCAAGCAATAAGACCAACATACTACAACACTTAATGAATCAATTAAGCAATAGACATGAGGCAAGCATGTGATGGTGGACTAGACCACAATGGGGCAGCCCTCAAACCAACCCAAAACAGTGGCAAAACATGCCCAAAATGGTGACCAATTACCTATGCAAACATGCAAGTCAAAGGGCCTAAGGTTAAGGCACAAAGGGAGCACTCCTTGCTACCATTAACATGGCCACTCATGGGATATATTAGACCACCAAAAACAGATTTTAACAAATGAAATGAGCCCCAAAACCCAACAACAAGGCAGCCCAAATGCTCTAAACATACAAGCATGCACAATGCTCACTTTAAAGCATAAGAGACCAACATTTCAAAAGATGGGAGAGATGATACATGGAGGCATATAAGCATGGCATAAGGACTGAGATAGCATATTAGATGATTCCAAATCACCAAAATAGCCTAACCAAATGCATGCTAAGAACTCACATCTTAAGACTAACAAGCCTTAATGCAAAACAACTTTGTCAAACATACCAAATGTGGCAAAATCAGTGGCCTTCAGCCTCTAGACATGGCAAAATGATGCTAATATCTTCATGAAGTGAGGCTCATACATGCAAGAAACATGGCCTAAACTCATGGCTTATTTCTAGGCAAACTAGAGCATTACAAAGCAAGTATAAGAAGCATGCTAAGGACCACAAAACCAACCAAAAACAGTGATGATATATGATCCAAAACACCCAAATAAGCTCTGAAATGAAGGCATATAAGGCTAAAAATGCATGCTACTATGTGAGCCAAAGTAAAGACCAAAGAGGGACAAAGGGGAGGGGGTGTCCCTCCCCTATATACGACTCCAAAATACCTCCCTCACCACTGAAAACCCACTGGTTTTCAGTGGTGAGAAGACCAAAAACACCAAGTTAAACAAGGCTTCAAGAAAAGGGACTAGAAAGACCAAAACAAGGCCTAAGAGGGTGAGTTTGTGCTCAAACCCCCAAGTGACCTGAATGAAGGTTCTAAAGCAAGAAAATATAAGACTTTTTTATGTTGAACACAAAGCCAAAAACACAAAGCTAGACAGGTAGAAAGCTAGTGCAAGTTTGGAGAAACTAAAGCAACATGCTTACCCTTGAAGACTCCTTGAAGAACAAGTGGTGCAGCCCTCCTCTAATGATCAAAACCAGTCCAAAATCACAACAAACAACCCTCCAAGTCCCTCAATCTCGGAGCTAGGTGTAATAGTGTGTGTAATGGTGCAAAAGTAAGGTAAAACACACTATTTAGGCCAAGAAACACACACAATGGATGAGGGAAGGGAAGATATAGATATAGATAAATATATATCAGAGATATATAGATATAAGATTTGGTTTTGTGTTGGAAATGGCTAACCTCCAACAAATGGAGAGAAGGGTTGCTTATATAGGCCAAGGCAAGCCTAAGACTTAGTGGCTAAGCAAAAGAAAAAGGGTTCAAGGGTGCAAAGGGGTCTTGGCTTCTTGGAGAAGCCAAGACAGCTGGCCAAGCTTCTCCAAGAAGCTTTGGCCAAAGGGTCAAGCTTCTAGAAGCTTAGGGGGTTCAAGGGTGCAAAGGGTGCAAAATGGTCACACCTGTGCACGGGGAGTGTGATGGTGTATTCCAGCTAGCACAGCTGGCATGCACCATGTCCCAGGGGTTCAAAGGGTGCATGCCGGCCGGCCAAAATAGTCACCGGCACAAAAAAGTGCCGGTCGGCAACATACAGTGCCGACCGGTCAAAGTGTTTGAGAAAACAGTGCCGATGGCCAAAAGGGAGTGCCGGTGGTGTGGGGGTAGCTGGTGGCTTCAGGGATGGCTAACAAGCCTCCCCCTACCCTCAAATGCAAAAACACACAAATCTTGGTGTAAAACCAAGCACAGAACAAGCCGGTTGAGAGGTCCTAAGGCACGACGCGCGGCCGGGACCTCCGGGAACTCAAAACGAACACAAACATGGATAATCACCGAGTGTTCCAACGGTGACGTCCAAGTCTCGAGGACGGTCAAAAATGGGGTGTCTACAGTGACGAAACATGTAGTTTTCCGTCCACCGGGTTTACCTGAATTTGTGTTTAATGGGGTTGGAGTGGTATCTCCTCTGTATTTGATTTCATCTGTGAAAGCTGTTAAACTGATTAGAAAGGGGTGTAAAGGGTATCTGTGTTCTGTGTTGACTGTGTCTACTGATGATAATGCTAATGTGAACAGTATTTCCATAGTCCGAGAATTCCCAGATGTGTTTCCAGATGATCTGCCAGGGGATTTGATTGACAGGGAGATTGAATTCACCGTCGATGTGATTCCGGGTACACAGCCTATATCGAAAGCTCCCTACAGAATGGCTCCGACTGAACTGAAGAAATTGAAAGTGCAACTGCAAGAACTGTTAGACAAGAAGTTTATCAGGCCCAGTACTTCACCGTGGGGCGCAGCTGTCTTGTTTGTAAAAAAGAAAGACGGCTCACTGAGGCTGTGTATTGATTATCGCGAACTGAACAAGGTAACTGTGAAAAATAAATACCCATTGCCTCGTATTGATGACTTATTTGATCAGTTACAGGGTGCTCAAGTGTTTTCTAAGATTGATCTCAGATCCGGATATCATCAGCTGAAAGTTAAACCAGAAGACATTGATAAAACTGCTTTTCGAACGATGTATGGACATTACGAATTTTTAGTTATGCCTTTCGGAGTTACCAATGCACCTGCTGCATTTATGGACCTCATGAACAGAATCTTTAAACCATACCTTCATGACTTTATTGTTGTATTCATTGATGACATACTGATTTACTCCAAAAGTATAGAAGAACATGAACATCATCTGAAACTTGCCCTACAGACCTTAAGAGAACAGAAACTGTTTGCTAAACTGTCTAAATGTGAATTCTGGCTTGATCATGTTATGTTTTTGGGGCATGTTATTAGCAAGGATGGCATTTCCGTTGATCCACAGAAAATTGAAGCTGTAGTAAACTGGCCTAGACCAACAAATGTGACAGAAGTCCGAAGCTTTTTGGGTTTGGCTGGATATTACAGAAGATTTGTCAAAGATTTCTCCAAAATTGCCTTACCGTTGACTCAACTGATACAAAAAGGGATATCATTTGACTGGACTGACCAAAGGGAATCCGCCTTCCAAGAGTTGAAAACTCGACTTGTGACTGCACCAGTTCTCACCCTACCTTCAGGTACGGATGGTTTTACCATATTTAGTGATGCTTCTCATAAGGGTTTGGGATGTGTTTTAATGCAGAATGGAAGAGTTATTGCTTATGCTTCCCGACAACTGAGACCACATGAAAAGAACTACCCGACCCATGATTTGGAACTTGTTGCAGTAGTGTTTGCACTAAAAATCTGGCGTTACTACCTATATGGGGCGACATGTGAGGTGTATACAGATCACAAGAGTCTGAAGTACTTCTTCACACAGAAAGAACTGAATATGAGGCAGCGGAGATGGCTAGAACTGATTAAAGACTATGACCTACAGATTTTGTACCATCCGGGAAAAGCCAACACCGTTGCCGATGCACTGAGCCGGAAATCGATTAGCAATTTAGCCTGTTTGCTCACTGGACAGAAAGAGTTGCTTTGTGACCTTGAAAAATCTGAAATTGAAGTCGTTTTGAGAGAACAAGGTGGAACAATAGCTGCTATTTCTACTCAACCGGCATTGATTGAAGAAATTAAAGAGAAACAGCAACTGGATGACTTCTTGAAGAAGATCATCGAAGAAAGGGAATCTAAACTGAGATCGGGTTTCAAATTTGAGAATAATGTACTGAAATTTCAAGAAAGACTGTGTGTACCGAATGATTCTGAATTGAAAAGAAAAGTTCTGCAAGAGGGCCACAACTCAAAATTTTCTATTCATCCGGGGAATACGAAAATGTACCAAGATTTGAAGTTGAATTTCTGGTGGCCGGGAATGAAGAAAGAAATTGCTGATTTTGTATCAAAATGTCTTCATTGCCAGCAAGTCAAAGCAGAACATCAACGACCCGCAGGCTTACTGCAACCCTTACCCATACTGGAGTGGAAATGGGAACATATCACGATGGATTTTATCGTTGGGTTACCTTGCTCCAGAAAAGGTATGGACTCTATTTAGGTTATAGTTGATAGACTGACTAAATCTGCATATTTCTTACCTGTCAAGACAATTTATAATGCGGACAAATTGGCTATACTCTATATTGATAAAATTGTTAGACTGCATGGAGTACCTGTGTCTATTGTTTTTGACAGGGATTCGAAGTTTACATCGAGATTTTGGCAAAGCTTACAGACTGCATTGGGTACTGAACTAAGACTGAGTAGTGCCTATCATCCTCAGACAGATGGCCAGTCAGAAAGGACCATCCAGACTCTGGAGGATTTATTGAGAATGTGTGTCCTTGATTTTCAGGGAAACTAGGAAAGCCATTTGCCATTGGCTGAGTTCGCCTACAACAACAGTTATCATTCAAGTATCAATATGGTGCCTTTCGAGGCATTGTAGGGCAGAAAATGTAGATTTCCAATTTGCTGGGCAGAAGTTGGAGATGGGCCTTTGCTTGGGCCCGAGATTGTTTATGAAACGACTGAGAAAGTGAAACTGATACGGCAGAGACTGAAAACTGCACAGAGCAGACAGAAAAGTTATGCAGATGTCAGAAGGCGAGACCAAGAATATGAAGTGGGTGATCACGTGTTTGTGAAAGTGACACCGATGAAAGGCCAGACTCGTTTTGGAGTCAAAGGCAAGTTAGCGCCAAGATATGTCGGACCGTATGAGATTATTGAGAAGATTAATCCAGTGGCGTATCAAGTTACGCTTCCTCCTGAAATGGAGCATATGCACAACGTCTTCCACATTTCTATGTTGAGGGACTACCTCCGGGATCCTTTCCATGTGATTGAGCCTACTCGTGTAGTGCTAAGTGATGACTACACTTACGAGGAACGGCCCATACAGATTGTAAACAGACGGATCAAGAAGTTAAGGAACAAAGAAATCCCGTTGGTGAAAGTCGACTGGCAAAACCATGGTGGCGTGTATGCCACTTGGGAAAGGGAAGATGACATGGCTAAAAGATATCCTGAACTGTTCCCACTGAATCCTGTTTTCTTCCAGAATGAAGGTAACGCGAGTTTAGAGGACTAAACTCTTTACAAGGAGGGGAGACTGTAACAACCCTCACCACCGTTTACCGATTGACCACTGTTATTGTTAAACTGAGACTGATTATGATAAGTAATTGAACTGATCGAAATACTGAACTGACTGACTAAAATCTGGAACTGAACTGATTGAGTACATCGGTTTAATTGTATTTCTATCTGTTGATTGTTAAATTATCTGTTCATGTCTTTATGTTTAAACTGCAAATTGAAGGCCTTATCGGCGGCCGAACCGAAAATTGATCGATGTTCTGTATTAACTAGATTTTATGTGAATTTATGGTATATTTAATTGAAAAGTGATTTAGTATGCTTAAATTAGATTAAATATTGATAAATTGTAACTTGGTTTTAATTACAACTTTGCCATTTTGAGTGGGCCACTATCTAACATCTATAGGAGCCTTATTACACTTGAACTAAACATTTCATCAGCCACATTCTGTTATTATTGCTGACCGAGAGAGAGAGAAAGTGAGAGACTTGAGTTCACTTGTAGATTTGCTTGGAAATTGAAGGATTTGAAGTATAGATTGCATAGTTGAGCTTGTTCATCTTGCATTCAAGACTTAGGTATGAATTTCAACCTCTTATTGTTGTCTTTAAGGTTGATTCTTACAAGGTTCATGTCAAATTGTAGAGCTAAGGCATGATTTAGTCTAAAAATGTTGATTTGTAGCTTGAATCTTGCATGCATGTGTATATTGAAGAGTTTTGAGTTTGGTTTCATGGAAATCTTGCATGCATGTCTATCTTTTGATCATAATCCATGATTTTACCAAGTTCTTGAAGAAATGAGCTCAATTGAGCAAGCATTGAAGCTTTAAATTGGTTTGAATGCATGCACGTCATGTTTGAAGATTGCTCATGAAAAATGGGTTTGAAATTGAGTTTGTTTGAAACACCCTTGGGCTTTGATTTTATAAATTGAGCTTCAAATCATGTCATTCTATGTGTTTACAAATGTTTTTCCAGAAATTTAGCCCAAGAGGATTGATTTTAGTGCATTTAAACATGAGTTTTAAACTTGGAGTTCGAATATGGATTTTCCAGATTTTGGTCGTCCGCTCGAGCGGGGTTAGTGGCACTCGAGCGGGGAATTCGAGCTCCCAGCATCTTGCACTGTTTGACAGTACGCTCGAGCGGAGGATTTACGCTCGAGCGGGTGTCGAGCGCCCAATCGAGCGTGAATTTCACCTATCCAGTACTTTTTGGTCCGCTCGAGCGGGTAAGTTGACGCTCGAGCGGTACCTTTGTTTGCCTATACGCTCGAGCGGGTTAACCTGCGCTCGAGCGGGGACCTGTTTCACTAAAAATTCTGAAACTGTTTTCTGAATACATCTTTGCATCCTCATTCCATCCTAGGCATTTTTAGGCCTAGTTTAAGACATCTTAATGAGGATACAGATGTAGAACACACCGAGGCAAATTAGGGATTAAGTTGTCATCTTTCCCAACTGTGTAGCTTAGTGTGTGTTCAATCTGTAACTGTGTAGGGTTGGCTTTCCGAGGAGACGCTCTAGCTTACTGTAGCCCAGAACTCTGTGAGTAATAACTATGTAAAGATATGTTCAAAAATGATTACCTTCTGAACAATTGAACTGATCTGTTTTCTGAATTATTACTGTTAACTGAATGAATGTATGTCCTATATTCTGAACTGTACTGTGGCATCCTTAGCAACTACTGTTACTGACTGTTATTGTTACAGAGATCTCTGTCGGTTCCCTTGTTGGAACCACTACTGTTTACTGATTGATGGCCATCATTGACTGTTCGGTCTTTTAAGACCTACTGTTTACTGTTATGCTAATGGATGTACCATATATGACTGTTTACTGTACTGAACAACTGATATACTGATTGAAATGAATTGTTTTCATTACTGTAAGGACATTCATTCTAAACCCCTTTACGCATTATGTTATTCACTGGGCTTTAGCTCACTGCTCATATATATATGTAGGTGTACAGGCACCAGACCGGAGCTAGGAGCGTCGGGGTAGACTTCCAGTTTTGTCAAGCCAACCACTGTGCCTCACTGCGAGGTTCCGAGCCTGCCAAGCTATGGCTTAGGGGTGTTTTTATTTCCTCTGTCTGTTTCTGTGTCTGTTTTGTACGACTGTATAGACTGTCACTATACTATTTAATAGGGATTTGGTCCCTGTTCTGAGTGGTTGTAATTATTGTACATACTGTTTGTCTATGACTGCATATATGTATGAAAAATCTTTTTGCATACAGACTGTCACAGCTCATTGGACATTGTTTATTTACTATATTGGCTTCTGCCATGCCCCTGTACTCTGTTTTATTGTATTACTGTTAAGCAGGCCTTCGGTAATCTCGGATTACTGGCCGGTTACGGTGCTAAACCCATAGGGGCGGGTTTGGGTCGTGACAAAGTTTGAGAAGTCCATCCTTATGTTGAATTTTTTGTTCTCCCTTTCCTTGAGTTCTTGTATCATGAGATGTTGATGCACTCTGTTTTTGCTCTTTCTTACCACCAAAGCCAATGCTACTCTTGTCAGAACAAATTTGTTGAGACCCAATGATATTGTCTAAAGTCTTCGATCCTTTGTTCCAAAGACCAATGGTAACCATGGCACACTTGAGTTCTTCATCTTTCTTGATCATTAGTTCTCCCAAAGTAACTTGAGACATCTCGAGAGTTTCAATTTTTTCTTCATATGTTGTATAGATTTGTTGTAGCTCGTTCCTCTTTGTCTCACAAGTCAAGAGTTTTGCACAAAGAGCTTGTCGATCATTAGCTATCTTGATTGCATCAATCCTAGCCTCGGAAATCTCTTCCTTTAGTTTGACATTCTCACTTTCACATGCTGTGAGTTTTATAGTGAGTTTGTCATTCAATTTGGATAACTTAAGAGATTCCTTATACAACTTTTCATAAGCTTGCTCAAGCTCTTCATCATCACTTCCCAAGGATTCATCATCAGTGGTATTCTCAACCGGGCTCTTCGGATACTTTGTTTGTCCTTCAGTTTCAGAAGCTGCCATGAAAGCAAGGAATTGTTTATGTCCCTCATCACCTTGATCTTCATTGTCACTTTTAGCTTTATCAGATTCTGATTCATCATCCCAAGTGATAGCGAGGGCTTTTTTCTTCCTCAACCGAGTGGGGCATTCTTGAGCAAAGTGGCCAAATCCTTGGCATTCATAGCATTGGAGTCTTTCAGAGTTCCCTTGTATCTTTCCTTTCTCCTTCTTGGCTATAGAATTAATTTTGAGTTTATCTTTGCCTTTAGATTTATGAGTATGAGTAGATTCCAAAAGATTAGGATTCTTTTTCAAAAAAGATTTTTTAAATTGTTTAACAAAAGCAGTCGTAATCTTGGAATCTATCTCACAATCCTCATCAGAATCCTCTCCAACTCTATGAGCACTACTAAAAGCAATATCTTTTTGTTTCTTTTTGAAATTCCTATGTGCCTCATAAGTTTGGAGATTTCCAACCAACTGATCCAGCTTGAGGTTGTCAATATCTTGAGCCTCCTCAATAGAGGTAACTTTTGGTTGGAACCGATCGAGCAAGGATCTAAAAATTTTTCCCACAACTTTGGATTCTGGTATTTTTTCACCTAAATTGAAGCTGGAATTTACAATGTCACTCAACTTCGCATAAAATTCATCAAAGGTCTCACTATCTTTCATTGAAAGGTTTTCGAAATTAGATGTGAGCCTTTGAAGTTTTGAGCGTTTAATAGAAGGAGTGCCCTCATGAATAGTTTGTAAGATATCCCAAGCCTCTTTTGCGACTTCACAATTACAAATACGACTAAACTCTTCAGGTGTGACAGCGCAAAAAAGAGAATTGATAGCTTTATTATTCTAGCTACTATTTTGGTAATCAATTGTGTCCCACTTATCAATTGGTTTGGGGAAAGTTATTCCATCAATGGTAATCGTTGGTTCAGTCCACTCATACATGACAGATTGCCAAACTTTTTCATCAATAGATTTTAAAAACGATCTCATCCGAGCTTTCCAAAACGAATAATTGGATCCGTCAAGTAGGGGTGGTCGAACCATAGAATTTCCCTCACGAATTGAATTCATTATCACAAATCAAACAAGATCTCGTTCTAAAAGAATTTTTAAAAAAAAAAAAAATAGAACGACCTACTCTGATACCAATTGAAAAATCTAGAAACCCTAGATGTTGATTTGTGATTATGTACCAATTTTAAGCAGAATATAACAATCTCAATCAAACAATCAAAGATAAATCGACACAACGATTTTACGTGGAAAAATCACAATTGGACACCTCCAACTGTGATTAAAAACCACGAGCAACAGCCACAAAACAATCCACTAAGAAGATTTAAAGGAATTACACAGGTATACTCTCAATTACCTAGCGAATCCACGCCTAATTGAACCAACCTCTATGTGCCTCTTCCAACCCCGTCTTCACCTCGGAATTGTCTTTACGATGAGCCACTCCAGAATCCACCGAAACTTCAGGCTCGAATTCTTCAAAATCCACCGAAGAACAACTCTCTCTCTCTCTCTCTCTCTCTCTCCTCTCTCTCTCTCTCTCTCTCTCTCTCTTGTGTATAACAAACAAAACCTTTGATGTACTCTCTTTAAACCATGAGTTGAATACTCAATAAAACATCAAAGAAAACTAACAAAATATCCCTAGATATAAACCTTAATATCCAACAAGAAGATCTTGAGGAATTAAATAGTTTTGGGAGAAAACCAACTATTTATAGAAAATCCAAAAGTAATCATAGTTTTGGAAGAAATCCAATTACTTATAGAAATCCAAAAGTAATCCTAGCTTTGGAAGAAAATCAACTTCTTATAGAAATCCTTGTCAAACGGGATTGCCAATAAAAAACCTAACACATCCAAACTTTCATATTTTTGGAAAGGGGCTATGGATGCTTGGTGTTTTAATGACCAGCCTTGAAGGCTGGAGGCTCTTCTTCTCTCCCCTTTACATGTATAAATTGAGACCGTCCTATCTAGTTTCAAATAGAAATTTTTTGCTTCCATTTTATAAGTCAGTTTGCCAGAAAGTTCCGACATTGAGAGAGTGCTGCCACTGTTTTTGTTCGCTAAGCTAGACAGAAAGTGCTTTTGCCGTAGTTGGTTTTGACCGTCGTATCCTGGGAG
The DNA here is from genome assembly GCA_030407325.1 of Camellia japonica. Lineage (NCBI taxonomy): Eukaryota > Viridiplantae > Streptophyta > Magnoliopsida > Ericales > Theaceae > Camellia > Camellia japonica. The sequence goes on from JAPPVO010000017.1 coordinate 168,042,557, forward strand.
ACAGACGCCGGGTTTCCCCAAGCACTCGACCCGTGAGGCGGCGAAATCTGTTTTAAGGAAACTGCTTCCGTGCAGGCTTCGGTTTCGTCTCTTTACCCTTTTATTGTTTTGTGTATTTCTGTTGAAATTTAATTGTAATTATTAGCATATGTTCTTGGTATATAATTTGATTTCTTCATAAATCTATTTTTTAATTTCACAATTTAAACAACAGATCCAACGGCCATCAAGTATATCAAGGAAGTTTGGCACTTCAACAAGAAGCCTTTGCTTGTGGTGTTAGACCCACATGGTAAAGTTGTGAATCCTAATGCAATCCATATGTGTTGGATTTGGGGAAATATGGCTTTCCCATGTACTACTCTCACAGAGGAAGCACTTTGGGAGGGCTCAACTTGGACGATTGAATTATTAGCAGATTCCATTGATCAATCAATTCTTAATTGGGTATGACTATTCTCATTTATTTATTTATTTAATGAATTAAGCTATACGTACTTATTGGTATATCAATTAGTGTATTAACGGATGATATGACATAATTTTATAGGTTTTGGATAATGAGTGGGTCCATAGTTTTCAAGTAGTATTGTCATAACATATAGTAATACACTAATTGATATATCAATTGGTACATGTAACCACTACAAGAAAAAGCACCTTTGGCGACTAAATTTTTAGTCGCCAAAAGTCCATTTTTGGTCGCCAAAAGTTGACTTTTTAGTTTCCCCGACTAAATTTTTTAGTCGCCGGTTTTGTCGCGAAACACGGTCGGGGAAGGTATTGGCGACTAAAAATGTTTTAGTCGGCTAAAAACGTTTTAGTCGGCAAAAAACAGGTCTTTAGCGACCAAAGTTTTGGTCGCCAATAGTCAATTACACTTTTTAAAATTATACATTTAGCGACTAATCTTTTAGTCGCCAATAGTCAATGAATCGCCGACTAAACCGTTTAGTCGCCAAAAGAAACACTTTTGGCGATCAATAATTTTAGTCGCCAAAGGTTGTTCCGTGAAAAAAAAAAAATACTAACTTTTTTACTTTTCTAAGATTCGAACCACCAACCTTCCACATTCTAAACCTTTAGCAACACACTCTCTTCACTATGCCACTACAACACCATATGAATATATATGCAACATATATTATTTATATACTATATTGACCCGTATTAATATAAAACTATATATATAAACATAATTATTTTTATTCAATATAATTTATGTAAAAAATAAATTATTTTCTAAAAAAAAAATGAGAGCACTTTTGGCGACTAAATCTGTTTTTTAGTCGCCAATTCTATAGTTTTGGCTATTAATTATTTTTTAGTCGCTAAAAAAATTAATTCCCACCTAAAAATAACCACTTTTGGCGACTAAACTTATTTTTAGTCGCCAAAACCTCCACTTTTGGCAACTAAACTGAATTTTAGTCGCCAATTGTACACTTTTAGTTACTAAATTTTTTTTAGTAGCCAAAAAGTTTTACTTTTGGCTACAAAATTTATTTTTGTCGGTAAAACACGTATAATCGGCGACCAAACTATTTTTTAGTCGCCAAAACTTATACTTTTGGCTACTAAATTTTTTTAGTCGCCAAAAACCTTCACTTTTGGCTACTAAATTTTTTTAGTCGTTAAAACCCATATAATCGGCGACTAAACTGATTTTTAGTCGCCAATAACTACACATTTGGTTACTAAACTATTTTAGTCGCCAATTCTGCTACTTTCAGCGACGAAAATTCTATTTTTAGTCACCAATTCTGCTTTTTCTTGTAGTGAACACAATTGTTATTTAATATACATGTATATATATATACATTTTTTTTGGGTACATAAAAATCGAACTTCCATTTGGTTAAGAACAAAAATTTGGCCAACAAGCTCCCTCCATTGATTGATGGTTGGTATTATCAACCATTTGTCATTATGGAAGTTTTGAATATTGGGAGTTTGGAAAAATTGTCACTATCGAATTATTAAAACAATAATGCTATTAATTTAGAAATTTTATTTAAAAAATATTCAGAGTTTACAAAAGGGTTTTGATTGTAATCCAATAACAATAATTTTGAATTATATGTAGATTTCAAATTTAGGGTTATTTTCAAAATAGATAGCATTGTTGTTATTATGATTATTAATAATAGCATTGTTATTATAAAATGGGATTTTTTTTTTGTTACTTTAGATTAAAGATGGAAAGTACATTTGCTTGTATGGAGGAGAGAACCTAGATTGGATCCGAAGATTTACCAACAGGACACGAGTTGTTGCAGAAGCTGCAGGCATCCCATTAGAGATGATGTATGTAGGAAAAAACAATCCAAGGAAAAAAGTTTGGAAGATTAGCAGTGTCATTTTGGCCGAAAAACTCAGTCACATATTGCCAGACCCAACTCTCATATGGTTCTTTTGGGTGAGGCTAGAGAGCATGTGGCACTCCAAAATGCAACACGGTAAGACTATAGAGAATGATCCCATAATGAATGAGATCATGACAATTCTGAGCTTTGATGGAAGTGACAAAGGATGGGCTGTGATTAGTCAGGGCAAGAGTGAGATGGCTAAAGCCAAGGGTGACACCATTTTGAAAAGCTTAGCTCTATTTGATCAATGGAAGGATCGCATTGGAGAGGTTGGTTTTGTGAACGCACTTAATGATAATCTTAATGAGCTTCTCACCCCACAACACTGCGACCATCTGATCTTCCCTTGTACGGCCGAGAACATCCCTGAGACAATTGTTTGTGCTACTTGCAAGACACAAATGGAGAAGTTCATCATGTATCGCTGTTGTAGGGATTGAGCTAAATATTCATCATGTATTGTAATGTTACAAACATAATCTGTATGCATAGAAAAATATTCATAAAATTTAATGTGTGATCGAAATTCACCATACTATAATTGAATTTAAACACTTTTTATTTTTATATTTTTTTTATGAGTGATTATTACTACTAAAACTATTCTTTTCTACTATATATATAATTTCTCTACACTATCCTTTCCTTTTTTTGCCTTTATTAATTGGGTTGTAATGATGTAACATTATCATCAATCAATAAACAAATGAAGCTACTTTTAACTATTAGAAATTCAAGTTTTGGGTGTTTGGGTTATTGTGTTCCATTTGTTGCTATTGATCAATATTAGTGACACAATTACTAACAAACATGGTGTTCAACTCCGAAGTATGTTTAACAAATCCTAGGTAAGGGTGAAATATACAGACCAAAAATTTATATTTACATAATTATTTTGTTTCATATGAACCTTTCAATTATCAATTTTTATACATAATATTGTCACATAATTGTAGTAAAATTTTACATATGAATAAAATTTAATAAGTATGTTCACCTAAATTTGTTTACTCACATCACACCATCCATACATGCCACCTCAGTAAATTAATTTAAAATATATTTTTTTTCAAACTAAAAACAAATAAAGTTGAGCTAGCTCAACAAGCCAACTAGCTACTCTTATATTCTTCTAGAGATTAAAGAGTCTATTGTTAAAACAAAAATTTATTATATTTTTCCATTATGGATTTGCATATACTGTAATTGTTTCCTTCTTTCATAAATTTGAATTATTTCTCATAATGGTGGGCTTAGTAGTGGTTGGTTTTCTAACTATACATTGTTATATTATAATTATGCAAATATAATTTTTTTTATATTTATAATTAATGTTCTACTGATTGACTAAAAAAATCACTTCAATCTACATGCACCAATTAATGTACTAACTAGTGTACCAACACTAATTATGATATTATTATTAACCCCACTCATTATACAAATTACAAATATCAAAAATCTCTTAAATTATGCCACATCATCAATTGATACACTAATTAGTACATATAGAATTATTCTTTCAAATTTAAAAAGAAAAACACTATTCATCACAAAATTTATTTCACCACTTTGTTTTTCACCATTGTGTAGACACCCTATTTTTGACCGACCTTAAGACTCAGACGTCATCGATTGAGCGCTCGGTGATAATGCATGTCATGCTCGTTTCGAGGTTTTGGAGTTTTGGCTAAGAGCCTTGCCTTCGGGCCACTGAACTTTTTGTGCTTTGGCTCGGTTTGTGGACCAAGCCTTGTTTCTCTTCCCTAGAGGGAGGGAGTGGTCTTGTAGACCACTTCTTTGTGGTCGTAGACCACTTTTCGTGGTCGTAGACTAGTTTCCGGTTTTCGGAGCCTTCGGCCGCGCGCCTTGTCTCGGGACTGCTTAACGTCCTTCGTTTACCGTGGTTTTTGAACCACACTTTTTTGCCTCTACCTAGAGGGACACTGTGGTCCGGGAGACCACTTTTGGGGTCGTAGACCACTTTTGATGCCTATAGACTAGTTTTCGAGGCTTTCGGCCACGTGCCTTGCCTCCCGAACTTTCGTCTTGCATTTGTTTTGGTTTGTTTTTGGTACAAACCTTGTTTTCCTTGTTTGGAAGGTGGTACAAGGGTGGGAGACCAGTTCTTCCCCTTGGAGACCACTTTCCTCCCCGCCAGCCAGTTTTCTGGTCGGCCAACTGGTTTTCTTGGTCTTTGGGCCACCTTTTCTGGTCGGCCACCACACCACTGCATTGTTTTCATGCTCTAGACTCTCTCCCACCATGGCCAACCACTTCAAGTAGCTAGCCGACCATTTCAAGTGGTCGGCTACTTTTTGTCACCTTTTTGGAGATATTTTCAGCAAGCTGGAAGGCACAGAAGCCATCCTTCATACACATGTATGGAGGGATGGCTTTGAGGCCAAAGCTTGTCCAATAAGCTTGAGTTTGGTTCTCTATAAGAGAGAACCTCCCCCCTCCTCCTCCAGGTTCAATTCTTGAGGCTTGAGAGTTATACATACATACTTGTATCTATCTTGCTCTTGTTCTTCATTTTGTGCCTTAAAAGTGTAGTTTTACCACACTTTAACACACAAACACACACTCAAACACCATCCTTTTGTTGCTGAGGCTTCTTGAGGTTGTTTTTGGTGCTTTTGGACTGATTTTGATCCAAGAAAGCTATTGGAGTTGCAGCCTTGAAGAGGTTCTACAAGGGTGAGTCAACTAACCCTTTAACCCTTTGTTTTGCTTCAGCTTTTAGACCTATTTGCATATTGATTTAAGCTTAACTTCCTACTGCAAAAAGTTCTGTTTTTCAGTCCTTAAAATGTTTGTTTAAGGTCACTTTTTTGTTGGGGTGGTCTACCCCCTCTTAGGCCTTGTTTTAAGCCATCCCTTTTGGCTCTTATTCTAGCCTTTGCATGGCCTTTTAACCACTGAAATTCAGAGGATTTTCAGTGGTGGAAAGGTGGTTTTGGGGTCCCAAATAGGAGAGGGTCATCCCCTCTCCTTGTATTTTGAATACTTGTCATATTTGCCTCATGTTTGAGCATGTTTATTAAGCTTGTGTTGGCTTGTTCTTAGCATGTATTTGGGGTTATTTCAGCATGCCTTAGATCTGTTTTGACTTGGTTTGGTCATTCCATGCATGCCTTATACACTTGTAGTGTAAATCTTACAAACTAGCTTTGTGTGCCTCATGTTTGAGCATGTCTTTCTAGCTTGTTTTGGGGCCATCTCAGTAGGTTTTTGGTGTTGTTTTAACATGCCTTAGATCTGTTTTGGGTTGGTTTGGTTGGCTCTTGCATGCCTTATACACTTGTAGTGTAAATTTCATAAACTAGCCTTGTATGCTTCATGAAGTAGCATGTCTTTCTAGCTTATGTTGACTCCATTTCAGCATGTTTTTGGTGATGTTTTGCCATGTCATACCTCTGTTAAGGTTTGGTTTGGTTGGTCCTTGCATGCTCTATGCACTTGTAGTGCAATTCCATGAACTAGCCTAATGTGTATCACGCTTTGACATGTCATTTTAGCATGCTTTTGGCTTAACTTCAAGAAGCTTTTGTCCATGTTTTAGCATGCTTAAGCTTTGATTTGTGTTGTTTTGGTCATGCATGCCATGCTTTGTATAGCTATAGTGCATTATAGCTTGTTAGCTTTGTGTATCAAGTCCACTACCATGCATTGCTTGGCCTATTTGAAAGATTTGGCATCATTTGAAATGTGATTTCAGTCCATATAGTGTGGTCATACACTTGCATCTTTCACTTATTCAATGCGTTGGAGGGTTTGCCCTTTATGCCTTAACATGAATCATTGCGTATGCCTTCATGCCTAAGCTTGCGAGCTATCATTTCAATGTGTTTTTGAGGTTATTTTGCCATGATATAACTCTGATTTTTGTTGGTGAAGCCATCTCATGCTTGGTCTTGATAGGTGTAGTGTAATCCACCTTATTTGCCTTGTATGCATCATGCTTCATGCCCTCCATGCTAGCTTGTTTTGGCTTCCTTCCATACATGTTTTAGACTCATTTTGACATGTTCTAGGACTGTTTTGGGTTGCCTTTCCCATATGCTTCATGTTTTGCATAGCTCTAGTACAAGTGCCTATGCTAGTTTCAAGCTTTGAGCTTCATAGCATGCTTCATTTGTGTTGTGTATATAATTTGGCATCATTTCACATGACATTTCAGAGTATATAGGACTGCCATGTTCCTATTTCATTCACTCTTTAAGTGCCTTTGAATGTTGTGCATTGTTGCCTTGTTTGTAGCTTAGCTTGTATGCTTGCATGCCTAGGCAGTTGAGCCCTCATCTCAGCATGTTTTGGTTTTTGTTTATGCCTAATTAAGCTCTGTCCATGATTGGTTCAATCATTTGTGCCATGTATTGCATGCCCCCTTTGTGTTGCTCTTTGCTAGCCTTGTGCCTTAGGCTCTCTCACATGCTTTACTTGTGTTGTTTGAATGATTTGGCATCATTTCACACTTGATTTCAGAGCCTGTAGTGTTGTCACACTTCCATGTTTATCGCTTCTTCATCATGCTTGAGAGTAGTGCTCTTATGCCTAGTTGATGGGCCCTTGCATTGTGCATGCATTTACTTTGTGCTTCATGCCTTAGTTTCATCATTATGGCCACTGATTTGGGCATGGCTGAGGTCAGCCCATTTTGGTTTAAGTCCATTGAGCATTGAGTATGCCATGTTGCATTGTATTGAGTATGCCATTTTGTTATTTTGCATTGTGCATGCTATGTTTTTGTTCGCATTGTGCATGCCATTAGCATTGAGTATGCTATGTAACATTGCATTGGATGTTTGCATGCTTGTCCCTCGCATGTTGTTTGCATGCTTGTTTTATTGTATTGCATGTTTGCATGCTTGAGTCGCATTGCATGTTTGCATGCTTGATGTTGCATTGCATTGTGTATGCCATGTTATTTGTTGCATTTTGTTTGGAATAGGTGTTAGTCCAAACACGAGAAATGAGGGACATTTCATACTTAAAGTGATGAAACGCGCCTCAATTCTCGGTCGCCGACGCTCTTGATCATACATGATAGAGTTCTAGGCATTATGTGTTTATTTGTGCATTCATTCCATATTGAATTGTGCAATTTGGCTTCTCGGCCATCATGCATCGAGATGCGCGGTTGGTGGCCCGAGGGTCAAGAACTACACTCCCTTGAGCTCATGAAATGATAGGGAGGGTGGTTGTGCACACATATATTGCAAATACATTGCCATGCCCTTTCTTGCTCTCTGTTGCAGCAATCGGGAGTCTGGCAGCAACAACTGGTCAGCCAGCCAGAAAAACTAGCTGGCCGACCACTTTTTCTGGTCTGCAACAAAGATAGGTGGTCGGCCAGTGGTCTACAACATCAACAACTGGTCGGCAGCCTCCCTACAGGTTCCCATGGTGGAGTTTAAGCTTTCTGGAGCTTGGTGCAAGGTTCTGAGAACAATTGCAAACAGAGGCAAGTTGGGGCATCGCAACGGATTTCCGAACGAGGCGACCGAGCATGCGTGCATTCTTCTCCCTCATCCTGAGGACCATTGATTTATCGCTTTACTTAGCTAATTGGCTTAGCTAGTTTATGCTTTGGTTTGTACTTAATTAGTTAATGAGCTTAACTATTCAATTTGTGTTGTAATAGCTTAATTAATTAGCTTGTTAGTTAATTAGTATTGTTTGTAATAATTAGTTTAATTAGTTTAGATTAGCTAGTTAGCTTCTTATTTGGACCCTCCATCGAGAGGGCCAACTGTTGTAATAAGCGTGCGTGTGTGTGATGCATGTCTTCCAACCCCCATTTCTTTCTCCCTTTTACTTAACCACTTATGATGGTTAGTTTTAGGGCATATTTCGATTAGCATACCTTATGCTTGCATGCGTGCATCATTCATCTGTATTGCATGCACCGGGCTCGACGCATCATACTAACTGCATTGTATTTCAATACACTTACTTGAATACGTGTTCAACAGTATGTTATCAAGTTTCATTTTATATGCCATCTTAGAATAGCCGAGCCTATCTAAGTTGCATTTTCGCATGTGTTGCATTAGTCATCTTAACATGAACTAGGATCATGCATGATTTCTAACTAGTTCTCTGTTTTGGCTCGGAGTACACTGTGAGTGTTTACGCTTTAGCATACTGCATGTGTGTTAATGTTGCCATAAAAGCATGCTTGCCATGAGGCTAACTGCTTATGTGATTAACTATTTGAATGCCTGTGGGTGAACGTTGGATTGCTTGAATTGGAACAATTCATCAAAATCCGCGATTTAGTCTACTTGCGAGTAGCAAACTTCAAACCGTTTTCAAACAAACGCACATGCAATGTTTTGTTCCAAATTAGGTGATCTAGTCTATACTTGTATATTGTGCGCATCACATCGTAATTCTAGATTAAATAACTGGAATAAGAACACATGTGTTTTCAAAAACAAAATATCATGCTTAATACAGGCCGATCTTTGATCGGGCGAGCGGGGTGCTCATTGCATGACCTTCCCCTCTCGTACCAAGTTCCCGAGCTGATGCAACTTTGGTGATGACGGACACGTGGCCTTAGGCACGAGTCAGGGTTTCCTAAATTTTCCAAAAATAAAGCATTTAGGTGGCGACTCTGTATCTGGCAAAGCAGTCCATGTTTGACACTTCTTTATTAAAATCAGTTTTCCAAAACGATTTGCTGGATTTGGACTCTTTGGTGATTTATCGGTTTCACATTGCACTTTGTGAGATCAGATTTAGAACCGTGACACGAATCCGAACTTGTAGTAGCTAGAGAACAAAACGGAATTCGCGCCCTCGCAGCGCGGTTTCCGGGGAGTTCTCGGGGGCGCGTCTACACATTGATTCATTAAAATTAATGCGTAGCACTCATATTATTGAATAAATAATAGTAAGACTTGCCATACTAAGGCCTTGTCTGTTTTTTGGGCAAATTATACAAATAATCCTTATAGTTTACACGTTGTGTCATTTTGGTCCCTCTAATTTCATTTGATGGATTTTGATCTTAAATTTTGAATTTTGTATCATTGTGGTCCAATTGAAAACGGAAGTTAAGAAATTGAACGGAAAATTTGCACATAGACAACATGTGCAGAGTTTTTAAGGGCAAAAAAGTCAATTTACTTTCACTCTCAATTAATTCAATGATTAATCCATCTAACTCAAAGTGAGTTAACTCACTCCCATTTAACTCAATGATATATATATATATATATATATATATTTGTACACATGAGAGAGAGAGAGAGAGAGAGAGAGAGAGAGAGAGAGAAGTGAGGGAATAGTATTGATGGAGTCAACCTAATTCAGGACTAAGCACTGAACCCAAACCAGCACACCATCGGTGCAAAACGTAACCTCACCACACCAGGAAAACCAGTAAGACAGCCATAAATTTGAACCAAAACATAGCCCGAGCCAAAGTAGAACCAAACCAGTATTGGAGAAGAGGCAAGGTTACGCTGGAGAAGACAAACTTGCATCAGTCAACCACTGGCAAAGCCAAACCCACCCACACTGTAAATCAGTTCCAGCTACACGGCCAAATCAGTTCAATCGGCGATTTCACTCAGAGTCGGACGAACGCCACTCTCAGCATAGAAACAGAGGGTGCACTTCATACTCAAACACAACCATAAGACTAGCGTAGACCCATCATGAATGGCGATTCACGCAACTTCTGTAGCCAAACCCAAGTTTCAGTAAACTTACATTGCTGTATACTTCTATCTTGACATCATCTGCAATTAACCACCTTTACGCTGACAGAACCGAACCAGGCAGTACACTTCCACCGGTTATGACAACGGATGAACCAAAACATAACACATATTCATTCACTCAAACAGATGAAAGGAAGTGGAAGGCAGTGGAACGGCAGATGACAGTGGTCGGTGGCTCTTTCGAAAGTGAAACCGTCGACGAACGAAGGGTAAGATGGCTCCGGAAGTGTCAACGGAAGCCGGCGTTAGTGACCAAGAATAGAGAGATGATCGAAGAAGGTGTGAGAGAAGAAGGAAGAGGAATGGCGGAGGTGGTGATAGTGGACACTGCGAGGTTCCTTTGCCCGCTGTTGTCGCCATGGAAGAAAGCTTTGGTGCTCGGTCTCGACTTCTTCAAGGCAATGCCGCTGCTAGGGTTTTGAGTGAGTGAGAGAGAGAGAGAGAGAGAGAAGAGAGAGAGAGAGAGAGAGAAGCGTAAGAAGAAGCTGAAAGGGAAAGGAAAAGCAAAATGTCTATTGTGCCATTGGAAACCAATCACATGTCATTCACGTGTAAATTTTCCGTCCAATTTCTTAACTTCCATTTTCAATTGGACCAAAATGATACAGAATTCAAAATTTAATATCAAAATCGAGCAAATTGAAATTAGAGGGACTAAAATGACACAACATGAAAATTACAAGGACAATTTACATAATTTGTCCTTCTTTTTTTTTTTTATGGATAGTAAAACCTGTTTGGTAGAACCTTTTTTTAAGTTAGAAGTTAATAATCTGAAAAACAAAAATTATCATCCATCTCCCATCTTTCAATTTTTTAAACAATCAACTTTTTAAAATTTATTTAGGCCTTTAGTTGATTTTTTAATTTTTTGTAACTACTTTAATTTGACTAAAAAATTGCGTTTGAAAATTTAATTGACTTTTTTTGTAATTTATTTGAAGATTGTGAAAAAAAAATATAATAATTATGATTTTTGTATAATATTTTATCTTATTGATTATTTTAACTTATTTTAATAGACTATTTTAACTCAATCCTTTTCCTAAACAAAATCTTAAACTATTTTTACTTAATAAATTATACAAAGAAATTACTACACCAAATAATTCTGGCATATACTCATAAATTATGATAAGGCATAATCAGCTTACGAAAGTTGCACCTTTATTGAAAAATTAGCTACTTGAAATCGATTAGGCTTAGAGCATCTCCAATGGTGAACCAAATTTTTCACCAAATTTGAGTAAAAAAAAGTTAATTTTCTCAATCTGATATGGCTTGCTCTAACCGTGCATCAAAAGGAAAGTGGTCGATCGGCCGGTTGACCGGTAAGGCCAATTTTTTTTTTTTTTATAAATTTTTTTTAAATCGTTTGAACCAGTAATTTGAACCAGAATCGAACACAGTTTTTGCATGAGCTGAGCGACCGGTTAGTCAACCTGGTGGTCGACCAAGGGGTCGACCAAGTAGTCAACCAGGTGGTCGAGCAAGCCGTCCTCAGTTTGGTGAAACTTTTGATGTTTTCTCAATTTGATACCAATTTGCTGAAACTATTGGAGCTTTAAAAAGTGATTTTTTCACCAAATTTCAAATCTGATGCAAGGTTTGATGAACCGTTGGAGATGGCCTTAGGAGCCGTGCAACACAAAGAGGGTGACATTTTGTCAGCGTCAATCTATGCAACCAGGCACCTTTTTCTCTGCCATTGGAGTATTTTTAAATAGATAGTGAAAAATTAACTTTTGAGTTTTAATTAAGTTTTTGACTTTTATAAAAAGGTGATTTGAAAAGTTAATAAAAAAATTATTTTTAATTTTTTTATTAATATTTATTTATAATATCATATTATTAAATTATTATCATTTAATGTAAAAAATTTATATTTTTACCCATGTAAATATAAAAAACACAAAAGATATAATTATAATTTTATATGTAATTTTTTTAGACTTGCCAAATAACTCCAACAACCTAACTTTTTTAAGAAACAAACTACAAACATAACTTTTTACTAACAAAAAAATTACGGTTACTTTTGGTAGAGCTTTGAAATTATGATTTGATAATAAAGTTATATTTTGAACGACCCCGCTACGTAGCTCGAGACTGTGGCTCGAGATTGTGGCTCGACACCAAAACGACGTCGTTTTGGTGTCGAAAACGACGTCGTTTTGAAGTTGTTTTTTTTTTTTTTTTTTTTTTTTTTCTTTTTTTCTGGTTTTCGTTTCAGTTTCAGAAGAAGAAGAAGAAGAAGAAGGAGGAGGAGGAGGGAAGGGGAGGAGGAGGAGGAGGAGGGAAGGGGAGGAGGAGGGAGGGGAGGGGGCCATAAATCTGCTGGAGGAGGAGGCAGGGCGAGGCGGTGGCGGTGGCGGTGGTGCGACGATCGGCGAGGAGCAGCGACGAACGAGGAGCAGCTACGGCGGGACTGCGACGCCGGGGTGGGGAGCTGCGACGACGCCGGGGTGGGGAGCTGCGACGCCGGTGAGCTCCTCTTCTCCTCTTCTCCCTCTCTCCTCTCTCTTCTCCCTCTCTCTTTCTCTCTCTCTCTCTCTCGAGCCATTTCTCGAGCCACTCTCTCGAGCTCTCAAACATTTCCGTATTTTGAATTTGTAAGTTTTGAAATTATGATTTGAGTGTAGAAAAATTGTTTAATTGTGAGTTTTAAAAAGAGTTTGAATTGAATAATGTGACATATAAATGTTAAAAAGTGAGTGTTTTGAAAAATGTTTTGAAAAGTAGGTGTAAAATTAATTTTCTAAAATTATAACCAAACAACACACTCAAACTAAGAGGTAGAATTAAACTTTAAAAACTCTACCAATCAGAGCCTACGTTTTTGCATTCCAAGGCTTACTTTGACAAGCTAACAAAAAGTTAATTTTTAATTTTTTTAACTAAAAAAACTAACTTTTTTATTCAAATCACTATCCAAGAAGTTAACTTTTTTGACTAAAAAAATCAAAAATTAATTTTTTACTAACTTTCCAAAATATCACCAAAACGCATCCAAATAAAAGCTACAAAAGCTTGAACACATTTGAAAAATTTGCAAAGTGGAAAATTACATGATTACCTTCTCTGATTCAACAAGCAGATAAATGAGTCACATGAGTTAAAAAGTAAATTTCTTAGGTTGGATGAGATATTTTTATTATTTTATTGTGATATAATATCATAAATAAATATTATCCCAAAAAATAAAAAGTAACTTTTTATCAACTATCCAAATCACTTTCTAAAAAAATCAAAAAAGCTGGATTACAACCTAAAAATAAACTTTTTAACCATATTTTCACAAAAAAAAAAAAAAAAAAAAAAACGCTGGATTAAAACCCTCTTACATATATATATATATATATATAGACTATATTTAAATCCTTAAGAAAAGGGATAAAAATTGAAATCCTCTCAATTAAATTTTAGAGATAATGTAAAATCAAGAGAAGGTAAATTCATACGCAAATTCAATACAATTGAAAAACAAAATCTCAAGAACATCAAGAAAAAAAAAATGTAAAATTGTACCAGGAGACAGGTAGCACGATGCAAAAACACACAATCGTGTGATGCAGCGAGCTGTTTAATTCTGGCAAGAGCAAATCGATCTATGCTTCGGAAACATGAACATCTCTCACTTTTGTTTGTTAAAAAACAGAGAGAGTTCACCAGTAAGAAGCAACATCCAAATTCATTGTCATCAAAACCCTAATCACATAATAAAATTTAGCAAATACATACATAGATCTATGAAGATTTATCAAGCCGAGCATGAAACAAACTACGATACCATTAACAAATCGCAGATGTATAAAGAAAGAATTGTGTCGGCATTGAGATTAAATTTACGCATTCGTTGACACGTCCATCGGCGATCGAAGAACGCAACGCCTTTCGAAAGCGATTGATGAACCAGAAAAAGTGCTAATCAACAATAATAATTAGACTGAAAGTTTCAGTAAGAAAGGCAAAGATTATGGAATTCTAAAGGACTTGCGCGCAGCAACTCCACTTACGCACAGCGGCGCTAGGGTTTCTTCTAACCATTCGTCGTCCCCATGTTTAGCATTTTATAGAGTGAGAGGATTGAGATGAGGGCAATCCCTCAATTTTTTTATTTTTTTTTTAATTCATTTGCAAAATTAATTTTTTATTTTTATTTGGATAAATTACAAATATATCCTTAACGTTTGATTAAAATACGAATTAGCTCTATGGTTCTGAAAATTACGTTTCATCTCGTAATACTTCTAATTTCATAATAAATCGTCTCTTTTATTAAAAAATTATAAAATCAATTAACAGTTTTTAATGATATTAAAAATATATTTTAATTAATAATTTAGGTAATTTTATTATTGTATAGAAGAGCAATATGAATTTCATTTTTTCAATTAATTTTGTTAAATAAAGGGTTATTTATAATTTTTCAAATCATAGAAAACAACCTATATTTTAAACAAACCTCAGGAGGTATATTTGTAATTTACTTTTTTATTTTTATTTTGAAAGACATTTGTAAGGGAAAAATTATGTATATATCTCTCAAAAGATATATATATATATATCATATCCATTTTATAACTTAAAAAAATAACAAAAATCTATACTTTTTGAATCATAACATTAAAAAAAAAAAAAAAATCATAACCAAACACTACATGAGACATAACTAAAAAAAGAAAATTAATCAAAATAATATCATAATTAAAAAAGAAAATTGATCATAACTAAAAAAGGAAATTAATCATAAATAAGGATATATATGGTAAGGGATGTGTATTGTAGAATTCTTCTATTTATAAAAGGGGAAATCAAATGTCAGTGGAGAGTGGAATTTTTTTTTGGGCACTCAGTCAAAAAGTTCAAATTTGAATTTCTTTAGTTAAACAGTCCTAGCGCTAAATTATAATGGCCATAATGACATTTCTATGAAACGACCAAACTATCTTCATATATTTATTACCATGCTTCTCTCGTTTCTATCATCAAACTCGTCCAGTCATCTCTCTCTAAATCACATTTCTCTCTCTCTCTCTATCTAAACCCAACCAAATCCAAACCTCTTTCTCTCTCTTATCTTCCACTCTTACTTCGTCGACCCTTCTTTCTCAAATAAGGAATTTCAGTAGATAGATATTCTAACATATAGATAAGTTAAAATGAGAATTTTAACAGATAGAGAGAGAAAATATAGATATGAAAAAATTCAATAGATCAAATGGTAAATTGCAACATATAGTAAAATTTTAAATAGATAAAGGGAAAAAATTAAACAGATAGATATAAATTTGAACAAATATAAGAAAATTTAGTCAAAAAATTTTAACAGATAGATAATAATTTTAAACACATAGATATAAATTTGAACAGATAGTCAACGCAAAATCAACAGATAAATTAAGCAGCAAAATTGGAAACAAAATATCCTCTAAAACCAACGAAAAGACTTATCACCAAATTATTTCACAAAGAGTGTATCTTTCACCAATAAAAAAAAATATCTATTGAATTTAATGCCTTATATCCTCTTTAGCTTGAATCAATAAGAGTAATTTGAGAGCTCTAATTTGAGAACTCTAATGCAATTGTAATGATGTGGAAAGTACTTATGTGAAGGTGAGACCCACACTCCTCTCTCTATCTCTCCCTACTCTCTCTCTCTCTTTCATCTCACTAGAGCTCCATTTAGAGCTCTTAAATTAAAGTTATGTATCATTACTCTAGCTTGATTTTATTACCAATTTACTTTTTTTTTTGGGGGTCAAATTAATGAAGGTACAAGATTTCTTTTCATAATTGATTTTATAAATCACTTGTACCTTCATCATTTTGTAATTATTTTTTTTTTACTCTTTATTTTTTTTAATATTCTCCCTTTATAAAATTACCTTAAATAACTAAAAATATTTATAAAAGCATTGCAATTCAAGACAAAAAAAATCGATACAATTTTCAAGCCCAATGAAGTAGGAATCAATTATTATAACAAAAAAAATATTAATTATATTTAGTGCCGTTATTGTTTCATTGAAATATTCGTTCCTTCATTTTTAATTTTTAATTGTAACAGACAACCTCCTATATTTTAAGTCAATAATCAATGTGTAATCCTTATGTCAATTTGTTGAAATTTGTCATGTGAGTTAAACATGACTTCTTTCTTCATTTTTTTTTAGTCCATCTCATTAGCATTCTACACTTTCATCAAAATATTATTTTAGTTTTTATATTTTCACTAACATTTTATTTTTATTCAATTTTAAATTTCATCAATCTCGTAAATGATAGATGTAGAAAGGGTGAGATTACAAACTGATTTAAAGTATAAAAATGAATAAATTGATAAAAATATTAGAGTAACAAATATAACTAAACCCCAATCCTTCACCAACTATTATCAACCACAACCACTCCTTCTCCTCCTCCATCAATTACAACTGTCCTCTCCTCTTGCTTAAAGAACCCCGAAGAAAAAGTTCTCCTAGAAAGACCCAACTCAGGCCTGGTTTGGGATGATTGAATTTTAGATTAAAAATCAAAAAATCATTAAAAATGGCTAAAAGTCAACAAATTATATAAAAAAATTATTTTCTCTCTACTTTTTATACGTTTTTCGTAAAAAATAAAAAAGTTATCATAAACATACTAATTTTTTTTATCTCATATTTTAACTAAAAAGTTAAAAAATTACTAAAATATCATATTCTCAAATGAGATCTAAAAAAAAAAAAAAATCTTAAACTAAAGGTGCCAACCCAATAGTAAAAAGTTGTAGACAAACTACAAAATTTTATTTATAAAATAGAAAACTGAATTTTACATAAAAATAAAATATCAAAAGTTAATAAATACTGTATTATTTAAATATAAAAGAGCCTTTTTTCCTTTTTCTTTGTGGTTAGAAAAGAGTCTATGAGAACGCATTAGCTAAAGTTTGGATTCTTCCCATAAACTACCTTGAACACCATATTTTGTTAGTAACTGTCACCAAATATAGATCAACAGCAACAGAAATGGAACACAAAAACACAAATATTATCATTTTATTTATTGATAATATCACATCCTTGACAACACAGCTCATATGAAGTACAGAGAAAAAATACAATGTAGGAAAGGGTAGTAATAGTACTAGCACTAGTAGATAGTAATCGCCTCTTCAAATCAAAGGATATATGACGAGCTTATTGCTTAATAGCTCATCATTAATTACAACATCGATACATGATGAACTTCTCCATAGGGCGGCCACATTCAACACAGGCAACCCTTTCAAGGATGTTCTCAGCGGTGCAAGACAAAATCATATGGTTGCAATGTTCTGGGGTGTGAAGCTCATAAAGCTTATCATTGAGTGCATTCACAAAACCAACCTCTTTAGCATGATCCTTCCATTCTTCAAACTTGACTAAGCTTTGCAACATGGTGTCACCCTTGGCTTCAGCCATCTCAGCTGTGCCTCGGCTAATCACTGCCCATGGTTGATCATTTCCATCAAAGCTCAGAATTGTCATGATCTCTTGCATTATGGGATCGTTCTCTACAGACTTACTGAGTTGTCTCTTGGAATGCCACATGCTTTCTAGCCTCACCCAAAAGAACCATACGAGAGTAGGGTCTGACAATACGTGGTGGCTGAGTTTTTCGAGCAAAATGGTGTTGCTAATCTTCTGAACTGTTCCCCTTGCTTTGCTTTTTCCTACATACAGAATCTCCAAGTGGATGTGGGCAGTTGCTGCAACAGCTTGTGCTGTTTTGGTAAATCTTCGGATCCATTCCAAGTCATCTCCTCCATACAAGCAAATATATTTGTCATCTACAATCAAAGTAACCAAAAAAAAAAACACATTTTTATAACAAAAATGCTATCTACTACCCGAATTTGAAATCTAGTCTATAGATTTAAAGTAATTGATGTGGAATGATCCTTAGATTGTAAATTTTGAACATTTCTAGGTAAATTTTCTAGATAATACCTAGATGGTGTCAGTTTTTCCAAATTCCTAATGTTGGTATGTCAAAACTTTCATAATAACAAATGGTTGATAATACTTAGTGGTTGAGGGGAATAAAATGCCTACACTTTCAAGTCTAATACTTATTGTTATGAATACCTGATAGTTAGGATAAATTTCACTCTTAACTTTTATACTTCGATTAAAATTTCACTTTGGTTCCTATTATTTTAAATTGAACAACAAAATGGTTACACTTTAAGTCTAATTAAATTTGGTTCTTCCGTCCATGTTAGAGGTTAAAATTAATGATTTTGGGACGCTTGTAAATTTCCTAACATAGAAAAATTAATAAAAATTTAGACGGAACGATCAAATTAAAACTGGACTTGAAGTGCGGAGACTAAAATTGTTTGAGTTGAGATAATAGGGATATGAAAAATACAATTTAACCGAATAGTTAAATACCGAATCAAGGATGGATAGATCAATGGAATCTGCCAATAACTCCATCGTCCAGCGAGTTTCCTTCCAGAGTTCTTTCTCCTTCAAGCTAGTAAATGGGAAAGCCATGTTTCCCCAAATCCAACACATATGAATTGCATTAGGATGCACAACTTTGCCTTGTGGGTCTAACACCACCAACAGAGCCTTTTTGTTGAAGTGCCAGACCTCCTTGATGTACTTGATGACTACTGGATCAAACATCAAAGGTTGGTACACCGAGTACCATGATATTGAAGCTTGTCTGGCCTCAAACTTCTGTTGTTTCTCATCGTTCCAAGGGGTTGTTCTGTCCACGACAGGGAACCAAACAACCTCGTACTGACTCTCTAATGTTGTCGGTTGCTCTTTTAACATAATGTGTATCTGACAGAGAATGAAATGCTCTTCATTGGAGAGGTCCAAGTCTGAAATGAGTAGCAACACATTCTTGTTCCTTAGAACATCAATGCTTACCTGCATTTTGTCATTCAAAAAGATCAACCACTCTATTTTATGACCATGAAACCATGTGAATCATAGATTATGGTAAAATTACAACTTACAGTAGGGAAATGTTCAATTTGGGCCCGTGGACTTACCATGAGCTTTACTTTAATAATTTGATTCGTTAATTTTTCTGAATTTTATGTTTAGAGCATTCATTAAAAAAAATTAAATTGATCTGATAATTGTAACTATATAATTTAATTACAGATGCCTATTCAAAAAATTGAACAGCCTATTTTTATAATCATATTTATCGTCCATTATTTTGGTTTTTTTTTTTTTTTATAAAATTTTTGTGAAACTAATCATATATTTTTTTTAAAACTCTACACCAAACAGATACTAAGCCAAAGATTTATAATTACACAAATGAATATGAGCAAACCTTTCTCTTAGTAGAACCATCAAAGAGTGGCAACTGATCTTCCTCGGCGGAAACCAGAGCCTTGAGGATGTTTATGTTATCGATGTGTGTTGTCTCGAAGAGGAGCTCAAGCTTCTGAAATGCTTCATTATACTTTTTCTCCTCTGTATCAAACCAACATATATTGGTAATTAACTACTCTACTCTGTATATGCCAATTCCATTTCATTTACTAGTGTCTGTCTATTTGGTGTGTGCATCTAAGAAATGATTTGGGTAGGGAGTTACAGAGAAAAAGGAAAAATTATTAGAGAAATGGAAAGTGAGAAAAAATTAACTTATATTTTATTCATATTTCTCTTACATTTTTTTTTTGTTTCCACCACAAATATCTACATAAATCTTAAATTCAAACACAGTTTTAAAATTAATAATTAAAAACAGAAGTTAAAAACACTCCACTTTCAGCTTTCAAATAATTAAGATATTTTTGTTCAACTTATTTAATTAATTTTTGCATATATATACATATATAAGAACTTTATAAACAACACCAAACAAGAATTGTATATTATGATGGGTAAATTAAACGTTACCTTCTCAAACTATTAATCAGTATCACATTAACCCCCTTAATTACAAAAATCTTATATTTTGTTACCTGAACTATTAATTTGTATTAATGTGAATCTTATGCTAAGGATCTGTTACGTAAATAAAAGAAAATTTTATATGTAACTTGCATGTTACATCTCAAATATTGTGTAATGTTTAAAGTAACATTCTTTTCTATTTCATCTCCTTCCTTTTTCTTTTTTCTTTTTTTAACCATGACAACCATAAAAAAAAATTCAATTCATTTTAAACATTTTACAATATTTAGGATATTATATATGTGCACACGTGTCAAATTTTCATTTATTTATATAATAGATCCTTAACGAAAAATTCATATTGATATAAATTAATAGTTTAATGTGACAATATAAAAAATTTAATTGAAAAGAGTAAAGTGATACTAAGTGATAATTTAAAAAATTAAAGTAGAATTTACCAAGATACAAATGAAGAAGGGAGTTGAGTTGGACTAACCAATGTGTTGATAACAAAGAGTCAATTGCTTTTGCAGGTGGCTGTATATGTTGCTGACCTTATGAGCCAAGCTGGAAAGCTCTTTCGCCTCTTTAGTCGATGCTATATACCTGACACCAATGGTAAAATTTAGGAATAATTACTATCACTTCCTATAAGATTTAAAAATAATAATAATGAAAAGAGTGAATTTTTATATTTTTAATAAAATCAAAGTGTTGAAACTAATATGATAGTAGATAAATAATGAAATAAAAAAAGATTAATATATATTTTAGTAAAAAAGAGATGAGAAATTTTTTTTTTTATTCATACGAATTGCTGATGAAAAATATCCAAAATATAATATGAATTAAAATTTATTAGAGATTAATATAATTATATAAAAAATGTAGGATTACCACTATTTCTCCCAAACCTCAGGAGAAGTGAGTGTAGTTTATTTTAAAATTAATTAACATAATTTGTAGTCTTTTTCTATTTGACAATTAAAAATAAAATAAAATAGAACAAAAATAAAATTTTAGGGGGAAAATCTAAACAAATAAAAATAAACTAAACTATAGGTAAAATTACTGCTGCCCAAAATTTTAGTCGGGACAAATCAAACACATTTTAAAAACATTTTACTGCCAATTTTGAGGGAAAAAAATAAAAATAAAAACCAAATATGAAAATACAATTTTCCAGAACAGGGCTCTTCACAGGGTCTCTCCAATATGCTGACATGGGCTTTCTATCTGCTCAGTTTTTAAGTTCTTTATTTGTTAGGTTTATTTTTGTCTTTAATAATTTTTTTTTTTAAACTTTGAGTAAAAAATTTTATTTTTTAAGTTCATAAAAATTAGGAAATATCAAAATTAAAAAAAAAAGTCCACTAAAAATGTTTAAAATGTTAAAAAAAAAAAAACCATAATTTGTTGAAAAATACCTATAAAAGTTGGGTTATTTTGTCTTCAATGATTTTTTTTTCAAAATTTAGATTTTTTAATTTTTGAGATTGTCGATTTTAAATGGAACTAGAAAGTTAAAAAAATTGACCTGAAAAACAAAAATCAGCCTAAACAACAAGCCAATTTATAAGCAATAGAGTAAAAATAAAAAATAAAAAAAACATTTTGATAGGCCAGTTGACAAACAAGGCTGGCCCAATTATTTTTTTCAATAATGCTTGAGATCACTAAAAGTGATACTCTAAAAGCACCACTAGTGATGTGGCAGTGGACGGGGCCCACTGCTTGTGTCTTTTTTTTTTTTTTTTTAAAGTGCTTGCCAACTCATTAGTGGTGCTTTAGAGCACCACTTTTAGTGGGATGTATCATTACCGCATTTTTTTTGAGCATGTGATTCATCAACACCACATAATATTTCGCGACAACTCAATAATTTTTTAAGAAGAATATACTTATGTCTCATGCTAGGAATGTTCATGATTTGTGAAGCACATGTCACAATACCATATAATATTTCGAGACAACTCAATAATTTTTTGAGAAGAACATACTCATGTCTCATGCTATTAATGTTAATGATTCGTGTCTCATGCTATTACTGTTAATGATTCGTGAAGCACATGTCACAATACTCCGAATTGTCCAGTAAACGGCGGAGGGGGTATGCTCGATGGTGGTTACCATCTCCGGCATGTTGGAGGTGATGTACTGAGGTGGAAGCTCCTTGACCTCGACTTTGCACTTGGTCACATCCATCATGGCCTTGATGAGGTTAGTCAGTGCCTCAAACGTGGGTTTTAGAGAGTTGGGTTCCTTGAGCAAGTCCGGTGGTTGCTTAAAGAGTGTCAAGTACTCGGCAAGCGGGTTGAACTGGTAATGCCGGTGAACCAGCCACAACTCGCCCCAGTCAATGGAAAATGCTGCTAAGGCTATCACAACCTTGGCATCCCATGAGTAGCTAGAGAGTATGTTGAAGAGTGCTAGAGTAGTTGTGTGAGCATCTGAACCCCTTGAACACTTGCTAGAGATCCGTTACAATCAAGCTCCAAATTACTTTGGGCAACAAATTAGAAGTTATTGAGTGTTTGGGGTTGGTTCTTTTAATTATTTTTTTGTTATATTTTTTCTTTTTTAATGAACTTTTTATGAAAACTTCCAAAATATTCTACACTTTTGGATTCTACTCGACTAAACGGATTGAAAATATATAAAAAAAAAATTTGACAAAAAAGTCTAGAAAGGACCACAAAAAATAAAAAAATAAAAAAATAGCCTTCTTGGGTTTTTTATTTTAGCAATTTTTTTATTTTGATTTTAATTTTTTTTTACTTTTTAAGTTTGTCTACATAAGATAGATCTGAAACTGAAATATATATATATATATTTTAAAATCACTAAAGATTAGGCCCGCCCAAGCTCGGCCCAGGCCCACCGGCCCGGGCCCACCGGCCCGTCCTAGGCTCGAATACCTCTGGGTCTAGGTCTAGGTCTAGGTCTAATTTTTTGGCCCATGGCCCCGCCCTGCCTACCCTGAATTTTGGCGGGAGCCCGCAAGGCCTGACATGGGACAGACCAGGCCAGATTTACACTCCTATCGAGAGACATGTATGGAATTATTTAATTTTACTATAATGCTTCTATTCATTGTTGAAGTGTGACAAACAATATTATATAGATTGACCTTAAATAATAGTTGTTCAAGAATAATATTAGGGATCATGAAAAAAATATCATGAAATACTTCATGAAGATTTTTTTCCTTTGATTAATGTGTGAGGTTTTATTGTATGCGTAATCTAACGGTGGAGAATCTTTCATGATCATTTTCATAATATTTTTTTCATAATGCCTAGCATTACTCGTTGACCAAAAAATTACAAATATATGGATGTGTAACCTGTTTTTTGGGTAAAAAAATACAATAAAAATTGAACTTCACAAAAATTCTGATCTTTTGATAAATATTTATTACACTTCCTACTAATTGGCATTTTCCTAATAAAATACCTCGAAAGAAATTGTATCAATGGGGTTTGCCAAAAGTTCAACAATGTCACGGATGCTATTTTGGAGGGTGTTGTCATCCAGGGCGTGGCTCTGTGACTGAGTTGCCTACACAAGCAATCATAATTACTCAAACACAATTGTTGAAAAAGTTACGATTTTATGGAATCAAAATAACACAAGATGTATATTTTGAGAACCATTTGTGTAATTAATTAATCATTTCCAAAACAAAAACAATACCAAATAGCACAAATAAAGGAGAGTAAATTCATACATTGGCAAGGCCAAGTCCAAGAATATCGGAAGGGGTGTAATGGTGAAAGATGTCCTCAATGAGATAGAGGAGTAGTTTGACATCGAATTCACGGGCATAAGGGGAATGGTTGTTCTGGATTTGCTTCATCATTTCTTTGTCGTCGGACCTCGAGAACATTTGAATGTTGCTCCTTGTCTGCTGCATCATAGAATCAGCTGGTGTTGTTGCAGAATCCATGGAGGAGGAAAAATATAAACTCTTTCAATGGTAGATGAAATGAAGGAATGATATATAGCTTCTTGTGATGATGGTGGTGGTCTCTGTTTCGATTCCTTTCAAGTCTTTTTATAGTTAGTTAAAAGGATAGTGTGTGTTGATTTCTGACCACATTGCCAATCAAACACTCAGCTGAAGCACACTGGCAGAATAGATTAAGCCCGAACAACCTGTCACAGAAAGATAAGAATCTCGCGGTGGTTCGTCCACCCGGGGGCACTCCGACGATCAAGTCAGTAAAATATCTCTAAAAAATAACCAATAGTGTTTAACTCACTAGACAGAGCATAAAAGACATACCTTAGACCTATGGGGGTGCCTCTCTTTTATAGCCAACACAATCCTAGTCCCAATAGAAGCCTAGTTCTAATGGACTTAGGATTACTGCTAATCTTAGACTCCTAGTAGGATTAGGATAAACTCTCTAAGAGTCTTATCTTTACCCAAACTGAAGTCTTCTCCCATTTTAGGACTCTTGTCTCTTATCCACTTATTCCAGATTCCGGTATCTTCGCAGATGACCTCGGCCTAGCTGAGATTATCTCGGCGTCATGATCAGAACACGTGGCACCTCAGTTGATACTTCGGTGTCACCTTGACCACGTGTTGTCATTCAAAAATTATGTCCCCACAACTGCCCCCTAGGTTCTATTACCTCGGTATCCTGAGGCGATGGAACCTATATCATTCCTTCATTTAATCATAACTCCGGTTTAACTTCAACTTGTAAATTTTTAAAATTTCAACAAGTGTTAAACATGACATCGGTTTAAGTTCAACTTGTAAATTTTTAAAATTTCAACAAGTGTTAAACATGACATCGGTTTAACTTCAACTTGTAAATTTTTAAAATTTCAACAAGTGTTAAACATGACATCAGTTTAACTTCAACTTGTAAATTTTTCTTAAAATTTCAACAAGTGTTAAATATGACCTTGGTTTAACTTCAACTTGTAAATTTTTAAAATTTCAACAAGTGTTAAACATGACCTAGGTTTAACTTCAACTTGTAAATTTTTAAAATTTCAATTATAAATTTTTAAAATTTCAACAAGTGTTAAACATGTCATCGGTTTAACTTCAACTTGTAAATTTCTAAAATTTCAACAAGTGTTAAACATGACCTCAACTTGTAAATTCCAACTCCCAAGCATCATTCTCCAGCCCTCTTTGATTCTCCATGCCCGACCTCCCATGAAGGCCGGTGAGAATGCCCTTTTGCCCTGTCGTGCTGAGGGACTGTAGGAACTGTGTTCTGCCCCCCTTTCTGGGCATCTTTCTTGGCCGCTGGAATCAGCGTATCTTGTAGCAGGAATGGTGGCTACATGACGTTGTTCTGCATCAGGAAATTGACAACCGTTTGCAGGTCCGCCAATTTGTTCGCCATTTCTTTCACCTAGTCATCCCTTCGCAGGCATCTTTTTTTCCACACCTAGAGGTCGTCCTCGTTATAATACCCGTTCCGGTTCGATTTCTTCGGTATGCTGCCCTTCTAGCCGACGTTCTTTCCTCCGTGATTCTTATCACGAGTTTCTTCGTTGCAGTTGTCTTCTTCGACATCAAGGTCAATATGTTTCCCACTCCCAGTAGGAGTGTCATCCCCAACTTTCTCTTTTTCTCCGTCGTTGGCCATCTATTCTCCTTTCTTTCCCACAGACGGCGCCAAATTGTGTTTGTTGATTTCTGACTACACTGCCAATCAAGCACTTAGCTGGAGAACACTGGCAGAATAGATTAAGCCCGAACAACCTGTCACAGAAAGATAAGAATCCCGCGGTGGTTCGTCCACTCGGGGGCACTCCGACGATCAAGTCAGTAAAATATCTCTCAAAGATAACCAATAGTACTTAACTCACTAGACAGAGCATAAAAGGCATACCTTAGACCCATAGGGGTGCCTCTCTTTTATAGTCAACACAATTCTAGTCCCAATAGAAGCCTAACTCTAATGGACTTAGGATTACTGCTAATCTTAGACTCCTAATAGGATTATGATAAACTCTCTAAGACCATCTCCAACGGAGAACCAAACCCAGCATCAGATTCAAAATTTGATGAAAAACCCACTTTTTGAAGCTCCAACCGTTGCACCAAACTCATATCAAAATGACAATTCATCAAACAAAACATCAAACTGATACCAAGACACAGATTTTACCAAATCACTGTTACTAACCGTTGAAGGTGGTACACCGGTCAACCAACCGGTTGCCCGGCCGGTTGACCGACCGGTCGCCCGGTTTCCTTTAAATTAGGTAGGTTCAAACCGGTCAAAAAAAGGTTCAAACAGGTAAAAAAAAAAAAAAAAAAATTTATTTTCGCCTACCCGGTTGACCGGCCGGTCAACCAACCGGTCAACCACCAAAGAAAAGAAATGAACAGATTTGGTTTATGCCTCTGCTGAGGTACCAGAAGGAATGGTTGGCATGGGCACTCACCTGATGCAAATCACCTGATGCAAATCCATTGGACACTCAACCAATTGCCTCCATTGGATACTCAACCAATTGCCTCCATTGGACACTCACCTGATGTAAATCCATTGATGGGAATTATTAAAAGAAAAAAGTTCAGGATGGGATAGACCACCTGATTTGTAGTGAAAGAAAAAAGAAATCCTTGTCGGTATAGATAATAAACAACCTTATCTTCCTCCTCCTCTGCCACAGAAAAGAACAGGAAAAAAAAAATAATGGCCTTACGGGTCGACCAACCGGTCGCCCCTCCCCCTTTTGATGCTCACCGTTGGAGTGAATGGTATCAAATTGGAGAAAGAGTGATTTTTTTACTCAGATTTGGTGAAAAGTTTGATGAACCGTTGGAGATGCTCTAAGAGTCTTATCTTTACTCAAACTGAAGTCTTCTCCCATTTTAGGACTCTTGTCCCTTATTCGCTTATTCCAGATTCCGGTATTTTCGCAGATAACCTCAGCCTAGCCGAGATTATCTCGGCGTCGTGATTAGAACACGTGGCACCTCGGCTGACACTTCGGTGTCACCTCGGCTACGTGTTGTCATTCAAAAATTATGTCCCCACAGATAGTAATGGTATAAAGGCTAAGTGAATCAAGTACCTTGCTTCTAATGTGGTTTAAATTTAGTTTCTTTTGGTAAATTTTTGTTTTCTGTTATCTGTTTTTGTTTTGATTTTTAAATTGGAAATGAAAATTTGTTTGAGAAATTATAGATTGGATTCTATGGTTTTTAAAATTTTTGGAAACAAAAAAATAAAATTTTATTTGTTCTCAAAACAAATTTTCGCCTCTTTTTCCCATTACCTTTGGCCACCACTCATCGCTGCCGCTATCGACCACCTATGGCAGGTTGACCTTTGACCAACTTTCAATGATTTTCCAATGAGTGGGCTCTGACAATCAATTAGTCACCATGGTGACTTTTGGCCACTTTCTTGTGACCCTCTAATCAATCTATAACCTCTTGTGATACTCCAATCATTAACTCTAACAATCAATTTAACAACCAATTTGTATTTAAACTTAAATGATTATGGTTAAATTTTAATTCGTATCATCATCATCTAGTTGATTGATGGCCATGAAAAAAATTAGCTATGTTTGTCATGTTTTGGATATTTTAGCTACTGGGAAATATAGTTTATCTGATGCAAAGATGATATTTGGATTATAACAATTAATCTAATTTTTATTAGTAATTATGTTAAATTATAAGATTTTAATTCATATAATATAATCTCATTTGAATTAGTAATTCATTTGAATGAAATTTTTTTATATAATCATATATTTTATATTAAAAAAGTAGGGTCTAGCTTGTCTCCAATTTGAGATCAAGATTG
The DNA here is from genome assembly GCA_030407325.1 of Camellia japonica. Lineage (NCBI taxonomy): Eukaryota > Viridiplantae > Streptophyta > Magnoliopsida > Ericales > Theaceae > Camellia > Camellia japonica. The sequence goes on from JAPPVO010000017.1 coordinate 168,070,381, forward strand.
GATTGTCTAGTCTACTCTGTGGGCTCACTTTTGGGTCCCACTTTGATAATTTGAAATGTTCACATTTTAGAATTTGTCAAGTACATTATCTTTGTAAAAAATTAAGTCGATCGGATAACGACAATCACGTGTTCGAATCTGTTTTGTATAAAAAAAAATATATGGTAAAAAAATAAACGGTTCATATAAAATTGATTTGAATATGTAGTTGCCGTTCGATTTGATTTTTTACAGTGATAATGTATTCGACGAATCTTAAAATGTGAACGGTTTGAATTATCAAAATGGGATCCAAAAATAAGCCCATAGAGCGAATTGGACAGTCTAATCTTAATCTCTAACTTGAGACAAACTGAACCCTAAAAGGATATATATATATATATATATATATAGGGTAAATTACAAATACATCACCCGAGGTTTCGTTAAAATACAGATTGTCCCCTGTGATTTAAAAAATTATGAATACCCCCTTGTCATAATTTTTTATTTAACAGAATTAACTGAAAAAATGAAATTCATAATTACTCTCCTATACAATAATAAAATTACTTAAATTATTAATTGAAACATATTTCTAATATCATTAAAAACTGTTAATTGGCTTGATAATTTATTAATAAAAGAGGCGATTTGTTATGAAATTAGAAACCTCAAAGGGCGGAATGTAATTTCTAGAATCACAAGAGACGATTCGTATTTTAATCAAACGTCAGGGGTGTATTTGTGATTTACCCATATATATATATATTTGGTCTCAACAACATTTCCTTTAATTGAGGGCATTTTTTATAATTCTCTTTTACTAAGTTGCATCCCCAATGTCTTTCGTCACTCTATAAAACCCTAACCACGGACACCAAATCAGAGAGGGTAAAATCCTAACGCCGCTCTAGATGAACGAGGAATATGTTCTTGAAATTTTTTGAATTCTTTCATGGCTTCAACGATTCCCCTTCTTCCTTAACTGATCTAAGATTTTCTTTCTTTCTTTCTTTCTTTCTTTTTTTCCTATCAAATTTTTCACTTTCGTGAGGGGTTGTGTGACGCCCCGATTCTACACTATTGGTTGCAGTCAAGGGAGAGTCACTAATGAGTCCTATGATCAATAACTAAGTAAGATCCCAGATCGCCGGAGGAGTCAAATTAGCCTCCCTTCTAAGTCAAGCTTTCTTAGGCAGCGTACTACCCTTTTGACAGATCTTAAAAGGTATTGACACAAGGTCTCATAAGCAACGATAAGGTTCATACATATACGTAGAATATAAGTACATAACAACCACGAGTATACTTAATTCAAAAGCTTGTTCCATTACATTACATCCCAAAAGAAAGTTTAAATCTTCACACGAGTCTTACAAAATATCAAAAAGAAACTTCTAACTTTCCTAAGATAGCCAAAAGTCTTCGAAGGTTTCAGGCTTGTTGTCTCCAGCTATAAGTTCCTCTTCGTCACCTGGCATGATACGCCGTGAGCTTTGAATGCCCAGTAAACACACACACACCCTGTCCTCTTTTTCCCAGTCCAATACACAATCACAATTATAACATCAAGTAGTAAAGCGTGATACTCAAATAAATAAAAGGTTAAGTTAGATGTTAGTCAACTAGAAATCCGCCAAAGAGATTTCGTCCTCCCAACCACAAGAATCGAACGCGGATTATTCGGTATGCCCTCTCTTTTGCTGCTTTGTTGCAGAACTAACTTCGGATGCCTACCAATGGTTATGTACCGCGTAGCGCCAACCGCAAGGCCTCAAAAGAGATGGTAAAATAGGGCCTTGCCTGAATCCCTCCTCACACCAAATCACCTAGGGTCCGAATACAACCACTCCGTTCAAGGGTTCTGAAAAATCACTTGCGCAAGACTTAAACTTCCAAATAGGGAACGCATCCCAACAATCCATACATCACACATTATCATCTTTTCATTACTCAAGTGATAGAAAACCCAATACCATCCCAATTAAGTTTTCCGTTGGGTTAAATGTTTTAAATCAAAGTTAGACCAACTTAACAAGATAATAATATCCTCATAAGCATGCATCATTAAGATGAGGAAGATAAAGAACATAACCATAACACATATAATATCATGCCAAGATATGATCATAAGCTAGTAAGCATTTTCATGAACACAAGAGCATAAAACATCCATACACAACAAAATTTCCAGATTCAATATCACGTAAGGATTAGAATGAAAGGACTATTTTAGATTTTTCACCGGACTCGGCCTTCCTATGGTTCATAGAGAATTTAATCTAGTTTCCAGAACATATTTCGGAAATGGGATAGCTTTTCTAGATTTTAAGTTACTTAGAATACACTCTAGCGTTGTCCAGATTCGTCGATCGTTACGAAAATTTGATTTTCTTGCAAACCGCTTACTGTTTTTCAATGAAAAAAATTTTAGTTGAAAGCTAACTCCTTAAGGAAGATTTGGACATAAAATATAGGTCCAGAATAATTTTCTACATTTTTTTAGAAATTTTGAAAGTTGGCTGCGAAAATAGATTCTAAGGCACAATACCCAAAACAAGAAGATTTGTGAGAAAAGAGACCCACTACAGGTAAATTTTCATTTCTTTTGTGATGAAAACATGCTAACTAACATATATTAAACTCATAAAATTTTCTTGAAGGTTATAGCGATCCCGGTTTTCCCTCCATTGATTATAGTATTCCGGACTTGGGTTCCGTGGTGTTGGTTGTTATTATGTCTTGTTTCTGTCCTTCAATTCTTTGTATATGAGTTTTAGGATGTATTGGGCAGGTTTGTTACATGTTGGTTTTGTTTGGGAACAAATGGTTGCTACCTAGATTTTGGTGTTTTCGCTCGAGCGAGACTTTTGTCGCTTGAACGAGCTCTGTGTTTTAGATCCTTCGCTCGAGCTAGGGTTCCTTCGCTCGAGCGAGAGTTGGGTGATGTGTCTAGTGGCTCGAGCGAGAAGTCTTGCGCTCGAGCTTGCGTCTGCGTCTCTTTTGACATGATGGTTGTGATTCTTGGCTTGAGTGAGCTTTCCTTCGCTCGAGCGAGCGAGCTGTATGTTTTGGGTTTCTTCGCTCGAGCGAGCTTTTCTTCGCTCGAGCGTGCTTCTAGGTGGTAGACCTGAAACTTCCAATTGTTGGCTCGAGCGAGGTATCTTTGTGTCTGGTCGCTTGAGCGACCATTCCTTCGCTCGAGCGAGCCTCTGTTATATCAGTACACAGCAGCGAGATTACACTTCACTTTTTCATCTCCTCTTTTACACAAACCCTAGATCCGACTCTCCCTCTCTCTCTACATACCTTCTCTCTATGGTTTCATCTATTTTTAGTGATTTTCTACCCTAGTCCCTTTGTAAGAAAGATAGAGGGTCGCGAGGGTTTCACTTTAATCTGAAAAATAATGGATTTGGAGCACTTCGAGTTTGCATCATCTTCTCCTTTGGTCTCTCCATTTCGAGGTAGGGATACCCTACTCCATCTTATGAGTTTTGTCATAATTTTGGTCATTTTGATTAGTTAGTGTTGTTGGGTAATTTTGGGAAAAGTTAGGGTTTGATTAATAATTTATAAAAAGGGGGTTTTCAAAATGTTAAATCCCACGGGTATATGAGACCTTGGAAAATGAAATTATTGTTGTTATGTTGATGAAATTGGACCTTAGGGTTGATATTGAGAATTAGGGAAAAATACCCTAGCTATGTGATAAATTAATTTGAATAATTAATTTGTGGGAATATGAAATTAAGTTGGAAAATATGAAATTGGAGAATTATAAAGTTGAATGGTGGAGTTGGATAAATTAATCACTCACCTATGGAAATGTTGATATTATATCTGTTTAATGCATTTATTTTCTGCTTAGAAATAACTGCTTTGGGCTATCGGTGGAGGATAGTCTTGATTGTTGTAGATACTGTATGTTGATTAGGGAAAACTGAAACTAATCACATTGAATATGTCATTGAATATGACGATTGGAATAATACATCAAATATGTGTATTGATTGATCCTTGTATATGATGAGTGTTTATATACTTGGAATATGTGTATTGTGTAGGAGGAGATAGGGGATGTACTCCATGGTTTGAGGGAAGATAGGGGATGTACTCTCAAACCTGTTTGGGAGGAGATATATGTATTAAATTGAAGTACTGATACAACAAATATGTGTATCATTTGAAGTATGGAAGTGTCTTTATATGAGTTATAGTCTGATTAAATTGTTTGGCCAGGTTCTGAGCTATGTTTATGAAATGATTTGGATAAGTAAAGGAAAGTAGAATGTAACATGGACATGATTGTCATGGAATTGTATTGTGATATAAATTGGTTTACAAGTGTTAACCATCTATCAAATGCTATTGTTTTAGTCATTGCTCATATTTGGTTTAGTATATCTCTATTGGGCTCTGGCTCACCCTATATGGGACATCATTTTTAGGTTCAGGTGACATGCTACCTCCAAGGACATAGCTTAGAAGGTTTTGGGAGTTGAAGACTCTTTTGGTTGTTTTGTCGTTTTGATATTACATGTAGACTTAAGCCGAGGGCTTAATGTGTATGAGTTAGAACTCTCTTTTTGTAACCAAGTGTTGGCTTAGAAAGTTGTAAGCCCATAGGGCATTTACTTTTGTTGTCAACATGTAATACTTTTGTAATGAATACTCTGATAAATAGAAATATGTTTTATTCTCTTATGTCTATGCATGTCAAGAATGGGGGTTTATATGTATTATTTTGAGAGCGTTACAACTTGGTATCAGAGCGTACCGGGTTTGAATACTTTGGGTACGCGGGAAGTGGTTAGTACAACAATGGGTTTGTCTCGCTTGTTAGAGACTTAGGTATAATGTTATGTGCTTATGTGATAACATGTTTATGTGGTTATATGGGTATGGAATGTAGTTTCTAGGATGTTGATTGGATCCTTGGGTTTCTAGGAGTCTTGTTGGAAAAGCACTTGATCAATGCTGTTTCTAATCGGAACTCTAGCAACGCCTCGGGACTGTCATTATCCGGAAATGAAATTCGTAAGTGCTTATGTGATTATGTGCTTACGTGGAATGAATTACTGTTGTCTATGCATTAGGACGTGAGTGTTATAGCTTCGGCACATTTATGAATGTGCTAATGATCTTTGTTACCTTTATTCGGATGTTAGGATGAGGACGTGGTGGTAGGCGTGGTAGGCCTAAGAGGCAGGAGATGCCTATACCGGATGAGATTCCGGCGTAGCAGGAGGGGGTTGGTCAGGCCAATGTGGCCGAGCCAGCAGGTCAGCAGGCCATGGGCGCCTTAGCCCGCGAGATGGCAGGAGCATTGAGGGAATCCATGGACATTTTCAGAGCTGAGAATCAAGTCCAGGCCCATATGGTGGAGGCAGGGCCTTCTTTTCTGAAGAGGGAGTTTTTCCGGTCTAATCCGGATGAGTTTCTGGGGGATCCTAAGGAGCCACTTAAGGCTGATGAGTGGCTGGAACAGATGACGAAGACGTTTGAGATGCTTGGTATCGAAGACGGGGCTTTGAAGGTGACCTTGGCGTCTTTCCAGTTGAAGGGAGATGCGGGTCAGTGGTGGAAGTCCATGAGGGGTCATATTGAAGGGACTTGGGAGGCTTTCATTAATGCCTTCCAGGAGAAGTTTTTGTCTCCCGCTGTCAGGGAAAAGTTGAGGGATCAGTTCTGTCAGCTCAAGCAGCTGAGTTCATCAGTGGCTGAGTTTGATGCTGCATTTACGAGCTTATCGAGGTTTGCTCCTGAGTTAGTGGCGTCTGAGGAACGCCGTTGTCTTGAATTTGAGAAGAAGTTAAGGACCAGGCTCAAGATGAGAGTTGCGGGGTCCATGACTCGGGAGTATAGGCGTCTTGTGGATGTTGCAGCCCATATGGAGATTATCATGCATGAGGAGGAGGAGAGGTTGAGGGGCTCCAAGAAGAGTCAGGATGGCCAAGGGGATGGTAGGAGGTAGAGGGGTTCTAACCCTCAGCAGTCCCAGGGTGCTTTTGTGAGGTCTACCTTTCCAGTGCCGAGTTCAGGTTCTAGGAGAGGCAGTCAGAGAGACATTACTGTTACAAATGTGGTCAGCTGGCCACAAGTCTCCAGCTTGCCCGCAGAGGGGAGAAGGGCAGAGAGCAGCTTCATCTTCAGCTCGACCTCAGAGCCAGAGTCAGGGCAGAGGTCAGCCGCTCTCTTGTTACCAGTGTGGTCAGGCGGGACACCTGAAGAGGTTCTGCCCGCAGTTAAGTGGCACATTGGGTGCGTCTGGTTCGAGGCAGACGCAGAGTTTTCAGCCAGCACAGTCTGTTCAAGCCTCGAGGGCCAATCAGGGGGCGTCATCGTCTCAGTCTGTGCAGCAGTCTTTTGCTCCTAGGGGTGTGCAGGTAGATCAAGACCTTCTGGGCGTGTGTATGCTGTTACCGCGCAGGATCTTGTACCGGCTCCATTTGTTGTGAGAGGTACCTTTTTGTTTTGCAACTCGGTTTCCAATGTGTTGATTGATACGGGTGCATCCATTCCTTTATATCTGCTGCATTTGTATCTGTTTTGGGGTTGGAGTTGGCGTAGTTAGCATCTCCTATTTGTGTTGTATCACCTGTTGGAGGTGAATTGATCTTGAAACAAGGGTGTCGGGGCTGTGATATAGAGGTCGCCGACCGCCGGCTTCCATTTTCTTTTGTAGTTATGGCTATGTCAGGTTTTGATGTGATTTTGGGTATGGATTGGTTATCGTCATACCGGGCTGTTATTGATTGCTACCGCCAGAGGGTGACTGTATGTACCTTGAGCGGGGATTGTTTCCATTTCTTGGGGGATCGGGTTGGTAGTGTGTTGCCACCTGTGTATGATCCGCAAGGGCGGAGTGAGCTTAGTGGTCTTCTCGCTAGCTTTATGAGTAGTGAGTGTGATGAGACCCAGATTGTACTGCCTAGAGTGGTTTGTGAGTAATCAAATGTTTTTCCCGAGGACCTTGTTAGCTTGCCACCCCATTGAGAGGTGGAGTTTTCTATTGATTTAGTGCCCGGCACAACGCCGATTTCCATGGCACCTTACCGTTTTGCCCCAGCCGAGTTGAGTGAGTTGAAGATTCAACTCCAAGAGTTGCTAGATAAGGGCTTCATTCGCCCTAGTACTTCACCGTGGGGAACACTGGCCCTCTTTGCTAAAAAGAAAGATGGTGCCTTGAGACTTTGTATCGATTACCGGAAATTGAATCGGGCTACGGTTAAAAACAAGTACCCTATGCCTCGTATTGATGATTTGTTTGACCAGTTGAAAGGGTTGCGTTGTTTCTCTAAGATAGACTTGAGATCGGGTTACCATCAGTTGAGGGTCAGGGAGAAAGATATTCCGAAGACGGCATTCCGTACGCGGTATGGCCATTATGAGTTTCTGGTGATGCCTTTTGGGCTTACCAATGCACTGGCAGTGTTTATGGACTTGATGAACCGGATCTTCCGGGAATTCTTGGATCGTTTTGTAGTCGTTTTCGTGGACGACATTCTGATTTATTCACCTTCTGAGGAGGAGCACGAGGAACACTTGAGAGTGGTGCTTGAGTTACTTAGAGCCCATAAGCTGTATGCTAAGTTTGGGAAATGTGAGTTCTGTCTAAGAGAGGTGAAATTCTTAGGCCATGTGGTCTCCGGGGAAGGGGTGTCTGTTGATATATCCAAGATAGAGGCAGTGCAGGATTGGGCACAGCCTAAGAGTGTTTTCGAGATTCGCAGTTTTCTGAGATTAGCTGGGTATTACCGCCGGTTTGTGAAAGATTTCTCCAGGCTAGCTTCGCCTTTGACTAGATTGACACGGAAAGGGATCAAATTTGTATGGAGTGAGAGTTGTGAAAAGTCATTCTAAGAGCTGAAAGTTAGACTTACCACCGCTCCAGTGTTGATTATTCCGGAGAGAGGTTTGGGTTATGCAGTATATTGTGATGCCTCACGAGAGGGTTTGGGTTGTGTGTTGATGCAAGAGGGGAAAGTGGTAGCCTATGGCTCACGGCAGTTAAAAATACACGAGAGGAATTACCCTACACATGACCTAGAGTTAGCAGCTGTGATTTTTGCCTTGAAGATTTGGAGGCACTACATTTATGGTGAGAGATTCGAGGTGTTATCGAATCATAAGAGTCTGAAATATCTGTTTACACAGAAGGACTTGAATTTGAGGCAGATGAGGTGGATGAAATTTATTGAGGATTACGACTTTGAGTTGCATTATCATCCGAGGAAGGCCAATGTTGTGGCCGATGCCTTTAGCAGGAAATCCATTAGTGATGTAGCTTGTATAGCCATCCGGGAGTGGGAGATGTTGGGTGCACTTGGCGAGTTTAATTTGCTTCTGGGCGAATCCGTTGAGGCTGCGGCCTTGTTTTCAGTAGTTGCGTAGCCTACACCTGTGAATCGAGTGTTAGAGGCACAGAGATGTGACCTTGAGGTAAAATCCCTCCGGGAGAAGATCTCCAGTGGGAAGGCTGAGAAGGGTTTGACGGTGTATCCCGACCTGAGTGTGAGATACCGAGACCGTTTGTTTGTGCCGGAGTCTTGCCGAGAGGAGGTACTCCGAGAGTTTCACCATTCACGCCTTGCGGTGCATTCGGGAGGCACTAAGATGTATCGTGATTTGGGTCGCCAGTTTTGGTGGCGGGGTACGAAGAAAGACGCGGCAGTTTTTGTGTCTAAGTGCCTTACTTGTCAGCAAGTGAAGGCCGAACATCAGAGGCCAGCAGGTTTGTTACAACACTTGCCTATTGCCGAGTGGAAGTAGGAGCATGTTGTAGACGTCCCCGAACGTCCCGAGAGGAAATCCCATTTTGTTCATTGGGCTCACTACAGTTCGGACTCGATGTCACGGTCTTGTATCTAATCTCGTATAGTGCAATGCAAGACCGATGAATCATCAAAGAGTCCAAATCCGGCAAATCGTTTTGAAAAACAGATTTTTAGAAAGAAGTGCCAAACATGGACTGCTTTGCTAGATACAGAGTCGCCACCTAAATATTTTGTTTTGGGGGAATTTAGGAAACCCTGACTCGTGCCTAAGGCCACGTGTCCATCATCACCAAAGTTGCCTCGGCTCGAGAACTTGGGTACGATTGGGGAAGGTCATTTCATGAGCACCCTCGCTCGCCCGATCGAAGATCGGCCACTACTAAGCATGATATCGAGTTTTTGAAAACACATGTGCTCCTATTTCGGTTTATTAGCCTAGAATTACTATGCGATGCGCACATCATACAAGTATAGACTGGATTTCCTAAGTTGGAACAAAGCATTGCATATCCGTTTGTTTTGAAAATAGATTGAAGTTTGCTACTCGCAAGTAGGCTAAAACACGGGTTTCGACGAATTATTCCAACTCAAGCAACCCAACCTTCACCCACAGGCATTCAGGCAGTTATATCACATAAGTACATAGCCTCATGGTAAGCATGCTATCATGGCAGTCACTTACACACATGCAAGGATGCTAAAGCATAAACACTTACCGAGTACTCCGAGCCAAAACAGAAACTAGTTAGTAATCAATGCATGATCCTAGTTTATGTTAAGATGGCTAATGCAACACATGCAAGATGCAACTAAGATAGGCTCGGCTATTCTAGGATGGCATATGAGATGCTACAGATAACATGTATTCAACTTGGAATTGAAATACAATGCAGTTAGCATGGTGCACCGAGCCCAGTGCATACAAGATAGATGAATGAATGCAAACATGCGAGCATAAGGATGCTAATTGAAACATGCCCTAAACTAACCATCATAAGCTAGTAAATAAAATGGAGAAAGACGTGGGGTTGGAAGACATACAACACACACACGCACACTTGTTACAACAGTTGGCCCTCTTTCGGAGGGTCCAAATAAATAATACACGACGAAATGAATAACTAACTACAGCTAATTATTACATAACGTTGACTAATTAACAAATTTAACTAAGTAAGCAATAAAACTATCATGCAAGCTACATGAAATAGACTGCCTCAGCTCTGCCTTGGATGGCAATGAATGCATGCATGCTTGAATTGCTTTGTCGGGAAATCCATCACGATGCTCCGACTTGCCTTTGTTTGCAATTGACCTCAGAACACTGCACAAGGCTCCAGAAGGCTGAAACTCCACCTTGGGAAGTTGTGGGAAGGCTGCCGACCAGCTATTGGCCTTGGAGACCACCTGTCGACTACCATTTGTGGGAGAAACCAAAAGGGGTGGTCGGCCTGCCAGAAAAGCTGGTCGGCCGACCAGTTTCTGCCTCTGGTTTCTAGTTTTCTGCAACACAAAGCAAGGGAGAGGCATGGCAAGGTATTTTCAACAAATGTGTGCATGACCACTCTCCCCATCATTGCACAAGCTCGAGGGAGTGTAGGTCTCGATCCTCGGGCCACCAATCACGCATCTCGATGCATGATGGCCGAGGAACCAAATTGCACAACTTGATATGGAATGAATGCACATATGAACACGTAAATGCCTAAACTCCATCATGTGTAGTCAAGAGGGTTGGCGACCGGGAATCGAGGCACGTTTCATCACTTGGAGTATGAAACGTCCCTCGTTTCCCGTGTTTGGACTAACTCCTACTCCAAACACAATGCAAGCAACATGGCAAACATGCAATGTAACCACATGGCATACACAATACTATGGACAATATGGCATACTCAATGCAATATGATCATGGCATGCTCAATGCAAACAATAACATAACATGCACAACGCATTATGACATGGCATACACAATGCAACAATGGACTTAAACCAAGATGGATAGGCCTCAGCCATGCCCAACTCAGTGGCCAAACATGATGAAATTAGGCAACAAAAACACATGCAAACATGCACAAATGCGAGGGACCAAACCTAAGGCACCAAATGCAACTCTCCAAGAGCATGGCAAGGATGAAATATGGCATACAATGACACATATTCCAGCTCTGAAATGGCATACAAAAAGGCTCTGAATCATGCAAACGACTCACATAATCCATGTTGGAAGGCTCAAGTACCGAAACTAGTGAAGCACATTACACTAGAGGTATGCAAAGCAATGCTCAAATGACCAAACCAATTTCTAACAGACCTTATGTAGGTCCAAAATAGTGGCAAAATGAGCTAAAATGATGGCTTGACATGTACCAAAATGAAGCTCATGCAATGGCTCACAAATGGGGTATAAAAGCACAACTCTCAAACACATTGAAGGCATGATAAACATGAGAATATGCCACACCTATAAATTTTGAAATATCATATTCAATGATGCCAAAACACTAAAATTCCTCAAGCAACACATGCAAGGGACCCCAAAACTCAAAGGTAAGCAAGGCTATTACACTACAACCATGCATGGCAAGCACCAATCGACCAAGAGGCCTAAAAACAGAGCTAAGGCAGCCCAAAATATGAACAAAACATGTTTGGAGTGTGGCCAAAAGGTGCTCGAATAGAGGGCCAAAACAACATGCAACGTGAGCTAGTAAGCATGATTTACACTACAAGTCTATGAAGCATGTGAGGGGCCACCAAACCAGCCAAAAACAGAATCATGGCATGCGAAAATATGACCAAAAAACCCACTGAAACATGGTCAATACATGCAAGAATGACATGCTCCTTTGATAAGCTATGAATGGGATTGCTCTACACATGCAAGAAGCAAACAAAAGGTGACCAAAACAACTATGGACAGAGCCTAGGCAGGTCTCAAAAATTACCAAAAAAGTGCCTGAACCAAGGCTTGGAAGCATGCAAATAAGGGCTCCTTTGTTAGGCCAAATATGCTAGGAAACAAAACAAAGGGAGAGAGGGTCACCCCTCTCTCATTTTGGCACTCAAAATAGCATGCTAGCCACTAAAAATCCACTGGATTTTAGTGGCTAAAAGGCCAAACAAAGGCCAACACAAATGCTCTAAGGCATGGCTCAAAACAAGGTAAAATGAAGCATGCAAGGGGGTAGATGACCCCCAACAGAAAAATGATCTTAAACAAACATGTTAAGGGCCTCAAAATAAGAATTTTTTCAGTTTACACTGAAGCTCAAATATGCTTGCAAGTATAGCTAAAAGATGAAGCAAAATAAAGCCCAAAAGAGGGAATAGGGCGTTACCCTTGTAGCTCAGCAACTCCAGCAGCTTATGGACAAAAAATGCAGCTCCTTAGGACCTCTTAAGACCCTCCAAGAAGCTTAGGTTGGTGTTGGAGGTGTTAGGCTAAGAGGTAGTATGCAAAGGGGCAAGGACTTCACACTTTCTAAGCCTAAAGAGAGAGATATAGAGGGAGATAGATGCATATGCCTTCAACAAAATTCTGAACCTTCACAAAGGAGGGGGTGGCCCTCCTTTATAGCCAAGAGGGTCCAAAGCTTCTTAAAGTAGCTAAAAAACAAGCTTGAAGATCCTCCATACACGTGTGTGGATGATCCATTCTGTGCCTTCCAGCTGGCACAGCTGGCAACAACTCACAGAGCCAAGACTGAGGGAGGTAGGCCGACCAGTTCAGGTGGTCGACCGGCCACTTCCCCTGGTTGGCCGACCAGTTCAAAAGGGTCAGGTGGTCGGCAGCCTTATTTGGTGGTCTCCCAACTGAATGCAAGCTAATGGTGTGGTGGGAGACCAGCAATTGTGGCCCAAAAATGAGGGAGACCAACCTCCTACCAAGAATACCGGCCGGCGAAGAGAAAGGTGGCCTCCAAGAAGAAAACCTGGTTTCCCACCCTAGTACCACCTTCCAAACAATAAAAATAGGGTCCATGCCAAAAATGAACCAAGATGGATGCAAAACGAGGGTTCGGGGGCCAAAACGCGCAGCCGTTTGCCCCGAAAACTGACTGTTAAGCATCGAAAGTGGCGTGCGACCACGAAGGTGGTCTCCCGGGCCACAGTGTCCCTCTAGAGAGAGGAAACAAGGTGTGTGCCAAAAACCGGAGCAAACGGAGAAAGTTAAGCGGTCCCAAACCGAGGCGCACGGCCGACGGCTATAAAAATCGGACACTGGTCTCCAAACGGGAATAGTGGTCTACGACCACGAAAAGTAGCCTACGGCCACTAAGAGATGGTCTACGAGACCTCTCCCTCCCTCCGGGAAGAGAAAACAAGACTTGGTTCGCAAATCGAGGCAAAGCACAAAAGGGTCCCGAGGTCCGGGTAAGGTTCTCAGCCGAAACTCTGAAACCTCAGAATGAGCGCTCAATCGATGACGTCTGAGTCTTAAGGTCGGTCAAAAATGGGGTGTCTACACATGTCACGATGGACTTCGTTGTAGGTCTTCCGAGGACTCAATGGGGTAGTGATGCTATTTGGGTGGTTGTAAACCGGTTGACGAAGTCGGCGCACTTCATCCCTATGCGCGTGAGAGATTCGGTAGATCATCTTGTCGACTTGTATGTTCGGGACATAGTGAGGTTGCACGGGGTCCCAGTGTCGATCATCTCAGATAGAGATCCACTTTTTACTGCTTGGTTGTGGCAGAGTTTGCAAAGTGCCTTGGACACTAGATTGACCTTTAGCACGGCTTATCATCCTCAGACTGACGGGCAGTCCGAGCGTACTATTCAGATCCTTGAGAATATGCTTCGAGGTTGTGTCCTTGACTTTAGTTAGTCGTGGGAGAGGCACTTGCCTTTGGTAGAGTTTGCCTACAACAACAATTTCCAATCGAGTATTGGTATGGCACCATTTGAGACCTTGTATGGCCGACCGTGTAGGTCTCCAGTTTGTTGGGCCGAGGTGGGTGATGCACCTTTGTTGGGCTCGAAGTTGGTTCGGGAGACGACGGAGAAAGTTGAGCTTATCCTTAAGAGACTTGTTACAGCCCAGAGTCGTCAAAAGTGTTATGCCGATAGAAGGAAGAGGCCTTTGGCATTTGAGGTGGGTGATCATGTTTTCCTAAAAATATCACCTAGGCGGGGTTTGATGAGGTTTGGTAAGAGTGGGAAGTTTTCCCCTCGGTTTATTGGCCCTTTTGAGATCCTTGAGAGGATTGGCGAGGTTGCTTATCGTTTAGCTTTGCCGCCGCAGTTATCCGGAGTGCATGATGTGTTTCATGTTAGTATGCTTCGGAAGTACGAGCTAGATCTATCGTATGTATTGGATTGGACCGACTTAGAGGTTGACGAGGATGCCTCGTATGAGGAGAGACCGGTGCGGGTTTTGGATAGGCGGGATCAAGTCTTGCGAGGCAAGACGATACCTTTGGTAAAAGTTTTGTGGAAACATCATGGAGTGGAGGAAGCCACTTGGGAACGTGAGTTGGATGTCCGTGAGAAATATCCGGACTTGTTTGTTAATGTTTAACCATGTATTGAGAATTTTGTTGTATTGATAAACTTTAAGAGCATTGAATATGTCTTAAGTTGTAAAACATTGTATATGTTTCAGTTTATGAAGGTATTATTGTATATGCCTTGAAAATGGAAGTTTATTTTAGCATTGTATATGTTAAATGTGTTGTAGAAATGCAAATGTATTATTGGCATTGAATATGTTATGGAATTGTGAACCATGTACATTGAGAATTGTTGGATTTGAAAAAGATGCATTTTGATAATGTATGTTGGAACATATATTGTAAATTGCCTCTTGAATAGAGATGGGATGACCGGTAATGGGTCAGTGTAGACACCCCATTTTTGACCGTCCTCAAGACTTGGATGTCACCGTTGGAACACTCGGTGATTATCCATGTTTGTGTTCGTTTGGAGTTCCCGGAGTTCTCGGCTACGCGCGCCTTGCCTCAGGACCTCCGAACTCGACCGTTTGGTGTTTGGTTTTGCACCAAACACTTGTGTTTTGCCTTGGGAAGGCAGGGAATGCTTTGTGAGGCTTCCTTACACACCACCGGCTGGGGCTAGAGGCCACCGGCTGGCTAGAGTTGCAATCGGCACTATATTGTGCCGGTCGGCATTCTTTTGTGCCGGTCGGCACTCAATTTTGTCAAAATGACATTTTTTGCCGGCCGGACACTGTGCACTTGCTTTCTGAGATATTTTCAGACAGCTGTGTGCTATTGGCTTCCCCTCCATACACGTGTATGGAGGGATGAGCCCTTGGTTGCTTAGCTTGTAAGTCTTACAAGTTCTATAAGAGGAAGGCTCTTCTTCTTGGCTTAGGGTTGGAATTCTTGAGAGGTTTCAGCCATTTTAGACAGAAAGCAAGCTCTGGTTTTAGGTTAGAAACCATATATCTATCCTATCTCTCTATTCCTTGCCCATTTTGTACACTAGGTGCTTTAGTTCATACTTTTGCACACTAGCACCTAGTGTTTCACCTTTCTTTGGTTACTGAGGTCCCAAGAAGCTGGTTCTTGAAGTTTTTGGTTGGTTTGAAGCTCAAAGAAGCCATCACACCATCTTTGTTGAAGAAGGCTACAAGGGTAAGAACTTAACCCCCTTTTTACCCCATTCTTGTACCTCATTTTTACTTGCTTTAAAACAGTTTTTGAGCTTAGTGTTTGGCACAAAAAAGTTCTGATTTTTAACCCTCTTTGTTGTATATTAAGAGTGTTTTGTGGTTTGGGGGAGTTTGACCCCCTTTAGGCCTTGAAAAGGGCTCATTTTTGTGCTATTTTGGAGAGATCCGGGACTTGTGTGCTTGGACCTTTCCACCACTGAAATCTTGAGGGATTTCAGTGGTGGAGATGGTGCCTTAAAGTCCTAGAAAGGGGAGGGCCACCCCCCTCTCCTTGATGTCCTTGAAAAGGGCAAGTTTTGGCTTCCAAAGGAGCACCATGTTTGAGTGTGTGTTGAGCATGCCTTGGTTGTTTTCCATGCTTATATTGCCATGATATAACATGCCTCCAAGTTGGTTTTGGTCTCCTATGCATGCTTAGTATAGTTGCCTTGTAATGCCTCTTTATGCCTTAACATGCTTAGGTTGTATGCCTCCATTTCTAGCATGTTTTAGACTTGTGTTTGTGAAGATTTTGTGCTCATATTACCATGTTTTAGGTCTGTCCATAAGTATTTTGGTCAATCTTAGCATGTTTAATATAGCCCCTTTGCATTTGGCTTGTTGGCCTTAAGAGCATGAGTGTGTAGCATGCTTTGCTTGCATTGTTTTTGATGCTCTGGAACCATCTAGCATGCTATTTCAGTCCCCTAGAAGTGCTTGTATGTTTACATTGCATGCCTCTTTGTGACTTCTTAAGCTAATGTTAAATGCTCCATGTTTTGGTCATGTTGCATGCCCTTGATTCCAAGCTTCTTAGATGCCATCTAAGTGGTCCTTTGGGCCTATTTTGACATGCTAAAAGTCTGTTTTAGGTTGTTTAATGCATGCCATAATTGCTTTGCATAAGTGTAGTTCAATGCCTCATTGGCTTGTTTCAAGACTTGGGCCATTTGTTGCATGCTTTGGCTTGCTTTGTTGCATGATTTGGCATCAAGTTTTGCATGGATTTCAGAGCTTTTCATGTATGCTAGTAGCCCATGTTCAACTCATCTCAAGTGTGCTTGAATGTTGTTTATTATGCTTAAGTGTTGGTGCCTTAACTTGTGCATGTGTACATGTGTGTTTGGCCCTCTTGACTTAGCATTTGGCCACTGATTTAGGGCCTTTTAGAGTTGCCTAATTCATGTATAAGACCATCCTTCCATTGGTTTGCATGCTTGCTTTGTATGCTTGTTTGTACGCTTGCACAAGTGCATCACATTGTCCATGTTGCATGCCTAGATAACATGCTTAGGATTGCATCACATTTGCATGCATGCTAGGTCTCTTGAAGTGAGTTTGATAGAGGTTTGGCACCCTTGTTTGCTTGATTGCATTACATGCATTTGAAATCAAAGTTGCATCCTTGGCTCTTAGGGCCATCACGCATGAAAATGCGCGATTGGTGGTCCGAGGATCGAGGCATATACCCCATTGAGTCATTAACATGATGTGGGATGTGTTTTGTGCATACATGCTTTGAATTACCTTGCCATGCATAGTTTGTCCTCTGCTGCTGTGAGTTGCAGGATCTGCAGAACATTTTGTGCCGACCGGCACTTTTTAGTGCCGACCGGCAGTGTTTTCCCAGCCGATGGAACAATTCAGTGCCGGTGGCCTCCTCCTTCAGCCGGTGGTGCTCTGCCCCAGCCGGTGGTACTCCCCAGTGCCCTGAGAGGCACTCCTGGGATTTTGGTAATTTTCTGAGGAGGAGAGCAGACGAAACAGAGGCAATCCGTGCACGGCAGTGCGGTTCCGAGCCAGCCCCGAACACGCGCTGCATCCGGCCCTCATCCCGAGGCGGTTTAATGCTTAATTAGATTAATTAATTTATTTAATTAATTTAGTTAATTTGTAATATTTAATTAGCTAGAGTAGTTAGTTATTTATTCGGTTTTGTATTATTATTCGGTCCCTCCGAGCGAGGGCAAAATTGTAATAAGTGTGTGTGAGTGGGTGTATGTCTTCCAATCCCCATTTCTTTCTTCCCTTTTATTTACCTGCTTATGATGGTAGATTAGGGCACATCTATTTTAGCATACCTTATGCAATGCATGCGTGCATTCATGCATTTGTTTACATACATCGGGCTCGGTACATCATACAAACTGCATCGTACTTTCAATTCCAAATTGAATACGTGATAGTTGTTGCATTTCATGTGCCATGCTTAGGATAGCCGAGCCTACTCTAGATTGCATCTATGCCTGCGATGCATTAGTCACTTAACATAAACTAGGTCATGCATGTTTTGCTAACTGGTTTCTTGTTTTGGCACGGAGTACGATGTAAGTTTTATGCTTTAGCATGTTGCATGCGTGTGAATGTTAACATGACAGTATGCCTGCCATGCGACTAAGTGCTTATGTGATATTACTGCTTGAATGCCTGTGGGTGGAGGTTGGATTACTTGAGTTGGGAATACTCATTGAAATCCGTGTTTTAGCCTACTCGCGAGTAGCAATTTCAAACTGTTTTCCAAACAAGACGGATATGCAATGCTTATTTCCAAATTAGGCAATCTAGTCTATACTTGTTTGCTGTGCGCACAACATAGTAATTCTAGGCTAATAATCGGAATAAGAACGCATAAAGTTTTCAAAAACGGATATCATGGTTAGTAGAGGCCGGTCTTCGGACCGGGCGAAAGGGGGTGCTCATAGCTGACCTTCCCCGATCGTACCCAAGCTCCCGAGCCAAGATCACTTTGGTGATGACGGACACGTGGCCTTCGGCACCGAGTCAGGGTTTCCTAAATTTCCCATTTTAAAAAAATATTTAGGTGGCGACTCTGTAATCTGGCAAAGCAGTCCATGTTTGGCACTACTTTTTCAAAAATCTGTTTTTCTTCAAAACGATTTGCCGGATTTGGACTCTTTGGTTCAGATTTAGAACCGCGACACAAATCGAGTCCGAACTGTAGCCGAGGTCCCCCGCGGACGTGCTACAGTCAGGTTGTGGAATGTTGAATTGTAACATTGTTGAAAATTGAGAAATCTTATTTTTGAAAACTTGTACCTAATTTCGGGGATGAAATTCTTTAAGGGGGGAGGTTATAGCGATCCCGGTTTTCCTTCCATTGATTATAGTATTCCGGACTTGGGTTCCGTGGTGTTGGTTGTTATTATGTCTTGTTTCCGTCCTTCAATTCTTTGTATATGAGTTTTAGGATGTGTTGGGCAGGTTTGTTACATGTTGGTTGTGTTTGGGAACAAATGGTTGCTGCCCAGATTTTGGTGTCTTCGCTCGAGCGAGACTTTTGTCGCTTGAACGAGCTCTGTGTTTTAGATCCTTTGCTCGAGCTAGGGTTCCTTCGCTCGAGCGAGAGTTGGGTGATGTGTCTAGTGGCTCGAGCGAGAAGTCTTGCGCTCGAGCTTGCGTCTGCGTCTCTTTTGACATGATGGTTGTGATTCTTGGCTCGAGCGAGCTTTTCTTCGCTTGAGCGAGCGAGCTGTATGTTTTGGGTTTCTTCGCTCGAGCGAGCTTTTCTTCGCTCGAGCGTGCTTCTGGGTTGCAGACCTGAAACTTCGAATTGTTGGCTCGAGCGAGGTATCTTTGTGTCTGGTCGCTCGAGCGACCACTCCTTCGCTCGAGCGACCACTCCTTCGCTCGAGCGAGCCTCTGTTATATCAGTACACAGCAGCGAGATTACACTTCACTTTTTCATCTCCTCTTTTACACAAACCCTAGATCCGACTCTCCCTCTCTCTCTACATACCTTCTCTCTATGGTTTCATCTATTTTTAGTGATCTTCTACCCTAGTCCATTTGTAAGAAAGATAGAGGGTCGCGAGGGTTTCACTTTAATCTGAAAATTAATGGATTTGGAGCACTTCGAGTTTGCATCATCTTCTCCTTTGGTCTCTCCATTTCGAGGTAGGGATACCCTACTCCATCTTATGAGTTTTGTCATAAATTTTGATCATTTTGATTAGTTGGTGTTGTTGGGTAATTTTGGGAAAAGTTAGGGTTTGATTCGTAATTTATAAAAAGGGGGTTTTCAAAATGTTAAATCCCATGGGTATATGAGACCTTGGAAAATGAAATTATTGTTGTTATGTTGATGAAATTAGACCTTAGGGTTGATATTGAGAATTAGGGAAAAATGCCCTAGCTATGTGATAAATTAATTTGAATAATTAATTTGTGGGAATATGAAATTAAGTTGGAAATTATGAAATTGGAGAATTATAAAGTTGAATGGTGGAGTTGGATAAATTAATCACTCACCTATGAAAATGTTGATATTATATTTGTTTAATGCATTTATTTTCTGCTTAGAAATAACTGTTTTGGGCTATCGGTGGAGGATAGTCTTGATTGTTGTAGCTACTGTATGTTGATTAGGGAAAACTGAAACTAATCACATTGAATATGTCATTGAATATGACGATTGGAATAATACATCAAATATGTGTATTGATTGATCCTTGTATATGATGAGTGTTTATATACTTGGAATATGTGTATTGTGTGGGAGGAGATAGGGGATGTACTCCATGGTTTGAGGGAAGATAGGGGATGGACTCTCAAACCTGTTTGGGAGGAGATAGGGGATGGACTCCATTAATACAACAAATATATGTATTAAATTGAAGTACTGATGCAACAAATATGTGTATCATTTGAAGTATGGAAATGTCTTTATATGAGTTATAGTCTCATTAAATTGTTTGGCCAGGTTCTGAGCCATGTTTATGAAATGATTTGGATAAGTAAAGGAAAGTGGAATGTAACATGGACATGATTGTCATGGAATTGTATTGTGATATAAATTGGTTTACAAGTGTTAACCATCTATCAAATGCTATTGTTTTAGTCATTGCTCATATTTGGTTTAGTATATCTCTACTGGGCTGTGGCTCACCCTATATGGGACATCATTTTCAGGTTCAGGTGACATGCTACCTCCAAGGACATAGCTTGGAAGGTTTTGGGAGTTGAAGACTCTTTTGGTTGTTTTGTCATTTTGATATTACATGTAGACTCAAGCCAAGGGCTTAATGTGTATGAGTTAGAACTCTCTTTTTGTAACCAAGTGTTGGCTTGGAAAGTTGTAAGCCCATAGGGCATTTACTTTTGTTGTCAACATGTAATACTTTTGTAATGAATGCTCTGATAAATAGAAATATGCTTTATTCTCTTATGTCTATGCATGTCAAGAATGTGGGTTTATATGTATTATTTTGAGGGCGTTACAGTGTGCCTTTGGAAAGTTTGAGAGACTGGGGTAAAAACAATAGTTTTGTACCGAAATGAGGGAAAATACAAGAGAGGTAGAATCATGGCTCAACTCTTATCATTTTTAACACAAGTAGCTCATCAATAACACGTCTGAAAACATTATTTAAAACCCTTAATAACATGTATTTGAAAAAAGAAAATGAAAGAGAAGGTTGTGTTGTGGCTTACTTGCTAAGCTTTGAACAAGATGGCTTTCTTCTTCCTCTCAAGACTTCTCTCTTGCTCTCCTTCCTCTCTTCTAGCCGAACGTGTGTGTGTGAGTGTGTTGTTTGTGCTTGCCAAGCTAGGGGATGGTGGTATTTATAGGCAATTTTTGGTGTAAAATGACATAAAAGCCCACTAGTTGGAAATGGATGGAAATGTTAGGATTTGCTTGGAGTCTAATGGGATATGAGTGATTAGGGAGCTTAATCATAGGATTAGGCAACATCTAGTTGATTCCTAGTTGAAATGAAACTAGTATTGGAAACAACATCCTAGGTCTAGGGTACTAGGTTTTGGGTTTTCTAGAACACCATGATCATAAATCTTGAAAATTGGCTTCTCACTTCTCCCTAGGGTGGCCGGCCATTGGGAAGGGTGATGGGGCTATTTTTTTAATCAATTTAGGTACTAGGGGCACATTCCTCAATGTATATATATATAGATTTCAATTGATTGATGGTACTTATAGTATAATGGTACATGCACTAGTTTTTGAGGTAAATTTTGAATTTAAATAAAGAAGTAAGGGCTTGGAGTTAAATTCATGAATTAGAACCTTACTTATGTAGAATTAAACTAAATTAGGCTAAGGAACCTAATCCGGCTAGGATATTCTTGTTTCGATAAAAAAATAAAATAAAATGCTAACCGCCAAGATTTGAAATAATTCAAGGAATTGAGGAGTTTTAAGAAAATAATTCAAACATTAGGGTCTTTAAAGTGAATACATATTTCAGGGGCTTCACATGTTGCGTTCGTCGATTGCCGATGGACGTGTCAACGAAAGCGTAAATTTAATCTCAATGCCGACTTAATCCTCTCTTTCTACATCTGCGATTTGTTTATGGTATGGTAGTTTGTTTTATACTCGGCTTGATAAATCATCTATAGATCTATGTATGTATTTGCTCAATTTTATTATGTGATTAGGGTTTTGGTGACAATGAATTTGGGAGTTGCTTCTTACTGGTGAACTCTCTCTGTTTTTTCACAAACAAAAGTGAGAGATGTTCGTGTTTCTGAAGCATAAATCGATTTGTTTTGCCAGAATTAAACAGCTCGCTGCATTGCACGATTGTGTTTTGTTGCATCGTGTTACCTGTCTCCTGGTACATTTCTCTTCTTCGTTTTGATTTGAAGATTGATGATGATTTTTCATTTTTTTTTATTATTCAATTTTAATTTTGTTTTTTTTTTTCAAAAATTATAAATCAAGTGTTGCATATTCTATTTAATTTATATATATATAAAAATTTGAACAGAAAAAAGTCGCATGAGTCTTATAATAAATTAAATTTTTATATTTTATTTTTATCATTTTAAATAATAATAGTTTTTTAATTTATTTTTAATCTGAATTATTTATCTATTATTGACACACAAAAAAAAGTCATTAAATACACTTAAATTGAATATAATGATTAAAATATTTAAATGTTTTAAATTAAAAATAAATTAAAATTGACAAAATTAAAAATTAAAGATTTATCAAATCTTATAGTTTTTAATTTTATCCTAATTTTTCTATAAAAGAAAATTAGGAATTAATATTAAAAAGTTTTGTTTGGAAATTAAATATTTTAGTTAGAAAATTATTATAAATTGTTATATCATTTATTATTATTATTATTATTATTATTATTATTTGTATATTTTTTTTTTAAAAAAAAATAAAAAATAACTAAAACAATTTATTTTTAAACTAGACTTCCAGTTTCAGTAATGAATTTTGTTTGAGATGTTCTAGAACCCGACTTTCTTTACACTCAAAATTTAATTTTAAATTTTGCTCTAGTCTATGGTTGGTAGGATTGGGTTATACATGAATTATGTTTGTTTTCTTAATAGTCTCGAACTGCTATAAATCCTCTCTTCAAAAAAAAAAAAAAAAAAAAAAAACCACGAATCCTTTTCAATAAATGACAAAGTTATTGAGAATTTTTATATAAATTTAAATATCACCACTATCAAATTTGTAAGAGGTCATTATTAGATCATTCCAATGGATGTGTTAGTATATTTGTTAGTATCAGTTGTTAATTTTGATCAGTTTAAAATACTATTTTTCGTTGTAATAGTGTCAGTCATTAGTGTTAGTTGTTAACTTGTGTGTTAACTGTGGTGATGTTTCTAGCCAGTCGAGAGAGAGAGAGAGAGAGAGAGAGAGAAAACGAAAGAAGACCTGCGAACTTGTGTATTAACAGTTCTGTGGGATCGTCCGGCTAAGTTATGTGTTAACTGCAACGAAACAAGCAAAGATGGGAGAGGGAGAGAGAGAAAGGAGAAGAGAAGGAGAAAGAGGGGCATTGACAGTATATTGGAGTGGGGCCCACTGCATTTTTCAATTATTATTTATTGTTTATATATATATATATATATTCTTAACACATTTCTTAACACATACCTTAATTTATTCATTGCACCACCACTCACTCTCTAAAATTAGCAAACTGTTAACATACCTTAACACACATTTTGTGGTCTCATTTTTATCAAATTTTTTTTTTTGGGGTCATATAACACACTTTAACACACCTTTTTAGTTATCCCATTGTGGATGCTCTTAGGCCCGTTTGTTTCAAGAGATGGAGGAGGTAGAGGTGACATTGGAAAAATAATACGCCGGATTATTTTATTATTATTATTATTTTTTTTTACATGTTGGACATTTTTTTGAATTTTTTGTTAAGTAAAAATCATTGTTTTATTTGTTTTATTTTTTTTCAATTTTTTTTTTTAACTTTTTACTTTTTATTTTTATTTTTTATTTTTTATTTTTTATTTTTTACATGTTGGGCATTTTTTTTTTGAACATTAATGTTTAATATTTTTGTATTTTTGTATTTTTTTTATTATTTTATATAAAAATAATTTAACAATTCCTACACCAACAACTATCATAAAAATAAACATAATTTTACTTAATCATTTCATTGTTAATACTCTTATTAATAATTCCTTCACTATTAATCCCCTCCATTCTACATATAAAAATAAACGGGCCTTAGGGTCAAAATATCACCATAGTCAGGCCTTTAAAGTCATGTTATTTGGAGCCTGGTCAATCACACCCTATGTTGCCCAAGCTGGACAAATCTATTGGGCAACTTGAAAGAAATAAAAATACACAACCCAAAAAAATTTCAAAATTGCTTCAAATGTCCTTGAAATTGAGCCCTATATGGCCCAATACTATTTTGGTTCTTTGACCCCAAAATCTTCAAAATCTCAATGCCTTGTATTGGTGGCACAAAAGGGCCAAAAAATCTGCAAATTGTACCTGGGAGTGAATTTTTTTGTTTAATTTCTTTTTTTTTTTTTGTTGGTAAACTGGAGCTTATATATAAAGAAAATAAGGGTTACATAAGTCTGGGGTAGTAAATACCCATAGCGGCTAGAACAATTTGATTACAAACACACGAAGGAGGGTTGATTTGCCCAAGATTGAAGGGGTGAGGTGTTGCCATTCAAGAGCATGAGCCAGGGCTGAAGAAGGGGAAAAGGGAGGGCTCAATAAGGCAATTCATGCTTACTGAAACGTGGAGCTCATAGCTAATGTTTGGAATTCTTCCAATAAAGCTAGCTTGAAAGCCACTTTTGCAAGTGACACTTGGTATAGATCAATAGCAACAAATAGAACCTAAAAACAAACAACATTATAAACCCCAACTCATGAATTTCAAATTTCATCAAACACATTGGGGATAAAATTATGGGTTGATAAGGGTGGGGGCATAGTTCTAAATCGCAGAATCGGGTAGCGTAACGGTATCGATCGCGGAGTATCGGTATCAGGAGTATCGACCGGTACGTATCGGGTATCGGGCGCCGCGGCTGTGAAATTTTAAAAATCATTAACAATCCCTCTAAAACTTAATTTTATGTATTTTTTGACTCTTTTAGCCTTAATTTATCACATTTTTATTAAAATTTTGATATTTAAAGGCACTTTTGACTCATTTTCAACTAAATGATATGTATTTATTTTAGTCTCAAGTTTTTATTTGGCATATATGTTAAACTTTAATATAAAATTGATGTGAAAATATTTTTTTACTTATTTTCAACAATGAAATACTTTCACATGCACAACAAATTATATATAGTTTGGTTATTTAAAAAAATCAAGGATCCCATCAAATAAAAAAAAAATATTCAACACAATAATAATACTATCTAGATACACTTAAAAAGTAAAATATTTGTGAATATTTTTTTATAAAAAAAATTATTAAACCTCTTTACTTAACAATTAAACCTCTTAAAAAAATCTAACAGATAAAACTTCTTTAAAAAAATCTGATATAAAAATAATCTGAAATAAAAAGATTTGACAGGTTCAAAAATTTGACAGATTCAAACAAACACACTATAAGGAAATAATTATCCTAATCAACTCATTGTCATGGCTTCTAAGTTTTTCATGACTCACTAATTCTTTATGATTCAAATAATGCACGAGATACTGAAATGATATCAAATTGGGCTTGAGATCTTTTATATTAATTAATTTTTTTATTTATTTTATTTATTTATTTTTATCTATTTTAATGCACTTTTAATTAATAATCAGGGTGACTCTAGTTTCATCCCCCATCAAACAAACAAAAGCTCTTAAATTTTTTTTATTTGTATTATTAATATTTTATTATATATAATTTGGTTATTTAACCATAATATAAATAAAAAACTAACCAAACACAACTTACCAAGCAAACAAATTATAAACCATTATAAACAACTTACCAGGAAAAAAAAAACAGATGGCTTGGTTTGAAAAACAGAGCATGAAAGAAATGCAAACAGAGCGTGAGAAGAAGCTTGAAATCGGTGATGGTTTGGGTTCGATTCGATGCTTCTCCTTGCAACACTTTACAAGATCGATCCCTGGGAGATGGATTTGGGTTTGATTGGGGAGTTGAGTTTGGTCCGATTGAGGGAAAATTTTAGAGGTTTTTACACTTTAGAGGTCCGATTGACTTGCTTTCCTCAATTATTTTTCCAGAAGCTTTGCTCGTTTTTCAGCCGAATCGGACTATATCGGAACTGGAGCGCTCATGTATCGGATACAAGCTGATACGTGTCGGGAATCGGCCGTTACGGACGTGAAAATCATTCTCACCGGTATACCGGTGAGTATCCGACTCGGCACTCCCATTTTCCGTTACGAATCGGCCGGTACGGCACGTACCGGCCGATATTTAGAACCTTGGGTGGGGGTTTATAACATTTTTGTAAAACAATATATGTATATACATAAGTCCTAAACTAGAATTTCTAATACATAATACTAGCATCATTTATTTATTGATAATATTACATAATTCCAACCAAAAAACAGAAGAAATTTTCCTAGTTTGGGGATTAGATTTATTCATGGAGTGGCTCCCAAACTAGATCAAATTTATACTGTAATATGAAATTCTAGGTCAGTTTCTAGTTTTTCTTTTAGAAAAAGGTAATAATGATGGTAATCACTCTTCATTAAAATGGGTTTAATTATATCCCTATTAAAGTCCTTCCTCTCCTCAAAGGATTATGAGCTTGCTTAATAACTTATTAGTCACTAATAATTCAACTAAACACGATAAACTCCTCCATAAGGCGGCCACAATCATCACAAGTACGCATCTCAGAAATGCTGCTGCTTCTTTCGGCATAGGGAATGATCAAAGTGTTGCAGTGATCTAGCGAACCAAGCTCATTAAGATTTTCATTAAATGCCGTCAAAAAATCAACCTCTTTTACACGATCTTTCCATTTCTCAAATTGGTTTAAGCTTTCCAAAATGGTGTTACCCTTGGCTTTAGCCATCTCAATCGTGCCTCCTCGACTGATCATAGCCCATCCTTGATCACTTTTATCGAAGCTCAATATTGACTTTATTTCTTTCTGTAAATCATAAGGCACTATAACGCAGCGGATTAAATGTTTAGATCAAACCTTTTAGCGAAGTAATCTGAACTTTGAAGGATCTTGTGGGTAAATCACGTGCTTCCTGAATCTAGTCAATCAACCCAGCAGTGGGGTGATATTACAATGGTGAATATCACCCACACAAATCACAGTGCAAATGGCTTATTGATCGTTGTTTTTTGGGAGAGAGTCAGAGAGAGAGGAGAGTCTTGGAAAAAGAAAAAAGGTTATTGGTAAAAACCCATAACGTATCTGATATACGTATGTGATTCAATATATTAGATTAACCATATAATCTGATATATAACCAATATCTATCTTATCATATCAATTATATGATAGACATATATATATCTTGAGTGGTTATCCAAATAGGTTTGAATTCAAATTCAAAACCCATTTGGATAAGGTTTTAATTCAAACGTTAAATGGTCATGCCACATGGGCGCCCATTTCTAACATCTCCCACTCGCACATGAGTTGGCATGACACTGCCACATCTCTATCTCAATCTCCCCAAAAAAAGAACAATCTCATACTAGCCAATGCACCGTGCGACTGCTGAGAACACCTGCATGTGGGAGCTCTATACTAGAAACTCAAAATGAGCCAGCATAGAGACATCAACCCAAAAAAAAAAGAAATAGTGTCTCATATACCCCAGACCCATCTAATTACACCGGTCCAAAAAACATCTCTAATCCCTCAAAAAGAGCATGTTTGACCCTCTCAATTCTTGCAATATATTCACACTCAATCCGCTTCTCATACAGAGCGATGTGAGTTGCCGGCAGTGAATATACAACAGTGGTGTAATACTAGATGATCTTCCCTTTGCCCTCATGCCATTTAGTTTAGGATTGACCGCTTTCCCAGTGATGTCCCTTAAGGCCGAATCATACATGACCGCAGGCAACATACCAAAGTAGCAGAACATCAACCCCTTACCTTATGACATAGTCAAAAGTCACAAAAGGGTACAAAATGAAAGTCATATCAATAATGACACGTAAGACTCACACGGTGAGGAAACAGGGATCCATTCTCTCACCTCATTACTCAGTCGCCAAGCACATATAGTATGAATACATGTTACGGTGGAGTAACTCTTCCAAAAGAGTGACGTCATACTCGATACACCGTACAGATATTAGTCTAGTCGCTTTCTAGCGCCTAACCCGAATTCTCTATTTGCTCGCCTTCTAGGCGCCAAATGAGATCTCGCATCTGGCTAATCATAACAGGCACAACATGGAAAGTGGGTACTAACATCCATGTTTGGTCCTTAACACGACCTCATCTTGGTTGTAACCAAGGCGACATGCATAGTGGATTATTTAAGCCTCTCTTGGCTCCAAATAAAAATAAACCACTAGTCTCATCCTTGCTCGCTCCCAAGCGCCAAGGGCGATTGCTCGTGTGAGTGAGCCAATCTTGCCTGCTGACATCATCATCTGCTAATCATTATGACACAAACCATAATAGTGTCAACATCCCATCATCTCAAAATAAGTGATCGATTTTCAAAAAATTTGACCACAGCTTGCGCAATTCTAGATTCCAAACATAAGCCTTATCAGCACCTCTTGCGATAAGTATATACAACGAAATCCACCATGTGCGCCTCACATGAAGTGATTCAAGATCACAATTCTAGATTCCAAACATAAGCCTTATCAGCACCTTTGCGATAAGCATATACAACGGAATCCTCCATGTGCGCCTCACATGAAGTGATTTAAGATCACTACCTCTTGCGCAATTACCTCTCTAAAGATATTTTGGTGACCAATTTGCGTTCATTCTTGATGCGCCCAACTAGCGCAGATGCGCCCAACTAGCGCATTGAATCTTACAAGGAGCAAATTAATATACTACTAGTAAAGCATTTTATCCACAGTCTAATGAGCAAGGTCAATGTCTAAACAACTCAGTTGACCATTTACCAAAGATAACACTTATCATGCCGAATACGCCCACATAGCGTACTTTAGGCTCCCACAACAAAGAAAAGATCAAGGAATATAGGTCATCTGTTTCTCCCAAAGACAATCCGAGGATACACTCAATAGCTAAGGCTCTGGCTTTTACCGATAGGTAAGTCAATGGGTTTGCAATTTTGCATCTAGAATCATTCTAGGATATTCCTTATGTAAGTCATCGAAGACAAACCGAGAATTTTCCCAAAACAATCCCTAAGGATCGTACATCCGAGCATATAAATTACATCACCCATGTCCATCATATCTAAAATAGAGGACTGCCCACCCTAGGTGGCGACAACCTTATAAATTCCTGGCTCATAATGACTAAGTAAGGAAAAACTTCTTTTGGACCATTGATCATGCCTCAGTGGTCTTCATCGATCATCGTTGGCCTATCATGGCTTGACGAAATCTAAGAACCACTATTTGGATAACTGTTTTAGGCTGTAAAAGATTTATTGGAACTAGCAACCTTTTTGCGCTCCTAACTTTTCACCATAAAAGCAGAAGGTAAATCCCTACGGATCTACTTATCCAATTCTCCAACGAGAAAGTTGGGTCACAATGTCCACAAATCAATGTTCCGAACTTATGTCAATCATAGCCTAAGTCAAAATAACCTCACTCCCCAGGAGGAAGTCTTCTCATGGTCTACACTTTCCTCAATGGTGCGACTTTTCGGTATCTAGCGAGCCTTATGCCTCAACAATGACTATCCAAATTACGCATAACTTTAGAACAGTTTCGCGTCATAATGGAAAGTCAACCAATTTATAGAAATGGTTAATCCTCAAAGACTTTGTCTTAAACTGCGCAACATTAATCCACTTTCTAAAAACAGGGGACTAGAGCCTTTGGCATTATCCTAGGCTCTTTATCATCTTGCGGAGCAATCATGAATGTTTCCTTCTCAATCACCCAGTGATGACGTGGAAAATTTTCACATTTGCTACCACGCAACTAAGAATGTAGAGTATTCTTCTCTAATGGAGTAATCCATTAGTAGGCACATCGCTCCCACTGTCCCTAGGAAATTGGAAATTTCTTTCCATTCTCAACTAGGCTACATAAAAGCGCTATGCTTAGAATTCTCTATCTTATAGAGTTCCAAAACTCTATACACGTCACCTTTACTAAGAAAACTTTATGTGACTTAGTTACACTACCACAAAGCTGCTTATCTATATGCACATGACCCGGAGGGTTTACATGACAGCATACAATAATGCGCCACATAACCCTATGTGTTTACAAGACAGCATACAATAATGCGCTATAGAACCTTAGGTCTTAACTTCGCAATCTTATGAGAAGTAGAATAAAGATAAGCTGCTTAACGGTTATAGATCGCCCATAGATGGCTCTCTGCTAACCCATTACTCAAAATGGAGTGTAAAATCTGATATGGAGGGCACTTAGTTAGGGATATAGGCAACAAACTAGTGCAATTCCCAATTGGGAAACATTTTGCGCCATTATCCACCTAACATTAACAATATTTAATTCCTTATCTCTACTACACCATTGTGTTGTTGAGTATTAGGAATAATCAATTTTCTAAGCATCCATTTCTCTTCACAGAGTTTTCTAAAATAACTCAAATAGATACTCGCCACCTTGGTCAAAACTAAAAGCACGAAAGCTATTTTCTAATTGATCTCAACCTCATATGTGCAATGTCAAAAATCATCTCAAAACTTTTGACTTATGAGAGATCAAATAGTCTTGACTCAGATGCGTATCGTAATCTATAAATGTGTCGAGATTGAGGCTTAGCTATCATACCCTTACACATATCTAGTCACAAATATCATAGTGGACTAAATGCGCCAATACAAATGACCTTCTACGGCTTTCCTACTTACTTGTGCGCACCATTGCGAACAAAGTTACACATTCATATGAGAGCAGGATGTCACAAGCGAGTGGGCCCGAGAAGGCCTACTCAAACCATCGTGTCATCATCTCATTAATGTGATTAAGTATAATAAGCCACCGTTCATGACCAATGTCATAAACTAATTCCAATCATCTTAATGTGTGAGTTCTCGAAGATAAGTTTAAAAGGTTTAGGCCCAACTAGGTAATGACTCAGGACTAATTCATATTCACTAGATCATAAAAGGATGTCATGGAGATATCAAGTGCGCCTAAGTCGCAAATTTAACTAGTAAGTGCTAATCCCCTGCACCTTCAAGTCAATTTTATTCTCCATACACTTTAATGCATCTAGTTGAAAGATGACGATACTCCTCTTGCCATATCTATTTCTCGCTTCATAGTTACTTGCAATTAATTCTACTATCCACAAGAAGGAGAGAATAAGCTATCAATCTATGACAGCTCCTGAAGTAACTTAAGCGCGAATTAGGCTAAAGAGTCTAATTC
This sequence comes from Camellia japonica, assembly GCA_030407325.1. Lineage (NCBI taxonomy): Eukaryota > Viridiplantae > Streptophyta > Magnoliopsida > Ericales > Theaceae > Camellia > Camellia japonica. The sequence continues at coordinate 168,101,540 of JAPPVO010000017.1, forward strand.
AACACAATGCTCTCACAAGCGATGCGTCAAATTCTTAGAGTCATAACAACCTTGTCGGCCTTGACCTTTTCATTACTATGCTGCAACGTTTGCGCTTAGTGGTAAACGTTATTCAAAAAACGTTAGCCTAGCTAAGGAATCATACAAAGAAGCACCTCCTCATGTCTCACACTCAAGTGTGGAAACAGTAAGTGTCCAGACTTAGACAAGTTGGCAATGCTAATAGATTTTGCAGCCACTAAGCGCTAATCTTTTCACTTAGTGTTAATAGATTTTGCAGCTTCTAAGCGCTAATCTTTTCACTTAGCGTGATATTTCAACGCACACTATTATAGTGCATGAAATTTTGCTCCATCCACTCCCAATAATTGGGTAGAGAGCAAAACACTGCTCATACTGGCTACTCGTCTTACACTTAATGACTAATTCATTTAAGCTCGCATTTCTTGGATGACGTGACTCTTGAATGTTGCTTCATCCAATGATGTAACATTATTTACAAGTCAAATTACAAAGTCAATTCGCGCAGCTCAATAGTCAAGATCATATACAGATCTATTGAGGGCTTAATAATTTCATAACTCCAAAACTCGCCAACCAAAACTACGTAGCATGCCGCTAACCATAGCGCATACATTAGTTTTTATTGTGCCAAACAAGGCAACAAAAACACGGCGACTTTGAGTCATGTTTCCTTACTTTGGCTCAATTAAGGTTTGACCTAAAGTCTCCAAGACTTTTGCTCATCTAAAGAATGTGATTACATTGTTCACATTTGAACATCTCTACTAAGTCTAGGTCAACCAAATTAACTTCCATAAGCTAAATCAATTTAGAGAGAAATTCGCATTGGGATTAATTTGATCAGCATAATATAATTTTGCCGCAAAAATCTAAATTAAATAGTGACAATATTACACAAGTCGCAAGATCGAAAATCCGCTATGCTCGTAATCATCTCTTGCGCCACAGGTGACAATTATCCAAAATTTAATTTAATTTATGCGCAAAATATTGGTTTTCGGGAGTTAATCTACAAAGATTTCTCTCAACCGAATAACCTCCCACTGACTATGGCATGTCTAAAAAATGATAAAATATTCTAATTCCATACAATAGCATCATAATGTAGATTCACAATCAATACATGCTATGTTACATTTAATAAAGGAATTAAAATAAAAAACAATTAATCATGTTATTCTAATTACAACATATTATAAACTCTAGGCAAATAAATAACAATATGCTGTAATTAATATTCAAATTATGCCATAACAGAAACTATATCACTTCTAAGATTTTCTGAAATTTTCTGGTATTTTCTGGAATTTTCTGGAATTTTAAATAACTAATAAACACACATAAAATTAGAAATAAAAAAATCCAGAAACTGATAAACTGAAACAATTATACCAGTAAATAGTAAAACATTTCAGAAGTCCACAATAAAAATTTCAACCCTAGAAAATTATTTATGCAATACCAGAATCATTTTAAAGCATAAAAAATGAATTATTAACACAGAAGAAATATTTTTTATTTTCATAAAATTTTCAAAATTTTACAGAATATAGAAAAATTAATTCTGAGTCTAACGGTTCTAACCACGTTTAAAACAAAGCTATAACGAATAAATTATGGCCATTTAACGCGATTCAGAATTTAAGACAGAACAAACAGAGCCTTAAAAACAAGCCAGCACGGAAAAACGGCTCGGCGCCGCTCAGCACGCGGCTCGGCGCGCACGGCTCGGAACGCGGCTCGGCGCACGGCTCAGCATGCGGCGCGCGTATGTGGCGCGGAGGGCGCGTGTGGACGGCCCGGCTGACGCGCGCGTGACGACGCGTGGAAGCGCATCTGCACCGCATCTGGCGCGTGGACGCGCGTGCAAGGGCGTGGGAGCGCGTGGGCGCGCGTGGCTGCGCGTAGAAACGACTTAAAGCGTCAGGTGGCGCGTGCAGACCACGCGCCGCCTTCCAGGGTGTTTTCTGGTCCGATTTCGGTACTCCCGAACTCTATTTTCCAAAATAAATACATTTATAGTCTTAAAAATGACATTAATGATCATAAAAATGAAATATTTTGGATCTCTTCCTCTTTTATAAATATACACATGATAAAAGAAAGCACAAAAATACCCATACAAAACTCTGATACCAATGTAAATCATAAAGCACTATAACGCAGCGGATTAAATGTTTAGATCAAACCTTTTAGCGAAGTAATCTGAACTTTGAAGGATCTCGTGGGTAAATCACGTGCTTCCTGAATCTAGTCAATCAACCCAGCAGTGGGGTGATATTACAATGGTGAATATCACCCACACAAATCACATTGCAAATGGCTTATTGATCGTTGTTTTTTGGAAGAGAGTCAGAGAGAGAGGAGAGTCTTGGAAAAAGAAAAAAGGTTATTGGTAAAAAACCCATAACGTATCTGATATACGTATGTGATTCAATATATTAGATTAACCATATAATCTGATATATAACCAATATCTATCTTATCATATCAATTATATGATAGACATATATATATCTTGAGTGGTTATCCAAATAGGTTTGAATTCAAATTCAAAACCCATTTGGATAAGGTTTTAATTCAAACGTTAAATGGTCATGCCACATAGGCGCCCATTTCTAACACTTTCATTATGGGATCGTTCCCTACAGACTTGCCGTGTTGCTTCTTGGAGTGCCACATGCTCTCAAGCCTATCCCAAAAGTGCCATATTAGAATTAGGTCTGGCATTGTGTGGCTGAGTTTTTCCACCATAATGACATTGTTGATCTTCACTATCTTTCTTCCTGGGTTGCTTTTTCCTACATACAACAACTCTAATGGGATCTGGGTGGCTTTTGCGACAGCTTTGGCTGTGTTGGTAAAGCTCCTTATCCAATCTAGGTCCTCTCCTCCATACAAGCAAATGTACTTTTCAGAAGCAATCTGAAGTAGTCAATAAAAAATCACATTTTTATATCTAGATAAGGGTAAACGTAAACTACATGTCTATTTATTAATAATATTTTTAAAATGTTGTCGTTAAAAGGTTGTATATTTTTTAATTTTTCAAGTAGACTTTTAGTGACGATTGTCATGACGATAGAAATTAATCTCTTATAATATTTTTGGCAACAAAAGTTTCACATTAAAATTCAAGGAAATTACAACCCAAAAAAAAAAACCCAAAGTTTGATTTTAATAACAAAATAAATCATGAACTTTTAATTTTATCAATTTAAACCATAAACTTTTGATATGCTTTTAATTTAAACCATTTAGCTATTTTCATTAAATAAAATTAACCCAAAAAAAAAGTATTTTATTAATTAAACTCAGTGAAAAATGATATCTTAGACATTTTATGTATACTTAAATTGAGCTTAATGTCTAAAATACTATTATTTCATCGGTTTTACTTAATGAAAATAGACAAATATTTTAGATTAGAGTTTAAATCAAAAAAATTAAGGTTTAAATTAATAAAATTAAAAATTAGAAATTTATTTCTTTGGATTTTATTTTTATTTTTTTTGTAATTGCCCCTTAAAATTCTTATATGTTGTAGTGAGCATTGAGCGGCAATTAGACCAAAAAAAAAAAAAAAAGGTCATATTACCCAATCAGCGATCGATGGATTGATGTATCCTGCCAACGACTCAATCGTCCAAGGCATCTCCTCCCAGAGTGTTTCCTCCTTCATGCTAGAAAATGGGAAAGCATGATTCCCCCAAATCCAACACATACAGATTGCATTATGATTCACAACTTTGACTTCTGGATCTATCGACACGATCATAGTCTTATTGTTGAAGTTCCAGACCTCATTGATGTACTTGATGACTCCTGGATCAAGTAGTGAAGGTTGGTACACAGAGAACCATAGCATTGAAGCTTGTATGTGCTTAAACTTGTTTTGATGCACCTCGTCCCATGGGATTGTTTCCTTCATGACAGGAATCCACACAACCTCATACTGATTCTCCTTTGGGTGTTGTTTTGCCTCTATGTACAGCTGATGGAGAAAGAAATGTTCTTCATAGGAGAGGTCTACGTTTGAAATGAGTAGCAACACATTCTTCCTCCTTAACACATCTATGTGAACCTGCATTTGTCATACAAAAGAGATTAATCAATGGTAACTTTTCAAGAAGTCGGAGATAATAGATTATGGTTAAATTACAACTTCTATCATCATAATGTTAAACACCAAATTAAGGGAAAGGTTATGTTGCAATTCGAACGAAGGTCAAAAGGGTTGACTATTAAAATTAAAAAATGAGAAATTACAATGAAATTTGATGTAAAATACAGTAGTGCATAAATAGGATATATGAATAAGAGCAAACCCTTTTCTTAGTATAACCATCAATGAGTGGCAACTGATCTTCCTTGGCACATAACAAAGCTTTCAAGATCTCCATGTTATCGGTGTTTACTGTCGCCAAGAGGCGGGAAAGCGTATGAAATGGATCAAAGTATCCTTTTTTATCTACATCATATCAAAGTTTACCTTACGTCAATTCCATTCCATTCCATTTACTATATACTATCATGTAATAGAAAGCTTTAATTGGTATATTTTTTTTGATAATTAAATGGTCTAAATGTACGATATTAAAATTAAAATAAGTGATTTAATAACAATGGAGAAGGGTAAATTGTAATTAACTATAATACAAATGAGGTAAGTGGGGTTAAACTAACCAAGGTATTTATAACAAAGTGCCAGTTGGTTTTGCAGTTGGTTGTGTATGATGTTGACCTTATAGCCCAGGCTAGAAAGCTCCTCTACCGTTATGTACCTGACACCAAACGTAAAATTTACCCACAATCTTTGTGGTCTTTGAAAATGTGAGTATTATAGGACTCTCTTTTTGTCATGTTATTTTGAATTCATATTAATATTAATTCAATTTATTTAGTTTTTACATCATTTTCGGTTGTAATTTATAGGAAATTGGGTCAGATTTCATACTCGAGGCTGAGTGTCCATGACGGCATGACTCGTAACCCATGAAGAGACCCATGTGAATTAAAATTAGGACTATTTACATAAAAATTTCATAAATTATTGAAAAGTATTATTTTGATTTCCTAAAATATAAAATCGTACAATTAAACCCTCTAAACTATTGAGAAGTATCACTTTGTCCCTTAAATTATAAAAACACACAAATGGAATCCTAAATTATAAAAGCGTATAAATTGAATAGCCTAATGAAATGGGTCAAAGTAAAACACGCTAATAATTTAAGGGGTTCATTTATACACTTTTATAGTTTAAGAAATAAAATGATACTTCTCAATAATTTTGAGAGTCTCCTTATAAATCCCTTTAAAATTATTTCTATAGAGGATAAATATAGAAACTGTAATAGTCTCATTTAATCAGAAAATAGAGATGTGAGTGATTATATATCACTCATATACTTAGATATCCGATACGTATTATTGTGTAAGGGTTTTGTCACAAGTCATAGCACTCTCCTGCATATACACATGAATGCCTTCACTCTCTTTGAGGTACAAACAAAAGTGAATGGCAAAATTAAAATTTTTTCAACGAGTTAAAAAAAATAAAAATAAATAAAATATCATTTTCCTTCTTAAACTATTATTTAAAAATCAATTCAATTTAGGTTCTTTTAATAATATCAATTTTACACTTAAATTATTTGATTTTAAATCAAATTTTTCCATGCCGTTAGCTGCTGTTTGTAATCAAACAGAAGTTGCTGACGTGGCACTAAAATTTTCTTTATAATTTCATTTATCCCCAAACTCTCTAAAATATCAATTATACTCCCAAATTTCATTTTATTCAGGGGTCTAATTGATATTTAAGAAATAGGTTGAGGGTAAAATGAAATTCTAAATGAACTTTAGATGCCACATCAATAAATTTTGTTTGATTATAGACAACAATTGACCGTGAAGGTAAAATTGATACAAAATTGAATAATTTAAGTACAAATTTATATTATTAAAATAATAGAGGTTAAATTAATTTGTAAGTGATGCTTTTGAGGGTAAAATTATATTTTCTCAAAAAAAAATAATTATACCTTATTATTATGGTTTTTTATTAGATTGACTCCACAAAAATTGCATTCTAATTACAGTTGGATGAATTTGTAACATTAAAATGGGGCAAATTATATCGGTGATCTTTACACTTTTAACTGACACAGTTGGATGAAGTTGTCTCTTATGTCATTTTGGTTCCTACACTTTTAACTGACACAATTTTGACCGTTAATTTTAACTTTTGTGTCAATTTGGTCAAATTGATAATACCATTAGTGTTTTTGATTTAAAATAATCATTGAATTGGTTGAGGTTAACTCACTGAGATTAGTAAATTTATAATGTTACTCTAAAAATATGACACATGCCACTTATATACATATTTTTCATTAAAAATGCTAAGAGTTGTAATTGATTAATATGACACATACCACTTATATACATATTTTTCATTAAAAATGCTAAGAGTTGTAATCAATTAAAATTTAAGATCAAAATTGAGCCAATTGAAATTATAAGGATCAAAATGACACAAGACTTAAAGTACTACTGTCATAATTTACCCTTAAAAATGTGTAACAAATTTTTTATTAAACAAATTTTTCGTGTTAACTTCTTGTTAAGTTATATCCTCCTATTATTATGCACGTTTTGACATTAATCTAATCCATTTAAGTTTTGTGTCAAAAAATAATTCAACCTTCACCCGCTAATTTTACATATGATTTGAGTTATTATCTTTGTCATATTGAAAATTCCCGCCTTTTAATTATTTTCCAGGTAGTGCTTCATTAATTTATTTACTATTGCTTAACAGTTGAAAACTATCTCTTCAGGAGTATAGTGACATCCCTATCATCCACAATGTGTTTTTTTTTTTTTTTTGGAACTGAGCAATTAGGCCGTGTGTGATTGTTAGTTTTGAGAGTAGAGTTAGATCCATAGATTTTAACAAAATTAAAATAGAAATGTAAACAAAAATATTATTATTAACAATGTTTTTTTCAGTTTTTTTTATTATAGGTAGCTAAAGGCGTAATCATGCGTGTTTATAGACTTGAGTTTTCCGGTGCATTAATTCTAACAGCAATGTTAGGTGTCATAAAAAATCTTTCATGAAAATAATCATGAAAGTTTTGTGATCCTTGGATTACACTTACAATAAAGCACCACACACTAATCAAGGTAATCCAAAGATCATAAATCTCTCATGATCATTTTCATGAAAAAAATTTCATGATCCCTAACTTTTCTATAATTCTAAATTGTGCTTATACGTGGAGTTTTTGAGATACTTTGCATCGGACAAATATGACATACATTTGAAATCTTTGATGGTTTTGTAAATATTTTTTGATGTGGTGAATTTGTTGTAAGGATGGATGGTTATTTTGGACGTGTAATGTATTCATGTTGACAGGTGGTTGTAATTGTTGGACAATCTTTACTGTATTTAAATAAATTAAATTCTGTTGTGTACTTAATAACAACCAGAATATAAAAGAAATAAAAGAAAGGAGAGAATTCGTTTGATTACAAAAATCAAACTAGAAATAAAAATGTATAAATAAAAACAGATTTTATTTTGTTACAAAAAACAAAATTAAAATCTGATTTAAACAAACAAATAAAACAGAAAATAAATAAAACAACTTACTTGATTAATTTCTTCGAATAATAATAATATGATCAAGTCCAGTGTTCGACACTGTGTCCTTAAGACAGATTCATCATCTCCACGGTACTTTGAGAAAATGGACATCTATCTCTTAGGATGAAATGATCAACAACGAATAAATGCAGCACTACAATTTATTCGTACGATGTACACACTAAGTGTATATACTCTTTCTCACAGAAAAATAATGCTGCAATATGTAAGAATAATAGCAGAATTATTATGGACGAAAATTGTGAATGAATGTATCAAATGAAGGGCTAGTCTATTTATAGATGTAGTGACACCCATTTATTTTGAATTGAACAGGTAGCACCTATTTGAACAGGTACTGAACCTGTTGGGTTTGAATTGGTATTGATTGGGTTCAAATTTGAATAGAAAAAATCGGAACAACACAGATTTGAATCTGTCCGAGTTATTTGAAATCTAAACAGTTTCAATTCTGTTCGGGAGGGAGAAAACCGGACCCAATTTTGAATTTAAATTCCGAAAATCAAATTGGAAAAATTAGAATTTAATTTTAGAAAATAAAATTCAAATATTTTTGGCCCAAAAAGATTAGTATTGGGTCGAACAAGCCCAACCCAACCTCACACCATGCATCTGCGCCCAAGCCCAGCTTGCTTGATCGGACGGCCGGCTGCAGCGCGCGCACGTGTGGTGATTTTTGGGTCCAATGGGTCTAGCCCATTTTGCCCATAACCTCCCTCTCTACAACACTTGGATACCCCTTGGGACACACTCTAAGTTCCAATCCCATGCCTTATAAATCCACTCAAAACTTTCCACAAAATCAATGTGGGGCAAGCCACTTTTCCACCTTTAAGGATTTTCCACCAAACTCCATTTCCATGGAGTACACTTTGGCTTCAATTTCCCATTCATTCGATAATGGTTTTTAGCAACCAGATATACCATGTGAATCACAACGTGGTATAGAACGCGTTACCACTTTGACCCGCGAAAATCGACGCACGGATCCCACCTAAATATTAGACCAAAATTAGGAAAAAATTCTATTTTACCCAGAATTTTTCCAACCATTTCTAACAGTAATTACATACATTAACTACTATTTTGACTTTACAATTGATGGTTTTTTGTTTTTCGATTGGATTGTTGATGGATTGGTATATTGAAATTGATTGGATGGACATGAATTATGTATTAATTGCAAATGTATTATAGGTATTAAAAAAATAGCATTTTATTTAAAAAATTCATTTTTGAAATTAAAAGCTTTTTTGCGACCAATAAGATTTTAGTCACAATAAGGTTGTAGGAATAACTATTGGCGACCACTAATGTAGTTGCTAAAACATAAACTTTCCGCGACCAACTTAATTCTTGGTCGCCAAAAACCTTCATTTCCGCGACCAGTATTTTGTTGCAAATGAACATTCTTAACAAATTTAAATCCTTTTAGCGACAAAACTATATGGTCGCTAATGGTAACTTTCCGCGACCAACTTCATTCTTGGTCGCCAAAAACCTTTGTTTCCACGACCAATTTTTTTGTCGCAAATGCTCCATCTTCAACAATTTTTGCGATTACATGGTGACCAAATTTTGTTGGTCATCACTAAATACTATTAACGACCATATATTATCTTTCAGCGACCAAAAAGTTGAACGCTAAAAGTGTTATTTCTTGTAGTGGGAGGTAGACTTAAAAAATTTGTTCATTTGGGTTACTTAAAACCATACACCAACTGTTTTCCTAGTAGAAAATAAAATAAATAATTTAAAAATGGGAAAACACTAAAATCTTAGATGAAAAAATTGAAGAATTTTTTTTTTGCGTAAATTACACTATAGGTCCCTCTACTTTGAGTGAAATTTCACTTTAGTTCTCATAATTTCAATTTGTATCATTTACTTTTAGTTTTGTTGCAATGTAATCCCTTCATCACTTATAGTTAGAATTTTGAATATAAAAGATCACGTGCAAAATTACTGGAACCAAAGTATAATTAAAAAGAAAAAAACCACCGGTGGTCGTTATAGTTTCTTCTCAATTCCACTTTTTTTTTTTTTGGAACAACTTCTCAATTCCACTTTGATCCTTCTATTTTTGCACGTGGTCTTTCTCCTTTTAAAATGTTAACGGTGAGTAAAAGAGGGACCATATTGCAAAAAAATTGGAAGTAGGGGGTTCAAATTGTCTTCTATAGGTTATTCTGACTTTCACTTTGGTCTCTCTAATTTTTGCACGTGAACTTTTTCAGTTCAAAATTCTAACAGTAAGTCACAAAGGGACCTCATTACAACAAAACTAAAAATGTAAAATTCAAATTGTTCAAATTGAGACAATAAGAATCAAAGTGAAACTTCACTAAGATGAGTCAATTCATCTCTTTTGGTGCTACTTTGTTGGTCAGGAGCACCTTTGGTAGTTCGAGACGACTAAATAAATTTCCAAGGAGTTTGATTTATAAAGAGAACATACTTGTGTTCCATGCCAATAAAGTTGATGGTTTCAGAAGCACATGCCACAATACTCCGAATAGTCCAGTAAACGGCAGTGGGGGTATAAGCAGTGGCGGCTAGCATCTCTGGTGTATCGGGGGTGATGTCCTGAGGGGGGAGGTCCTTAAATTGGACAATGCACTTGGTCACATCCAACATTGCCTTGATGAGGTTGATCAGTGCCTCAAACTTCGGTTTCAAAGAGTCAGCACGCTCGAGCATGTCAGTTAGTTGCTTGAAGAGGGCCACAGACTTGGCAAGTGGGTTAGATAGGTAAAGCTGGGCAACAAGCCAGAACTCACCGTAGTTCACAGCAAATGCTGCGAAGGTTATCACAACCTTGGCTTCCCATGAGTAGCTTGACAGTGCGTTGAAAACTGCTAGAGTTGTTGTGTGTGCATCTGAACCCCCTGAACACTTGCAAGAGATCTGTTACAGGCATCAGACTACCATTAATTTGGGCCATGTAATTTCAAATTTATGGAAGTAAAAGTCCAGTACAAGTGACAGCAGAGTCCAAGTGAAAAATTACACTAGAGTACATATCAATTTGCACCTCTATGAATTACTTGGAGAATGGCTAAGCAAAATTTGATGATGCCACATCTCACCCCTCATCTTTTGTCCCAACTACTTAATTATTTTGGATAAAGTGAGACATAATGTTCCACCTTTTATCTTTAACAAAGAAGTGAATCCCGAATAAATGGTAAATATAATCTCATTTTATTGTAAGTAGTCCATCATTAAATGAGCAGAATCAAAAATAATACTGTAATCCCAAATCACTAAATCTTCTCCACTTGAGACACCAATGTTATATGAAACTTTCTATTTTAAAATATGACAAACACCACAAAATGGATGCATTGTCAAATGAGGAGTGATGGAGACCCCCTCCAATCACCACCCCCACCACCCCCCCACACATATGTGGCATGTGGTGATTGGAGGATAATGGAAATAAAAAAAAAGAAAAAGAAAATCCAACCAATGAAAGAGAGAGGGGTCAAAGGGGGTGGGAAAAAAAGGGAGTCTTAGACATTTTTGTTGTCAAATATATATATATATATATGGGCCTTAAATAAATACAATACCTCGCAAGAAATCTTATTGATAGGGTATGCCAAAACTTCGAGCATGTCAGTGAAGCCATTTTGATTGGTCCTGTCCTCCAATGCGTCTAGTTGTGCCTGAGAAGTCTACAAAAACACCCTTAAATTAGTACACCACACGACAAATATAACTTTTATGCCAAAAAAAAAAAAGAACTAATTTAGCACATCTATAGTCTTACTAAAATTTTATTTTAGTTTCTTCATTGCAGTGATAATAGTATTTTTTTTTTTGGGTGCATTTTAAGTAAGTTGTAATATTATTCTTTTGTTAGTTAATGGCCGGCGAAGATTAAAAATAAAAAAAAAATTAAAATGAGATTGTAATAAAAATACAGAGACTAAATTGTGATATTGATGAAAGTTTAGGGGTGATAATGAGAGGAGAAAATTGTCACTATGACTCGTATAACAAGTTCCGTCAACTTTTTGAGCGTCAAATATATAGAAAAGTAATATTGTAATTTAACTCAAAATGTAAAGAGTTGATTGTCACAAATAAAAGTGAATAAATTGAAGAAGGATATTAGTGAAAGCACAAGGATATAAATATAATTTGTACTTTTACCAAAATCTCACATTTCAAGTTAAGTTGAAATATTACACTTCCATTTGTTTGATGTTAACAAGGTTGACTAAATTTGCCAGGTGAACCATACACTACCTCATCACAATCCTTTCACTTTCACTAAAATATAACTCTGATCCTTCCACTTTCATCCATCTACTTTTTAATTTTCATCAGCTTAATTAATGATAAATGGATATCACAGTGGCATTGCAGCTTAACTTAAAAATAAAGAGTTGACTGTCACAATTAAACCCGAAGATAGACTAAGGCGAGATTTAAAAAAAACCAGTTAAAATTCATACTGAAACAGGAGGAAGGCCAAGGCCAGGAATGGGAGGTGTGGCACGGTGCATGATGTCCTCAATGACATGAATGAGTGGTTTGACATCGACTTCAAGGCCATCGGGAGCATGGGTTGCCTGAATTTCCTTCATCATCGCATTGTCGTCCGACGTTGCGAACATGCGTCTGTCTCCCCTAGCCCCCTGTACCCTGCCACCTGCTGGTACAATTGCAGTAGCCATGGATAAGAAATATGAAAGAAGATACAAAGAAGAGTGATAGTTTATGGTGGTTGTAGTGGTTTGAGTTTGGTGTCACTACTAGTCTTTTATAGTAAGTTAAAAAGGATAGTGATGGTATAAAGGCCCCAGGTGAACAAGTACCTTGCTTCCAATCTGGTTTAAATTCAAAAGTCATCTCCAAGAGGATTAGATAGAATCAACAATTCTAGAATATAGACAAAAAAAAAATCAAATATAGAATTGGATATAGAAAAGATTCGACTTGTTTCCAATCTAAAATCTAGACTGGAGGTGTTGTCTAGGCCTGTAGAGTCTATCATGGGTCCGTTTCAATTATTCAAATCGTTCATTTTGTAAAATTCTACATGTGTATTATTTAGAAAAAAATTTAAGTCAATTTAATAATTGTAACATTTTCATTTTATCACTTTTGTCTCAAAAAAATGAATAGTCTATTTTTTAAAATACATTTATCGTCTATTTTTTAGAGACAAATATGATAAAATGAAAAGGTTATAGTTATCGGATTAACTTAAATTGTTTCACGAAGGATATATACACAACCTTATAAAATGAACGATTTGGATTGTTAAAACCCAACCTAGACACTACTTTCAATCCAAAGATTTTGGACTGGAAATAAACCTAATACATACAAAAATATATAAATCTGTGGGAGCCCGAAATGGGTTTGTCCCATATCGGTGTGAGAGGCTTCCACAACCCGCTTAATAAATTGACTAACTCTTCCTAATTAGCATGAGGTATTTTCTAAATAAGAACAAAATCGTAAGATTCCGGCCAAAGCGGACAATATTTGTGCTAGTAGGGTTGGGTTGGTAACTTCATTAAATGAGTTTGTTCCATATCGGTCTGAGAAGTTCGACAAAATCAATAAGATTTATTGGTGGAGCACCACTTATCAAAAAATGTATCTATTCATTTATTTTATGTATATGATTTTGTGTTTGATTTATGTGTTAATAAACTTATTGTTAGTGAATTTAGGGAAAGGCTGGGATAAGGTGGGTCCAAGGAAGCATGTCTTTAAAGGTTTCAAAGTAAAGGTTAGAGATTAGATCCATTATCCATTTCTTTTAAGGAGTGTTTGATTAATTTTAGAGCTTGTGTACTGTCAAGTTGAGGCAAATTTGTAGGTTAATTTGAGGCAAATGTGTAGGTGACTTTATGATGCAGTTGAGATTTAAAAACATTATATATTTTTATTTTGTATTTTAGAATTATTATTTAATAATGAATATTCTAGTTTAGTATAAAATAGTATAGAATTATTATATTTTCTTATTTAGCTTTTATTATTTTATGTTTCTTGTTTTACATATTTCTTTTTTAAATATTCTTGACTAGCAAGAATATATCTTTTCTTTTTTTAGCTTTCTTGATTAGCAAAAAGTATTTTAATATAAATAAAGATGTAAGCCTTAAGATAATATAACATTTTATATTTGATTAATAAAAATTGAGACCTTTCTCAATATTGTTCATTTTCATAGAGTACCTCTAATTCGGATTTATCTATGTCAATTGTTATTCTTGGTTCTTCTTTTTCAATTACACTATGGTGTACTTTAAAAACATTTTTATTATAATGTAACTGAATATAATGAACTAGAAGAAATTAATAATTATAACATAAAATCACTATTATAATTAGACTCTCAAAAATAAGTGAGAGAAATTACAAATAAATATAATGAGAATGATTCACACACAAGTAAGGAGAATTAATTTTTTAACATTTTGGTGAAAAGCAAGAATATGACAAACGGTCAGAAATCTTTTATAGTCAAGATTATTATTTAATAAGGATAAATTACACTAACTTCTAATGAAAAACAAGTTGGACTTTACATTAATTGTCCATAGAAAGGAATCAAATAATTGTATATATATAAATTAATGTGTATTTTAGATTATTTTTAATGCTATGGACCATTAAGGATAAATTACACTAACTTAATGAAAAACAAGTCGGACTTTACATTAACAAGGATAAATTACACTAACATAATCAAAAAATTGTATGTAGATGAATTAATGTGTATCTTAGATTCATTTTTAATATGATATGGATCATTTTAAAAATAAATTTGCACCACATATTGATTATTATGTGCAATTTCGTTACACTTCTTTGTGCATGTTCCATTATTGTGGAATTTTTTTTTGGGTACATCGGAAAGTACCATTATTGTGAATTGAGAAGCCCAGTTTGGAGCTGGGTGCTTAGGCCATGGAGCGGTATGTAGTACCCATCAAAGGAAAAACCTTTAAGAACATGTCTAATGGGCACTTATATTTGTGTGTAAAAATGTCTTATATGACACAAAGTGATAAAAAAAAATAAAATTAAATAAATAATTCAATTTTTGGTATTAAAGTGTTTATTAGTTTAAAGAGTGAGTAGATGCTCTAATAATATAATTAAAGTATGTCTCAAAATATAGTATTTCGTAGTTTCATTAAATTTCACTCCTTATAGTTTCAAATTAAACAAATTTGTCTATATACTTTAAATTTAGTTTCAATTTGGTTGATTCGATCAAATTTATGTTTAATTTTTCTATGTGTCACCTTATAAAATGGACAAGTGTTTCAAAATTGTTATTTTAAATTTAGATAGAATGACTAAATTAAAACTAGACTTAAATTATAGGGATTAAATTGTTCAATTTGAAATTATATAGACTAAGTGCAATTTGGATCATTAACCCTAAATGAATTGGAGGGGGAGGAAGTTTTTAATTAATCTTTCCTTAATCTTGACATAAGCAATCTTACGTTGGTAAGACTGACTGAGATCATGAGAGCTTTGTCATCAACAAGGTGTCATTAATAAAGTTGACTACTCTTTTACTTTAACTAGCACTAGTGCTTGCTTCCTTACTTGATACTTGAGTTTCTTATACTTTTGGTTTCAAGAATTTTATAAAGCAAATTCAAAAAAGCAAAAACAAGAGAAAGGGCATTGCTATTATAGTTACTAGTTTTAATATGGATGATACTGTAAAGTTTCATAACTTTTTTCTACCTAAATAAATATGAAAATTAATTAAATTTAATATGAATCATGACTTATGATTATAAAAAAAAAAAAGATTCATTAGAAGATTATAGTTTCTTCTAGATAAGGATTCTATACAATGATCATTTTTATGCAATAATTTTGTGGTGCTTTTTATCAAAATAAATCATATAGATAAAAAGTAAATAATTCAACAATTTGAATATGTGGGAACCACAAAAACTTACTGATTACTCACAAGTTAGACGAGTTTTAGTGATCTGTAAGCTTTTCTTTGTACACTTAAAGGTGTTATCCAAAAGTGAATATATATGCTTGAACCTTTTATTTTTATTTTTTATTTTTTTTTAACCTATGAACTTTCTTTATTTATAAATTTAGTATTAAAAAAGAGAGAGTGCTAGTTATAAGTTACTTTTTTTTATTTATTTAGGTCAAGTTTGGCAAGTCCATAAAAAGTTAAAAAGTTAAAAAATTACTCAAAAAGTTAAAAAATTAACACTATTCACCAAAAGTCAAAAATTACGGCTGCACAACTCCCAATCTTAATTTTTCCCTATACACTAATTTATACAATTTTTTAATACACATTTTTCCATAAAAAGTCAAAAAATTAACCCAAACATCCATATTTTTTTCCTCAATTTTTTAGTCCAAAAAGACAAAAAAATGCACACCCCAAACAACCCCATTATTATTTATCCTTAAAAAATAATAAAGAAAGGCTACTAGTTATTGTGGTCATTATCATATATACTCTTTAGGGCTTTAAATTATTCTAAAGTGTTTATTACATTGGGGGACCATAAGATAATTTATTAAAGCAAAAAAACTAGAAATAAAAGAGAAAAGACAAAAATACACTATTTCTAAAGATAATATATGAAGTTAAAATGCCTTATGTCTCAATGGTTTAGGGTAATTATTGAGTAATTTTGAAATATAAACACGTGATATTCTATAATATTGTGATTGGTGGAGAAAGTGGAAATGTGAGTTATTGTGTTAGGTGATTGGAGAACATGAGGAGACATATTGAATGATGATTAATTAAAGAATACAGACATGTGATACTTCGAAAACATTTAATAATTTCCCGTGGTTCAATAGTTGGAAAGCAAAAGGTTATAAAACAATTGGCCCCAAACACGTTCTTCATTTCCTTGTACAACAAGCTAATTTTAAAAAAATATATATATTTTTTCTTTTTGGGAAACACAGCTTGTTTTCCTCCATATTTGTAGAGTGGGAGTCCAGTTAGCCCATCACGGGCCCATTCTAATGATTCAATTTGTTATTTTTGGAATCATTATTTGTAGATTATCATCACAAAATAACTTAGTCAAATTATTGAAATAGAGTCTAAATCCTCGAACCCAACTAGATGTAAAGTGGAGAAGATTTGGTTGGCCTTCTTATCCATAAGCATTTGGGAATAAATAAAGTGAGATTTCACCTAAGCTGCAACTTTAGTAAGCAACTTTAGGATAATGGGAGATTTGATGCAGTAATGGGAAACAAATATATAATTTTATGGATGAATTTGATTATTTTTCATCTCCTATGTTATGTTAAGATCATATGTATAATGTAGGACTTATCATATTCAATATAAATATGACATTTGTAGCGTAAATCGACCCCTCCCAAAAAAAATGATAAAATTAATCTAGTGATATATATACATAGCAGTCTTCTTTTAAAAATAATATGCAAGAGCATTTTCAACAGCATCTTGCTAGTTATTAAAGCCTACCTAAACATAAAAAATCAATCGGTGTGTTTGGTTTCAATTTTTCTAAAAATTAAATTTTTTATTTTTTGTGTTTTTTTATTTTTTTAGTGAATATTTTTAAAATTTTAAGTAATTTTTTTACTTTCTTAGATGCACTTTACTTTGATGTATCTAAATAGTAAAATATTTATGAAAAAAATATTTAAAAAATTAATAAATACGCAAAAAAATACAAAAAATGTACTTAATTTTTTTTTTTGTTTTGTACTTTTGGTATTTAATGAATTTTTTAAAGATTTTTTTCATAAATAATATACTTTTTAAGTGTATTTATGTTAGGTTTGTTTAAAAATTTAAAAAAAAAATCGCTTAAAATATTAAAAAAAATTAGTGAAAACAAAAAAATATGAAAAAAGAAAAAGTAGAATTTTTTGAAAAGTGAATTTTGAAAATTGAAACCAAACAGAATTCTCACTCTGTTTTCTGTTCTCTTTTTCCTCTTTCATTAAAATTCAAATTTAAACACAATAATAATTCTTGAAATAGTTAGCTAAATATAGAGCATTTTTAGGAGTAAATACTTAATTAATGTGGTTAGCAAAAATAGAACGTGTATTTTTTGTGTACTCTTTTGCGCGTGCAGGGACGGAATTAATAGGAGACGGTGAGGGCCATGGCCCTGTCCAAAGTAAACAATGCTAATATGTTAAGTTGTCTAAAACTTTCTTGTTATTATAAATGACCTTTTCTTTAATTTATGAATTAGCCTATCACCCGTGTTATGTACTGAATAATTATAGATATTTATATTTGTTTTAATTTTTTTTAATATATAAATTATGTTTTTTAAATTTTTTTATAAAAATAATTTAATAATCTTATCACTAACTATAGTGTACAGGAGAAATTAAAAAGCTACTGCAGTAACTATACACAGGCTGTATCTATAATTATTTGTATGAGGGGATTTTAAATGCTAATCAGAGATTTTGACCAAATCAATAAATGCTGGCATGTAGCTTGAAAAAAGTTAATAAATGTTGATCAGGGGATTTTGACCAAATCAATAAATGCTGAGTTTTTTTTTTAAAATAAAAAATTTAGAAAATTAAGATTGAGATATTGGAGCTCCCACAAGGCTTGCGGGATAATTTAGATATTTTATATTTGTTTTAGATTTTTTTTAATATATAAATTATGTTTTTAAAGATTTTTTATAAAAATAATTTAACAATCTTATCACTAACCATAGTGTATGGGAGAAGTTGAAAAGTGTACTGCAATAACTATATATGAATTGTATCTATAATTATTTGTATGATGGGATTTTAAATGCTGATTAGAGGATTTTGACTAAATCAATAAATGCAGGCATGTGGAAAAACATGTGGATTGAAAAAATTTAATAAATGCTGATCAGGGGATTTTGACCAAATCAATAAATGCTGAGATTTTTTTTTAAATAAAAAATAAAAAATTTAGAAAATTCAGATTGGGATATTGAAGCTCTCACAGGCCTTGGGGGTTAAAAACCCCCTTTTGTTTAATATATAGCATAGATAATATATAATATAATATATATATATATATATATAGATTATAAGATGAGAGAAATAAAGTGCTATCTTATTATAATGGAGAAGATCTTATAAAAAAAAAAGTGTAGACATGAATGTCCTCCTATTTTATTATGTTTACAATTATTTATATATGTAAATTGTGATTTTTAAATGTTTTTTTAAAAATGTCTTCTTTTTTCCTTTTTTATATTATATTAAAGTTTAATATTTTGATAATAATCATATGTGTTGGACTTTTCAAGGAATTAAATGTCTCTTTTTTTATTATATTATATTAAAGTTTAATATTTTGATAATAATCACATGTGTTGGACTTTTCAAGAATTTTTTTTATGTTTGCTCTTGATGCATTAAAGTGTTATTATGAGGGATAATAATCATATGTGTTGAGACTTTTCAAGGAATTTATATGTGTTGGATTTCAAATAATTTTTTTTTATGCTTGTTCTTAATGCATTAAAGTGTTATTATGAGGGTAAGACTTGGGAATTGGGAGAAGTTAATAAATGCTAAGATTTTTTTTTTTAAAATCAAAAAATCAAGAAATTTAGATTGAGAGATTGAAACTCCCACAAGACTTGGGGTTAAAAACCTCTTTTGCTTAATAGATAGTATAGATATTGTAAACTTCATAGTTCTTAATAAAACAAGCTTTTATGTACAAATGCATTGGAACACCCAAAAAAAACACAGCTCTATTTTTTTTTTTTAATTATTTAATACAAGCATAATTTAATAGTAATAATACATTAATTATATTTCTTTTATCACATTTTATTTATCACTTGATGAAGAATACTCATAATGATGATATAATATTAATCTATGTGTTTGGTTTGAGATTTTTGAATTAAGTTTTTTTGAAAATTGAGTCTCTTTCGTTTTTTTTTTTGTTTGTTTTTAGTGAATATTTTTAAAATTTTTAACATTTTTTAAATACTTTTTTAGATGCATCTTACTTAGATGTGTCTAAAAAATAAAATATTTGTGAAATTATTTTTAAAAATTAATAAATATACAAAAATACGAAAAAAATGTACTGAATTGTCATATTTTTTTAAAATATATTTTTGGTATTTAGTGAATTTTCTTTTAAAAAAATCACAAAATTATACTTTTTAGGTGT
This sequence comes from Camellia japonica, assembly GCA_030407325.1. Classification (NCBI taxonomy): domain Eukaryota; kingdom Viridiplantae; phylum Streptophyta; class Magnoliopsida; order Ericales; family Theaceae; genus Camellia; species Camellia japonica. Next base: position 168,121,420 of record JAPPVO010000017.1, read on the forward strand.
ATTTATGTTAATTGTGTCTAAAATTTTTAAAAATTACTTAAAATATTAAAAAAAATAATAAAAACAAAATAATACGAAAAACAAGAAAATATAATTTTTTAAAAAGTATTTTTAGAAAACTTAAATCAAACAAAGTGAATGAGATTCATATGAGACCCCATTGAAAACATTTGAAATTTGAACCCACAAAAAGACGCAATGACTTTTAGTTTTATAGATAATTGAGTTGACATATACAAAAAAATAAAAAAATAATCAATTAACTTATGATTTTTCTTTTATTTAATTGTTTAAGTTGAATATATATGACTTTGCTTTTGATCACATTAAGACTAAATACAAAATATTTTTTATGTATTATTTTAGTATTATATCTTAGTTATTTCTCATTATTGAATTAAAAGATAACAATACATAACAATTGATATACAAAAGTGTAGGTGTTGATTTTTGATCACACAACCAAAAGGGAAACTCAGCTGGAGAGCACCAGCAGAATAGATTAAGCTCAACAACCTGCACAAGAAGATGAGAATCTGGCGGTGGTTGGGGCACTCCGACGATCAAGTCAGTAATCAATATATCTCAAAGATAGCGAATTGTGCTTAAACTCACAAGAAAGAACTTCAAGTACATCACACATACCTGAGACCCATGGGGGTGTAGCAGTGACCTGATCTCTTTAGAAGCCTCACTTCAGTGGACTTAGGCTTAATACTCATCCTGGACTCTCAGCTAGATAGGGATAAACTCCCTAAGAGTTTTATCATTATCCAAACTAGAACCTTCTTTCGTCTAGGATTCCTGTCCCTTATCCTCTTATCTTGGATTCCAGTATCTTTGCAGATAACCTCGGCCTAGTCGAGATCATCTCGGCAAGCATGACCAAGCCACGTGGCACCTCGGCTGACACTTCGGCGTCACCTTAGCCACGTACTGTCACTCACCAAATACTTCCCCACAACTGCCTCTTAGCTTCTATTACCTCGGCAACCTGAGGTGATGGAATCTACACCGTTTATCAATATAGCATGTTGGCTATAATTCAGTCTTCTCTCTGACCGAGATCATGACTCGTTGGCTTTACGCAACTTAGAATCAGTTGCCCATTCTATCAAGAACCAAGAATCAAGAATCAATTTCTTTAAGCGTCTCGGCCGAGATCATTCCTCTAGCCGAGGTTATTGCCTAATTACTTCAAGAATTTTAAGAGTTCTAACTGCGCATGAGCTGTCACGCACAGTCTTTTCGTCTGTTTCCTCTACGTGTCCCTTCCTCACTGGTTCGCACCTAGCACGTGCCATGAAATCACGTCGACTCAGTCCACGCCGCCTGACAGACATGTCGCCCAAGGTACCTTCATTACATTTTTGCCGCATTTTCGTGTTTTTGACAAAACTCTTTTTCTCTCTTCGTCTTCTCACTTTTCATTCTTACATTTCTATCTCTGTGCTCAAATTTTCTCTCTCTAAATTTTCCCTCTTTGAACGCCATTTTCAAGCTCTCAAGCTCTGCAACTACTCCGTCCGTCACCGCTGGCAAAGTGCTTTCTGTCTTGCTCCCTTCGTCATCAAATTCTGACTCCAGCGAACCTCACATCGGTGCCCTCAATCTCGGCTCCCATTGGTGAGTTCATAATTTCTTTCAATTCTAGTTGTCCATTGTTCTATTTAATATGGTTTTCTTCGAATTTGCCATATGTTTGTACTGCATCCGTTGCCATTGAATTTGTTTTCATAATTGTATTCTATTCTTATTTTTATGTTTTGGTCATCATTTTCTCGTTCTTGAATCTGTGTTGTGCTTTGAAGTTCATCACGGGAATGTCAATTGTTTTTTCTTGTGATTCTTGCACATTTACCTTTCACACACTCACTCAGTGTTTTGTGGATTTGTAATTTTCCAAGTTCTTTGGATTGTCGCTTCTTATCACTGTATTCGTCATGTTGTTGCTTTCCGGACTCTGAATCATTCTCTTTTTCCTGTCTTCTTGGTTCTTTTTCCAGATTCTTGCCTTCGAATATTGTTCATTTGCATAGATTTCTAGGTTTGGGCTCTGATTTAGGAATCCTTACAATTTAGGAAAACTGAAACAAAATCCTTCCTTTTGATCTTCAAAGATCCTTGCCCTAGTGTCTGTTTAGGGTCTAGTCAAGGTCCTAAAACCCTTGCCAGTGTCTTTTCTCTGAAATCCATCACAAAAGACTTTAAGTCGAGATCATGGGTATGTTTAGGTGGAGAGTAAACACCTCGGCCAAACTAGAATACTTCAGGCAAGAGTTCTCCATCTCAGTCGACATCTAGATCAGGTTGGCTGGCAAGAAGGACCCTATCATGCCAGATACGAACGCCAGGCCTTTTCATGTTGTTGCTTTTATTGAGTGTAGACTTCTGCTTCCCTTAGACATCCTTTTTAGGGAAATCCTTCATTACTACAAGCTTAACCCTATGCAGCTAGCCATCAACTCATATAGGGTTATCAATGGCATAATTGAATTGGCACATTAAGAAAGAGCTAGGATCACACTAGTCGACATCCAATTCTGTTACACAATGCGTGGCCTTAAGTCTGAAAAAGGCTACACGTACTATCTCAAGCCTAGATCCACTGCCTACAAACTTATAGCCGACCTCCCAGACTCTAACAAGGGTGCTAGAGATGACTATTTGATCGTCTCGGGCAACTGGGAGTTTGCGCCTGATGATGATCTTTATCTCTTGCCTCTACATCGATCAGTGTTTAAAGAGGATGAGGGTAAGAACTGAGTCATCCTATAACTTATCTTTATTAAGACTTGCCAATTCATCTATCTATACTAATGTTTGCTGCTCTCTATTGCAGTCCTTCCTCAGCCAACAAAGGGATTTCGATAGTCCTACGTCCCTAGCCGAGATCTGAAGAAGCTCTTAGATCTTCCCACTCTAAAATGCAAAGCCCCCCTCTTACTGAATTACATCCCTACATACAAGTCTCCCTTGCCAAACGTTCCCAAACAAAGCAGGACTTCGGCAGCCACTCAACCAGCTACATCCTCACCAAGGCTAGATCAGGCCTTCTTATCAGATCCAGTGGACCAACCATCCACTTCAGTTCTAGCACAACTCATTCCGCCATCACAAAGTCAACGCCGTCGTCGAGTTCCTAATGTCCGTAATGGCAGAACACGCAGTCGAAGACGCCGAAATTCTGAGGCATCAGCTTTCGACCCAACAAACCCTCTAATTTCCCTTCCTGTAATCCATTTCGACATTAATGTTACCGTTGCTGCATCTGCTGACGACATGGGCCGCAGTAGACCCGTCGTCGAAGACCTCTTGGCCGACTTTCCAAAAGTAGTCACAGTTTAATCTTCTTCCCCAGCCTAAACCAAAAAGGGTGAAGAGGGCTAAGGCAAAAGCCTCTGTCACCCAAATTAACTCTGAAGACACCATGCCGATCTCCAAACTGGCCGAGATCGAGAAAAGCACAATTGCTAATGAGAAGAGGCCTGTTGAGGCCGAGCCATCCGACCACCAGCAACCAAAAAGGCCAAGGTCCGAAAGTGTAGAGGGCCCAGGCTTCTTTAAAGCCGACACGCCCTGAGCTCTAATGATTTCGGTTAGCGATCGGCCGATGAGAGCTGGCGACAGTGCCATTGATAGCATTGTGGTCGGCGCCACTCTCTCCACTGTTGTTCTTCTGCCTACTGATCTAAATCGTGTTGCCAAGATCAGCGAATATGAAAACTTCGCTTTTATGATGCAGTATTCTGTCCTGGTAAGTCTTCAACACTTGTACTTTTTTGGCTTTTCACTTTAAGTTTTTACACTTGGAAATTTTTACTAACTTGGTTTATTTCTTGTTTTCCAGGCCATCCAGCATGTCCACTCCTTTGCAACAAAAGCCAAGGCTTTCAAGAAAGAGTTCGTCCACTAGACCCAAGAGATTGTTGGCTTTCTTTCCTTCCTCAACAATGCTGAGGCCAAGATGAAAGTTCAGCTGGATCAAGCCAAGGCTGCCAGACGAGCACAAGATCAGGCCGAGGAAAAGGCTGAGGTAGTTGAGGCTATGGCGGAGGTTCTTAGGGCTGAGGCCAAAGAGGCCGAAGCCAAAATTTCCAAAGCTGAGGCTGAGCTCCAAGAGGTGTTGGCCACCAAAAAGGCAGAGATCAAGGTGGCCGACGAGAAAGCTTTCTCCGAAGGGCAAGCCGCTGTCTGTGATACATACAAGGCCCAAGTCAATCAAGCCTGCAACCGAGATTATTACCTCAGCTGGACGGCAACGTTCAACAAGTTGTCTGTCCCAATGGATTCTCCCCTCCGAGATATCAGCCGGCTCAGAGTGCCCTTCCCTCATTCCCCAATAGACTCTGAAGATGAAGCCAACAAGGAAGAGGCTAAGGCTAAGGAAGCTGACGAAGAGGTGAAGACTGCTGCTAGGGCCAAGTTCCCCATTTTGAATGAGCAAGTCCTGGACTTGACTCAAGATGAGTAGGACGAGGTTTCCAAGAGTGCATATCCCAAGAAGACCACCTCTGAAACCGAGGTCCAAGCTGTCGAGAAGAGTCTTGATGAGACACTTCTCGAGATCAACGCAGAGATCGAAGCTGAGAAGATTGCCGAAAAGACTACCCAACTGTTTGTCGAGGCCGAAACACAGTCAACTGCCGAAGTAAAACAGTCTACTAAGAATTTTTTTCCTTTTTTCTTTAAACTTTTGTGCTTTCATTACTTGTAATCTTTTTGCTTTGTGAACAATGCTTGCTTCTGTTTGGCCGATGTACCATTTATTGTAATCCAAAACTTTATTTTTGAATGCAAGTCTTCTTTTTCTCTAAGTGTTGGATGCTTCTCTTCATGTATACTTACTGTTTTTCTTTTATGCTTTGCATGCTTCCATACTTAGACTATTTTTGCACTTCTCTTAAGTTCTGTCACGACCCGAACCTGCTCCCAAGGGTTAAGGACATAATCGGCCAGTAATCATGAGATTACCTACGGCCTCAAACCAAACCGGACATAACTCGTCAGAGTAAAGGGGCCAAACGGAAGCAAAATTTAAAACTTTGTCCACAGAGCTGTGCTTACGTGGCACGTCATAACAAACCATACACATACATGTTAATAACTCACTTCAAAAAATATAGTAGCATAAGGTTCTATACAGACAGGATCATTTAAGTCTAAGTCAACCCATGAAGACTATATACAACAGATTCAAAGTCTTCGCCAACATGACAAAATATAAATACATGACAAAAGGGCGAAGACGAGTCTCGTGCGTGAGACGCAATGGCTGACTCTTCAAAACCTTGGTTGTTCCACACAGATTTCACTGAGGCTGGGTCTGGACCTCTCTTGGCTCACCTACAAACACATGAATGACCGTGAGCGAAAGCCTAGTAAATAATATCAATTGAAGAAGATGCATTGGAACAATATACGTCGGACGGCCTTAGGCCCAATTCATATTTCTATCTAGTATATAAATAGCTATAGATCAAGTGACTTCGGTTCCGGACACATCATACGGCCTCGGGCCCAATTCGTTCGTGTCATACTGGCCTTTGGCCCATTTATCTTTTATTCAGATCAAACTGGCCTTTGGGCCATCCATTCTTTCATTCATGTCGGACTGGCCTTTGGCCCATTCAGACTTTTATATCAGACTGGCCTGTGGCCCATTCATACTTTCGTGTCAAACTGGCCTCTGGCCCATTCAGACTTTCATGTCAAACTGGCCTCTGGCCCATTCAGACTTTCGTGTCAAACTGGCCTTTGGCCCATTCACACTTTCATGTCAAACTGGCCTATGGCCCATTCAGACTTTCGTGTCAAACTGGCCTCTGGCCCATTCAAACTTTCGTGTCAAACTAGCCTATGGCCCATTCATTTGGCATAGCAAACATTGTCCACTATTCAAATTATCGAACTTATAAGATTTACATAGAAGTAAGCAATTGGACAAACAACATATTTCAAATATCTTTGTTCAGATATTACTCACAGTGATCGGTTGGTTGATTTGCCCTGGAGCTTGACCCTACACATCACATAACACATATGGGTCACAAATGGTTCAATCTGTCCCTTAATTCACATATTCCTCTTTAGGCTTTATTCTTATCTCTTTAACTCAATTACAATGCTCAATGTATGCCTAAGAGTACTTAGAAGTGAAAGAGAAGAGAAAATGAAACACATAATGCCTTTTTAAAATTTTTAGAAACAGGGTCCCCGCTCGAGCATGGACTTCCCCGCTCGAGCGGACCCATGAGGTCTACAAAAGTACTGGATGCATCAAATTTACGCTCGAGCATGAAATCGGGCGCTCGAGCTGAAGGTCTGTCTACATAGCTCCCCGCTCGAGCGTGAACTTCCTCGCTTGAGCGGACACCTTGTCTGCAAAATATACTGGGGGCACGAATTCCACGCTCGAGCGGCGGTTCCCCTGCTCGAGCGGACATCAAATTTTCTGGAAAATCTAGAACATGTTCTTGAGCTTCAACTTGGTATTCAAAGGCTCTAAATACATAATTTCAGCTCAAACTTCACATATACATGTACTATCATGATACAAACACTAATTTACAACATTATGAAGCTCAATTCCATGAATTACTCACATGCATGTTCCAAATTGACTCAAACTCATCACCAACACACTAATTTCAACATTCAAAGCTCACACTTTCATGATTTGCTCATGCATGTGGGAGATACTCATTATCCTCAACTTAATTGGTGAAGAGATGATCAAATACATGGACCTCAATCAAAAATCAACATGGATTACATACTTTATGCTCAAACATGGAAATTCATAGCAATTTCCTACATGCATGCATACATTGACCTTCAATTCAACATGATCAACTCAATTTCATTTCAATTCTCACTCTTGATTACCCAACTAGCTTGAATACAAAATTTACAAACTAAAATCCATGAGTCAATGGTTGATTACTCACCTAGGAGCCTTAATTCTCACAATTTATGGTAAATTCTTGAGTGTGCCTTCAAGATCACCAAGCTTCTTGAGCAAAATTGCACAATTCTCCCCTCTCTTTCTCTCTCTATAGCCGGCCTTCTCACCCTCACAAATGTATAACTCAGATTTTGAGCTCAAAAGAAACCAATGAGAGCGTATATAGCCCTTTATATATAGCCCCACTAATCAAAATTATAAATATTAAATATTTGAGCACTTAATTGATTAATGAAATCAATTTAATCTGATCCAAATCAATTTTCAATTAAATTTCATCGTAGGCTCTAAAAATTATGCCAATCACAATGGCGTAAACAATTTCGAGTTTCGTGGCCGATAAGGCCTTCAATTTAATTTCCAAAGAAGATAATCAAAGAGATATTCCTACGGTGAACAGATAGAAATTCAAAACCACATATTTTCACATAATGGCACACAAAATCATATCAATCACATAACCACATTTATAATAAGGACCAATTAGCATAATACGGAATATGGTTATCATAGTCTTCCCCTATTTAGGAAGTTTGGTCCTCCAAACTTATTTTACCTTCGTCAGGAAACAAATGTGGATAGCGTAGTCGCATTTCCTCCTCTTTTTCCCACGTGGCATCCGTCCCATAGTGCTCTTTCCATTCCACTTTCACCATCGGAATGGACTTGCTTCTCAATTGTTTCACTTGCCGGTCAACAACTCGTTCCGGCCATTCAGCGTATTCCATATTTTCATCAATGGCTACTCGGTGATAATCAATCACATGGAACAGGTCTCGGAGGTAACCCCTCAACATCGACACATGAAACACATTATGGATTTGTTCAAACCTCGGTGGCAAAGCAACCCTCTAGGCAACTGAGCCAAGCCTTTCCAGAATCTGAAACGGCCCAATGTAATGGGGCGACAACTTGCCTTTCTTCCCAAACCTGACTTGGCCTTTCATCGGAGACACACGGATGAACACATGGTCACCAACCTCATACTCGAGAGGTCTTCTCCGAACATCTGTATAATTCTTTTGTCGGTCCTGAGCTATTTTGAGCCTTTGCCGAATAGTTTTGATCTTCTCAGAAGTGTCTTGCACAATTTCAGGCCCAAGTAAAGCTCTATCTCTGACTTCTGTCCAACAAATCGGTGATCTACACCTTCTTCCATACAAAGCCTCGTATGGTGCCATACCAATGTTGGAGTGGAAGCTGTTATTGCATGCAAATTCTGCAAGTGGCAAATAATCTTCCCAACTTCCCTGAAAATCTAAAGCACACATCCGAAGCATATCTTCCAAAGTTTGTATTGTTCGTTCTGATTGCCCATCTGTCTGTGGGTGGAATGCAGTACTAAATCTCAATTCTGTTCCCATAGCTTCCTGCAAACTCTTCCACAATCTAGATACAAATTTTAGATCTCTATTCGACACAATAGATACCGGAACTCCGTGTAAACGGATAATCTCATCAACATAAATGGTAGCTAGTCTATAAGCATTAAACGTAGTTCTAACTGGCAGAAAATGTGTAGATTTAGTCAGTCTATCAACTACAACCCAAATAGAATCCATACCTCGAGAAGTCCGAGGTTGGCCGACAACGAAATCCATAGTCATATGCTCTCACTTCCATTTAGGAATATGGAGAGGTTGAAGTAGATCGCCTGGTTTCTGATGTTCAGCTTTAACTTGCTGACATTGAAGGCATTTGGACACATATTCCGCAATCTCTTTCTTCATTTTAGGCTACCAATAGGTTTGTTTCAAATCCCGATACATTTTGTTGTTACCAGATGCATAGCAAACACTGATTTGTGGGCTTCATCTAAAACCCTCTTTTTTAGTTCCGGAATATCTGGGACGCACATTCGGTTTCGAAACCTCAACACTTCATTTTCAATGCCGAACTCTGCCTTTGGTCTTGTCTCAAATTCATCAATCACCTTCTTGAGGAATTCATCTTCTTTTTGTTTCTGTTTAATTTCCTCAATGATTGCTGGTTCAGCTGAAATAGCGGCTATCAATCCGCCCTGTTCACACAATACTACTTCGATTTCAGACTTCTCAAAATCTTGCAAGATTTCTTTCTGTTCAGTAAGCAAACAAGCCATACTCCTCGTTGATTTTCTGCTCAAGGCATCAGTAACTGTATTAGCTTTCCTGGGGTGATATTGAATCTCAAGATCATAGTCCTTTATCAGTTCTAGCCACCTCCTTTGTCGCATGTTCAACTCCTTCTGTGTAAAGAAGTATTTCAAACTTTTGTGATCCGTGTAGACTTCACACTTTGCCTCATACAAATAATGCCGCCAGATTTTCAAAGCAAACACAACTACGGCCAATTCCAAATCGTGTGTTGGGTAGTTTTTCTCGTGTGGTCTCAACTGTCGGGAGGTGTAAGCAATAACCTTTCTGTTCTGCATTAATACACAATCCAAACCTTTATAAGATGCATCACTGACAATTACAAAATTTTCCGTACCTGTGGGCAATGTCAGTACTGGTGCAGTGGTCAGTCTCATTTTCAGTTCATGAAAGGAAGATTCTCTTTCGGCATTCCATTCAAATGATTGCCTCTTGTGTGTCAACTGGGTAAGAGGTACAGCTATCTTTGAAAAGTTTTTCACAAACCTCCTGTAATACCCGGCTAAGCCCATAAAACTGCGGACCTCTGTTATATTCGTCGATGTAGGCCAATTCACAATTGCCTCTATTTTCTGTGGGTCCACTGAAATTCCTTCCCTGTTGATCACATGCCCTAAGAAAACAACTTCATCCAACCAAAACTCACATTTCTTTAGTTTAGCAAACAATTTCTTTTCCCGAAGTATTCGTAGGACAGTTCTCAAATGATGTTCATGTTCAAATCTATCTTTAGAATATATCAAAATGTCATCAATAAAAACCACAACAAATTCGTCCAGGTAGGTTTTAAAAATTCGGTTCATTAAGTCCATAAATGCTACTGGAGCATTAGTCACTCCAAATGGCATGACAAGAAATTCAAAATGACCATACCTCGTTCTGAATGCGATTTTCTCAACATCTTCTGCCTTTACTTTCAGCTGATGATACTCGGATCTCAAATCAATCTTGGAAAACACTTGCGAGCCCTGCAACTGGTCAAACAGGTCATCAATACAGGGTAAGGGATATTTATTATTTATTGTTACCTTGTTCAGTTCTCGATAGTCAATACACAAACGTAGGGTCCCATCCTTCTTTTTCACAAATAATATAGGTGCACCCCATGGCGAAGTGCTAGGTCGGATAAACCCTTTGTTAAGCAAGTCTTGCAACTGTTCTTTCAATTCTTTCACTTCAGTAGCAGCTATTCTGTAGGGAGTTTTAGAAATAGGTTGGGTGCTTGGCATAGTCTCAATTGTAAACTCTATCTACCTATCCACCAATTCCCCTGGTAGTTCATTTGGAAACACATCTGGAAATTCTCTAACAATAGGGATATCATTTAATTCAACATTTACAGATTGTTTAGACAACACATAACACAAATAACCTTGGCACCCTTTCCTGATCAGTTTGCATGCCTTCATTGCAGATCTTAAATAAGGTGGAGGCACTACCCCCTTACCCACAAACACAATTTCTTCCTGTTCTAGTGGTCTAAACACAACCCGTTTTGTCACACAGTCAATAGTGGCACAATATTTAGTTAACCAATCCATGCCCAGAATTATATACGTGCCTAAAGTTCAAGGGTAGTAAATCCACATATAGGATGGCATTCCCAACACGCATGTCACAAAAACGATATACAGATTCACATAACACAGATTCCCCGGATGGAACAGATACACATAGCAGATATGGCAATAATTCTAGAGGTCTACTTAGTCTAGATGCAAATGCACATGTCACAAAAGAGTGTGTTGATCCGGAGTCAATTAACACAAAGGCATCCTGATTACATATAGAAATAGTACCTGAGACAACTGCGTTGGCATTCCGTGTATCGCCCGGAACAAGCGCAAAAACTTTCCCTTGTCTCACGGTATCCCCGGCGGTAGTAGATCTCATGGTATTTCCTGGCGTCGGGATCGATGCAGTGGAACTAGCAGCTATCTTTCCACTGTTCTGATTGCAATCTCGGGCCATGTGCCCTTGTTTAACACATTTGAAACAAGCTCCTGACACATGGTAACAAACCCCACGGTGCCTTTTACTACAAATGTTGCACATAGGAGATGTGTCTCGGGAAGAATTTGAAGTATTTGAGGAGCCCGTGTTTTGCTTTTTCGAAAATTTCTTCTTTGAGAAGAAGCCTTGCCTTTTGTTGCCTTTCCAGTCAGTGGTTGGTTTAGTTTGTCTAGCTATATTGGCTTATGATATTATGGCCCTGTCTGGCACCCCAATGTAGGTTTCCAACTTCAAGACATTCACCCTTTCTAAAATGTCACTTCGAAGCCCACCTTCAAAATGTCTTGTCTTCTTATAATCAGTGTCAATCACGTGTGGTGCAAACCTGGCCAATTCAGTGAATTTGGCCTCGTACTCGCCTACAGTCATACTGTCTTGCCTAAGTTCATGAACTTTGACACCTTCCTGTCCCGAACACATTGTGGGAAGTACTTGTCATTGAAAATTTCCTGAAATTTCACCCAGTCAACATCTTTGTGATTTTCTCGCATTAACATCCACCATCTTCTTGCCTCATCCTCTAGCATAAAAGCGGCTAGAAGCATTTTCTGTGTCTCCGAACACGGGAACACTTCAAATAATTTTTCGATGCCGAGAACCCATGCTTCGGCCTTCAACGGATCTAATCCACCATGGAACTGTGGTGGTTTCATTTTCTTGAATTCTTTGGTGAGAGCTATTATCCGATCATCATTCTGATTATCTGGCACGGGTGGTGCCGGAGGTGGAGGTGGAGGATGTGGTTGCTACCACTGTTGTTGCCATTCCTGTTGTTGCCTCAATGCTTCTGCCATTTCCTGAATCAACCTTTCCATTCTACCTATTCTGGCAGTAGAGGACTCTTCTATCTCTTCACCTCTTGTTCTCACCATCTGATTAGATTTACATTATTCTTTGTACAAAAGATTCACAGGTATGCATATATTAAAGAGCATACATATTCAATTAATTTGCAAAGCAAGCAAATCACAACGTATAGCACATAATTGTTCATATCAAAATATTTAAGCGTATTCTTGATGCTTCCAAATTCATAATCATTACATGAATGCATCCTAGATCTTTTCTAGACGCTTATTGCTCTTTTAGACAAGTGTGTGAGCTATTAACTCGTGCTCTGATACCACTCTGTCACGACCCGAACCCGCCCCCAAGGGTTAAGGACATAACCGGCCCGTAATCATGAGATTACCTACGGCCTCAACCCAAACTGGACATAACTTGTCAGAGTAAAAGGGCCAAACGGAAGTAAAATTTAAAACTTTGTCCATAGAGTTGTGCCTACGTAGCACATCATAACAAACCATATACATACATGTTAATAACTCACTTCAGAAAATCTAGTAGCATAAGGTTCTGTACAGACAGGATCATTTAAATCTAAGTCAACCCATGAAGACTATATACAACAGATTCAAAGTCTTCGCCAACATGACAAAATATAAATACATGACAAAAGGGCGAAGACGAGTCTCGTGCGTGAGACACAAGGGCTGACTCTTCAAAACCTTGGTTATTCCACACAGATTTCATTGAGGCTGGGTCTGGACCTCTCTTGGCTCACCTACAAACACATGAATGAGCGTGAGCGAAAGCCCAATGAATAATATCAATTGAAGAAGATGCATTGGAACAATATACGTCGGACGGCCTTAGGCCCAATTCATATTTCTATCTAGTATATAAATAGCTATAGATCAAGTGACTTTGGTTCCGGACACATCATACGGCCTCGGGCCCAATTCGTTCGTGTCGTACTGGCCTTTGGCCCATTTATCTTTTATTTAGATCAAACTGGCTTTTGGCCCATCCATTCTTTCATTCATGTCGGACTGGCCTTTGGCCCATTCAAACTTTCATATCAGACTGGCCTGTGGTCCATTCATACTTTCGTGTCAAACTGGCCTCTGGCCCATTCAGACTTTCACGTCAAACAGGCCTTTGGCCCATTCACACTTTCATGTCAAACTAGCCTATGGCCCATTCAGACTTTCGTGTCAAATTGGCCTTTGGCCCATTCACACTTTAATGTCAAACTGGCCTCTGGCCCATTCAGACTTTCGTGTCAAACTGGCCTATGGCCCATTCATTTGGCATAGCAAACATTGTCCACTATTCAAATTATCGAACTTATAAGACTTACATAGAAGTAAGCAATTGGACAAACAACATATTTCAAATATCTTTGTTCAAATATTACTCACAGTGATTGGTTGGTTGATTTGCCCTGGAGCTTGACCCTATACATCACATAACACATATGGGTCACAAATGGTTCAATCTGCCCCTTAATTCACATATTCCTCTTTAGGCTTTATTCTTATCTCTTTAACTCAATTACAATGCTCAATGCATGCCTAAGAGTACTTAGAAGTGAAAGAGAATAGAAAACGAAACACAGAATGCCCTTTTAAAATTTTCAGAAACAGGGTCCCCGCTCAAGCGTGGACTTCCCCAAAAATTTCCAAATTGACTCAAACTCATCACCAACACACTAATTTCAACATTCAAAGCTCACACTTTCATGATTTGCTCATGCATGTGGGAGATACTCATTATCCTCAACTTAATTAGTGAAGAGATGATCAAATACATGGACCTCAATCAAAAATCAACATGGATTACATACTTTATGCCCAAACATGGAAATTCATAGCAATTTCCTACATGCATGCATACATTGACCTTCAATTCAACATGATCAACTCAATTTCATTTCAATTCTCACTCTTGATTACCCAACTAGCTTGAATACAAAATTTACAAACTAAAATCCATGAGACAATGGTTGATTACTCACCTAGGAGCCTTAATTCTCACAATTTATGGTAAATTCTTGAGTGTGCCTTCAAGATCACCAAGCTTCTTGAGCAAAATTGCACAATTCTCCCTCTCTCTCTCTCTCTCTCTCTCTCTCTCTCTCTATAGTCGGCCTTCTCACCCTCACAAATGTATAACTCAGATTTTGAGCTCAAAAGAAACCAATGAGAGTGTATATGGCCCTTTATATATAGCCCCACTAATCAAAATTATAAATATTAAATATTTGAGCACTTAATTGATTAATTAAATCAATTTAATCTGATCCGAATCAATTTTCAATTAAATTTCACTGTAGGCTCTAAAAATTATGCCAATCACAATGGCGTAAACAATTTTGGGTTTCGTGGTCGATAAGGCCTTCAATTTAAGCAGATAATCAAGCAGATATTCCTACAGTGAATAGATAGAAATTCAAAACCATATATTTTCACATAATGGCACACAAAATCATATCAATCACATAATCACATTTATAATAAGGACCAATTAGCATAATACGGAACAGGGTTATCACAACTTTCTTGTATAATCACTTCAGGTTGGAACACATCTAACATGTATCACCTCGGACCCATTTCATCTCGGGTGCATCCTTAATTTATTCACCTCAGACCAACTTACCTCAGATTTTCACCATTTACTTGTACTTGTAGTCTTTTATCAAGACTTCACCCTTCCAACCCATCTAGGTTTGACACCCTAGTTGGTGATCTCGGGTAGTAAACAATTCGAGTTTCCCTTATCTGGATACCTCAGTTGACTCCAACTTGTAAATTTTTCCAAATATTCCAACAAGTATCAAGTCTATTCCTGCTTCCTGCCCCCTAATGTGAACCTAAGTACTACTTATGTTCACATTAAGCAGACAACTCCAATTCTTGCCGAGGTTTGATTCAAACAAAGATTAGCCGAGGTTTTTACCTCGATTTCTCTGTTTAATCTAACTAGATCGAACTTAGTTCAACTCTGCTGTCATGGCAAGTCTAAATTACTCGTCATGTTTCATTCAGAAATATCGCCAACTTAGTTCAACTCTATCATATGGAAAGTATAATTTAACTCTACCATATGATAAGTCTAAGTTATTCATCATGTTTTATTCGAAAACATCGCCAACTTAGTTTAACTCTATCATATGGCAAGTATAATTCAACTCTACCATATGATAAGTCTAAGTTATTTGTCATATTTCGTTCGGAAACATTGCCAACTTAGTTCAACTCTACCATATGGAAAGTATAATTTAACTCTACCATATGATAAGTCTAAGTTACTCATCATGATTCAATCGAAAACATTGTCATAAGACTGTTCGGTCCTATCGCACAAATTTCAACAATTTATTTCACAAAATCAAACTAGCACTTTATTAAAACTTCAGCTAATATTACATGAATTTCAAAAGACACAAAATAATGATAGAAAAACTTCAGATTGCAAGTGTTCCAGGGTCGTGGAAATTCTTTGCCATTGATGTCTTCAAGCCAATATGCCCCATTGCCGACAACCGAGATGATCCTGTAAGGCCCTCTTAGTTTGGGCCAAGTTTGCCCTCCCTAGGATCCTTCATGTTGCTGACCATTTTCCTTAAGACTAGGTCCCTAACCTTGAACTCTCTTGTGTTGACCTTCTTGTTGTAAGCCCTAGCAAGCTGCTGCTAGTATGCCTCCAGCCGAATTATTGCGCTCTCCCTTATTTCTTCCAACAGGTCCCTATCTTGGGCCAAGAATGCCTCGTTGGTTCCATTCTCCACTAACTGGGTTTTGATTCCAGGGATGTTGACTTCTAGTGGGATGACCGCTTCAGTGCCATAAGCCATGGCAAAAGGAGACTCCCCAGTTGATCTTTTCGGCGTAGTCCGATATGCCCAGAGAACATTGGCCAATTTTTCCACCCACTTTCCCTTTGCTGCTTCCATCCCTTTCTTGATTCCATCTAGGATGTTCTTGTTGGATGCTTTTGCTTGACCATTATTCTGGAGGAAACTAGGAGTAGAGTAATAGTTTTTAATCTTGTACTTTGCACAAAAGCTCTTAATCAGCTTACTGTCAAACTAAGTGCCATCGTCTGCTAGAATGGCCCTTGGGATCTTGAATCTGGTTATTATGTTCTTCCAGATGAAGTTCTTTACATCAATATCTCGAATCTTTGTAAGAGGTTCAACCTTTACCCACTTTGTAAAGTAGTCTGTGGCTGCTAGCAAGAACTTTCTCTGTCTAGTTGCCTGGAGCAGTGGTCCCACTAGGTCCATGCCCCACTGGGCAAATGACTAAGGACTGGATACTGGATTTAAATCAATAGTTGGCTGGTGTATCAAAGGTGCAAGCCTTTAACACTTTTCACACTTCCATACATAAGCTTCAGCATCTTTTTGCATGTAGGGCCACTAGTATCCCTAAGTTATGGCCCTATGAGCAAGTGATCTGCCGCCGGCATGGCTTCCGCATACATCTTCATGGATCTCGTATAGAAAGTCCTCAACCTGGGATGGATGCACACATCTCAAGAGGGGCCCGATGAAGGACCTTCTGTAGAGATAGCCTTCTGTTGATAAGTAGAACCATGCCGACTTCAATCTTATTTTGTGTGCTTCCTTCTTGTCTATTGGCAGCCTGCCATCTCTGAGGAACACAACTATGGCATCCATCTAGTTTGGACTCATCTCTGCACATATTGTTTCATATTTTGTGATGAGGGGTTCTACACTTAGTTCTGTCAAATAATCAACCATGATTGTCCTTGGTTCCCTGACTTTATCGCACTAGCCAGTTTAGCCAAGGCATCGGTATGACTGTTATCATCTCGACTAACCTGTTGTAGCCGGCAATCCTGGAATAGTGTAAGCAGCCTGACAACCTTTTGGACATAGGTTATCATCCTTTCATCTCAGGCTACATACGCACTCGGGGCTTGATTCATAATAAGCTCGGAGTCATAGAAGACCACCACCTCATTAGCTTCTATTGCTACCGCTAGCCTTAATCCAGCAATCAGTGCCTCATACTCTACTTCATTGTTTGAGGCCTTGAATTCCAAACGGATTGATTTCTCTATCATTTGCCCCTTTGGCGATACCAAAACCACTCATGCCCTCGCTCCTTGATGATTTGAACTTCCATCAACAAACAGGCGGAAGGAATCGCCGATGTAAATGTCGCAGGGTTTTGGTTTCTCTTCCTTCTTCTACGCTGCTGCTATGGGGTTCTTTGGCTCCAGTTGAGTTTCTTTCTGCTCTCTCGATCATCCTAAGTCATGGCTCATCGGAGCCCGCCTTGGGATTGCACCAGGAGTGAACTCAGCCACAAAGTCAGCCAGAACCTAGCCCCTGATTGCTGTCCTAGGCTTGAATTCCAAGTCATATTGGCCCAACATCACTGCCCATCTGGCTACTCTGTCTGTCAAATCTCCATGCTGCAACAGCGATTTCAAGGGATGCTCAGTCAGCACCACAATCGTATGGGCTTGAAAGTAGTGATTCAACTTTTTAGAAGCCATCACTAAGGCTAGTGTTAACTTCTCCAAGGGCAGGTACCTGGTTTCTGCACTTGCTAGGATTTTACTCACATAGTATACCACCTTTTGTTCTCCCCCCTCTTCTCGGATTACTACTGCACTCACTACGTGGTCTGAAACTGCCAAGCATAGGAACAATTCCTCTTCAGGTATTGGATTTGACAGAACTAGAGCTGTTGTTAGATACCTTTTCAAGTCGGCCAAGGCGAGTTCGCACTCTTCTGTCCATAAGAAATCTGTGGCCTTCTTCAATAATTGAAAAAATGGTTTAAATTAATCAGAACTTCAGCTGATAAATCTATTCAGGGTTACTGTCTTGCCGATTAAAATTTGGACCTACTTGGCCGATGCTGGATTCTTTAAATCAAGGATAAACTTGATTTGATCTGGGCTTGCCTCAATGCCCCTTCTGGTGACTAGGTACCCAAGGAACTTACCAGACCCGACTCCAAATGCATATTTTGAAGCATTAAGTTGGAGCCGATATGTTCTTAGGATATCAAAAATTGCCTTCAAATTGGCCAGATGATTCTAGGTTCCTTGGTCTTCACGACCATGTAATCAATGTAGACTTCCCCCGTCTTCCCAATCAGATGCTTAAACATCTTGGTCACTAACCGTTAGTAGGTTGCTCCTACATTCTTTAACCAGAAAGGCATCACTCTGTAACAATAGAGTCTTTTCGGGGTGATGAATGCTGTCTTCTCCTTATCTGGGGCATACATTGCTATCTGGTGGTAGCCTCTGTATGTGTCCAAGAAACTCATCCTTCCATGCCCTGAAGTGGCATCTACTAATTGGTCAATCTTAGGCAGTGGAAAACTATTCTTCGGGCAAGCCTTATTCAAGCTGGTGAAGTCCACACAAACCCTCCACATGTTGTTCTTCTTTTTCACTACCACTGTGTTGGACAACCAGGTAGTGTAGTTCACCTCCCAAATAGCCTGGGCTTCCAACAACTTGTTTAGTTCTTTCTCGACTGCCTTCACATGTATTAATGTCGGCTTCCCTGCTCGCTGGATGACAGGTTTAGCCGACCTGTCTACATTGAGTCTATGGCAAGTGACCTTGGGGTCAATGCCTAGTATCTCGTATAGCGTCTAGGAAAACACTTCTATGATTGCTCGCAAAAAAGTCTCTAACTCCCTTTCCTCCTCCTCGGCTAAGCTTGAGCCGAGAAGGAGGAAGCGCTCTTCATCTTCTCCTTTTACCAGAATGTTCTTCAAAGCTTCCTTACTCTTGTTGACTGGTTCTTTGCTGACATCATCTAGGACCTCCATGTCCTCATTGTCAATTTTTACTGTCTCTGCCTCTTGCACGTTGTAGGTGGACTTCATTATTGCCATGGAGCAATTTTTTGCTTGCACCTGATCTCCTTTGACCTCCTTAATTCCATGCTCAGTTAGGAACCGCAACATTTGGTGTACCGTTAAGGGAACAGCCCTCATTGCATGCAACCATGGTCTTCCCAAAATAACATTGTAAGGGAAGGGGGTATTAATTACTGTAACTCCGTGCTTACCTTCTCTGTGCCTGCCTGTACCTCCAAATTCATGGCTTCTAGAGGCCACGTCGACATTCCGTTGAATCCAACCATTGGGTTATTGGATTGTTCTAGGTCATCTGGGTGAAGGCCAAGTTCCTTGTAACATCTAACATGCATGATGTCACAAGAACTACCTTGATCAACCAGTATGCACCTGACTTGGCACTCTCTAATCTTCAGAGTTATCACCAGGGCATCATTGTATGGATGTTACACCATATCCAGGTCTACCTCAGTAAAAGAGACCATTGGTTCCTAGTACTCATTTGTCCTAAGCCTTTTTTGCTGGACCTGATACACATGTTGTAGGTGCCTCACTCTCTGAGTCTCCCCTCGTACATCATTCTCCTTGACCTTTGAGTGAATCACATTGATCACCTGAGGTCCCTTTGCTTGCTGCGATAGGGGTGGTGGAGGTGGTGCTACCATTGCCTGGGGTAGCCTTGCTTGCTCTTCCCTTATCCTGGCCTTATCTACTAGGTCTCTTAGGTGACCATTTCTGACCAGATCCTTCAAGTGTGTCTTTAGAGCCCTACATCCTTGAGTCAAGTGTCCATCCTCATTATGGTAAGCACAATGCTTCCCAAGGCTCCTTCCCATAAACTCGCCAGGGATCTTCTTCGGTGCTCTGTAATTTGGTTGGTTTTTGATCCTTTCCAGAACTTTGTAGACCGGGATCCTGAATACAGTGGTGACTGCCTGTGCAGCCCTCAACCCTGTTTTCTGCCTTTTAAAACCAGTATTACCTCAGCCTCGCTTCGGCGAGCCGTTTCTTTTCTCCTGCTTTGGTGCCTTTGCTCCATGTGTGTCTTCCTCTGCTCTGGCATACTTCTCAATTTGTGCCATGAGCTCCTCCATACTCTTTGGTAGAGTTTTTGCAAGTGACTTTCGAAGCGGGCATTCATTCTCTAGGCCGTTTTTGAAAGATAAGACTGTCAGCTCCTGGTTGCATGCCGGTATTCGGTTGAACACCTCATAATATCGTTTGGCATAAGCCCTGAGGTTTTCACCCTTGCTAATGTTCAAAGCTAGCAAGGAGTCTACCCTTAGTGGCTACAACTTGTTTGTAACAAACCTAGCCACAAACATCTCAGCCAGGCCTTTCCAACTCTTCACAGTTCCTTTCAGCAATTTGTGGAACCAATCCGATGCAATTTCCCCAAAAGATGAGGGGAACACCTTGCACATCAACTGCTCATTCCTGTTATACAAAGCCATCGAATTTAAATATAAGCCGACATGAAAGTTCGGATCAGACTTACCGTCATAAATCTGGAACCTCGACATATGGAACCTCTTTGGGGCCTCAAACTTATCCAACTCCACTAAGAAGGACGTTCTCGGCTTAACCGGGGATGTGACCTTGGCGTTGAGTTGCTTCCTCTAGAGGTAGTCTCTCAAATCCTCCTTTGTTCAGCAGGGAGCTCGGCTATCAATAGATTTTAGCTTTTTTGGTGCGCTGCTCCCGGCGCCATTGTGTGTCCTCTTGGACTTCTCTTCATTAACTATATCAAAACACAGGCCCTTTCCCTGGACGTGTCGAGGTTCTCTGACATAAGTTCCCTTGGTATGAGGCATCTTCTGCGACTCACCTCTCACTGACTTTGTTTCCCCGACATCCCGTGAAGGCCGATGTAAGCACTCCTTTTCCATGTCATGCTGCAAAATTGCTGGGATTATTTTCTGCCCCCTTTTTGGGCGTCAGTTTTTGCCGCTGGTACCAGCGTGTCCTATAACGAGAACGGTGGTTGCATGACGTTGTTTTGCATCATGAAGTTGACAACCGACTGTAGGTCTGCCAACTTGTTCACCATTCCTTTCATCTTATCGTCCCTCCTCAGGCATCTAACCTTCCATACCTGGAGGTCGCTTTCGTTGTAGTACTCATCTTGACCAGCTTTCTTCGGGGCATTCCCCTCTTTGGCGACGTCCTTATCTGTAAGATTCGAATCCTGTGCTTCTTCATTACGGTTTTCTTTCCCGACATTAGGATTTCTATGTTCACAACTCTCACTGTTAATGTCATCCCCAATCTTTTCTTCATGTTTGTCGTTGGCCATATATTCTCCTTAAGTTCCCACAAACGGTGCCAAATTGTGGGTGTTGATTTTTGACCATACAACCAAACGGGAAACTCAGCTGGAGAGCACCGATAGAATAGATTAAGCCCAACAACCTGTAACAAGACAGTGAGAATCTGGCGGTGGCTCGTCCACCCGGGGGCACTCCAACAATCAAGTCCGTAATCAATATCTCTCAAAGATAGTAAATTGTGCTTAAACTCATAAGAAAGAACTTCAAGTACATCATACATACCTGAGACCCATAGGGGTGCCCTGTCTTTATAACCAACAGTGACCTGATTCCTTTAGAAGCCTCACTTCAGTGGACTTAGGCTCAATGTTCATCCTGGACTCTTAGCTAGATAAGGATAAACTCCCCAAGAGCTTTATCCTTATCCAAACTACAACCCTCTTTCGTCTAGGATTCTTGTCTCTTAGTCGCTTATCCCAGATTCTGGTATCTTCGCAGATAACCTCGGCCTAACTAAGATATCTTGGCAAGCATGACCAGGCCATGTGGCACCTCGGCTGACACTTCGACGTCACCTTAACTACATGCTGTCACTCACAAAATACTTCCCCACAGTAATTATGTTGAGTAAGTCTAGGTAGCTAGAAAATATACGCAAATTTTACTTTAAAAAAATGAAACATATGATTCAGATTTTTTTTTTTTTTTTGGTGGTGAATATATGATTTAGATTCATTACAAGAATCAAATATGAGTACCTAAACTTATTAAATTGTGTCTATTCACATGTTTAATAAAATTTAAAACACTACTCCCAAAATTGAGGCCTGTATACATGATCCTCGAGGTTCTAGAAAAAGTTACAGTATATTTAGGTGGGGTAGGAATTTTTTTATATTTTTCTTTTTAGTTTTTTAGATAAATTACAAATACACCCCTTGAGGTTTGATTAAAATACGAATCACCTCCTGTGGTTTTGAAAATAATATTTCACCTCTGAGATTTCTAATTTCATAACAAATTATCCCTTTTATTAATAAATCATTAAGTCAATTAACAGTTTTTAATGATGTTAGAAATATGTTTCAATTAATAATTTAGGTGATTTTATTATTGTATAGGAGAGTAATTATGAATTTTATTTTTTTTAGTTAATTCCGTTAAATAAAAAATTATAACAAAGGAGTATTTGTAATTTTTCAAATCACAGAGGGCAATTTATACTTTAAACAAACCTCAAGAGGTGTATTTGTAATTTACCCTAGGTTTTTTTTTTTTTTTTTTTTTTAATTTTAAAAAGTTAATGTTTTTAATAATTGCTAAATTTAGAGATTGTGCCAATAGAGGTCAGTTCAGTGATAAGTGTCATCATGCCTTGTCGGTTGACTTGAATTTGACACCCTGTAGCTCTTGGATGATGCCCTTATATTTATTCCAAAAAGAGGTCTTGTAGGAATGACAACAGGCCGGGGCAGGGCCGGGGATGCCACTCCCCGTCCCCAATCCCCGAAGATAAAAAAATTCCCGTCCCCGGCCCCGGCCCCGATCCCGACGGGGAGCCCATCATCTCTACCATCCCCGCCCCCTAACGGGGATCAGGTTTTCTCGACCCCGAAAAATCCCCGATAGATCTGTTCAACACACACAAGAACAAGAAAAAATATATATATATATAAAATGGAGGGAGATGAGAGACGCAATTCTCAATTCTCAACAACAGATTCAACAACCAGTTCAAAAAAAAAAAAAAATTCAAAAACAGATCTATTAAAGAAAGCTTAGATCTATTAAAGAAAGCTTAAAAAAAAAGCTTAGATTCAAAAGAAAGCTTAAAAAAAGCTTAGATTCGGTGGCTTGAAAAAGCTTAGAAGCTCAGATCTATTAAAGAAAGCTTAAAAAAAAAGCTTAAAAAGAGCTTAGATTCAAAAGAAAGCTTAAAAAAATAGATCGGTGGCTTGAAAAAGCTTAGAAGCTTAGAAAGAAAGCTTAAAAGCTTAGATTCAAAAACAGATCTATTAAAGAAAGCTTAAAAAAAAAAAAAAAGATTCAAAAACAGATCTATTAGATCGGTGGCTTCAGCTCGGTGGCTTCACGTCGGTGGCTTCATGATTCAGATCGGTGGCTTCATGGTGGTGGATCTGGATGATGATGATGATGATGAGAGTGAGTGAGGGAGAGAGAGAGAGAGAGAGAGAGAGAGAGAGAGAAAGAGTGAGTAAGAGGAAGGGAGATGAGAGACGCAGTGACTCTGAGAGTGAGTAAGGCAGAGGGAGAGAGAGAGTAGAAGGAGGAAGATGAGAGACCCAGTGAGTGTAAGAGGAGGGTTTGGTGAAATCTGAGTGAGAGAGGGAGGAAGAGGGAGGGAGAAAGTAAGAGGAAGGGAAATGAGAGACGCATCAGTGAGTGTTAGAGGAGGGTTTGGTTTATATATATATATATAGAGGGGTAAAATGGTAATTTCATTTCGGGGACTAACTGGGACGAGGACGAGGACGGGGACGGGGACGGGGACGGGGACGGGCCGGGTACGGGGCTGGGACACCTATCCCCATCCTCGGCCCGAAACTGATCGGGGATTGATTTTTAAATATCATCCCCGTCCCGTTGGGGATATTTTTCGAGAAAAAATCGCTCAATTCGGGATCAGGGGGTCGGGTTCAAATTGTCATCCCTAAGGTCTTGTTCGGGGATGGGAGTTAGTGTAGCCTAGCTACCCTTTTTTTTGTCACCAAAAATAAAAAGGGCAAATTACATATACCTCTCTCGAGGTTTAGCTAAATTACAGATACCCCCATGAGGTTTCGAAAATTACAGATACCCCCCTGAGGTTTATATTTTCATAACAAATTGCCCCATGAGATTTATATTTTCATAACAATTTGCCGCCTAATTTGTTATGCAAATATAACCTTCATGGGGTATCTGTAATTTCTCAAACCTCAGGGGGTATATGTAATTTTGCCCAAAAATAAAATAACTAAAGATTGTGAAAGAAACCTACACTTGCTATTGGATTGAACTTGCTATTGGGCTGAGGGTGGCATCTATGGGTAGGCCGGATCAAGTTCTAGGTAGGTCTATGTCTTTTTAATTGGTGTTTAACTCGACATCGAGTTTAATTTAATCATTTTAATATTATTTTTTAAAAAATTAAATTTTAAGTTCGCTCACTATACTCGGTATATATTTACTATTATCTGCATATTATTTTTTTAATTTTAGAGAGTTATTAAAGGAATTGGACCATTTTAATAATTGCTTGATTTGGACTATTGACTAAATATAAATATTGACAAGTGTTCTTAAGACATTATTTAATATCAAGATTAGTGTGAAAAGTGCTTCGTAAATAAGTGAAAACATTAAATGAGTTACAAAATTAGTAAAGTATTTTGAAATAGGTAAAAAAGTATCACATATTTTAATTTTTTTTTGTCTTTTTATTATATCCCAAGAATATTTATTAGCAACACCCCTAATTAAATTAAAGGGTAAATTACAAATACACCCCCTGAGATTTGTTTAAAATATGAATTGTTCCCTATGGTTTGAAAAATTACAAATACCTTCCTGTTAGAATTTTTTATTTAATAGAATTAATTAAAAAAGTGAAATTTCTAATTGTTCACCTATACAATAATAATTATCTGAATTATTAATTGAAATAAAATTTTAACATTATTAAAAACTGTTAATTAACTTGATGATTTATTAATAAAATGATCTATTTGTTATGAAATTAGAAACCTTAAGGGGCATAATGTAATTTCCAGAACCACAGGGGCTGTAGACACCCCATTTTTGACCGTTCGTAAGACTTGAACGCTTTGTCCTGTGCACTCGATGATGAAAGTTACATTGTGTATGATTAGAATTCTCAACGAAGGAATCCAAGTTCAAGCTCTGAAATGATCCCAACACCTTCATATTTACACTATTCTTACCTCAGAGGTCCCTTTTTGAACATTGGGCCACCCTACACTGAGCCTAAAGTAGAGGAACAAGGGAGCATATTGTGGCCCGACCATGCCTTATTGTGGGCCGGCCATGGTTATTTAGGGCCAGTCATGCCTTGTTGGCAAGAAACACTGTTCTGGGCTCGCCAGCTGTCTATTTTTGAAGATATTTTTCACCTATTTTGCTCAAATTCTATAAATACGAGGTCATATCTCTATTTTGATGGTTGAAAAATTTCCAAAGAGCCTATGCACTCACTTGAGAGCTCCTTCTTCCTTGCCAAGCCATCTTTGAGCAAGCTTACCATCCTTGAACTATATCCATACACCATACACACCCTCAAACCTTAACCTTGGAGCCTTGGTTAAGCCTTCAGAATCAAAATTCAACCTTGAGACTGTGCTAGGATTAAGTTAGATTTGCAAACAAAGCTTGTTCTCTTCAAGAGGTATAAGCTTGTCACCTTTGTTTTTCTTTCATTTCAATTTCTCTCTATCTTTTTCTTGTGTACTTGTGTTGTTTTGGATCGTTTTCAAGTGTTGAAACTTGGGTTTGAATAGCTACCAAAGGTATAAATGATTAACCACCTTTCTTGCACCTTACTTCATAGCTCACACCCTTGTTTTTCTACACTATTTTCTTTAACTTTTAAATTGTTTTTTTCTAGAGTTTAAAAAGGGCTAAAAAACATGCTTTGAAGTCTCAAAAGTAGAGGGGTTACCTACCTCTCTTTGTTCTTGTTTACTAGTTTAGTGTTTTCTTGCTTTTACCTATCTTTTTGTGCTTCTTAAAACACTTTTAGCTACTGTTTTTTGTGCTTCAGGGGCTGTTTAGGCTTGTTTTATTTCATTTAATTAGTTTATGCTTTGAATACTTTGCTTGTTATATTGTACGTTCTCATGGCTTTGGTTGTTTAGGCTTTAAACACCGAGTCATTCGAGTTGATAGCCTTCTTTATCTCATGATTAAATAATCAATCTTGCATAATCATTTTTTCACCCTCCATTCTTTCTTCTTTTCTTTTGTTTGAGAGCTATTTCAAACGATTGGTTGTTATTCAAGGCATGAAAAAAAGATCTAGGCTCAATGGCTTAATCTCTGCGGAGGTTCATTGCCAAGGCGTAGCTTCTCTTTCCTGCTATGGATCACTTCTCATTTGACATGTCTTCTTACCTAGTGGACTTAACTCTCATTATTGGACAAATAGATTAAGTAATGGAAAGGACTAATAAAATTGGCTTAAACCCAATGAAACCGACGTAAAGAAAGTGTTTAGAATTGGTTGGATTTGGCCGGACGTTATGCCAAACCCATCGCTTCAAGAATTGTCACTTATCGATTCATGATATGTTGATGAGATTTGAGGCATGTCTACCTTCCTCTTTGAGTTAAATTCATGATGAGAGGGAGGGGTGGTCATTTTCATTGCATTTATTAAATTTTTGTCCAAATTGTGTTCGAAATCATCAAGCCATCACCATGTGCTTGTTGATAATTTTGGAACCAAATCCGCTCTTCTCTCAAAGTTCCACATGACAGAAAAGAGCAGAGGGGACAAACAGGGCTTAAGCTGCTTTATCTACACTATTTTCACCTCAAAGCACAAAAATAGGTTTTGCATGAAATTAGGGCATGGCCGGCCTTGTTTGGACCTGGCCGAGCCTCATTGGGGGCTGGCCGAGCTCCAATGTTTGGTAAGCAGTGCATATTTGGCAGAAACAGAGGGTAGTGGCTGAGGGTGGAATAGAGCAGTCTAGGCAAACAGAGCAGTTTCTGAACGCTGTCTTCATCAACACACATGCGATCTTCGTACATTCTTATTGTCGTTTATCTTAATGTAATTATTGTAATTGTTGTAATTACTATTAGTGTACTTGTTGTTATAATACTATATTGTTGTAATTATTATTGTCATAATCGTAATATCCTTGTTGTAATAAGTTAGATAGCTAGTTATTCATTTCTTATTTATTCATTCAAATTTGTAATAAATAGGTAGTTTATTTATTATTCATTTGGCTTTGTAAAAGTTAGTTTAAATTCGGACACTCGGACGCTCATTCAAACCCTCTTGCACGAGGGCAAAATATGTAATAATTGTGTATGTCTTCCAACCCCCATTTTTTTCTCCTTTTTATTTACCCGCTTACAATGGTAGCATAAAGCATCATGTTTACTTAGCATTTTTCCATGACTTGCATCTACTCGTTTTGCATGCATAAGGGTTCGGCTCATCATTCTAATCAATGTCAAGATAAAAATTCTTTGCTCGAAAACGTGCATCATCGTATGCTTTGAATTGAATCATATGCCATGCTAATAGCCGAACTTGTTAGTTGCATAATGTGTGCGTTGCATTAGTCATATTGCATTATTTAGGAGCATGCATTTTTTTCTAATTACTTTGCTTTATTTGGCTTGGCTTGCCTTGGAGTACTAGGTGAGCATTTCTCGCTTTAGCATATTGCATTGCGTGTTTGTGTTGCCATATCAAGCATATTCCATGAGGCTAAGTGCTTAAGTGATATACTTGTTTGAATGCCGGTGGATGAAGGCCTTTTTACTTAAGTTGGAAAATTTTGATTAAAAGAAAATACGAGCTCGCTTTTTCAAGTGACATGTATTCAAAACACTTTTTCAAAATAAACATAAAATCAAAGTATTCCAAATTTTGCGAATTGGTTTATACTTGTATGCATCACCTAGTAAAGATAGCATAATGAACAGAATAAGAGCATATAACGTAAATAAAAATCACATCATAATTAGTAGAGACCGATCTTTGATCTAGTGAGAAAGGTGCTCAATTCATGACCTTCCCCTCTCATCCTAAGTTCCTGGACTAAGACACTTTGGTGATGACGGATAAGTGGCCTTTGGCACGAGTCACTGGTTTTCGAGATTTCCCAAAAAAATTTAGGTGGCGACTTTGTAATTTGGAAAAGTGGTCCATTTTTGGCATTTTGATTCAAAATTTGATTTTCCAAAAAATTTGCCAAATTTGGACTCATTTGTGTTTATCTATTTTACATTGCACTATTGAAATTAGATTCAGAACCACGGGAGTCCGAACTATAGGGCTAATTGTATCCGAAAAGAGCACGAAAAACAAACTACAATTTCTGGCGACTCTGCTGGGGATTTAGAGAACTTGACTTGAACTTCATGATGTGACATTTTATCAACACTTATATGTTCTTTGCATTGCATTTGCATTTGTTACTTTCAGTCGTTGTGTTTTCCATCTGCTATTCTTGGACGGCTTGCCTAAAAAGCTTGCCAAAAGGCTGGCCGGTCATGGGCTCTGCGATGTTGGAAACACAACCTTTGGATCTAGATTACCACTGTACCGCTTGACCCTCCTTTCACTTCTCAGTGTTAGGTGTAAGAGGTATATTAGGTAATCTTGTCGAGGTACCCTTTTGGACCAATTGGCCTAGTGCATATAGTACGCTCTAGTGACTATCCCAAATTAGGACAAGATGCCACCTGTATACAGGATGCTATGAAACTACTTGCTTGAAGTAGTGCATCCTAGATCATGTCAAAAATCTAGGACAGGGTAACCCTACCCCATCATAAGGGTGTTTTGGCTCTCTTTTACGTGGTATGTACTTTTATAGTGAAATTGTACAGGGATGTTCATATCAGTGGTTCAAACGTTGGTATCAGTTTGGGAACAAAGATTAGTAGGGATTACAGTCCTTCAACTGTGTGTTTTGACTATTGTGGATTGGGCCAAAGTACTGTCCGTTTTTTATTGTTTTTCTTTTCTTTCCATCATAGCTTCAGAAAGACCCAATATTCCCCAAGTTGTGTGGACTCATTCTGACAGACTTTGCAAAACTCGAGATCTTGTTGACGATCAGCCAGTGTTAGTCTCACTTCCACCGGTTACTCGACAAAGAAGGAATAGACAGTTAGCAGCACCAAGCATAGAGCATTCAGCAAACACCTGTCCATTCCCACCCAATCAGTTCACCAGCATCTAGCGCACCCAGACCAACAATGGCACAAAACACAACACAAAACACAGAAGAATTTGTTGCCATGATGGCAGCATTTCAAAGAACCATGAATACTGTAAATCAAAGGATGGCTACACAGGATGAGATTATCGCTGATCTGTGACGCCCATCTGGGCATTAGCATCAACTATCCACCCAATCCCGGGTGCTCAGCCAAATCTTGATCCACCTCCGCCAATTAAAAACCCTCCAACCCCGGATCATCGAGAGATGTTTCCACAAGTTACAGCTTTCAGGAGAACTCCATCCCTTTGACATCAATGATATCAACCCAGCTCTGATCAAGATTGCCAGGCTGGAGAAAGTGATGAAAAAGTCCCAGGGCTTCAATTCCATTCCGGATATTGAAGATGGGCATACTGAGGCATTGGTCAGGTTACCAGAGAAGTTCAAGATGCCCCACATTGACAGATTAGATAGGAGTGGGGATCCGATTGTCCATGTCTGCCTGTTTTCTCGGGCTCAGAAATTGTCGTTGTTTAGAAGAGTTCTGTCTAACGTAACGGCCATCTGGTATGCTAAACTGGAGGATTCTACGAAGCGGAACTGGAATGAGCTATCTGAGGGATTTGTCAACCAGTATTCATATAACACTTAGATAGAGGTAACCATCTGTGAGTTAGAAGCAACTACCCAGAACCCGAAAGAGCCTTTTATCAACTTTGTCGCCAGGTGGACAGCCAAGACAGCTAGGATGACCAATAGACCCTCTGAAATAGAGCAAGTCCGACTAGTGGTCCAGAACCTTGAGCCAGATATGCTACAAAGAATGATAGTGGCACCGTTATCCACATTTGCTTCCTTACACGAGTTGGGGGTCTAGATCGAGAGTGCATTCAAGAAAGGCATCATCCAAAGAACTAGTGAACCTGCAAGAAGGCCATTCTCTAGGAATACCAATGTTAGTAATAGCACTATTTCACGGCCTGCAAACGTCAGTACTGTTGTCATAACGGCCAAAATGGTCGATCCCTTTGCCGCAACAACTTCACAACCTGCACAAAACACCGGTCCACCCCGAAACTGAAGAATCTTTACCCCTCTCCATATGACCCCTGCTCGCACCCTCAAAATGTTAATGGAAAGGGGACATCTCAAGCCCCTTGATCCACAACCTCTCCCTGACCCACTACCTCCTAGACATGACCTTACCCAGTATTGTCTCTTTCACCAACAACACGGTCACCCCACAGACCTATGCTGCCACCTACATGATGAGATCCAGGATCTCATTGACAATAAAATCATCGCTTCACCCGCCAAACCAAACATAACCCCCAATCCACTTCCTGCTCAAAACTAAGTCCCCCCACCCAGAAACATTAACCAAATCCATACACTACCACCCTTATTTAACCCCAGCGCATATATCACCTCGTCCCACCTACCAAAGCCTGAGACGATTATTTCGAAAAGCACCGATACGTACATGATGGACATAACGCCACAAACCCAACCAAGGCTTGTGGCGGTAGAGGTGGAAAAGATGGGGAATGCACCGGAAAAGGGGTTGCCTGACACCCAAGTGTAGCTCGACTTTTCGTGCTCCTTTCGGATATGACTAGCCCCACTGTAGCTCAACCTTTTTGCGCCCCCTTTCGGAAGATGAAAAAGCCCTACAATATCGGACTCCCGCGGTTCTGAATCTGATCTCACAAGTGCAATGTGAAATAGATAATCACCAAAGAGTCCCAATTCGGAAAATCTTTTTGGAAAATCGATTTTGAATCAAAAATGCCAAAAATGGACTAGTTTGCCAGATACAGAGTCGCTACCTAAATATTTTTAGGAGAAATTTAGGAAACCCATGACTCATGCCAAAGGCCACGTGCCTGTCATCACCAAGATTGTCTCGGCTCAAGAACTTAGGTACGAGAGGGGAAGGTCATGAATTAAGCACCCCCGCTCGCCCGATCAAAGATCGGCCTCTACTAATCATGATATGAATCTTATTTACATTATATGCTCTTGTTCCGATTATTAGGCTAGCATTACTATGTGATGCGCACACGTACAAGTATAGACTAATTTGCAAGAATTGGAACATTTTGATTCATGTTCGTTTTGAAAATTGTTTCGAATACGTACCACTTGAAAAAGTGATCGCATATGAACATTACTCAAATTATTCCAATTCAAGCAATTAGTCTTCATCCAGAGGCATTCAAGCAGTTTATCAATTAAGCATTAAGCCTTATGGCAAGCATACTAAACATGGCAAACAATCACACACATGCGATATGCTAAAGCAAGTAAAGGCTCACCTAGTACTCCAAGCCAAAAAGAGAATTGAGTTAGAAAAATGCATGATTCCTAACTATGCAATATGACTAATGCAACACATGCGATATGCAATTACTAGGCTCGGCTACTAATATGGAAAATGAATCAATTGATAGCATGTGGTCTAAGCACGTATTCAAAGAATGTATTTAAACTAACAATACAAGTTAGAATGATGCACCGAGCCTTGGTGCATGCAATACAAGTGGATGCAAACATGAAGTATGCTAAACAAAACATTATGCCCTAAACTAACCATCATAAGCTAGCAAATAAAAGGGAGAAAGACGTGGGGTTAAAAAATATGCACATTATTACAAGTTTGTGCCCTCACATAGGAGGGTCCGAATGAACTGACTAGCTGACTAATTACATAGCTATTACAACAACAATTGAATAAATAGCTATACTACTTAACTAACTATTACAAACCGAATTAATTAACTATTCTAGCTAACTAAAATAATTACAACATGAGGCGAATTAGCGATTCTACCTAATTAATTACAAAACCACTATTTTAAGCACAATGCTAATATATTTATAACACAGATCCCGAGGCTCGATGGAAGGCCCACGCATGAATGCGGTTTCCACCCGAAAAGTCACTGTTTCTGCTGCTGAATGCCTCTGTTGCACAATAGGAAACTTGCATTGATTTCCACCTCCAGACCAACTCTGTTCTGCTGGGGAAGTATACTGCTGGATTTTGCACTGGTGGTTGGTAGAGGGCCTGTCGTCCACTGATGATGGCCTCCCGGGCACAAAAGATGGCCTGCCAGCCACCAATAGTGGCCTGCCGGCCACTGCTGATTGGGTTGTTCTGCTGTAACAGAGAGCAAATAAAGCAGAGATAGTGTATTCTCAAGAATTTGTTTGCACAATTTACCCCTTCTTATCATGAATAGAACAAAAGAGTAGTAAGCTTGGTTCACAAACTACCAATGGAAGCAATTTCATTGCATGATGGCCTATGAACCAAAGGGTGCAAGCTCAATAAATGTAATAAAACAAGACTCTCAAAACCACCCCCCTATCATGAAAGATCAAGGGAAATAGTTGACAATGAATCTTGAACCATTTTCATCACTAATGAGTATGAAATGACTCAAGACTCAAGGGTTCAATTAACGTCCGATTGAACTCTAACAAGTTATTATCTTGCACCCATTTTTTAGCCTCAATTTTATTACATCATTTTAGATTACCATTCATTCTTTAATCAATTGAGTCCAAAGGTGAATTTAAGTCCTCTAATGGAAAGAGAGCTCAAACCAAAAGTTTTTTTAGGCATGAAAGACACATCATACCGTTGGTACTGAACTCCTAAAGGGATTAAACCATTAAGTATGGCATCTCAATCTCATGCTTAAACAAACAAGTTGTTTGAACCACTTTCAAAGCAAAACAAAAGCCAAGAAAGGATGGAGGTTGCAGAGGTGATTAAAAGTGATCACAAGTATGGAAAGCCGTAAATAAATGCAATCAACTCAAATAAGGTGGTGTCTAACGCCTAAAACACTAAGCTTATGAGGACAATTACACTACAATCATGCAAAACAAAGCTCAAATGCAACAAACACTTAAAAAAAAAATCCTAAAGCAGTCATAAATAAGTCCTAAAACATGATGGAATTAAGACAAAAATAGCTAGAATAATAAGCTAAAACATGGATCATGCTAGACTAGTAAGCAAAACACAAGGAGGGGAGGCTAACCCCTCCAATTTAGAACATCAAAACATGATTTTAGCCACTGAAATAACTTTAAAAATCAATGTTTAAAAGCTCAAAAAAAGATAGTGCAAAGGTGGGAAACACAAGGGTAAAGGCCTTGAGAGCAAGGTGTAAAGAAGGGTGAGCCACCCCCCTCAATCTTTATTGGCCTTAAAACCCAAGTTTCAGCCCAAAAATAAAAAGTTTTTACATCCCAAAAATAGTTGGAAAATAGTAGGAAAAAGAGTAAATAAAGCAAGTAAAGAGGCAAAGCTTTATACCTTTGAAGATGAGATCACTTTCTAGGTAAAAAAACAACGCAAACACACCCTCAAGAGCTCAAACAAGGCTCAAAGATAGCTCAGCTCAAAGATGGAGAGGTTTGGTTAAGGCTGTATAGGCAAAAATGAAGAGTGTATAGACAAAAGTTAAGAAATTTGCAAGTGAGAGAGAGAGAATTGTAGAGAGAGAGGAAAAATTTTGCTCCAAAATTTTTCTAACCCCGTGGCAAGAAGGGTGGTCCTCTATATATAGAGAAACATGAATCTCCCTCAAAAGCATCCAGCCATACACGTGGGAGAAGATGTAAGCATCTGTACAAACAGCTGGCATAGCTGTCACAAAATATCTGCAAAACATATTGGTGGCTAGCAAGCCAAATGAATGGCCGGTAGCCAAGAACAATGGCCGGCAGCCCAAAACTGTGGCCGACAGGCCACCATAGGTTGCAGGCTTGAAAATCCAAGGTTTTGGTCCAAAAACAAGGCAACAGGGGTGTTGGATTTGAAAGGTTCAAAGCTGTGGCATTCCGCTGAGGACTTCAAGCACTTGACAAGCATAAACACTCATCATTGGGTGTGTAAGCAATGACGTCCAAGTCGTAAGGCCTGTAAAAAATGGGGTGTCTACAGTTGCCCCTCTTTGACTGAACTCGGAGTCATGATATGACATAAGTGAATGTCAAAGCCCGAAGACGACCCATTTTGACAAGGCTGTAAGACTTGGACAAACAATCAAGATAGAAATAAATGGTTGCACCCGCAGGTTGCCTACATATCCCTTTGCAAGAAATCAAACCACCGTAGTTCTGGGGAAAGATGCAAATGATATGCTCAAAAAACTTTAAAGATGGACTCACACACTTCGGGAAGCCGGCTATTTTGAAAACTCATGATCATGCAAGATGATGCAATAAGCAATAATGCAATAAGCAAGATAACGAGATAACAACATATGAATGAGTAGCTACAAGCTTAAAACCAACACAGGTTCCATGGAAAAAGATCTAAAACACACTCTGACCATGCCAAAACACTAGACGAGGAAAGAAAACACTACTCAGGTTTGTGCCTCATGCGTCCTGAGAAACTGAGAAATGAAAACCGCTCGGGGTCTCATTTTACATGTCCCAAGATAAAAACTGCTCAATGTTGCGCTTCACACGTCCTGAGAAACAAGAAAAACGAAAATCGCTCGGGGTCACATTGCATGTATCCCAAGATACAAGAAAAACTGTTTGGGCTCGCGTTTCACGTGTCTTGAGATAAAAGCCACTCAAGGTCGCACTTCATAAACAAGAAAAAACGTTAGGGCTCGTGCTTCACGCGTCCCGAGATAAAACACGCCCAGAGTCGCGCTTTATGCATCCTGAGAAACTGAGAAACGAAAACCGCTCGGGGTCGCGTTTCACACATCCCGAGATAAAAACCACCCAAGGTCGCGCGTCACGCTTCCTGAGAAACAAGAAAAATGAAAACCGCTTAGGGTCACGTTTCACCTGTCCCAAGATACAAAAAATCCACTCAGGCTCTCATTTCACGGGTCCCGAGATAAAAGGCACTGAAGGTCGCGCTTCACGCGTCCCGAAATAAAACACACCCAGAGCCACGCTTCACGGGTCCTGAGATATAAGAAAATCGCTCGGGCACGCGCTTTACACGTCCCAAGATAAAACACACCTATAGCCGCACTTCATGCGTCTTGAGAATTAAAGGAAAAACTGCTCGGGCTCGTGCTTCACACGTCCCGAGATAAAACATGCCCAAAGTCGCGCTTTACGCGTCTTGAGATATAAGAAAAACTACTAGGGCTCCTTTTATACACGTATCCCGAGATAAAACATGCCCAGGGCCACGCTTCACGCGTCCTGAGAGAAGAGAAAACCGCTCGGGTTCGCGCTTCACGTGTCCCGAGATAAAATAGAGAGGTGTACGATAGATGCATAAAATGAATAAATACGATAGATGCACAAAGCAAATGTTTGCGATAGATGCACAAAGTGAACGTGTAGAATAGATGCACAAAGCATATTCCATGCAAGATGGACATCCGACGTATGATGTTAATTGAAAGCATGTTCTATGCAAGAAACAAAAGCATATTCTATGCATGAATTGATAGCATGTTCTATGCAAAATTGAGAGCATGTTCTATGCATGAATCATAAGAGCATATTCTATGCAAAATTGGCAGCATGTTCTATGCACAACTCATAAATGATGTAAGACACGCATGCAACAGAAGTATATGTGAAAATGCACATTCTATGCAACAAAAGTGCATAAATATGTAATTCAACAAGATGACTAAAACCTATATTCGGTGACGACCTCCGATTTACCTCTCGGAGACGTTGCAACATGTTCACAAAAAATACACCTTGTTCATGATGGCAAGTGAGGAACATCGCACGCTAAAACACAGTTTTGAGTTCCCTTAGAAACAATCTAGACCCAACAGTGAACCTTCCCTACACTTCTTGGGAAACAAAGACACAAAACAGCATCAGGACACAGATGAGGACCACCGGCCACTTGTTGGCCACAAGGGGAGAGCGCCGGCCACCTGTCGGCCACTAATTGAGATTGCCAGCCACCCGTGGCAGTTAGGGCATTTTGGTCTTTCCGAGCGTGGGTCATTAAATCTACCACCCCACACTTCATTTTCTCAAACACACACCTCTGAAAACCCTCTCCCTCTCTCTCTCTAGGTGCCTACTTTCTCTAGATTTGCGTTTTATACACGTTTTCCAATACCCTACGCACACTTTTTTTTGTAAAACCCTCTTAGTTCTCTTCATTTTGAACTGATTAGATTTTGATTTCGTCGTTTTTTCTCAAATTTTCACCACTTTAGGCTTGTTCCCCTCGAGTTTCTCTCGGGTTTCGTGAACTTTCCCAGGCTTTGACTTTTTCTCCCATTTTCTCTCTCCTAGGGTTGACTTTTTCCAAGTTTACCATCTTTTCTCTATTTTTTTCACTTTTCACCTATTTTTCACCCATTTTCCAGATGGCAGATGAGATTCCTCATGACAGAGCTCCTCTAGAAGTTCCACTTGCATTTCCACTTGTTGCCAAGGTGAAGGAGCCGATAGTTGCCGAGGCCGGTGAGGCGGCTGAGGGCAATGAGGCTGACCTTGAGGTGGAGTTTGCACCCGAGTTTGAGCCAGAGCCCTTACCATTAAGGGTGCGGCCTTTTGATCCAGTTAGATATCATCCTTGCACGCACATATTGCCACTCGGAGGCATTAGACGTTTCAGCGACTTTGCTCGCGGCGTACCAGAGGACCTTTTGCTGAGGGAGCCGGACTCCCACCTTTCATCCAATGCTATTGAGGTATGAATTCTATTTTCATGCATTCATGTCTTTCTTTTAACTGCATTTCTTGCATTGCCTTTCATCTGACTATACTTTCATCACTGCCCTTTCATCTGATTTACCTATTCTTTGCCACAGGGAGAGTCCCATGCCTACAGGGGGTATGGAGCAATGACGGCGAGGGATTGGTATGACGAGCTCCTTGCCCGGGTTCGTGACATCATCGACGAGACTGACTTCGGCCTTTTCTGCTCCAGCCTGACACGCGTCATAGCGAGTCGACCCTTTCTAGAAGCGCTAGTGGAGAGGTGGTGGGACACCACCAACTCTTTCCACCTCACTGCCGGGGAGATGACGATGACTCCCTACGACTTCATCGTGATCACAGCCTTAGAAGTATGAGGTGATCCGATCCTTTTTGACACAGACATGGGGGAGTGGGA
Organism: Camellia japonica; assembly: GCA_030407325.1. NCBI lineage: Eukaryota > Viridiplantae > Streptophyta > Magnoliopsida > Ericales > Theaceae > Camellia > Camellia japonica. The sequence continues at coordinate 168,158,474 of JAPPVO010000017.1, forward strand.
GGCTGCTTGGATCGATCTGTTAGGAGCGCACCCATCTCTGTACTGGCTTGCCATGGTAAGATACAGTTGGTTCGCAGAGCAGTTCTGCGGGAGTGAGCCCGAGACGCTGGAGGAGGTGAAGCAGTATGCCCGGGGCTTCCTGATGTTTGTCCTCGGTACCACCTTATTTTTGAACAGGTGGAACACCGTGGGCTTATATCTGTTAAGCGCCCTAGTGACCTTTTCCCGGGTACGCTTCTACGACTTGGAAGGAGTTGGCCTTGCCACCCTATACGGCTATATGAGCTCTACCTCCCGCAGGAGAAGAGAGCAGATGAGTGGCTACTGGCGAGCCTGGGAGGTATGCATTTCGGTTTTCTCTTTGCACTTTACACTTTCTACTTCACATTTTCTGCTTTATATATGTTCAATACTTGTGGTTTCTGTTTTGCACTTTTTGCATTTGTACATGTTGTGTGCTTTCTGCTTTACACTTTCTATATCAGTTCATGCTGTGTATTCATGTCATTGCGCTTTCCTTACAGCTATGGGTGTATGCATATTTTTCAGCCCTTGCCCTAGAGCCCATGGAAGAGCTTTCCCTGGTGGTTCCCTACTTGAGATGATATGATGGCCAATGTCAGTGCTGGAGTCCCGAGTCCTTTGCCTTCTTCCGCCATTATTTTGATATTGTGGCCGCCCACGAGGTAACCCGAAACACAGTCATTTTTACATTACAATTGTTCTGATTCACGTTTTAACAACTGACAGCAACTAACAATCTATACACTCTCTGTTTGCATATCGTGTGGCAACTCTGGGCCATAATGTCGGTTGGCGTGCGGGACCAGTATGTTAGAGCGTGGGGCACATCGCGCTTCTGGATTTTGCTGAAGGTCCCAGTCTACTGGGCCTAGTTCCTGAGCGAGAGATTCGTTTGCCAGACCGTGGGGCTGCCTGATTTGGTCATTCCGATGCCACTCCCGGAGTCTATGAGGACTGAGGACAACCTATCTGTTGATGCAGTCATTCAGTTCATGGTAGGCTTGGATGCTGATTTCTTCAGAGGAGAGGGTGATTACATGACCTTCATTCAGACCCATCTCATGCCTCCTCCAACGGGGGCTCATGCAGGTGAGGAAGCAAGGGCTCTTGTGGCAGGTGAGGCAACTCGGGCGACTAGGGCCCATACCAGAGGGGCTCCCCCTATTGAGCAGACTATCCGCTGGCCAGAGCTTCCCACCGTGCTCACATGCTGGAGGGCGACTGGGACTGCTTATCAGATTTTGATTGAGCCAGCAAAGGCTGGACACAAGCTTGTCGGAGTTCGAGGCTCGTCCCAGGTATGGACCACACTTTACCATTTGCACCCCACATTTCATTTCAGATATGTTTATTGTAGACATTGATCATCTAAATGGATTTGCAAGCATCTATAGAGTATACGGGAAGCCTCCTCGAGCTGGTGGCTTCCCTGATGGGTATGGTACAGAGGAGGGAGATACTGCTTGGTCTCCACGGTATCCAGGTAATTTTCTTCAGTTTGTGCTTTATGCTATCATATTTCCACTGATACACTGGCATTTCAACTGTAATCTTTCCCAAACTGCACTGATACACTACATTAGCACACTATACATACACACTGTACTCATACTGTATCTGATTTCTGCATACCATTTATTCTGCATACTATGCCTGTATCTTGATACACACACTATAGCTGATATGTTGACGACTGTTTTTCTAGATTCCATCTGCACCGATGGCTCCAGCAATAGCACCAGTACCAGCACCGACAGCACCTCCTCTAGCAGCAGGAAGGAGAGAGAAACAGGCCCCAGCTCATGGCCGAGATGTGAGTCACGGTCGAGGCAGAGACAGGGGCACCCGAGGCCAGAGTAGCCCTTCAGAGCCCATTTTGAGTGATAACGATGCTGAGACTAGTGACTTCGATGAGACAGTGAGTCGGCATTCTAAGTCATTCGAGACTGGAGATGATGATACTGGCTCGGGATCCGAGAGCGGAGGTGTTGCTGAGGCGGGCTCTGAGGCAGAGAACAGAGATGATACCGGCTCGAGTTCTGGTTCAGAGACTGATTCGGGCAGTGGTGCTGATGGAGATAGTGCCCCCGAGTCCTCCCTTCCGAGGAAGAGGACGAAGAGGGCCTCTCGGGCCTGAGGTGACTGGCGCTGATTTTTTTTGTACTTTTGCTTAGTTTCTTTTTTTTAGTAGCATGAGCACATGTATAGCTTCAGATATGTTTATTTGCTTTTGAAACTTGGACTCCTCTTTTGTAAAAACCATGATCGGAATAAAAACTCGCAGTTTTTATGAAAAGTGTTGTTATTTTTGCATCATGAGCACTATATTTGCATGAAATGGACATGGAATTGAATCGGCCAAGAGAGCGCTTGATTGAAACAATGTTCTTAATTGGGTAATGAGCCGACCAACAACTGAAATACAAAATACAAAATACAACTCGATAAGCAAAGAAAAAACAACTCAAATGCAAATAAACAACTTGCTAAAACAAAAAATGACTTAAAACAAGACCTTGAAACACTCAAAGATCGAGACGAAACACATGCTTCCAGCACTACCTAGCACACAAATGGACGGTAGACCAGAAAGGATGATTGCCGGCCACAAAGAGAAGTTGTCGGCCAGTGGGGGTGGCCTGCCAGCCACCAAAGTAGCCTGCCAGTCACCAGTGTGAACAACCTCCAAATTGTTGACAGCTAGCTTCCAGTCACAGCCTTATCTCCTACAAAAGGTTCAGCTTTGTGATTTCTTCTCCAGAATCTCATTTCAGCTGCAATTTCTTCCACAAATGAAGCCATTTTTTGCCGAAAAGCTCTCAAATTGGATAGCTACTTTAGACGGCACGGAAAAGGTAAATTTTTGGGGTTTCGGCATAAATGCACTTTTTCCGTTGAGCCATACTCCACTTTGTTTTCCGTTCCTCCATGCTACGGCCCGATGCTGGGACCCAATTACATATGTCTTTCGCTTCAGGGGACAAGAAATATGCCCGACAATTAAGGAATTTCAAGCACTAATGGAATCTCGGCGCAATGAGGAAATCATGCCTTAGCCTCATTTTGGCCACGCCCAAGCTTTGGGATGGATGTGTGGGCTCACTCTGCACGAGGCTGGATCTTTGGCCCACAACGGAGAGCTAGACATTCCCAGCTTGATTCATCGATTTTCCAACATCAGTGACAGAGGCGACCTTCTTTGGCGAGATTTTCGACAACATGCCCTCTGCGTATGTATGCTTGCTTATTTCCTTCTTGCCTCTAGTTTTGGCGGATCCAACATTCGATTGATGAAAGTGGCCCAAGGTTTGAAAGAAGTTAAGAGTTGCATTGGTTTGACGCTGGCCGAGACCTTGATGGGCTTAGACACCTTTCATCGGCGAGAGACTACCAGATTCGTGGGGAGTCCACTACTTCTTTAGGTATTGTTTCCTACCCTTTCTCATATATGTTTCTCATATCACTCGGCACTCATGCTCTATTTTTCTCTCAAAACCCTTTCCTCACTCTTCTCTCAACATACATCTCTCTATTCTTTAATCTCTCTTTTCTTTCATCCCTTCCCAGGTATGGCTTATGGATAAGTTGAAGGTAGTGGACTCTTGCCCTGAGTACTCAGCTCAAGGTTATTTCTTCCGCCACTGAATAATGGATTTCCCGAATGAGGGATGGTGGTGCAACTGGATGTGCAACAGCTCTACTGCTGACATAGCTTGGCGTTGCCCCTGGCTTAATCTGATCGAGATGAGTTACAGCATGGCTCGGTAACTTGGCATACAATTGATCGGCCTCACGCACTGCATGTTCTATTTCCCTTTCCAGTTCAGATGTCAGTTCAGGCATGACCAGACCTGCCCAAAGGAGGGGGTAGAATACCCAATTTCATTCCCCATCTGTGGTTCACACTTGGCTAGGTACCTCACTGCTTGGAGGACAAGAGAGCTTCTGGCCCCTGCCCTTGGTTTTAGTTATGCCATTTCTGGTGCGTGTTTGGCTTGGCTAGAGGATGAGGCATAAACCGGACCCACTTTGGCTTAAGAAGCTTCCACAAGCACGAGCAGAGGACACAGGAGCACCTGACTCACCTATGTCCTAGTTTATTGCTTTGTCCTTTCTTTTCAAGTTTTTTTGATGTAATAAAAACAACTTTGATTTGTATCAAAGAGTTGGAGAACTTCATGTTAAAATCAATGAAATTAAAGTTGTCAGCACTGAAAATTTTCCTTTTGGTCCAAAAATGGTGTAAGTTGTACAAGGTAAAATTTTGAACAAAATCAACTTTTATTAAAACTTTCCAAAACCATTTTCGAAAAGGATCACCACCTGACACGCACAGAATCAATCCTCAAGATATACAACCCCGAATCAAAAGATTAGACATGCCCCTTGATTGCATACACCACTACTCTGCATCATAACCAATTCTTCTCTTAGAGTAAAGATCACAACCGAACTCTTAGGTGACGAACAAACAAAGATGACTTGATCAGACACATGGACAAGACAGTTGAGTTAGAGGTGATTACGACCGAACTTCAGGATGAAGTTACCTACGTATCCCGAAGATGGGAATCAGGCCTTACGTAGTTCAATTCAGGTTCACTCAAGCATTAACTCTCTCCGTTCGTACTCTAACTTTTGCCAAAGTTGCCCTCTAGGGTTTTCAACCTTGCGAACTCAGTTTTTCTTTCTTTCAAGTTTTCCATGCTCTAACTTTTGCCTAGGTCGCCCTTCCAGGTTTTTGGCCTAGCGAGCCTCTCAGGGATAGTATTTCATCAATTTGTCCATGTTGATCGGTTGTGAAAATTCCAGGCCATCTAAGTCCATGAGAATAACAGCTCCACCCGACCAGATAGTTTTGATGATGTAAGGACCAGTCCAATTGGGTTTGAACTTGCCCCTAGGGTCATGAATGGGAGCTCAGTTGTCTTTCAGCACCTTATCTCCCTCTTTAAGATTCCGGGACTTAACTCTCTTGTTAAAAGCCCTGGCAATTCTGCACTGGTAGCCCTGAACGTGATATAATGCTTTCAGCCTTCTCTCATCAAATAACATTAACTCCTCAAATCTGCTTTGTTGCCAGTCCGCCTCTGCTATCTGACACTCAGCCATAACTTGTAGCAACAGGACTTCTATTTCAATTTGCAAAATAGCTTCCATCCCGTAGACAGAGGAGTTGCCCCTGTAGACATCCGGATTGAAGTTCTGTAGCCCCAGAGTGCAAATGGCAATTTATCTAGCCAGTCCTTGTAGGTCTCAACCATTTTCTGCAAGATATTCTTGATGTTCTTGTTGGTGGCATCAACGGCTCCATTGGTTTGCAGCCTATATGTTGACGACTTATGGAAAGCCACATTGTATTTCTCCAACAAGTCTATCACCTTTTTCTTAAAGTGGGAGCCATTATCTGATCGTTTGGGACTCCGTACCGACAAATGATATTGTTTCTGATGAACTTGGCCACATACGATGCTTTCAACACTGCATAGGATTGAGCTTCTACCCACTTTGTAAAGTAATCAATTGTCACCAAGATATATTCATGCACATTCGACTTTTTTGGTGTGACAGCACCGATGACGTCGATTTCCCAGACTAAGAAAGGCCATGACGAAGTCATGTTGTATAGTTTTGACAGTGGGATATTCATGCAATTAGCATGAATTTGGCATTTGTGGTGTCATGACCCAAACCCGCCGCTATGAATTAAGGTCATAACTAGCCAGTAATCATGAGATTACCTACGGCCTCAAAACTAATTAATCATATTTCAATAGAATTAAAGGGCCAAAATGGAAGCAGACTTAAAAATTTTGTCCAATGAGCTGTGCTTACATGGCATAGTAAAATTATCCAAAGCACTTCATAATAACTCACACATATAGGTAGAATTATCATCTTATACATCCAGGAACTTTCAGACATACAGTCAACCAAACAAAAACTTATATACATAGGTGACCCAACGTGTTCACCAAAATAGTAGAAGAGTAAACAAAAGATCAAAAGAACAAAAACAAAGTCTCGTGCGTAAGACATACGGGCTAACTCTCCAAGCTGACTTCCTCTCACATTCTTCACTGAGCCTAGGTTTGGACCTCTCTTTGCCCACTAACATGCACATAAATGAGAGTGACCGAAAACCCAGGGAATAATATCAAAATAAAGAAATTACATGAATGAAATTTGTAACGAACATAACCAACGGCCTTAGGCCCATTCATGTTTCTATCTAGTACATCAAACGGCATCAGGCCCAAACATATCAAATGGCCTCAAGCCCAATTCATTCTTATCAACCGGCCTTGGGCCCAATTCATCCATGTCAAATGGCCTTTGGCTTATTCATTTATGTCTAACGGCCTTCGGCCCAATCATTTATGTTCAACGGCCTTTGGCTCAATCGTTCATGTCAAACTGCCTTTGGCCCAATCATTTATGTCCAACTGCCTTTGGCCCAATCATTCATGTCTAACGGCCTTTGGCCCAATCATTCATATCAAATGGCCCTTGGCCCAATCATTCATATCAAACCGGTCTTTGGCCCAACAATCGTATCAAACAACCTTTGGTCCAACATTCATGTTATGTGCATTTCATACTTGAGATCATAAGCACGTCGTAATCATAATCATGTTCCAATGGCTTTATTCAATCATTGGCATGAAGAATGTCCAATTCCATTTAACAACTCCGTAGAACTCATACATAAGTGAGCATTTGGAATGTAGTATACTTCAATACATTCTTATTAAGATATTACTCACAGTGTTCTGCTGATGGATTTGCCCTTGCGCTTGGCCCTACACAATTTACAACATATCGGGTCACAAGCGATTCAATCCATTCTCAAATTGTTTATTTCTCTTAGGCCTCTTTCTTATCCCTTTAACTCATTTACAATGTTCCATAGACAACGAAAAAAGGAGCGTAAAACAACTTTTCAAAATTTCTGAAACAAGGCTCTCCGCTCGAGCGCAGCTTTGGTCGCTTGAGCGGACCCCTTTGGTCTGCAAAAGTAATGGTTGCGTGTAATTCATGCTCAAGCGAGATTCTCGATGCTCGAGTGGGGAGTCTTCGCAAAACAGTGTTTGCTCGAGTGTAAAGACTGTCGCTCAAGCCACCGTGCAATTTCTTCAAAACTTCTGGGAGTTCGACTTTCATGCTCGAGCGACACTTTCCTCGCTCGAGCGGACAAGTCAAATTCTAGGTTTTCCAAAACTCTGTTTGAAGCTCAAGTCACACTCCCAAAGGCTCCAAAGTTTGCAAATCAAAGCCAAACCATAGAAAAACATCGTGTATCATAAGAACTTGGATAATTTGAAACTAATTATTCAAAATCATGGTCCATTTCCAAATCCATTCCAAATTCTCTTTACAAAATTTAAAACTCATGCATCTAAACTTCATACAAACTTCATATCTTCATGAATCATGCATGCATGTTGATTATTGACCCCAATTCTATTTTAAATGACTCAAATGATGCCCAAAATCATGAAACTCAACAAAATTATGCATGCATGTAAGCTTTGATGCTCAATTCTTCATATTTAACATGCCTTATGCTAGATCATGCAATTTCATGGAAATTCATGGCAATTCTATACATGTATGAACATATGGACTTCAAATTCTCATATTACTCTTGAATTCACTCAACTATAGATTTACACTCTTGGTTTTGAGTTCAATTACTCACCTAGAATCTCCAATCTTCCAAAATTAGCTAATTTCTTGAGTTTAGCTTTCAAACTCCCAAGCTTTGAGCCAAAATCCACAATTTGTGCCTCTTCTCTCTCTAGAACCGACCCTCTCTCTCTCTCTAGAGCATTTCTCAGATTTTTGAGCTCAAAATGGGGAGCTTAGGTGTTAGAAGGCCTACATATATATGCTTGCCTAATCAACTTTGATTAAGGCTAGTTAATTATGCTTTAATTCAATCATATTAAATCTAATTATTTTGATCCGAATCAATTTTTAATTAAATTTCACCGTAGGCTCTAAAAATCATGCTAAGCATAAAAATACAGTCAATTTCAGTTTCTGACGTCTCTACAGCCTTCAATTAAATTTTATAGCAGAAAATCAAACAGATTTTCCTACGATGAACATATAGAAATTCAAAAACACATATAATCATATAAACGACACTCAAAATCATATTAAGCACATAATCACAATCATAAATAAGATTAATTAACATAACACAGGCCAGGGTTATCACATGTGGCATCGTTTGAACAAAACCAATACAATCCTCCTCCATGGTGGACCAGTAGTAACCTTGCCTGAGAATCTTCCGGGCTAGCATCACTCCGTTCATGTGTGCTCCGCAATCTCCTCCATGGATGGCCTCCATTAGGCGCTTTGATCCCTCTTCTTCGACACACAACTTGTGCATTCCCAGATGACCCTTTTATACAGTTTACATCCACAGATGATAAATTGGACGGCTATTCGCCGTATTCCCATTTTGTCCTTGGCATTTGCCCCTAGTGGATAAATCTCTTTTTCCAAGAAGTTCCAAATATCGTAGTACCAAGGGTTTTTGTCTTGCGCTTCATCTATTGCGGTGATGGTTTCATAGGCCAGCATGTATTATTGCTCAATGATAATCAGACGCATCCGGACTACAAGTGGGATGTTTACCATAGAAGATAGAGTTGCTAAAGCATCAGGGAACCTGTTGTTCTCTCTTAGTAGATGCATAAAGTCAGCTTTTCAAACCTAGGAATCAGAACATCCAAGGTCTGGTGATAAACCTTCATCTTTTCTTCTTTGACCTTCCAGTCTCCATTTGCTTAAGAAACAACTAAGTTCGAGTCCCCGATAACATCCAACCTCTTTGCCCCTAGTTCCAGGGCGGTTTCTAAACCAGTGATACATGCTTCATATTATGCTTCATTATTGGACACCTTGAACTGGAGTTTGAAGACTAAAGGTATATGAGAGTCGTCGGATGCTATCAGCAACACACCTGTCCCATAACCATACTGATCAGACGCTCCGTCAAAGTACATCGTCCAAGTCTTCTCTTCAACTTGCAGAATGCTATATTTGGGAACAAGTATTCCACTGCCTCATCCCCTTCTACCGGGTGATCTGCTAGGAACTCCGGTACAGCTTTTCCCTTGACCGACTTGCGGGTAACATATTTGAGGTCAAATTCAGAGAGAAAAAGCAACCAACGGGCTAGCTTACCCGTAAGCGCTGGTTTCTCAAAGAGATATTTGATGGGATCTAATCTCGAAACCAGGATTATAGAGTGAGCTAACAACTAGTGCCTCAACTTCTTGGTAGCCCATACCAAGGCTAGGCAAGCTTTCTCCAATGGACTATAGCGGGTCTCGTAATCTAGCATTTTCTTACTCAAGTAGTAGATGGCTTTCTCCACCTATTTTCAGATTCTTGAGCGAGCATGCATCCCATGGTCGTGTCTGTTACTGACAGGTACAAAATCAAAGGCTTCCCCGGCTCTGGCGGCGATAACACAGGCGAATTCTGGAGGTACTGCTTAACCTTTTCAAAGGCAAACTGACATCGATCATCCCATCAGAATTTCTTCCCTTTCTTCAGGAGACCAAAAAATGGTTCACATGTCAAAGTTAATTTGGAAATAAACTGTTTTATGAATTGTACTTTACCTAGAAAGCCTCGCACCTCCTTTTCAGTCCTTGGTGGTGGCATTTCTAGGATGGCCTTGATTTTGGAAGGATCTACTTCGATGCCCCTCTGTGTAATCAAAAAGCCCAGCATTTTCCCTGCTGTTACGCTGAAGGTGCATTTTTGCGGGTTCAACCTCAACCTGTATTCTCTTATCTGTTGAAAGAATTTCTCCAAGGCGATGTAGTGGTCCTCTCTTTCTTTGGACTTGACAATCATGTAGTCTACGTACACTTCGACCTCTTTGTGGATCATATCATGCAGAATGGTGGTTACAGCCCTCTAAAAGGTAACTTCCTCATTCTTCAGCCCAAACGGCATAACCAGGTAGTAGTAGGTACCCCACGGCATAGTGAATGCAGTTTTCTCTCTGTCCTCGGGCACCATCAGAATCTTGCTGTACCCAGAAAGCCCGTTCATAAAGGATAGCAATGCATGGCCCGCAGTGAAATCCACTAACTCATTAATGTGCAGTAGAGGAAAGTCATCCTTCGGACTGGCTCTGTTCAAGTCCCGAAAGTCTACACACCTGGATTCTACCATCCTTTTTTGGCACTGGGACGATGTTGGCCAACCAAGTCGAATATTCAGATACTAACAAGAAACCGGCCCCGATCTGCTTGGTGATCGCTTCCATGATTTTCAACGCCCAATCTGAACGGATTCTACGCAACTTCTACTTGACGAGTCGGGCCTCGAGGTCGAGAGGGATCCGATACTGTACAATCTCAAGATCGATTCCAGGCATGTCTTCATAGGACCACGCGAAAACATCTTTGAAATCTTTTAATAAAGCAACTAAGCGCTCGCGTTCCTCCGAAGTCAACGTGGACCTGATCTGGACCAAACGCGGATCCTTCTTAGTACCCACATTAATAGCAATGATTTCATCAACACGGGGTTTGGCAAACCTCTTCTCCTCTCGATTAATCAAGTTTTTCAAAACCAGAGGAATTACTTCCTCTTCGTTTTCATTAAAATTTTAAAAATCTTGGTCAATACAATAAATAAGCGGCACAGAGAAATACTCAGAATCGGCAGCATTCTCATTCATAAGTTCCAGATCTTCGGTTATAACTAACTCAAAAGCAAAAGAAAAAGAGGACTTGGACAAGACCTTGGCATCCGGGTTATCATTCCCAATAATACCAGACTCAGACTCAGAAGAACCAGAATCTGATTCCGACTCCACAGACTCAATGGAATTAGATTCTAGCTCATCACCTGACTCAGAACTGGATAGGTAGCCCTCCTCTAGCTGCCAGATAAGAGATAGTGCTTTTGATGCATCCAAAATGCTGCTGGATAGGTTCACAGCCGGTTGTTCCCTAATCATGGAGATGATAAGGTTATCCCTCAAGTTCTCTGAGTCAGCCGCAGGATTTGTAAGGAGCCATGCCAGTGCTACCCTCTACTCCAAGTTTGCTATTATCTAAGTCACTTTCCTTGCTCTGTTCATCTTCAGTACTTGGTTCAGCCTTTTCCTCAGTGTCACTATCTTGCATTCATAGGTCAAAGAAGATTTCGAACCCCGAGGCACGCTGCTTTGTGAAATTCATCCAGGGCTCAGGAAAGCCGTAAAAGGAGAAATCTTCTCCCTTGTGAACAAAGTGGCCATTCAGCGTTCCTTGGATTGGCTTGTGGATGAGCTCATAGTGTTTCCCAGCTTGTTTGGCCCTGGCTCTGCCTCTAATTTCTTCCCCTTTCCTGACCCAGTCCTCTTTGGTGGGTACATAACCTAGACCAAAGGCATGTGGATTGTGCGGCACATTTGTCAATGCTACGACGCCTTTCCAGCCACTTCTTCCAAGTCGCATTCCTGGCACATGCTGCAGTTTGTTCATGAAATAGATGGATTGGGCGCTGACATACATGCCGTTATCTACGGCCAAAATGGTCTGCACTACCCGGGCCTTAGCCAGAGTAAACCCTAAGAGGAATACATCCTCCTCACCATGAGTGATCTCCAACACTGGTGTAGTTACCTCTGGCAGGGGATGGATGGATGAATTCCCGAAAACAATCGCCACTCCTTTCCCGTGATGGTACTTCAACATTTGGTGGAGGGTGGAGGAGATAGCTTTCCCGTGATGCAACTAGGGCCTCCCTAGCAGTAAGTTGAAGGTGGCCGGCACATCCAGGACATGGAACTCGACATCTTGCTAAGCTGGGCCTACCTGGACTCTAATTTGCACCGTGCCCACGACCTCCCTGCTTGTATTATCATATTTTCGAATTACTTGAGCCATAGGCACAAAGTTTGCCGGTCTAAGGCCGACTGCATAAGCTGTGCGGGAAGGACATACATTGATAGTCGAACTGGTGTCTATCAACACCACTGGTACCCATTTTTCCTTGCACTCAACAGATACGTACAAGGGTTTGTTGCGAGCTGAGCCTTCCAACGGCAGTTCTTTGTCAAAAAAGGTTAGGGTTAGCCCGACACCACTTAGGAAGACCAATCCCACAAGCTGTTCGGGGTTAGTGTCAATGGACAATTTAGCTTTGTCCATTGCTGACAGTACAGCTTGTCAATGTAACTGGGTGGCCATGAGAAGACCCCAAATTGAGATGTCAGCTTGGATTTTCTTAAGTTGTTTCAACACTACCTCTTCTTTCAGCTGCTTCTCTTTCTGTTTCTCAACCTCTCTGTCTTTCCCAGATGCCTCAGCTTGATCTAAGTGTGGTGGCTTAAAATACTGGCCAATTCTTGTTATGTGATCTATCTCTTCCGTGTACCACGTGTTGTCTGGAAGGCACTCACTCTAATCTTTGTCGATGTGAGCCAAATGTAGGTCGTCATCATTCCACCATACACCTTTGGTAGCCGACAAATAGTTGTTCGACTCCATTTGGATCACTTTCACATCACAGGTTTCCGTCGTGGGGTGTCGGGCCATTACAGCTTCCTGGTTGTCTTCAACCGTTTCTCGTGCAAACTGCTTCAGTGTAGCTTCCTATTCTGTGTCCACAGTGCTCAGAGCGCCCAGTTCATGAGCTAAATTTTTCAGGCCAGTGTTCTCCGGCAGTTTTCCCTTTTCATCGGCCATTCCAGCCACTACAGCAATTCCTGCTTTCCTTTATTCCAATTTTATTTCAGTTCCTTTCTCCTTATTTGGTTCATCACTCAACCACCCAAAGTTGTTCGTTCATTCATTCAAATTGAACCAGCCAATCTGCACATCTCCTTGATCCTGTTCGTCAAAGAACTGTAGGTTGTTTAGATCCTTCTCAAGTTCCGCAAAATCATCCAACCCTTGGCTCGGGCTATCCTCCCTAACCACATTAACCTCCACTACAGTTGGCAACACGAATTCCAGCTTAACTTGAGCAATCGGCACAATGTAGCAGCATGGGTTGTACACCTCCTTAGACAAGTCCTCAGAGCTCTCCAGTAACGGACTCATACTTTCCTCTAAGGCCAGCCTCTCTTCTACTGCAACTGTCCCCACCACAGGCTTAGGTTGAAATGCGAACGTGTCCATCATGCACGAATCTGTGCTTTCAGGAATGAGCCGTCGGTCTTGGTAGGTGGGAAGGGGTAATATATACGCTGGGGTCGTAGGGAATGGCCAGTGTATGGATTAGGTTTAAATTTTAAGGTGAGGGGACTTGATTATGGGCCGGGAGAGGTTTTGTAGTTACATTTTGTTTTTGAGGTGGTGCAATCACCTTGTTTTCAATGAGGTCTTGAATCTCATGATGTAGTCAGAAGCATTGGTCGGTGTCGTGACCATGCTGTTGGTGAAACACACAGTACTTTGCTGGGTTGTGTTTGGGTGGAAGAGGATCAGGTAGTGGGCGAGGCTCTAATGGTTTGAGGTTCCCTTTTTTGACAAACACCTTCATGGCTTGAGATAGGGTCATATAGAGTTGGGTAAAGGTCCTCTGGGATCGGGCAGGGTTGGCTAAAGTTTGTGGAGTTGTGTTGGCAAAGGGATTGGCAGTCTTGGTTGTGGTGGTGATGACACTCACATCCAATGGCCTCGTAGTCGTGCCACCACTAATGATAGCATTGGAACTGCGCACAAAAGGCCTTTTTTCCAGCTCTTTATCATCGGTAATCAGCCATTGTTTCATGGCGTCTTCAATCTGAACCCACATCTCATGGAGCTCGGTAAATGTGAACAAAGGTAGGATGATCATTTTCTGCAACAACTTCCCGTGTAGATTGCGGCCCACTATCCTTATCTGATCTTTCTCGGAAGGCCTTGTGGTCATCATTGAAGCTTTAGCCCTCCACCTCGTCACAAATTCTGATAAGCCCTTTTTCGGCTCCTAGCATGTTGCCTCAAGATCACGAGTTGTGACCTCGATTTGTGTTTATTACGAGTACTAAGCAATAAAAGCCTCAGTCATTTCCTCCCAATTCTGCTTAACAAAATCCTCCAACTTCGCATACCAAATGGCCACTGTACCAGACATGGTACAACCAAAAAGTGATAGCTTCTACAACCTAGTCAGGCCCATCGGCCACAAAATGTCTGAAAACAGCCGTAGATGAACCATGGGATCTCCGAAGTCGTCGAATCGATCAATATGTGGCATTTTGAAACAATCTGGCAATGTCACTGCAGAGTCAGTATACCCATCTTCTATGTCGGGGATGGAGTTAACACCTTGTGCTCTCTTGAACAGTTTCTCCAGTTTGTTGACCTTAAGCATAGTTGGGTCAACCTCAAACTCAAACGGAGCCTCAGTTTGATACACAGGTGTTTTAGAGGCTTGCGCTGGGATCGACTCTGCTGGATTGCCTTGATTTTCCTAGACATTAGTAATATGGGCAGTGGTCCTGGGTACTGGGATACCCCTAGGAGGCGCATGAGATGCAGAAGCTGTTGCCGACTGTGGTTGTTGTTGTTGCAGCCTGTTTATTACCTTAGCCTGATGGGCTGTGACCTCAGCCTGGCAAGCAGCATCTTGCTGTAAGGTTTCAACTATTTGCTGAAGATAATGTGTTAATTCCTCCATCCTGACTAGGGGATACTGTGTCATTGGAATAGGCGAGTGATCTCGTGGTGGACTAGAAGTAGAAGACTGTCCCTAAGCCTGACTGAATGCAGGTGAATTGAGGAGTGACTGCTGTAAAAACTGAACCGGTGAATTCTGCCTGACTTTTCTCCGTCTTATAACCAATGGGAGTGAAGTAAACATGGGCTATCCCCTAACAAGATCTCCGACTTTGCAAAGCCTTTTGACTCGAGTCCAAAGTACTTGGGGGATATCCGAACTTTCCGAAGCTATGGTGTTAGACTACCTAGCAAAAAGAAATAAAGCAAAAAGAAAGTAGTAATTAAAAACCGCACAGCTCCTCAGCTAATGATGTTACCAACATAGATGTAATCAAAGCTATAGAACTGCACTCAATATTGAATTCTGCCCCCCAAAACGAATACCAAACTTGTAACTGATACGCACATTCCTATACGGTTTCATTGTAAAGCACATACCAGTTAAGTAAGAGCCAAGACACCCCTATGAGGGGATAAGGTTACCCTGTCCTAGCTTCGTCAGGAACTAGGGTTCACTATTCAAATATTTGGGTAAGCATCCTGTCCTGGTTTGGAACAGTCTCTATGGAATTTTGATATGCAACTAGGCCAAATGGTCACAAGGGTACCTCAGCAAGACTACCTAATATACCTCTCACACCTAACACCGAGAAGTGAAAGGAGGATCAAGCGGTACGACGGTAGTCCAGATCCAAGGGTTGTGTTCCCAACATAGCAGAGCCCATGACCGGTCAACCTTTTGGTAAGCTTTTGGGCAAGCCTCCGGCAAACCGTCTAGGAATAGCAGTCGGCAAACATAGTGACTGAGGCACACCAATGCAAATGCAATGAAAAGAAACATATAAGTGTAAATAAAATTTCATATCATGAATTTCATGTCAAGTTCTCTAATTTCCCCAGCAAAGTCGCCAGAAACTGTAGCTCGACCTTTTTACGCACCTTTTCGGAAGACGAAGAAGCCCTACAGTATCGGACTCCTACGGTTCTAAATCTGATTTCATAAGTGTAATGTGAAATTGATAATCACCAAAGAGTCTTAATCCGGAAAATCTTTTTGGAAAATTGATTTTGAATAAAAAATGCCAAAAATGGACTGCTTTGCCAGATACAGAGTCGCCACCTAGATATTTTTTGGGAAACTTTAGGAAACCCATGACTCGTGCCAAAGGCCACGTGTCTGTCATCACCAAGATTGTCTCGGCTCGGGAACTTAGGTACGAGAGGGGAAGGTCATAAATTGAGCACCCCCGCTCGCCCAATCAAAGATCGGCCTCTACTAATCATGATATGAATCTTATTTACATTATATGCTCTTGTTCCGATTATTAGGCTAGCATTACTATGTGATGCGCACACATACAAGTATAGACTAATTTGTAAGAATTGGAACATTTTGATTCATGTTCGTTTTGAAAACTGTTTCGAATACGTACCACTTGAAAAAGTGATCACAAATGAACATTACTCAAATTATTTCAATTCAAGCAATTAGCATTCATCCACAGGCATTCAAGCAGTTTATCAATTAAGCATTTGGCCTCATGGCAAGCATACTAAACATGGTAAACAATCACACGCATGCGATATGCTAAAGCAAGTAAAGGCTCACCTAGTACTCCAAGCCAAAAAGAGAATTGAGTTAGAAAAATGCATGATTCCTAACTATGCAATACGACTAATGCAACACATGCGATATGAAAATACTAGGCTCAGCTACTAATATGGCATATGAATCAATTATATCATGCAATCTATGCACGTATTCAAAAAATGTATTTAAACTAACAATGCAAGTTAGAATGATGCGCCGAGCCTTGGTGCATGCAATACAAGTGGATGCAAACATGAAGTATGCTAAACAAAACATGTTGCCCTAAACTAACCATCATAAACTAGTAAATAAAAGGGAGAAAGCCCTGGGGTTGAAAGACATGCACATTATTACAACACGAGGCGAATTAGCTATTCTAACTAATTAATTACAAAACCACTATTTTAAGCACAATGCTAATATATTTATAACACGGATCCCATCCATGAATGCGGTTTCCACCCGAAAAGTCACTGTTTCTGCTGTTGAATGCCTCGGTTGCATAGTACAATTTACCCTTCCTTATCATAAACAGATCAAAGGAGCAGTAAGCTTGGTTCACAAACCATCAATGGAAGCAATTTCATTGCATGATGGCTTATGAACCAAAGGGTGCAAGCTCAATAAATGCAATAAAACAAGACTCTGAAAACCACCCCCTTATCATGAAAGATCAAGGGAAGTAGTTGACAATGAATCTTGAACCGTTTTCATCACTAATGAGTATAAAATGACTCAAGGCTCAAGGGTTCAATTAACGTCCAATTGAACCCTAACAAGTTATTATCTTGCACCCTTTTTTAGCCTCAATTTTATTACATCATTTTAGATTACCATCCATTCTTTAATCAATTGAGTCCAAAGGTGAATTTAAGTCCTCTAATGGAAAGAGAGCTCAAACCAAAAGTTGTTTTAGGCATGAAAGAGACATCATACCGTTGGTAATGAACCCCAAATGGATTAAACCATTAAGCATGACATCTCAATCTCATGCTTAAACAAACAAGTTTTTTGAAACCACTTTCAAAGCAGAACAAAAGCCAAGAAAGGATGGAGGTTGAAGAGGTGATTAAGAGTGATCACAAGTATGAAAAGTCATAAATAAATGCAATCAACTCAAATAAGGTGGTGTCTAAGGCCTAAAACACCAAGCTTATGAGGACAATTACACTACAATCATACAAAACAAAGCTCAAATGCAACAAACACTTAAAAACAATCCTAATACAGTCCTAAATAAGTCCTAAAACATGATGGAATTAAGACAAAAATTGTCACGACCCAAACCCGCCCCTAAAAGTTTGGTCCATGACCGGCCTGTACATAGGCCTCAAAACAGAATTTTAGAATAATATTTAACCACATACGGGGCCTTAAGCGGAAGCAATATCAATAAAAGAAAACATCCATTGAGCTTGTGCATACATGATGGTTTAATTGGATTTAAGCATTTAAATACATTCCCAGAGTTACATATACAATCACAGAATTTATATAGATCTCACACACACTTACATAAGACTTAATAATTTATATGACTCCCAACACAAATTAAGACCTCCACACGGAGACATACCCCAGGTGACTTGGCAGACAGGCGAACCTCAGTACCACTCTAGTGTCAATTCCCGATGGCTCACCTACATAAATATACATAATAATGGGGTGAGCAAGGCTCAGTGAATAATAGCAGTGTAAGGAGGTTAATTAAATAAGCAAAACCTTGGATAAATTAAATAGACAGATACCAAACTATACACAAATCTCATCCATAACTATATTTCAATACAGTCTTAGGCTCACATGTGATGCAAACTGGCTTCAAGCCCATATGTAATACAGACCGGCCTCAGGTCCATGCAGAATACAAAACGGCCTTAGGCCCAACATATTATGCAGAGCGGCCTTAGGCCCAACAGATTATACAGAATGGCCTCAGGCCTAACAGATCTTACAGATCGGCCTCGGGCCCAGATATCAATAGATTGGCCTCGGGCCCATATATCAACAGATTGGCCTCTGGCCCAGATATTAACAGATTGGCCTCTGGCCCAGATATTTGCAGATTGGCCTCTGGCCCAGATATTAGCAAACAGAACAATTCCAGATACACAAAGATATCATAGTTCCATAATGCACATACGTTCCATTTGTTCATCATGAATCAATACAATTAACTTGTAGATAACAGAATGTTAATATTTACTATTAATAGTAAGCAAAACGTACTACTACAGTATTGTTACTCGATAGTGCACATAGATTTTCCCATGGTTTATTATAAGTCGACATAGTTGTCTTGCGAATAACAGAACATTAATAATAACTATTAACAGAAGGCAAATGTATCACTACATTAATAGGGACAGAACAATTCACATCATAACGACCTCGGGCCCACGTCCATTACTAGGGACAGAACGACCTTAAGTCCATATCAATGCCATTATTCACTCATATCCATTACTTTAATCAAAGCACAATATCAATGGAATAGGCCATTCACAAATAACAATACATAAATCATAATCACAGGAAGTAAGTGAAACATATCGTTACACTATTATTACTCACAGTGATTGGCTCCCAGTAGTAATGGGACGATGTCCTCGTCTCGACCTACAAGCACAGTGCACAACACATAATATGAGATCATAATCGATCCTTTACTTATTCTCTTTGATCATTTAATCAATTAGTCATGGTGGTACCAAGCTCATTATTCCTTAATAAATTATAATCCATGTCTCAGAAAATAGGAGGAATCGATGGAAAATGGTTTAAGCGAAGAAGCGGCACAAACCGGTAAACAGAAAGTGAATAGTCGTCACTCATTTGGGCATAACTATTTATGTACTTAGAATTTGGGAGTGAGACCACCACCATTGGAAACTAGACTTCCGGGGCTTGATTTTAGGCTTAAGAATCACTCAAAACGGAGTCCGGATGCAAAAGATATGCTTGTTCAAAGTTGGCTGGACAGAGTTGTCCCCGCATGTGCGGGAAACAGGGCCGCACGTGCGGGAATGGGGCCACACGTGCGGGACGACGTGCCTTTTTAGTAGATTCAAATTTGGTTTTGGGACTGAACTGCCGCACGTGCGGGAAGACCTGCCGCACGTGCGGCTCTGGGCAGTTTGCAGTCCGAAAATGGTTAAAAAATTTGGAACCTCCCATTTTCAAAATCAAACCTCAAATTCATATAAATCAAAGCCTAAAACCCTTTAATACATGATAAATTTCACATTATTAACTTCCCTTAAACATCATAACCTCCAAATAATACTTAATTTCCCAAGCACAAAAACAAGATTAAGGTAGATCTTCCCAAAACTTCCTCTTCCAAACTTATGTAGACCTTCATCTCATAATCAACTTCAAGATAACAAATGTAAGGAAATTGACTCTTAAATCAAGCAAATCTGTAGAATCATAGATTAATTCCATGAAGAGATCCCATTTAAACTTATATTTTTCAATCTCAACTCAGTTAAGTGTGTACTCCTCATCTTAGATCATAAATTTAAACAAATAATAGATCAATCGCAAGAGGTTAAGTTAATTACACATACCTTGGGCCAATCTCTTGAGTTCTACTTTAATTCCATCAATTTCCCATCTTTCTTCTTCACTCTCAAGTTTTCTCTTCTTCTCTTGCTTCTCTCTCCAGATTTTTCTTTCCTTAGATATTTTTGGCTCCAAGGTTGAGTTCACCAACCCATATGACACATATATATATATATATATATATGTGTAAAAGCTTTCAACAAATAGGAAGGGCCAAACACGCCCTTACGAATCGCACAAAATCACATTTCAATTAAACTTCCCAGATAACTCTAAAAATTATGCTGATCATAAATATGTCCTCTGTTCTGGTTTCTGAAGCCTCTAAGGCCTTCAATTTGCAGTACAAAGTTAACTGCCCAAACGTGCATTAACGAATCAGACGAATTAGATTTCCAATTAATTTTCCCAATTAGTTCTAAAAATTCCCATTAACGTAACCAAACACTCAATTTTGATTTTTGAACCCATAAAGGTCGGTAATTTAAATTTTAAAGCCGTGACTCAACAGATAATTCCTCAATTCGAATAGATATCACTAAATTAAAATGCATTAACCCACAAGGATATAAAAGTAATTTCGGATATGGATTTTGGGGTCGTTACAAAAATAGCTAGAATAATAAGCTAAAACATGGATCATGCTAGACTAGTAAGCAAAACACAAGGAGGGGAGGCTAACCCCTCCAATTTTGAACTTCAAAACATGATTTTAGCCACTGAAATAACTCTAAAAATCAATGTTTAAAAGCTCAAAAAAAGATAGTGAAAAGGTGGGAAACATAAGGGTAAAGGCCTTGAGAGCAAGATGTAAAGAAGGGTGAGCCACCCCTCAACCTTTATTAGCCTTAAAACCCAAGTTTCAGCCCAAAAATACAAAGTTTTTACATCCCCAAAACAGTTGGAAAATAGTAGGAAAAAGAGTAAATAAAGCAAGTAAAGAGGCAACGCTTTGTACCTTTGAAGAGGAGATCACTTTTGTCACGACCTAAACCCGCCCCTATAGGTTCAGTATCGTAACTAGCTAGTAATCTATGATTACCAAAGGCCTAACTGAACAAACCAGAGGATGGGGCCAGCGGAAGCTATAGCGTAAGAAAAACGTCCAACGAGCTGTGACCTGATATGAGACAAAACATAGCTACGTAGATATATACATGAACGTCCAGGTATTACAAGTTTCTTACATTACACCACAACTAAGAGAGATAAGTCAACCCATTAACAACAATTATAAACCAATGATAACTGACCATCACATAAGTGAGATTCAAAAGGGCAATCACTGGGTTGCCCATGTTTCAGCGGATGGGAACCTCGTCGCGAGGCACCAAAGGTGGCTTGACCAAAACGGGGGCAAGATTGTTAGCTACGTTCTCTCCTGAACTGGATTATCTACATGTACATATATACAAAACGTGAGCTAAGCCCAATGAGTAACAACTGACTAAAGAGATCCTGAATGAGGATTATAACATAAAATAAGGTACATACTGAGTAGGTTCGTATTACACATGAAAGGCATAATATGACACATAATATATCCAAACACAATAAGTACAAGCGGTCTAAAAGACCGAACAGGCAGTCATGAAGACCGAAGGTCAGATATGATAGTCAACATCACATTAAACAGGAGTTCCATGAGATGGAACTAAAGGATCTGTGATCATACAATGGTGCCAGGGTTGCTATAGCAAACAATGAAAATAGTAGTAGGATCATCACTCATTAACATAAAAATCTTTCAAAGTATTCATAAATTCAAAGCAAAGAAAGATAATTGGAAGTAAACATATTTGTACAGCAGTGTTACTCACAGTTAGGTATGTGTCACCGATGGCTGGACCGAGGCATTTGACCTACACAGACAAATATAAGTGTTATTCACTTAATTCACCAACATCCAACTAGTTAGTTTCACAACTTAGGGACTTATGGTTTAAAATGTGGTTCACTCTTGTTAAACGTTCATGCAATGCAAATGGACATCATTTACGAGTGTAAGTCACGCTAGCGGAGGTCTGAGAGTGGGGTAAACAACACAGAAAAGTGAAACTGAGGCCACCAACCAACCGCACGTGCGGAGGTCCTTGGCCGCACGTGCGGGACCCTCTCCACATGTGCACCCTCAAGTCTTTTTAAGTAGAAAGCTTCCCAACATTCCCCTATTTTCTGCACGTGTGGGCCTACCCGCCGCACGTGTGCCAGTGCTCACCCGCACGTACGGGTTCCCTTGCCACACATGCGGTTCTGGGTGTTCCAGAACCAAGTTTTTGCCCTATTTTTGGAACTTCAAACCACCAAAAATCAAACCTAAATTCACTCAAATGGAGGTCCAAAAATTAAGAAACATGGTAATAAAACAATTACCAAGAATAGGGCTTGGAATTCAAACATCAAATCCCTTAATCTCATAAACAACTTAAAGATTAAAGAGGGAATACACATGGTAATTCTATGCCTCAACAAAATCATGAAAATATGGCTTAAATTCATATAAGGTCATAGGGATGAGCAAAGTTATGGAAAATTCCTCTTATTGGGGTTTCTAGTTCAACTTACACTACTCAATCCCTCATCCACTCCTCAAATTCCATGAACTCAAAATGAAAATCCTCTATATGCAAGAAATTAGAAAGGATTCTTACCTTAACAAGTTAATTTGATGGAATTACTTCTAATTCTCCTCCCTTCCTTTCCTTTTCTCTCTTCTCCTCTTGCTCTTTAGAACTCACTCTCAGATCATGTCTCTCTCTCCCCTCTCTTGAAGCCAACAAACATATATATATATATATATATATAAAGTTAGGTGATTTAGTTCCCATTGAATTAATTTATACCCATTTTCATTATATTATGTCTTACTATGGCCTATGTTAATTAACCCTACTCACTTAATCCATTACCTAATTTTATAACTCCACAATTTAACGAATCAGACAGGTCTTAACATAAGGGAACATATCTGTTAGCAAACACAATGCACAAAAATAGGCATATAAGGCACACATAGATGCATAATTCAGTTTAATCATAAAAGTAACAGCTAAGGAAAAGGCGGGTGTTACAACTTTCTAGGCAACAAAACAAGGCAAACACACCCTTAAGAGCTCAAACAAGGCTTAAAGATAGCTCAACTCAAAGATAGAGAGGTTTGGTTAAGGGTGTATAAGCAAAGATGAAGAGTGTATAGACAAAGGTTAAGAAATTTGCAAGAGAAAGAGAGAATTGTAGAGAGAGAGGAAAAATTTTGCTCCAAAATTTTTCTAACCCCATGGCAAGAAGGGAGGTCCTCTATATATAGCGAAACATGAATCTCCCTCAAAAACATCTAGCTATACACGTGGGAGCAGATGCAACCATCTGCGCAAATAGCTGGCACAACTGTCACGAAATATCTGCAAAACACACTGGTGGTAGGCAGGCCACATCAATGGCCAACAGCCAGGAGAAACGGCCGGCAACCCAAAATAGTGGCCGGTAGGCCACCATAGGTTGCAGGCTTGAAAATCCAAGGTTTTGATCCAAAAACAAGGCAACAGGGATGAAGAAATTTAAAAGGCTCAAAGCTGTGGCATTTTGTTGAGGACTTCGATCACTTCACAAGCATAAACACTCATCATTAGGTGTGCAAGCGATGACATACAAGTCGTAAGGGCCGTCAAAAATGGGATGTCTACATCTACAGTTCGGACTCCCGTGGTTCTGAATCTGATCTCACAAGTGCAATGTGAAATAGATAAACACAAAAGAGTCCAAATCCGACAAAATTTTTAGGAAATCGATTTTGAATCAAAATGCCAAAAATGAACTACTTTGCCAGATACAGAGTCACTATCTAAATATTTTTGAAAAATTTAGAAAACCCATGACTCGTATCAAAGGCCACGTGTTAGTCATCACCAAGATTGTCTCGGCTCGGGAACTTAGGTACGAGAGGGGAAGGTCAATAATTGAGCACCCCACTTGCCCGATCAAAGATCGGCCTCTAACACACTGTACACCCCAATTGAGCACCCTACTTCCCACTAGCACACTGACACGCATACTGTAACATTCACTCCACCCCACACTGGACTGATTCACTGCACTAACACACTGTACTCATACTATATTTTTTACATGCATTCCACATACATAAACCGTATGTGATATGTCAACACTTGTTTTTCGAATCCCATCTGTCCCAAGGTTATCAATAGCAACAGCACCAGCAGCACCTCCTCCAACGGCAGAGAGGAGAGGTAGACAGGCCCCAGCACGCAGCCGAGATGAGTGTCGAGGTTGAGGTAGAGGCAGGAGTGCTCGGAGCCAAAGCAGCGAGTCTGAGCTCGTGTTAAGTGGGGATGATACCGAGACCCACGACTCTAAGGAGGCAGTGAGTCGACATTCTGAGTCTGAGGGCAAAGGTGATGATGCTGGCTCGGGGTCAGGGAGCGAAGATGACGCCGAGGCTGGCTCTGAGACAAGAAGCAAAGATGATGAGACCGGTTCTGGCTCAAAGTCTGATTCTGGCTCAGAGACAGTGTCCCTGAGTTCCCTCCGAGGAAGAGGATGAAGAGGGCCTCTCGAGTTTGAGATGACTGACGCCGATTTTTGTACTTTTTGCTTAGTTTCTTTTATTTTTGTAGTTTAGCACATGTATAGCTTCAGATAGGCTTTTACTTTTGCTTTTGAAAACTTGTACTCTTTTTTGTAAAAACTATGATCGGGGGAAAACCCTGTAGTTTTATGAAAATAGTTATTCTTTTTGCATCATGAGCACCACATTTGTAGAATGAAAATAGAGTTGAATTTGAAACCAAAAATCAAAACTTGTATTGGCACGATGCTCTTAATTGAGTAATGAGGCAACCAATGACCAAAATACAAAATACAACTCGATAAGCAAAGCAAAAACAACTCAAACACAGATATACACACTTGCTAAAACCAACAGACTCAAAACAAGACCTCAAAACACAAAGACCAAGATGAAACCAGACTACCAAAACTGCTACACCCACAAGTGGACAGTAGGCCACAAAAGGTGGGTTGCCAGCCACTAAAAAAGGGTTACCGGCCACTTATGATGAATCCACTAGATAGCTGGCAGCTGGCCTCCACTCACAGCCTTATCTTCTACAAAAGGTCTTTCTTCGTGATTTCTTCACCAAAACCTCATTTTTGTTACTATTTCTTCCACAAATGGAGATATTTCTTACCGAGAAGCTCACAGATTGGATAGCCTTTTTAGACGGCACGAAAAAGGTAAATTTTTAAGGTTTCGGCATAAACGCACTTTTTCTGTTGAGCCATACTCCATTTTGCTTTCCGTTCCTCCATGCCGCAACCCGATGTTAGGACCCAATTGCGCATGTATTTCGCTTCAGAAAACAAGAAATGTACCCGACTCTTAAAGAATTTCGAGCATTGATGGAAACTCGGCGCGTTGAGGAAATCATGCCTCAGTCCCATTTTGGCCACGCCCAGGCTTTGGGACGGATGTGTGGGCTTACTTTGCATGAAGCTCGATCTTTGGCCCCTGACAGAGAGCTAGATATACCCAGCTTGATTCATCAGTTTTCTGACATCGGTGACAGAGGATACCTTCTTTGGCAAGGTTTTCGACAACATGCCCTCTGTTTATGTATGCTTGCGCATTTCCTTCTTGCCTCTAGTTACAGCAGAACCAGTATTCGGTTGATCGAAGTGGCCCAATGTCTGAAAGAAGGTAAGAGTTGTATCGATTTGACGTTGGCTGAAACTCTGATGGGCTTAGATGCTTTCCATTGGCGAGAGACCACTAGTTTTGCGGGGAGTCCACTACTTCTTCAGGTATTGTTTCCCATCCTTTCTGATATATGCCTCGTACATCACTCGGCACTAATGCTCTATTTTCTCTCAAAGCCCTTTCTTTACTTTTCTCTCCACGCACATCTCTCTATTCTTTAATATCTCTTATTTTTCATCCCTTCCCAGGTATGGCTCATGGATAAGCTGAAGGTGGTGGACCCTTACCTCGAGTATTTAGCTTGAGCCTATTTCTTCCGCCAACAACTAGTGGATTTTCCCAACGAGGGATGGTGGTGCAACTGGATGTGCAGCAGGTCTGCAGTTGACATAGCTTGGCGTTGCCCTTGGCTCAATCTGACTGAGATAAGTTACAGCATGACTCGCAACCTGGCATACAGTTGAATGGCCTCATGCACTACGTGTTCTACTTTCCTTTCTAATTCAAACGCCAATTCGGGCATGATTAGACCTGCCAAGATGAGGGGCTTCATTCCTGATTCGTGCTTCATACCTGGCTAGGTACCTTACTGCCTGGAGGACGAGAGAGCTTTTGGCCCCTGCCTCTAGCTTCAGTTACGCCCTTTCTGGCAAGTGCTTGACTTAGCTTGAGGATGAGGCATAAACCGGGCCCACTTTGGCTACAGAAGCTTCTGCAAGCACGAACAGAGGACGCAGGAGCACTTGACTCACCTATGCCCCTAGTTTATTGCTTTGACCTTTCTTTTCAAGTTTTATGATGTAAAAGTAACTTTGATTTGTATCAGAGAGTTGGAAAACTTTATGTTGAAATCAATGGAATTAAAGTTGTAAGGACTAAAATTTTTTCTTTTGGTCCAAAAATGGTCTAAGTTGTAAAAGGTAAAATTTTGAACAAAATCAACTTTTATTAAAACTTTCCAAAACCATTTTTGAAAATGATCATTACCTGTCATGCACAAAATCGATCCACAGGATGTACAACCCCGAATCAAAAGATCATAACTGCCCCTGCTTGAACACCACTACTACTCTGCATTGTAACCAGCTTTTCTTCCCAAAATAAAGATCACAACCGAACTAACAGATGATGAACAGAGATGACCTGATCAGAAAAACAGACAGGACAGTTGAGTTGGAGATAGTTACGATCGAACTTCAGGATGAAGTTGCCTATGTAACCCAAAGATGGGAATCAGGCCTTACGTAGTTCGGTTCAGGTTCACTCGAGTATTAACTCTCTCCTTTTGCGCTCTAACTTTTGCCAAATTCGCCCTTTAGGGTTTTCAACCTTGCTAGCTCAGTTTTTCTTTATTTCTAATTTTCTTGCTCTAACTCTTGCCTAGGTCTGCCATCCGAGTTTTCGGCCTAGCAAGCCTCTTAAGGGTAATATTTCTTCAACTTGTCCATATTGATCGGCTGTGAAAATTCCAGGCCATCTAAGTCCATGAGAATAACCGCCCCTCTTGACCAGATAGCTTTGATAATGTAAAGACCAGCCTAATTGGGTCTGAACTTGCCCCTAGGGTCATGGATGGGAGCTCGATTGTCTTTCAACACCATGTCGCCCTCCTTGAGATTCTGGGACTTAACTTTCTTGTTAAAAGCCCTGGCAATTTTGCGTTGGTAGCCCTGAACATGATACAATGCCTTTAGCCTCCTTTCATCAAACAACATAAATTCCTCAAATACGCTCTGTTGCCAGTCCGCCTCCGCTATCTAACACTCAGCCATAACTCGCAGCGACAGGACTTCAATTTCAATTGGCAGAACAGCTTCCATCCTGTAGACGAGAGAATAGGGAGTTGCCCCATATAGATGTCCGGATCGAGGTGCTGTAGCCCCAAAGTGCAAATGGCAGTTTATCTAGCTAGTCCCTGTAGGTCTCAACCATCTTCTGCAAGATGTTTTTGATATTCTTATTGGTGGCTTCAACAGCTCTATTGGTTTGTGGCCTGTATATGGATGACTTATGAAAAGTCACGTTCTATTTGTCCAACAAGTCTATTACCTCTTTCTTAAAGTGGGAGCCATTATTTGATATGATTTGGTTCGGGACTTAATACCGGTAGATGATATTGTTTCTAATAAATTTGGCCACATGCGATGCCTTCAACACTGCATAGGACTGAGCTTCCACCCACTTTATAAAGTAATCAATCGCCACCAAGATATATTCATGCCCATTTGACCCTTTTGGCGTGACTGCGTCGATAACATCAATTACCCAAACTGAGAATGGCCATGGCGAAGTCATGTTGTAAAGCTTCAACGACGGAATATTCATGCGATTGACATAGATTTGACATTTGTGGCATCGCCGTACAAAACCAATACAATCCTCCTCCATGGTGGACTAGTAATAACCTTGTCTTAAGATTTTCCAGGCTAACATCACACCATTCATATGCGCCCCGCAATCTCCGTCGTAGATAGCCTCCATAAGGCGCTTCGATTCCTCTTCCTCCACACACAGCTTATGCATTCCCAGATGACCTCTTTTATACAGCTTACCTCCATAGATGATAAATTGGACGGCTATTCGCCATATTCCCCTTTTGTCCTTGGCATTTGCCCCTAGTGGATAAATCTCCTTTTCCAAGAAGTTCCAAATATCGTAGTACCAAGGGTTTTTGTCTTGCGCTTCATCTATTGCTATGATGGTTTCATAGGCCAGTGTGTATTTCTGCTCCATGATAATCAGACGCATCCGGACTACAAGTGGAATGTCTACCATAGAAGATAGAGTTGTTAAAGTATCAGCGAACCTGTTGTTCTCTCTTAGTAAATGCGTAAATGTCAATTTTTCAAACCTAGGAATCAGAACATCCAGGGTCTGATGGTAAACCTTCATTTTCTCTTCTTTGACTATCTAGTCTCCATTTGCTTAAGAAACAACCAAGTTCAAGTCCCCGATGACATCCAATCTTATTGCCTCTAGTTCCAGGGCGGCTTCTAAACCAGCGATACACGCTTCATATTCTGCTTCATTATTGGACACTTTAAACCGGAGTTTGAAGGCTAAAGGTATATGGGAGTCGTCGGGTGCTATCAGCAACACACCTATCCTATAACCATATTGATTGGACGCTCCGTCAAAGTACATCATCCAAGTCTCCTCTTCAACTTGCAGAATGCTTCATCTGGGAACAAATATTCCACCACCTTATCCCCTTCTATCGGGTGATCTGCCAGGAACTCCGCTATAGCTTTTCCTTTGACCGACTTATGGGTGACATATTTGAGGTCAAATTCGGAGAGAAGAAGCAACCAACGGGCTAGCTTACCCGTAAGTGCTGGTTTCTTAAAGAGATATTTGATGGGATCTAATCTCGAAACCAGGATTATAGAGTGAGCTAACAACTAGTGCCTCAACTTCATGGTAGCCCATACCAAGGCTAGGCAAGCTTTCTCTAACGGAGTATAGCGGGTCTTGTAATCTAGCATTTTCTTACTCAAGTAGTAGATGGCTTTCTCTACCTTTCTTCAGATTCTTGAGCGAGCATGCATCCCATGGTCGTGTCTGTTACCAACAGGTATAAAATCAAAGGCTTCCCCGACTCTGGCGACGATAACACAGGCAAATTCTGGAGGTACTGCTTAATTTGTTCAACGGCAAACTGACATCAATCATCCCATCGAAATTTCTTCCCTTTCTTCAGGAGACCAAAAAGAGGTTCACAAGTCAAGTTTAATTTGGAAATAAGCCATCTTATGAATTGCACTTTACCTAGAAAGCCTCGCACCTCCTTTTTAGTCCTTTGGTGGTGGCATTTCTAGGATGGCCTTGATTTTGGAAGGATCTACTTCGATGCCGCTCTGTGTGATTAAAAAGCCCAGCATTTTCCCTACTGTTATGCCGAAGGTGCATTTCTACGGGTTCAACCTCAACCTGTATTCTCTGATCCATTGAAAGAATTTCTTCAAGGCGGTGTAATGGCCCTCTCTTTCTTTGGACTTGACAATCATGTAGTCCACGTACACTTCGACCTCTTTGTGGATCATATCACGCCGAATGGTGGTTGCAGCCCTCTAATAGGTAGCTCTGGCATTCTTCAGCCCAAACGACATAACCCGGTAGCAATAAGTACCTCACGGTGTAGTGAATACAGTTTTTTCTCTGTCCTCGAGCACCATCAGAATCTTGTTGTACCTAGAAAGCCCATCCATAAAAGATAGCAATGCATGGCCCACGGTGAAATCCACTAACTCATCAATGTGCGGTAGAGGAAAGTCATCCTTCGGATTGGCTCTGTTCAGATCCCGAAAGTCTACACACACCTGGATTCTACCTTCCTTTTTCGGCACTAGGACAATGTTGGCCTATAACGACCCCAAAATCCGTATTCAAAATTACTTTTATGTCCTTGTAGGTTAATGCATTTTAATTTAATGATATCTGTTCAAATTGAGGAATTATCTGTTGAGTCACAGCTTTAAAATTGAAATTACCGACCTTTACGGGTTCAGAATCAAAATGAGTACTTGGGTATGTTAATGGGAATTTTTAGAACTATTTGGGAAAATTAATTGAAAATCTAATTTGTCTGATTCGTTAATGCACGTTTGGGTGGTTAACTTGGTACTGCAAATTGAAGGCCTTAGAGGCTTCAAAAACCAGAACAGAGGACATATTTATGATCAGCACAATTTTTAGAGTCACCTGGGAAGTTTAATTGAAATTTGATTCCGTGTGATTCGTAAGGCTGCGTTTGGCTCTCCCTATTGTGTTAAGCCTATGTGTGTATAGATTTATATATATAGATGTGCATTTGAGTTGTGGAACTCATCTCTTGGAACCTAAAAATATCTAAAGAAGAGAGAGAGGAAACCGTGAAAGGGAGAGAGAGAAGAGAGACAAAGCCTCTCAACATCCATGGTAGCTTTGAAGATAATTTAAGGGAATTGAAGAAAGAGAAAGAAAATCACCCATGGAAACTTGGGGGAAATTGAAGAGAGCTAAGAGATAGACAAAGATTGAGCTAGGTATGATAATCTATCTTGAAACCTTGTGTTTAAAGTATCAATTTGGTGAAATCATAAAGATCTTGGAAGATTTAAACCCATTTGGGGTTAAGGTTTTATGTATGTATTTGCTTGAGCTAATTTGAGGAATTAGAGATTGAGTTCTATAATTTTGTTTATGAGTGGAGCTCAAGCTCATGGATATCATGAAACGAACTTTAGATTATGCAAGAATCAAGTGAATTTGTGGGTTTGTGGGTTGTGTTTTAAGAACCTTGAAGATCATGAAAGATTAAGCATTAATCTTGAACTTTGAGGCAAAGATTGATTTGTTTGAGATGAAATTACACTTGGTTGATGTTAGTTTATCATGTTATGGGGCAATTTTACATGTTTTTGAGTGATTTATGTTAGAAACCAAGCTTAAAAATGAAAAGACCAAGTGTTGGAGCAAAAACCATTTTTGGACTGCAAAAATTGCCCAGAGCCGCACGTGCGGCGGGTCTTCCTGCACGTGTGGCAATCCATGCCCAAAACCAAGTTTGATTCTGCTAAAAAGGCACGTAGTCCCGCACGTGCGGCCCTGTTTCCCGCACGTGCAGGGACAGCGTTGTTCAGCCAACTTTGAATAAGCATATCTTTTGCATCCGGACTACGTTTTGAGTGATTCTTGAGCCTAAAATCAAGCCCCGGAAGCCTAGTTTTGAATGGTAGTGGTCTCACTCCCAAATTCTAAATACAGAATTAGATATGCCCAAATTAGTGAGAGTTGCTCACTTTCTGTCTACCGGTTTTGTACCATTTCTTCATCTGACCCATTTTCCTATCAATTCCTCCTATCTTCTGAGACATGGATTATGACTTATTGAAGAATAATGAGTTTAGAACCGATATGACTAATTGATTAAAGAGTAACGTAAGGAATCAGGTATATTCTTATGATGCTATGTGCATTATGTTTGTAGGTCCAGACGAGGACATCGTCCCACTGCTGTCAGAAACTTATCACTGTGAGTAATAGTAATGTAATGATATGTTATACTTACTTCTGGTGCTTATGATTTATATATGGTTGTTGAGACTAACATATACTATTGACATTATGCTCTGATTGAATTAACGGACATAATTAAACAATGGCACTGTTATGGACCAAAGGTCGTTCTGTCTCTGTTAATAAAAGTGGGCCTGAGGCCGTTATGATGTAAATTGATTATGATTCATGGCCAGAGGCCAAGGTAGGTAGTGTACATGTTGATGTTCTACCTACCCTACAATGTGTGGACAGCTGTCGTTATGTGGGTCTAAGGCCGTTCTGTATTATCTATGGGCCTAAGGCCATTCTGTATCTTATATGGGCCCAAGGCCGTTCTGTATTATCTGTGGGCCTAAGGCCATTCTGTATCTTATATGGGCCCGAGGCCGTTCTGTATTATCTGTGGGCCTAAGGCCATTCTGTATCCTATATGGGCCCGAGGTCGTTCTGTATCACATGTGGGCGGGAGGCCGTTTTGAGATATAATTATGAACAAGATCTGTGTATGACTTGACGAGCTTATTTATACTCTTTAAGACCATGCTCAATTAATTAACCTCCTTACATTGCTATAATTCACTGAGCCTTGCTCACCCCGTTATTATGTATATTTATGTAGGTGAGCCATCGGGGATTGACACTAGAGTTGTATTGAGGTTCGCCTGTCTGCCAAGTCACCTGGGGTATGTCTCCGTGTGGAGGCCTTAATTTGTGTTGGGAGTCATATAAATTATTAAGTCTTATGTAAGTGTGTGTGAGATCTATATAAATTCTGTGATTGTATATGTAACTCTGGGAATGTATTTAAATGCTTAAATCTAATTAAGCCATCATGTATGCACAAGCTCAATGGATGTTGTCTTTTATTGATATTGCTTCCGCTTAAGGCCCCGTATGTGGTTAAATATTATTCTAAAATTCTGTTTTGAGGCCTATGTACAGGCCGATCATGGACCAAACTTTAAGGGGCGGGTTTGGGTCGTGACATGGCCAACCAAGTCGAATATTCAGATACTAACAAGAAACCTGCCTCGATCTTCTTGGTGATCTCTTCCTTGATTTTCAACGCCCAATCCGAACGGATTCTACGCAACTTCTGCTTGACGGGTCGAGCCTCGGGGTCGAGAGGGATCCGATACTGTACAATCTCAAGATCGATTCCAGGCATGTCTTCGTACAATCGCAAGATCAATTCCACTGCCTCATCTCCTTTTACCAGGTGGTCTACCAGGAACTCCGCTACAGCTCTTCCTTTGACCGACTTGCGGGTGACATATTTGAGATCAAATTCGAAGAAAAGAAGCAACCAATGAGCCAGCCTACCTGTAAGCACCGATTTCTCCAAGAGATATCTGATGGGATCTAATCTCGAAACCAGGATTATAGAGTGAGCTAACAAGTAGTGTCTCAATTTCCTGGTAGCCCATACCAAGGCTAGGCAAGCTTTCTCCAAGGAAGTGTAGCGGGTCTCATAATCTAGCATTTTCTTGCTCAAGTAGTAGATGGCTTTCTCCACCTTATCTTCAGATTCCTGAGCGAGAATACATCTCAGGGTCGTGTCTGTCATTGACATGTACAAAATCAGAGGTTTCCTCGGCTCTGGCGACGAGAACACAGGTGGATTCTAGAGGTACTACTTAACCTGTTCAAAGGCAAACTGACATCGATCATCCCATCGAAATTCCTTCCCTTTCTTTAGGAGACCAAATAGTGGTTCACAAGTCAAGGTTAATTTGGAAATAAACCGTCTTATGAGTTGCACTTTATCCAGAAAGCCTCGCACCTCCTTTTCAATCCTTGGTGGTGGCATTCTAAGATGGCCTTGCTTTTGCAAGGATCTACTTCAATTCCCCTCTGTGCAATGAGAAAGCCCAGCATTTTTCTTTCCGTTACGCCGAAAGTGCACTTCTGCAAATTTAACCTCAATCTGTATTCCCTGATCCATTGAAAGAATTTCTCCAAGGGGGTATAGTAGCCCTCTCATTCTTTGGACTTGACAATCATGTCGTCCACGTACACCTCAACCTCTTTGTGGATCATGTCATGCAGAATTGTGGTCGCAGCCCTCTAATAGGTAGCTTCAGCATTTTTCAATCCAAACGGCATAACCTAGTACCAATAAGTACCCCATTAGAATCTGGTTATACCCAAAAAACCCATTCATAAATGATAGCAATGCATGGCCCGCAGTGAAGTCCACTAACTCATCAATATGCGGCAAAGGATCATAGGACCATGCAAAAACATCTTAGAAATCTTTTAACAAAATAATTAAACACTCGCGCTCCTCCGCAGACAACGTGGATTCGATCTGGACCAGGCGCGAATCCTTCTCAGTACCCACATTAATGGCAATGATTTCATCAGCATAGGGTTTAGCAAACCTCTCCTCCTCTCGATTAATCAAGTTTTTCAAAGCCAGGGGAATTTCCCCTTCGTTTTCATTAAAATTCTAAAAATCTTGGTCAATACAATAAGCCAACGGCATAGAAAAGTACATAGAATCTATAGAGTTTTCATTCAAAAGGTCCAGATCTTTGAATACAGACTTAAAAGAAATGTTGAATGAAGACCTAAACATGACTTTGGTATCCGAGTTACCACCCCCAGCAATACCAGACTTAGACTCAAAAGAACTTGAATCTGATCTCAACCCCACAAACTCAGTGGAATCAGATTCTTGCTCATCACTCAATTCAGAACTGGAAAGATACTCTTCCTCTAGCTGTCAGGTAAGAGATGGTGCCTATGATACATCCAAAATGCCACTGGTTGGGTTCACACCCGATTCTTCCCGGATCATGGAGACAGTAAAGTTATCCCCCAAGTTTTCTAGGTCACCCGCAGGATTTATCAGGAGACAAGCCAGTGCTACCCCTACTCTAGGTTCGCTGTCATCTGAGTCACCTTCCATGCTCTGTTCAACTTTGATGCTTAGTTCAGCCATTGCCTCATTATCACTGTCATGCAACTACAAATCAAAGAAGATCTTGAACCTGGAACACGTTGTTTCGAGGAATTCACCCAAGGCTCGGGAAAGCCACAAAAAGGGAAATCCTCAAACAAAACGGCCATTCAGTGTCCCCTGGATTGGCCTATGGATGAGTTCGTAGTGTTTTCCGGTTTGCTTAGCTTTGGCTCTGCCTCTCATTTCTTCTCCCTTCCTTATCCAGTCCTCTTTGGTGGGCACATAGCCTAGTCCAAAGGCATGTGGGTTGTATGGCACATCTGTCAGTGCTGCAACACCTTTCTAACCAGTCTTTCCGAGTCCCATTCCTAGAACGTGCTGTAGTTTGTTCATGAAATAGATGGACTGGGTGCTGACGTACATGCCTTCGTCTGCGGCCAAAATGGTCTGCACTACCCAGGCTTCAGCTAGAGTGAATCCCGAGAGGAATACATCCTATTCGCCATGTTTGATCTCCAGCACTGGCGTAGTTACCTCTGGCGACGGATAGATAGACGAATTTCCAAAGACAATTGCCACTTCTCCCCCATGAGGGTACTTCAACATCTGATGAAGAGTGGAAAAAACAGCCTTCACATGGTGCAACCAGGGCCTCCCTAATAGCAAATTGAAGGTAGCTGGCACATCCAAGACATGAAACTCGACCTCTTGCGCAACTGGGCCCGCCTGGACTCTGACTTGCATTGTGCCCATGACCTTTCTACTTGTGTTATCATATGCTCGTATTACTTGGGCTATGGGAACAAAGTTCGCTGGTTTAAGGCCAATTGCATAGGTGGTACAGGAAGGACAGACATTAATGGTCGAACCGGTGTCTACCAACACCACCGGTACCCATTTCTCCTTACATTCCACAGATATATACAACGATTTATTGTGAGCTGAGCCCTCTGGCGGCAGCTCTTTGTCTGAGAAAGTAAGTGTTAGTCTGGCACCACTTGGAAAGACCAAACCCACAAGTTGCTTGGGAGTGGTGTCAATGGACAATTTAGCCTTGTCCATTGCCAACAATACTGTCTGTCGATGCACTCGCAAGGCCATGAGAAGACCCCAGATGAAGATGGCAACTTGGATTTTCTTAAGCTGTTTCAACACTGCCTCTTCTTCTAATTGTTTCTCCTTTTGTTTCTCGACCTCTTTGTCCTTTCCAGACGCCTCTGCTTGATCCAGGTGCGGCGGCTTAAAATACTGCCCACTTCTTGTCAGATGGTCTATTTCCTCGATATACCACTTATTGTTCGGAAGGCAATCGCCCCAGTCTTCGTCGGTGTGGGCTAGATGCAGATCATTATCGTCCCATCATTCGCCCTTAACGGTCGACAAACAGTTGTCCGGCTCTACTTGTATCTCCTTTACATCATAGGTATCCCCCATAGGGTGTTGTGAATTTACAATTCGCCAACTGTCCTCAATCCTTTCTCATTCAAACTGTTTCAGTGCAACTTTTTGTTCGGTATCCACAGTGTTCACAATGCCCACTTCCTGGGCTAGGTCTTCCACATCAGTGCCCTCTGGCAGCTTTCCTTTCTCATCAGCCCTTCTAGCTACTATAGCTATCTCTGCTTCTTTTCCCTCTGGTTTCATTCTAGTTTCTTCTCCCTTGTCTAGCTCATCACTCAGCCATCCAGTGTTGTCAGTTAATCCATTCAGTTCAAACCATCCAATTTGTACATCTCCCTAATCCTACTCATCAAAGAACTGCAGGCTGTCCAAATCCTCTTCGAGATCTGCCAAACCATCCAACCCTTGGCTCGGGCCATCTTCCCTGACCACATTAATGTCTACCAAGGTTGGCAGCACTAATTCAGGCTTCATTTGACCAGTTGACACAATATAGCAACTTGGATCATACACCTTATCAGATAAGTCCTCAGGACACTCCGACAATAGACTAGTACCTTCCTCCAAGGTCAAACTCCTCTTCCATTGTAAGTCTCATCACCACAGGCTTGGGTTGAGAATTGGGCGTGTCCATCATGCATAGATCTGCGCTTTTCAGAATGAACAACGTCAATTTTGGTAGGTGGAAAGGAGTAATATATATGCTGGAGTCATAACAGGTAGCCAGTGTATGGATCAGGTTAAGATTTCGAGGTGGGGGGACTCGATTATGAGCTGGAAGTGGATTTGTGGTCACGTTTGGCTTCTGAGGTGGAGTAATCACCTTGTTGTCGATGAGATCCTGAATCTCATGACGCAATCAAAAGCACTGGTTGGTGTCATGACCATGTTGTTGGTGAAATGCATAGTATTTTACGGGGTTGTGTTTGGGTAGGAGAGGATGAGAAAATGGGCGAGGTTCTAAGGGTTTGAGGTGCCCTTTCTTGACTAGCACTTTCATGGCTTGAGAAAGAGTCATGTACAGCTGGTTAAAAGTCTTCTGGGATCGGGTAGGGTTGGACGGTGTTTGTGAGCTTGTGCTTGAAAAAGGGTCGGCAATCTTGGTTGTGGTGATAACACTTACATCTGACGGCCTCACAGTTGTGCTACCACTGGCAGCATTGAAACTGCGAACAAATGGCCTTTTTGCCGGCTTCTTCTCATCTATAATAAGCCCTTGTTTCATTGTGTCTTCGATTTGCACTCCCATTTCATGGAGCTCTGTAAATGTAAATAACAGGAGCACAATCATCTTTTGCAACAGCTTGCCATGCAGATTCCGGACAACCATCCTAATCTGATCCTTCTCGGAAGGCCTCGTGGTCATCATCGAGGCTTTAGCTCTCCACCTTGTCACAAATTCAAAGAAAGCCTCCTTCGGCTCTTGACATGTTGCCTTGAGATCATGAGTTATGACCTCGATTTGAGCATTGTACGAATACTGCGCAATGAAGGCCTAGACCATCTCCTCGCAATTCTGTTTGACCAAGTCTTCCAACTTAGCATACCATATAGCCACTATACCTAACACGGTATGGCCAAAGAGAGACAGCTTTTATAGTCCAGTCAGGCCCATCGGCCACAAGATATCTACAAACAGCCCTAGGTGAACCATCGGATCTCCAGAACCGTTAAAACGGTCAATGTGCGGCATTTTGAACCGATCCAGTAATGTCACTACAGAATCAGTGTTCCCGTTCTCTATGTTCGGGATGGAGTTAACCCCTTCTGCTCTCTTGAACAATTTCTCCAGTTTATTGACCTTGAGTACAGTTGGGTCAACCTCAAACTCGAACGAAGCCTCGGTCTGATAAACAGGGGTTTTGGAGGCTTGTGCTAGAATTGGCTCTGCTGGATTACCCTGGTTTTCTTGAACATTGGCAGTATGAGCGGTAGCCTCGGGTGCTGGGATACTCGTGGTAGGTGCATGGGATGTAGAGGCTGCAGCCGACTATGGTTGCTGTTGTTGTAGCCTGGTTATAACCTTGGCCTGACGGGCCGTGACCTCGGCCTGACGGACCACATCCTACTGTAGGGTCTCAACTGTCTACTGGAGATGATGTATCAATTCTTCCATACTGACTGGGGGATATTGTGTCATTAGAATAGGCAATTGATCTCTTGCAAGGCTAGAAGTAGATGACTATCCCCGAACTGGACTGGACACAGGTGAGTTGCGGGGTGACTGCTGTAAAAATTGAACTGGTGAATTCTGTCTGATTCTCCTCCGTCTTGTAACTGGTGGGAGTGAGGTAAACACGGGTTTTCCCCGAACAAGATCCCCGACTTTACAAAGTCTTCTGACACGGGTCCAATGTACTTGGGGGATATCCGAACTTTCTGAAGCTATGGTTTTAAACTACCTAGCAAAAGAAATAAAGCAAAAGAGTAGTAATCAGAAACCGCACAGCACCTCAGCTAAGATGTTATCAACACAGACATGATCAAAGCTGTAGGACTGTACTCTACACTGAATTTTGCCCCTCAAAATAGATACCAAATTTGCAACTGCTATGCACATTCCTATACAGTTTCACTATAAAGCACATACCAGTTAAGAGAGAAAAAAAACACCCCTATGAGGGGGTAGGGTTACCCTGTCCTAGTTTTGTCATGAACTAGGTTTCACTATTTTAGTCAAGCGGTTTCATGCAATCCTGTATTTCGGGTGAGCATCTTGTCCTAGTTTGGAACAGTCACTAAGGATTTACTATGTGCAACTAGGTTGAATGGTCAAAAAGGATGCCTCGGAAAAACTACCTAATATACCTCTTACACCTAACACCGAGAAGTGAAAGGAGGATCAAACGGTACAACGATAGTCCAAATCCAAGGTTTGTGTTCCCATCATGGCAGAGCGCACGATCGGTTAGCCTTTTGGCAAGCTTTTAGGACAAGCCTCCAGCAAACCTTCCAGGAATAGCAGATGACAAACACTGTGACTTAAGCACACCAATGCAAATGCAATACAAAAAACATATAAGTGTAAATAAAATTTCACATCATGAAGTTTGAGTCAAGTTCTCTAAATCCCCAACAGAGTCGCCAGAAACTGTAACTCAACTTTTCGTGCTCCTTTCGGATACGACTAGCCCTACAGTTCGGACTCCCGTGGTTCTGAATTTGATCTCACAAATGCAATGTGAAATAGATAAACACAAAAGAGTCCAAATCCAGCAAATCTTTTGGAAAATCAATTTTCAAT
Organism: Camellia japonica; assembly: GCA_030407325.1. Lineage (NCBI taxonomy): Eukaryota > Viridiplantae > Streptophyta > Magnoliopsida > Ericales > Theaceae > Camellia > Camellia japonica. The sequence goes on from JAPPVO010000017.1 coordinate 168,197,642, forward strand.
CAAAATGCCAAAAATGAATTGTTTTGCCAGATACAGACTCGCCACCTAAATATTTTTGAAAAATTTAGGAAACACATGACACGTGCCAAAGGCCACGTTTCCATCATCACCAAGATTGTCTCGGCTCGAGAACTTAGGTACAAGAGAGGACGGTCATGAATTAAGAACCTCACTCACCCGATCAAAGATCGGCCTCTACTAATCATGATGTGATTCTTATTACATTACTATGTGTTACACACAAGTGTAGACTAATTTGTAAAAGTTGGAACACTTTGATTCATGTTTGTTTGCAAAATTATTTCGAATATGTACCACTTGAAAAGGTAATCGCATATGTACATTACTCAAATTATTCCAATTCAAGCAATTAGCCTTCATCCACAGGCATTCAAGCAATTTATCAATTAAGCACTTAGCCTTATGGCAAGCATGATAAACATGGCAACAATCACATTCATGCAATATGCTAAATCACAAAAGTGCTCACCTAGTACTCCGAGGTGAGCTAAAAGAAACAAAAGAGTTAGAAAACATGCATACTCCTAACTAATGCAACATGACTAATGCAACACATGTGATATATAACTAATAGGCTCGGCTACTAATTATTACATGTGAGTAAATTTGATAGCATGCGGTTTAAGTACCTTTTCCAAGAAGTATTTAAACGACAATGCATTGTTAGAATGATGAACTGAGCCTTGATGCAAGCAAGACAAGTGGATGCAAACATGGAGTTTGCTGAAAGGAAAGTGATGTTCTAAACTAACCATCATAAGCAAGTAAATAAAAGGGAGAAAGACATGGGGTTGGAAGACATACACATTATTACAAGCTTGGCCCTCACACAAGAGGGTCCGAATGAATAACCTGCCTAATTAATTACCTAATTAACTAATTATTACAAACAAAATGAAGCAAATTATTTATCCTAGCTAATTAACTAATTATTACAACAACAAAATTTAATTAACTATTCTAGATAATTAAAATAAGTATAATACAAAACTAACTAGCTATTCTAACTAATTAATTATAAATCCACTACTTTAAGCACAACACTAATATTATTACAACATCACTTCATGGATCTCGAGGATCGAGGGAGGGCTCATGCATGGATATGGATTTCCACCCGATAATGCTCTTTGTTTTGCTACTGGAATGCTTTTGTTGCACAGTTGGAAAAATGCATTGTTTTTCACCTCAACTTTTGTTCTGCTCCGCTGGAAGAAGGGCATTGTCTACCTGGAAAAAGTGGTCGGCAACCCAGAAATAGTGACCGGTAGGCCACTAGTAGTGGGTTGCTATCTAGAAGAAGTGGCCTACAGGCCACTGATGTTGATTCTTTCCTGCAGTAACAGAGGACAAACAGAGCACAAACCAGAGTATTCTCAGGGGATGTTTGTCCACCTTGCCTCTCCTTATTAGCAAACAGGTCAAAGGAGGGGTAGGTTTGGTTCACAAGCCACCAATCGACGCAATTTCAATGCGTGACGACTCATGAACCAAGGGACACAATTCAATAAATGCATAACAAAAGACCAACAAAAACCTCCTCCCTATCATGGATTGATCAAGGGAAGTGGTTGACAATGGCTCTTGAACCGTTTAGATCACTAACGAGTATGAAACGACTCAAGATTCAACGGGTTCAATTAATGTCCGATTGAACCCAAGTTGATTTCATTATCTTGCATCACTTTTAGCCCCAATTTTATTACTTCATTTTAATTACCATCCATTCCTTAGTTCATTAAGTCCAAAAATGAGCTTTAAGTCCCCTAATGGAAGGAGTACCAACTAAGTGTTGTTTTAGGCATGAAAAAGGTGTCATGCCGTTGGTAATGAACCCCCAAAGGGATTAAACCACTAAGCACAATACCTCTATCTCAAGCTTAAACAAGCAAGTAGTTTGAAACAACTTTCAAACCAAAGAAAAAGTCAAGAAAGGAGGGAGGTTGCAGAGGTGATTAGAGATGAAAATAAGTATGGAAAGCAAGAAATAAACACTATCAACTTAAATAAGTTGGTGGCTAAGGCCTAAACCACCAAACCTATGAGGACCATTACACTATAAGCATGCTATACAAAGCTCAAATGTAATGAACAACTAAAAAAAGTCCCAAAATAGTCAAAAACAATGCTGAACTTAAGACAAAAATAGCTAAAACAATAAGCTACAATATGGAGCAAGTTAAGCTAGTAAGCAAGCACAAGGAGGGGAGGCTACCCCCTCCATTTTTAGGATTTCAAGACATGATTTTAGCCTCTGAAAAAAGTCCGATATTCAATAGCAAAAAGCTCAAAAAAGATAATAGAAAGGTGGGAAACACAAGGGCAAAGGCCTAAGAAGTTAGGTTCAAAGAAGGGCTATCAACCCCTCTACCTTAAATGGCCTTAAACCATAAGTTTTTGCCCAAAACTTTAGTGTAAAAATAGTCCAAAAATAGTAGAAAAGTTGGCAAATAAAGAAGGGAAACAAGCTAAGAATTATACCTCTTGAAGAGGGATACCCTTTTTGAGTTGCAAACCAACAAATACACATCCTCAAGAGCTATATGCAAGCTCAACAACACCTCAGTACAAATACCACAAGGTTTGGTTTAGAGTGTATAGGCAAAGAGTGAAGAACTTGCAAGAGAGAGAGAGAATTGTAGAGAGAGAGAAAAAAAATTTTGCTCCAAAATTTTCTAACCTTTAAAATAAGATGAGAGGTCATCTATATATGGAAAAACATGAGACCTCCTTAGAAATATCCATACAGATACGTATGGACTGGTGCATGCATATGTGGAAACAGTTGACACAACTGGCAAAAATATCTAGAAAAACACACAAGTGGCCAGCAAGCCACTAATAGTGGACGACAAACCACATTAATGGCCGGCAGTCCACACTATTGGGTCTGCAAGTCACAGGATGTTTAGGCTTGAAAAACTGCTATTTTGGTCCAAAAACAAGGCAAAAGGTTCACAGGGTTTTGAGGCTCAAAGCTAAGGCATTCTGCTAAGGACTTCGATCGTTTGACAAGCATATACAAATTCATCATTGGGTGTGCAATCGGTGGTGTCCAAGTCTTAAGGGCGGTCAAAAATGGGGTGTCTACACCAAGTTATAGAGAAGGGGGCCTCACTTGTAGAGGAGTATGATCCTAGCTTGTACATCATGGCCATTGACAAGCCAAAACCAGTAGTCATACTATCAGATTTCCTCAGCATTAATGCTATTGGGGGGGATAAGCTAGGGTAACATCAGAACGATTAGCCCGAACAAGGTCTTAATGACTTGGCTGAATTAGAAGAGGGTCTGGCAGAACTTGAAGAGGATCTAGACAACCTTTACTTCTTCGAAGAAGAGGATACGGGCAGTGTACAAATCGGGTGATGGGACCCAAGCCAGCCAGAAACAAGCAACGGGTGGTTGAGTAAGGAGGAGTCAGATGTTGAGGAATAGACAAGAGAGACTGGGAAAGAATAGGGAGTTGGTGCTAGCAGCAAGACTGAGGATGCACCTCTAACCGAGAAAGAACAAGCGTTGGAGCAATTCCAACGGGAGACAATAGAGGAGATCAAAAGAAAAATAGCCCTAGAGCAAGGAAAAAGGAAAGAAAAAACAGAGTCTGAACCAACAACGGATGACATCTAGAGCACGAAAAAGACTGAATGGGAGCCTAGTGACAGGAAAAGAGTACCGAGAAAGCTTAGGAATTATTGAAATGCAGAAACCAAAACTCTGGTGGAAAAAGAGTGGTATGATGATGGGGGGCGTGATGTAAACATGCTCCAGATAAAACCCGATAATCGCCCGGCCATGACTGCAGAAGAGTGGTGGGAAGATAGCAACCTAAGTCATGCATACACAGACGAAGGGTGGAAAGCTGACACCCCTGATGATACGTGGTATACTGATGAGATCAATCAAATGACCCACCGTGGTTGGTATTTCAAACCCTTGACTCTAGATCAGCCAGAATCCTTCGGTAAAGACACTGAGAAATTAAAAGAGAAAGACGTCGAAGAAGACCTGGTCTTGAAATAGCTTAAGAAGTTTCAGGCAAACACATCAATCTGGGGGTTACTGGTGGCTTCCCGGGATCATAGACAGGTGCTGTTAGAAGCCATGAACACAACAAAGTTGCCCATCGACACCACCATTAACTAACTGGTGTCGTTGGTTACTTCTGGGGGGTGCCAACCATATTCGACCCTTGTATGTAACCTTGGAAAGCCAAAAAAAGTGGATTCCGGTGGTGTTAGTAGATACTGGATCAGGGATTAATGTATGTCCGGCACGAACTACCTGTGCCATAGGTTTGAAGCCGGCTGACTTCACGCCTACAACCTAAGCCGTCCGAGCTTATGACAACAATAGCTTGGATGTTATGGAAACATTCAAAAGCCACATACTAATCGGTCCGTCTAAACATGAGGTAGAATTCCATGTTATAGATGTATCGGCCATTTTCAATCTACTGCTAGGAAGGCCTTCGTTACATCAGATGAGGGCTGTGTCATCAACGGTCCATCAGCTGGTGAAATACCCCTTTAAAGGCGGGATTGCTACTATGTACGACAATTCTGTGATTCACCATCCCCAGGGAACCACCACGCCCTTGTTGGAAATCATACATGGGGAGGAGGATGTATTCTTTTTCGGCTTCTCCTTGGCAGAGGTCCGGTTGGTCCAATCATCATGGTAGAGGACGACAAGAATTACGTGAGCGCTCAGTCTATCTACATGATGAACAAATAAGGGTATATTCCTGGATCAAGACTGGGCAGAAATGGCAGGCAATGAGGTACTATTGTCAAGGAGATGAGTCACAACCCCCATGCTTTCGGGCTGGGGTACAAACCTACTACTGAAGACTGGAAACGGAAGGGGGATGAGTTGAGAGAAAGAATTAGAGCAAAGAGAACTGGAAGGCAGTATGAGTTAGTCCACAAGGCAATATGGGGAACCCTGAATGGGCAATTTGTCTGCCAAGTGAAAGATTTCCCATTTTGTGGATTTCCAGAGCCTTGGTTTGACTAGGAAACGAAGACCAGGTTCCCGGGGTTCGAGATCTTCTTAGGGCACCAATTACTAGAAAAGGAGGATGAGAAGACGGACCTGAGCACCCATACAGATCAAAGTAGGACTACAAGCCTGGATATTGACAAAGAGGAGCTGTTGGGGAAAACATTGGCTGATTATTAACAAGTTCTCATACTGGAGCTGACTCCGCCAACTTGGGGAAAGTTTTACTGTCTCAATGATCAGGGATAAACTAGCAACGGATTTCTCCAATCTTATCGTGGACGCGTCTGAGACTCCACGCCTGGTCTGGAAATTTGAGAAGGGCACCATCAGTAGTTCTGAATCGGACAGAGAGTCCGAATCTGATTCCACTGAGTCTGTGGAGTCGGAGTCAAATTCTAATTTCAGGAGTGGTAACCTGGATACCAAAGTCCTATCCAGGTCGTCTTTCAGCTTTTCTTTTGAGTCAATTGTAACCGAAGATCCAGACTTTTTGAATTGGAATGCTGTGGATTATACTTACCTCTCTGCGCCTTTAGTTTGTTGCAGTGATCGTGATTTTCAAAATTTTAACTTAAACGAAGAGGAAGAAATTTCTTAGGTTTTGAAAATTTTGGTTGATCATGAAGAGGAGAGGCGTGTTCAGCCCTATACAGATGAAATCGTATCAATTAACGTGGGTACTAAAGAAGATCCTTGCTTGGCCCAGATCGGGTCCACATTGTCTTCGGAGAAATGCGAGCGTTTAATTGCTTTGTTAAAAGATTTCAAAGATGTTTTCAGTTGGTCCTACGAAGACATGCCCGGAATCGATCCTGAGATTGTACAGCACCGGATCCCTCTTGACCCTTAGCCCCACCAGTTAAGCAGAAGCTACGCAGAGTTCACCCAGATTGGGCTTTGAAGATCAAAGAGGAGGTCACCAAATAGATTGAGTCAGGGTTCTTGATTGTATCTGAGTACCCAACGTAGTTGGCCAATATTGTTCTAGTTCTAAAGAAGGATGGTAGAATCAGAGTTTGTGTTGACTTCAGGGATCTGAATAAGGCTAGTTCGAAGGATGACTTCCCCTTGCCATACATTAATGAGTTGGTAGACTTTATTGCTGGCCATGCCTTACTTTCATTTATGGATGGGTTTTCTAGGTACAATCAGATTCTGATGGCACCAGAAGACAAAGAAAAGACTACTTTCACTATATCGCGGGGTACCTACTGCTACCGAGTCATGCCTTTTAGGTTGAAAAATACTGGGGCTTCCTATCAGAGGGCTGCAACCACGATCTTGCATGACTTGATCCACAAAGAGGTTGAGGTGTACGTGGACGACATTATTGTGAAGTCCAAAGAGTGAGAAGGTCACTACACCGCACTGGAAAAATTCTTTCAACGGATTAGGGAGTACAAATTGAGGTTGAACCCGCAGAATTGCACCTTTGGGGCAACGATAGGGAAAATGCTGGGATTTCTGATCACCCAGAGGGGAATTGAAATGGATTCGTCCAAAATCAAGGCCATCCTAGAAATGCCACCACCAAGGATTGAAAAGGTGGTGCTCGGCTTTCTGGGCAAAGTGTAATTCATAAGACAGTTTATTTCAAAATTGACCTTGACTTGTGAACCACTGTTTGGTCTCCTAAAGAAAGGGAAGAAGTTTCAATGGGACGATCGCTGTCAATTTGCTTTTGAACAGGTCAAGCAATATCTACAGAATCCACTTGTGTTATCGCCGCCAGAATCAGGGAAGCCATTGATTTTGTACCTATCAGTGACGACTTCGACCATGGGGTGTATATTAGCTCAGGAGTCAAAAGCCAAGGCAGAGAAGGTCATCTACTACTTAAGCAAGAAGATGTTGGACTATGAGACCCGCTACACTCCCCTCGAGAAAGCTTTCTTAGCCTTGGTATGGGCTACCAGGAAGTTGAGGCACTACTTGTTAGCTCACTCTGTAATTCTAGTTTCAAGATTAGATCCCATCAAATATTTTTTCGAGAAACCAGCGCTTATGAGTAGGCTAGCTCGTTGGTTGCTTCATCTCTTTGAATTTGACCTCAAATATGTCACACTCAAGTAGGTTAAAGGGAGAGCGGTAGCAGAATTTTTGGCAGAGCACCCAATAGAAGGAGATAAGGCGGTGGAATACTTGTTCCCAGATGAAAATATTCTACAAATAGAAGAGGAAACTTGGACAATGTATTTTGACGGAGCATCCAATCAGTACGGTTATGAGATAGATGTGTTGCTGATAGCAGCCGATGATTCCCATATGCCCTTACCCTTCAAACTCCGGTTCAAAGTGTCCAACAATGAAGCAGAATACAAGGCGTGTATTGTTGGTTTGGAAGTTGCCCTAGAACTAGGGACAATAAGGTTGATGTCATCGGAGATTCGAATTTGGTTGTTTCTCAAGCTAACGAAGATTGGCGGGTTAAAGAAAAAAAATAAAGGTCTATCATCAAGCCCTGGATAGGCTAATTCCAAGGTTTGAAAAGCTGACCTTTACACATCTGCTAAGGAAGAATAACTGATTCACTGATGCATTAGCAACTTTATCTTCTATGGTAGACATCCCACTGAGAGTCAAGATGCGTCCAATTATTTTCGAACAGAAATATGCGCACGGCCTATAAGACCATTGCCGCAATAGATGAAGTACAAGACAAAAACCCTTGGTATTACGATATTTGGAACTTTCTGGAAAGGAGACGTATCCATCGGGGGCAAATGCCAAAGATAAACGGGGAATATGGCGTCTAGCCGTCCAATTTATCATTTGTGGAAATAAGCTGTATAAAAGTAGTTATCTGGGAATGCACAAGCTGTGTGGAGGAAGAGGAATTGAAGCATCTCATGGAGGCTATTCACGGAGGAGAGTGTGGGGCACACATGAATGGTGTGATGCTAGCCCGGAACATCCTCTGACAAGGTTATTACTGGTCAACCATGGAGGAGGTTTGCATTAGTTTTGTATAGTGATGCCACAAATGCCAAATTCATGCTAATCGCATGAACATACCACCATCTAAGCTTCACAATATGACTTCACCATGGCCTTTCTCAGTTTGGGGAATCGACGTTATCGATGCAGTCTCGCCAAAGGGGTCAAATGGACACGAGTTCATCCTGGTGGCGATTGACTACTTCACGAAGTGGGTGGAAACTCAGTCCTATGTCGTGTTGAAAGCATCGCATGTAGCTAAATTCATCAGAAATAACATCATCTGCCGGTATAGAGTTCCGAACGAGATTATATCAGATAACAACTCACACTTCAAGAAAGAGGTGGTGGATCTGCTTGAGAAATATAACGTGGCTTTTCACAAGTCATCGACATATAGACCACAAACCAATGGAGCTGTTGAGGCCACCAACAAGAACGTTAAGAACATCCTACGGAAGATGGTTGAAACCTTTAGGGACTGGCCGGATAAACTACCGTTTGCTCTCTAGGGCTACAGAACGTCGATTCGGACATCCACAAGCGCAACCCCCTATTCTCTGGTGTACGGTACGGAAGCCATTCTGCCAATTGAAATTGAAGTACCATTGCTGCAGATTACGGCCGAGTGTCAGATAGTGGAAGCAGACTGCCAGCAAAGCAGATTCAAGGAATTGATGCTGTTCAACGAAAGGAGTGTTGAGGGAATTGTGTCACATTCAGGACTACCAACGCCGAATTGCTAGGGCTTTTAACAAGAAAGTTAAGTCTAGGAATCTCAAAGAAGAAGACATGGTACTGAAAGACAACTAAGCTCTCATCCATGACCCTAGGGGCAAGTTCTGACCCAATTGGACTAGTCCTTATATCATCAAGTCAATTTGGTCAGGAAGGGCGATTATTCTCATGGATTTAGATGGCATGGAGTTTTCACAACCGATCAATATAGACAAGTTAAATAAATACTGTCCTTGAGAGGCTCGCTAGACCGAAAACCCGAAAGGGGGACCTAGTCAAAAGTTAGAGCATGAAAAATTAGAAATAAAAAAAATAAAAAAAAATGAGCTCGCAAGGTCGAAAACCCTAAAGGGCAACCTTGGCAAAAGTTAGAGCACAAAACTTGAAAAGAAAGATCAAAGCAATAAACTAGGGGCCATAGGTGAGTCAGGCGGTTCTGCGTCCTCTACTTATACTTATGGAAGTCACTGCAGCCAAAGTTGACCTAACTTGCGCCTTGTCTTCAAGCCAAGCCAAGCACTTACCAAAAAGGGCATAACTGAAGCTAAGGGTACGGGCCAGAAGTTCTCTCGTCCTCCAAGCAGTGAGGTACAGAGGCAAGTGTGAACCATGAATGGGAAATGAAGCTGGGTATTCCACCTGTTCTTCTAGACAAGTCTGATCATGCCCAAATTGGCATCTGAACTGAAAAGAAAAATAGAACACACAATGCATAAGGCCAATTAACTGTATACCCAGCTGTCGGGACATGCTGTAGCTCATCTCCCTCAAGTTAAACCAGGGGCAACACCAAGTTATGTCAGCCGCAGATCTGCTGCACATCCAATCACACCACCATCCCTCTGAAGGGAAGTCCACTACCCTTTGGCGGAAAAAGTAAGCTCACGTTGAATACTTGGGGCAAGGGTCCACCACTTTCAGCTTATCCATGAGCCATACCTGGGAAGGGATGAAAAATAAGAGAGATTCAAGAATAGAGAGATGTACGTTGAGAAAAAAGTAAGAAAGGGGGTTTTGAGATAAAAATAGAGAGTGAGTGCCAAGTGACGTAAGGACCATAAGTAAGAAAGGGTGGGAAACAATACCTAAAGAAGCGGTGGACTCCCTACAAACCAGGTGGTCTCTCATCGATGAAAAGCATCTAAACCCATCAGGGTCTTGGCTAGTGCCAGACCAATGCAGCTCTTGCCCTCTTTCAAGCATTGAGCCACCTCAATCAACCTAATGCTAGCTCCGCAACAACTAGAGGCAAGAAGGAAGTGTGCGAGTAAGCATAAGTAGAGGGCATGTTGTCGATAACCTTGCCAAAGGAGGTCACCTCTGTCTCCAATGACGGAAAACCGATGAATCAAATCTGGGATGTCCAAATCCCCATCATGAGCCAAGGATCGAGCCTCGTGCAAAGTAAGCCCACACATTCGTCCCAAAGCCTGGGCATGGCCAAAACGGGGCTAAGGCATGATTTCTTCGTTGCGCCGGAATTCCATCAATGCTTGAAATTCTTCAAGTGTTGAACACATTTCTTGTGATCCAAAGTGAAATACATGTGTAATCGGGTTCCAACATTGAACAGCGGCATGGAGGAATGGAAAACAAAGCGAAGTGCAGCTCAAAGGAAAAACGGCGTTTAGGTTGAAACTGCGAAAGTTCACCTTTTTCGAGCCATCAAAAGTGGCTATCCAGTCTCGGAGCCTATTATTGAGCAAAATCTCCATCTTGAGAGAAAAATATCAAAGATTTGCTATTCTGCTAGAAAAAACAACTTGGGCGCACCTTTTATAGACTTAGAGAAGAAATAATGGATGATAGCTGGATCCCATTGACCGACATCATTTTTGGGACAGGCCGTGCCTCATTAGAGCCCGGCCATGCCTATTTGGACCCAGCCGGGTCTAAATGATGGCCTAGATCAGAGCAGTTGCAGAAAAGGCTGGCTTTTGCCTTAGTTTACTATGGTTGTGTTTTGAGTCTTGTTTTGTTTGTATCAAGTGTTTTTTAGTCTTTTCAAATTGTTTTCATTGTGTTTTCCTGTGATAAAGTTGTATTTTACATTTTGTCCGGTTGTAGGTTATTATTTGATTCAAGAATGAATTCAAGGGCAAGTATTCACAGTTATAAAAAACTTGTACAAGATTGTCATGTAGAGGTTATGCCATTCATCACATGTCACGTCATGCAAGAGGACTTAGAAAATATTGTTTCCATAAACTGGTGGGTCTAACCCCGATCATCGTTTTACAAAACAACAAAAACAAAAAACAAAAAAAAAGCTTTCAAAAGTTTTTAAAAAAAAAATGGTCTATTTGAAGCTAGTTCTTAGCTACAAAGCAAAAGAAAAGAAAAGCAAAGAAAATCAGCAATCCATCCTCGCTCTCTTCTTCCTCAGCTGCGAAGGAGATATGTCACTATCGTTGTTAGGGCTACTGGACTGCATGTCAACCTCATCCCCCTCCTCCTCTGGGGTCGTGTACTCATCAAAGGACTCCTCAGAGGGTGAACACTGTCTCACTCGGCCCCTCCCCCGATCAGCCCATCCTATGCCTCTCATTGGGCCCCGTCTCCCTCTCCTCCTAACTGGAAGAGGTCTTGCAGGTGCAGCTGGCGCCGGCTCAAGCTGAAAAGAGTACAAATATCATAAAAGACCAACAAAATTATGAGTGAGATTGTAATGACCGTAAACTAAGGGCAAAGTGTACCTCGATCCCATGGGTGGCTAGAGCAATCTGCCTCATCCGCACATCAGAAGCAGTATGTCAACTATCCAGAGGAGATCATCCACATACCCCACAAGCACCTGCAAAAGCGAAAAGATTTGAGAACATGAAACAAAATAATAGAGAACAGTGGGCAAAAAGTAATAAAACACAGCGGAAAGAAATGAGAAAGTACAGTGGGCAGAAATATAAAGAAGTGTATACCTGCTTGATGCCAGGAGTGATCACCAACCTGCAATCCCTCCCATCAATGTGCTCAAGGGGGATCTGCTCGATCACCTCATCTAGTCATATGTATACGGCCTCTGTTGGTATCACAAGAAGCCCAGGAACGGGAGCTACAGCAGGAACCCCTCCAACGGCAACGGCAGCGGCAGCAACCTCAAGAATGGCACGAACCACACCCTGGGTAAAAGGCACCAGCACCCGAGTCTGTAAGAAGCCAGTGAAGTTTCCAGCCCCATGATACCGGTCACCGTCCTCTCCCTGTATGAGGTAATCGATCAAGGGCCCGTCTTGGAGGTCGTCGGCTATCCTCATACCGGAAAGAGGAGGATGTGGGACGTCAGGATCAGCCTGGCCCCGGGTTTGGCAAATGGATCACTCCCCCAAATAGTATGCCCTGCCAAAAGGGCCCTCAAATAAAATCTGCACAGTGGAGGCCTCTCATGCGGTAGCATAAGTCACCCTCGACGTCAAAGGGATGCCTGCCCAAGGGTGCCAATTAACCTATGAATAGAAGATACAAGGCAAGAATTAGGTATCTAGGGTTGAACAACAATATGGAAACAACAGTATGGGAACAACGGTAGAAAGTAGTAAAAGAGCAAGATTATAGATTTTGTTACCCTATCTGCGATGACAATGTCAAAGAAGCGGCGGAAGGAAGTCTCGGTCTACGCAGTGGCGCTGCTCGAATCGGGAGTTGTAGTACCGGGAGCAGGGTACTGACAACTCAATTGGTCTCACTGGGACCGGAGCTAGAGAAGTGAAATACGTGTAAACCCATAGCTACAAAAAGAGAAATATAAGGGAAGTAGATGAGCAAATATAAACAAAAAATGCAAAGCAAGTATAAGTAGGGAATGTAAAGATGAACAGAAAAGTAAGTGTGAAGTGTACCTCCCAAACCCTCCAGTAGCCGCCAAGTGAATCCGCCTTGCGGTGAGATACAGAACTCATGTAACAGTACAGAGTGGCCAGGCCAGCAGCACCCCATCATACTTCACCAGGATTGTTGTTTTCCTTGGTTAAAAACATCAGGTGCGCCTGATGTTCACACCGTCTTGTCCTCCTTTTGCGTGAGACGCGTCAGTTTTTGTTTTCCCCAGTTAAAAACATCAGGTGCGCCTGGTGTTCACACCATCTTGTCCTCTTTTTGCATGAGACGCGTCAGGTTTTGTTTTTCCCAATTAAAAACATCAGTGCGCCTAGTGTTCACACCATTCTCCACCCCCTCTGCGTGAGACGCAGTTTGACATGGAGTTTTTTGCCCTTCCTATGTGAGACGTAGTTAGGCCTACATTTTCTTACATCTTTTCTACGTGAGACCTAGTTTGGTTTGTACTTTCTTTGTCCCTTTCACGTGAGACGTGTTTATTGACTCACTTCTTTCCGTGTGAGACATGGCTGGATTTGTTTTGCTCTGATTTATGCTTTCGTTCAATGTTGCATTCTTGTTTTGATTGTAGCATTGTTTTATTGCTTGATATTTTCATTCAAATGTTTCATTGTATGATCATAAGTTATTTTCTGAATTTCATTTTGCATTTTGCCCCTAAACTATGCAAGTTTGATTTCTCGCAAAATGATACGTAGGCAACCTTCGAGTTCAACCAATTGTATTTTGATCTATTTTCTTGCCCAAGTCTAACAACCTCATCAAATGGGTCGTTTTTGGATTTTGACATTCACTCACATCATTGCATGACTCGGAGCTCTGTCAAAGAGGGGCAACTGTAGACACCCTATTTTTTACCGCCCTTAAGACTCGAGTACTTTGTCTTGTGCACTCGATAATGAAAGTTACATTGTGTATGATTCGAATTCTCAATGAAGGAATCCAAGATCGAGCTCTGAAACGATCCCAACACCTTCATATTTACACTATTCTTACCTCAGAGGTCCCTTTTTAAACATTGTGCCACCCTACACTGAGCCTGAAGCAGAGGAACAAGAGAGCACATTGGGGCCCGACCGTGCCTCATTGGGAGTCGGCTGTGGATATATTTGGGGCCTGTAGCTCAACTTTTTCGTGCCCCCTCTCTGAAGACGAAGAAGCCCTACAGTATCGGATTCTCGCGGTTCTGAATCTGATTTCACAAGTGCAATGTGAAATAGATAATCACCAAAGAGCCCCAATCCGGCAAATCTTTTTGGAAAATCGATTTTGAATAAAAAATGCCAAAAATAGACTGCTTTTCCAGATATAGAGTCGCCACCTAAATATTTTTTGGAAAAATTTAGAAAACCCATGACTCATGCCAAAGGCCATATCTCTGTCATCACCAAGATTGTCTCGGCTCGGGAACTTAGGTACGAGAGGGAAAGGTCATGAATTGAGCACCCCCGTTCGCCCGATCAAAGATCGACATCTACTAATCATGATATGAATCTTATTTACATTATATGCTCTTGTTCCGGTTATTAGGCTAGCATTACTATGTTATGCACACACACACACAAGTATAGACTAATTACACTTGATTCATGTTTTGTTTTGAAAATTGTTTCAAATATGTATCACTTGAAAAAGTGATTGCATATGAACATTACTCAAATTATTCCAATTCAAGCAATTAGCCTTCATCCACAGGCATTCAAGCAGTTTATCAATTAAGCACTTAGCCTTATGGCAAGTATGCTAGACATGGCAACAATCACATTCATGCAATTATGCTAAAGCAAATAAAGGCTTACCTAGTACTCCAAGCCAAAAAGATGAAAGAGTTAGAAAAATGCGTGATCCTAACTTATGCAATATGACTAATGCAACACATGCGATATGTAATCTAAATAGGCTCGGCTACTAACATGGTATATGAAGCAATTTGATAACATGTGGTCTAAGCACGTATTCAAAGAAGTATAAGCAATAACAATGCAAGTTAGAATGATGAACCGAGCCTCGGTGAATGCAATACTAGTGAATGCAAGGCATGAGTATGCCAATCAAAACATGATACCCTAAACTAACCATCATAAGCTAGTAAATAAAAGGGAGAAAGACATGGGGTTGGAAGACATACACGTTATTACAAGATTGCGCTCTCACGAAGGAGAGTTCGAATAAAGTAACTAGCTAACTACTTAAAGCTAAACTAATTAATTAATTATTACAAAATGAAATGAATAAATAGCTAAATTATTTAACTAATTATTACAAACCAAATTAATTAACCAACTATTCCAGCTAATTAAAATAATTACAACACAAGACAATTAGCTATTCTAACCAATTAATTACAAAACCACTATTTTAAGCACAACACTAATATAGACAACACGGGTCCCGAGGATCGATGGAGGGCTCATGCATGAATGCAGTTTCTACCTGAGAAAGGCACTGTTTCTACTGCCGAATGTCTCTGTTGCACAGTAGAACACTTGCATTTATTTCCACCTCCAGACCAACTATGTTCTGCTTCAGGAGAACACTGCTTGATTTTGCACTAGTGGTCGGCAAGGGGCCTGTCATCCACTTATGATGGGCTGCCGGCCACAAAAGATGGCCTGCTGGCCACCAATAGGAGCCTACTAGCCACTGATGATAGAACTTCCCTGCTGCAACAGAGAGCAAACAGGGCAGGGACAGGGTATTCTCAAGGGTTTGTTTGCACAATTTACCCCTCCTTACCATGAACAGATCAAAGGAGTAGTAAAGACTTGATTCACAAACCATCAATGGAAGCAATTTCATTGCATGATGGCCTATGAACCAAAGTGTGCAAGTGCAATGAATGCAACAAAACAAAACTCTCAAAACCACCTCACTATCATGAAAGATCAAGGGAAGTAGTTGACAATAAATCTTGAACAGTTTACATCACTAATAAGTATGAAACGACTCAAGACTCAAGGGTTCAATTAACTTCTGATTAAACCCAAACAAGTTATTATCTTACACCTTTTTTTTTAGCCTCAATTTTATTACTTCATTTTAGATTACCATCCATTCTTTAGTCAATTAAGTCCAAATGGTGAATTTTAGTCCTCTAATGAAAAGAGGGCTCAAACCAAGAGTTGCTTTGGGCATGAAAGAGACATCATACCGTTGGTAATGAACCCCCAAAAGGGATTAAACCATTAAGCATGACATCTCAATCTCATGCTTAAACAAACAAGTTGTTTGAAACCACTTTCGAAGCAAAACAAAAGCCAAGAAAGGAGGGAGGTTGCAAAGGTGATTAAGAGTGATCACAAGTATGGAAAGACGTAAATAAACACAATCAACTCAAATAAAATGGTGTCTAAGGCCTAAAACACCAAACTCGTCAGGACAATTACACTACAAGTATGCAAAACAAAGCTCAAATGCAACAAACACTTAAAGACAGTCCTAAAAAAAAAGTCTAAAAACAGTCCTAAAATATTTTGGAATTAAGACAAAAATGGCTAGAATAATAAGCTAAAACATGGATCATGCTAGACTAGTAAGCAAAACACAAGGAGGGGCGGCTAACCCCTCCAACTTTGGACTTCAAACCATGATTTTAGCCACTGAAATAGCTCTAAAAAAAAGTGTTTAAAAACTCAAAAAACGATAGTGTAAGGGTGGGAAACATAACGGTAAAGGCCTTGAAAGCAAGGTACAAAGAAGGGTGAACCACCCCTCAACCTTTATTGGCCTTAAAACCCAAGTTTTAGCCCAAAAATACAGAGTTTTTACAACCCAAAAACAGTTGGAAAACAGCATGAAAAAGAGTAGATACAACAAGTAAAGAGGCAAAGCCTTATGCCTTTGAAGAGAATAATCAAATTCCAAGCAATAAACCAAGGCAAACACATCCTCAAGAGCTCAAACAAGGCTCTAAGATACCTCAGCTCAAAGATAGAGAGGTTGGGTTAAGAGTGTATAGACAAAGGTGAAGGATATGTAAGCAAGGGTTAAGAAATTTGTAAAAGAAAGAGAGAGAGAGAGAGAGAGAGAGAGAGAGAGAGAGAGAGAGAATTGTAGAAAGAAAGGAAAAATTTTGCTCCAAAATTTTTCTAACACCATGGCAAGAAAGGAGGTCCTCTATATATAGAGAAACAAGCAACTCCCTCAAAAACATCCGGCCATACACGTGGGAGGAGATGCAAGCATCTGTGTAAACAGCTGGCACAGCTGTCACAAAATATCTACAAAAGACATTGGTGGCTGGCAGGCCACATCAGTGGCCGGTAACCAGAAGTGATGGCCGGCAGCCTAAAACAGTGGTCAGCAGGCCAGCATAGGTTGCAGGCTTAAAGATCACTGGGTTTGGTCCAAAACAAGACAATAGGAGTGCAAGGATTGAAAGGCTCAAAGCCGTGGCATTCCGCTAAGAACTTCAAGCACTTGACAAGCACATGTACTTATCATTGGGTGTGTAAGCCATGACGTCCAAGTCATAAGGGTCGTAAAAAATGGAATGTCTACAAGGCCGGCCATGCCTTGTTGGCGAGAAATACTGTTCTGGGCGAGAGCCCGCCAGCTATCTATTTTTGAAGATATTTTCGATCTATTTTGCTCAAATTCTATAAATACGAGGTCATATCTTTGTTTTGAGGGTTGAAAATTTTCAAAAAGCCTATACACTCACTTGAGAGCTCCTTCCTTCTTGCCAAGCCATCTTTGAGCAAACTTACCATCCTTGAGCTATATCAATACACCATACACACCCTCAAACCTTAACCTTGGAGCCTTGGTTAAGCCTTGAGAATCATAATTCAACCTTGAGGGTGTGCTAGGATTGAGTTTGACTTACAAACAAAGCTTGTTCTCTTCGAGAGGTATAAGCTTGTCACCTTTGTTTTTCTTTCATTTCAATTTATCTCTATATTTTTCTTGTGTTCTTGTGTTGTTTTGGATCCTTTTCAAGTGTTGAAACTTGGGTTTGAATAGCTACCAAAGGTAGAAAGGATTAACACCCTTTTATGCACCTCACTTCATAGCTCACACCCTTGTTTTTTTTTTTACACTCTTTTCTTTGACTTTTAAACTTTTTTTTTTTTTTTAGAGTTTAAAAAGTGCTCAAAAACATGATTTGAAGTCTCAAAAGTGGAGGGCTTAGCCACCTCTCCTTGTTCTTGTTTACTAGTTTAGTGTCTTCTTGCTTTTACCTATCTTTTTGTGCTCCTTAAGACACTTTTAGCTACTTTTTTTGTGCTTTAGGGGCAGTTTAGGCTTGTTTTATTTCATTTAATTAGTTTATGCTTTGAATATTTTGCTTGTTGTATTGTACGTCCTCATGGCTTCGGTTGTTTAGGCTTTAAACACCGAGTCATTCAAGTTGATACCCTTCTTTATCTCATAATTAAATAATCAATCTTGCATAATTATTTCTGCACCCTCCCTCCTTGCTTCTTTTCTTTTGTTTAAGAGCTATTTCAAACGATTGGTTGTTATTCAAGGCATGAGAAAGAGATCTAGGCTCAATGACTTAATCTCTATGGAGGTTCATTGCCAAGGCATAGTCTCTCTTTCCTGCTATAGATCACTTCTCATTTGACATGTCTTCTAGCCTAGTGGACTTAACTCTCATTATTGGACAAATGGATTAAGTAATGGAAAGGACTAATAAAATTGGCTTAAAACCAATGAAACCAACGTAAAGAAAGTGTTTAGAATTGGTTGGAATTGGCCGAACATTATGTCAAACCCATCGCTTCAAAAATTGTCACTTATCAATTCATGATATGTTGATGAGATTTGAGGCGTGTCTACCTTCCTCTTTGAGTTAAATTCATGATGAGAGGGAGAGGTGGTCATTTTATTGCATTTATTAAATTTTTGTCCGAATTGTGTTCGAAATCATCAAGCCATCAACATGTGTTTGTTAATGATTTTGGAACCAAATCCGCTCTTCTCTCAAAGTTCCACATGACAGGGAAGAGCAGAGGGGACAAACAGGGCTTACGCTGCTCTGTCTGCACTGTTTTCACCTCAGAGCACAAAAATAGGTTTTGCATGAAATTAGGGCATGACTAGCCTTGTTTGGACTTGGTCGGGCCTCATTAGGGGCCTGCCAGGCTCCAATGTTTGGTAAGCAGTGCAATTTTGGTAGAAACAGAGGGCAGTGGCTAAAGGTGGAACAAAGCAGTCTGGCCAAACAGAGCAGTTTCTGAACACTGTCTTCATCAACACGCATGCGATCTTCGTATATTCTTATTGTTGTTTATCTTAATTTAATTATTGTAATTGTTGTAATTATTATTAGTGTTCTTGTTGTTATGATACTATATTGTTGTAATTATTATTGTCATAATCATAATATCCTTATTGTAATAAGTTACATAGCTAGTTATTCATTTCTTATTTATTCATTCAAATTTGTAATAAATAGGTAATTTATTTATTATTCATTTGGCTTTGTAATAGTTAGTTTAAATCCGGACACTCGGACGCTCATTCAAACCCTCTTGCACGATGGCAAAATATGTAATAATTGTGTATGTCTTTCAACCCCCATTTCTTTCTCCTTTTTATTTACCTACTTACAATGGTAGCATAGAGCATCATGTTTACTCAGCATTTTTCCATGACTTGCGTCCACTCATTTTGCATATATGAGGGTTCGGCTCATCATTCTAACCAATGTCAAGATCATAATTCTTTGCTCGAAGACGTGCATCATCGCATGCTTTGAATTGAATCATATGCCATGCTAATAACCGAACTCGTTAGTTGCATAATGTGTGCATTGCATTAATCATATTGCATTGTTTAGGAGCATGCATTTTTTTTTCTAATTACTTTGCTTTATTTGGCTTGGCTTGCCTTGGAGTACTAGGTGAACATTTCTCGCTTTAGCATATTGCATTGTATGTTTGTATTGCCATATCAAGCATATTCCATAAGGCTACGTGCTTGAGTGATATACTTGTTTGAATGCCAGTGGATGAATGCCTTTTTACTTAAGTTGGAATAATTTGATTAAAAGAAAATACGAGCTCGCTTTTTCAAGTAACATATATTCAAAACACTTTTTCAAAATAAATATAAAATCAAAGCATTCCAAATTTTGCAAATTGGTCTATACTTGTGTGCATCACCTAGTAAAGATAACATAATAACCAGAATAACAGCATATAACGTAAATAAAAATCACATCATGATTAGTAGAGGCCGATCTTTGATCGGGTGAGAGAGGTGCTCAATTCATGACCTTCCCCTTTCATACCTAAGTTCCCGAGCCGAGACACTTTGGTGATGATGGATAAGTGGCCTTTGGCACGAGTCACGGGTTTCTTAGATTTCCCAAAAATATTTAGATGACGACTCTGTAATTTGGCAGAGCGGTCCATTTTTGGCATTTTTATTCAAAATTCGATTTTCCAAAAGATTTGCCGGATTTGGACTCACTTGTGTTTATCTATTTCACAATTACACTTGTGAAATCAGATTCAGAACCACGAGAGTTCGAACTGTAGGGCTAATTGTATCCGAAAGGAACACGAAAAGCAAGCTACAATTTGTAATTTAAGTAAATCTCAAGGAGTGTGTTTGTAATTTACCCTAAATTTAATTATAAATAAACATGGGCCAATGAACCCAACTAGGCCCAACTATTGTGAATGGCTTCAACTTTGGAGCAGAGAAGTTAAACAAGTGACCTCCCATGTGTGAGGTGCTGGACTTGGAGATTGAACCAACTCAATAGTTATAAAAAATAAAAAATAAAAAAAAATTAAATAAAAAAAAAATAACTCAAGTTAGTTTTTTATTTTTTTTATAGCAGAGATCGTAATATAGGAGAGAGAAGTGTTGCTTGTGGTTAAACGTGAACTCTTAACCTCATAATTAGCAAGAATTCTAATAACTGAACTAATTTGGTAGTTTTCTTTTAGGTCTGACTTCTCTCCAATCCCAGATCGAACTTAAGAGAGTACTGTTGGGCCCGTGGGGCTCACCACGGGTCCCGTTTCAATAATCCGAATAGTTCAATGTGTAAAACTCGTCGAGTACTATATGCCTGTAAAAAATCATGTTGATCGGATATCGATAATTACGTGATCAAATTAGTTTTGTATATAAATAAAATAAAAAAAAGACGGTGAAAAAATAAACGATTGACAAAAATCTGATCCGATGAAATAGCTATCGATATCCGATCAACGTGATTTTTTACAACCATATAGCACTCGACAAGTTCTATACATTGAGCTGATCGAATTACCGAAATAGGACCCGTGATGGATCTCGATTAACCTAACAGTACCCTCCAATCTAATCTAAGACTGGAGGGAAGCCAGTCCCTTTTCTTTTCAATGCCTAAATTTTGTTAAGAGAGAGAGTAGAAATGGATTGTACATTTTTTTTTTTTTTTTTTTTTTGGGTGTAGGGTTGGAATCTTTTATTTTTGAAGTGATTTATAGGGAAAAGGGAAGGGATTTGATTTAGGCAGCAACTTGTGTTGTGCTCCTTGTTGGGGGCTCAATTTGGCCCATTATAAAAAATTAATTTAATCAAATATAATAATTATATAATTTAATAATATTTGTTTTAGAAAAAAAAAAATTAAACAACAAATATGATTTTGACAATAGACATTTCAATTTTTTAAAGATAAATGTGATTGGTATCCAATTAATCTAACTTTTTGCACAAATGACTTGTTTGACAAATTCTACCAAACGAACAATTTAAATCATTCCAGTAGGCACAGAGTGGACACCATAGCTCACAGAAGGGGCCGAGGCACAAGAGGTACTCTAAGCCTAAAGGAAACATAACGAAAAAGAAAGGATCGTTACAGTTTTATTATGATCAAAACAGTTACAAAAGAGATACAGAGATAACTCCTACTCTCCCAAACTATATATATATAGAAACATGTCACGAGCAGAAACACTAAAAATACCTTTACACCTCAGTTCAATGTTCATGGTGATGAAGTGTTTTATATAGGTATTTTGTAGCTTTTGATTGTAAACATTTACAACAAACAACAAAATAGTTTATGAAACAAGTTAATCGCTAGACAGCATCATGAAGACCAAAAAGGACAATCATTTTGCTAGCAAAAAATTGTAAACTTATTATTATTTGATAAATGTTTCAGCACATAGTATAAGGATGCACAACAATTTTTCTTTTTTCTTTTTTCTTGTTTTATAAGTAAAGGTTCTATTATCCAAAAAAAAAAAACAAAAGGAGAAATTATTACAATGCAGCTCAAGACACGTACCCTTAGGTATACATGGCGGATAGGGCACCCTACTCAGTTCCATCACATTTGTAGACGACAAATTTCTCCAAGAGGCGCTTACATTTATCACAAACTATTGTGTCTTTCAATCCTTCATCAAATTGTATAATATTAGAGTGACTGCAAGGCTCAACAAGAAGAGGTGGTTCGATTACAGTTGTAATCGCACCCACTAACCCTAACATGGCCACATTTTCTCCCCACACTGGAAAAAGATCCAAGCATTCCGTAATTTTTCTCCCTTGAAGCTTCAAAGTCTCTGTCGAAGACCCTCTTCCTAGTAGTACCCAACCTTTTTCACTCTTATCATTGCTGTCTAGTAACTCTGACAACTGTTTTAGAATCTGATCTTTATGATCATCTGTATGTCCCAATCGGAGTTTTGATCTTCTCATGCTCTCCAACCGAAGCCAAAAGAAATAAATCTTCGTGCAAGTTAAAGAACTTGTCAGTTTTTCCTCATACATGGTAGCTAAAATGTTTTTCATGTGTTCATCACTTGGATTTTTCTTGCCAACATAGACCATCTTAAGCTGCAGTCCTGCACTTGTGATGTTCCTCATCTTAGCATTGAATTCTTTAATCCAATCTGTGGTGTTGCTTCCATAAATGCAAAGGTTTTGGTCCTCTTCTACCTGAAATCAATGTGTGATTGGTACAAAATTACAAAAAAAAAATCTTGAATAAATCAAATCTTTGTTCGAAGTGTTGATTTTACTTTTATTTCGTAATATGTTGCTATTTTTTCTATTTCATTACTAAACTATAGATTTCATCTATTACAGTTTCTTATATCAATTCATAGAATCCAATTGGAGACAGTTCGTCTAAATCAATAATGGAAAGAAACCTAACTTAATGAGCAAAAAAGTAATTTTACAATTTGGATAACTTAAATTAGACAACCAAACACACAAAAAAGTAATTTTACAATTTGGATAACTTAAATTAGACAACCAAACACACATCTTCTTACTCACATTTTATTTGACTACTTACATCCTACAACCGAGCACTCACCTTCTTTTCCACCTCTTATTTCAAAATAGTGAGTAAAAAAAGTGAGTATATGGTTAAATGGTTTGAGTTAGTCAAATTTTGAAATGACTTTTTGCCTATCAAATTAGGCTTTAACGGTTACTGATTTAAACAACTGTCACCAATTGAACCACGTCACCTAATATTAAAAACTCTAGGGAATAAATAGATTAAATTGATAGTTTGAGGATGAAATAGAAAAGAAAGCCATAGTATAGCAGAAAAAAGTGAAATTAACCCTTGTTTGAATTAAGGATGCCTCAACATAAAAGTTGAATCGAAAGCATACCCACTTTGCTACCAGAGGGTCAATTCCATCAAGTAATAGTTGGAGATTCCAAGTTTCTTCTTCCCATATCTCATTTTCTCTTGAAGTAGAAAAGGGAAAGGCCATGGCACCCCAGATCAAGGCCATGTCAATTGCATTTAAGTTTGTAACCATACCTTGTGTATCCAATACTACCATTAAGGGCTTCTCTTTGAAATCCCATGCTTGTTTAATGGATTTCACCACTATTGAGCTGAGTAACCATGGTCGCCGAATTGAAAACCATGGTAATGAGTTTGATAAAAAATCAAAATTTTGTTCTTCTACATCAGTCCACGTATCCGATGATGGAATGGGAACCCATACAATTTCATAGCTTCCTTGTAAATTCACCCGGTGAGGATGATCAAACATCTGTTGCACCAGCAAGAGTAACACTTCTATAGGGAGGAGCTCTGGCCTTGAGACCAAGAGTATCACTACCATGCTTTTCAATTCAGACAACCCAAGCTGTCAAATAAATCTAAAGCTCATTGCTATTTAGTGAAGTAAATGGCTAATGAAGGATTAGAATGTTTCTGTTTTAGACATCCCAAAGATATAGTCCTATTGTATACAACAAAAATTGCAAATGAGCCTCTGGGGCCGCAACCACCATGTCAACTTTGATCCCGACCACTCATGATTGGTCATATAGGAAAAAGTGCAACTTGAAGTGCCAGAAGTGACAGTGCATTAAAGCAAAAATGGTTTTAGCTAAAGCAGGACAATCAACTGTGAACGATACTAGAAATTTCTAGAGACAACATACCTTTGCTTGGGAGGAAGAATCCTTCAGAGGCAAGCTATCCTTCAACGCAAACAACATCTCAAGCACCTCTTGGTTATCAATGTGGCTCTCCTTAAAGAGATCCAAGAGCTTGTTATGCATCTTTGTTGTTAGGGAAAATATGTGATTCCCCACAAGTAAATCAATCAATGGGAATAAAAACTAATGCGGAAAAATTAAATCAAAAGCAACACAAGAGTTTTTATGTGGTTCCCTCAATGTGAGGTACGTCCACGGGATCAAAATCCGATTCCACTATCAACCAAATAAGTTTCCAAACGATTACAAACGAGACACGAATGGTCTCACAAAACCACCCTTAGGTGAATTCCAAATAATCACAAATAAACAAGAGGAAAGACCTCACCAAATAGATGAACCAAAATCTTCGAAACCAAAGTTGTAGAAGAACCAAAATAACGAACCAACACTAACCGAAGATGCCTCAAACCAAGCTTCAAAAACCGAAATTGAACCAATATGTAGTAGCCTCGCAGAGACCAAAACCCACCAAATTGATTTAACAAATGTAATAGCCGCACGAACTTCGAAAAGCAATAACCAAAATATAATTAGGCCACTGACTTGTCTCTCTGAAAACAAGGCCATATATATATAGTAAACTTGTGGGCTTTTTTTTATCAAACCCTAGTTGTAACCAAATTGGATTGGGTCTCTAAAAAATTAGATATAATATATTAAAATATATTATACCTAAACTAAACCAAATTAAAATTCTTTAACAAACCAATTGAGTCCCACACTCCAATAAGGAGGTATACCCAATAATTCTCCTCCTACCGACTTAGGTGGAGACATCAACCATAGCCGCCAAAGTTCGACACTTTAAATGTTTGTCCCTCGACAAAGTCTTAGTCAACATATCTGAAATATTATCATCTGTGTGAACCTCTTCGAGTTGCAACAATTTCGAACCTAACACATCACGAATCCAATGGTATCTCACATCAATGTGTTTCGATCTCGAATGAAAAGTAGAATTTTTACTCAAGTGAATAGCACTTTGACTATCACAATAAAGCACATACTTTTCTTGCTTCAAACCCAACTCTTGCAAAAATTTCTTCAACAATAACTCTTCTTTGCAAGCTTCCGTAATAGCAATAAATTCAGCTTCGGTAGTTGAGAAAGCAACCCATTTTTGTAATTTAGATTGCCATGCCACAGCTCCCCCTGTAAAAGTCATCAAATACCCCGAAGTAGATTTCCTAGAATCAATATCACCGGCCATGTCAGAATCTGTGAACCCATCAAGCATCGGCTTACCATCCCCAAAACACAAACACACCTTCGAAGTCCCTCGAAGATACCTTAGAATCCATTTTACCGCTGCCCAATGTTCTTTACCCGGATTAGAGAGAAAACGACTCACCACACCAACGGCGTGAGCAACATCCGACCTTGTACAAACCATGGCGTACATCAAAGAACCAACTGCTGAAGCATAAGGAACTTTCAGCATCTCTTCCTTGTCTTTCTCACTTGTAGGACATTGATTCGAAATAAGCTTGAAGTGACCCGCAAGTAGACAACCAACCGGCTTTGCTTTATTCATGCTGAACCTCTCAAGAACTTTCTCAATGTAACTTTCTTGAGACAACCAAATCAGCCCCTCTTTGCAATCACAAACAATTTTCATACCAAGTACTTGCTTTGCCGATCCCAAATCTTTCATAGCAAAAGACTTGCTCAACTCCAATTTCAACCTGTTTATCATGGTAGAATCTTGACCCACAATTAACATGTCATCAACATAAAGCAAAAGAATAATAAATTTGCCATCCGGGAAATTTTTCACAAACACACAATGGTCCGAAGTGGTTTTAGAAAAACCATTATTCATCATGAAAGAGTCAAATTTTTTGTACCATTTCCGCGGGGCTTGCTTGAGACCATAAAAACTTTTCTTCAATTTGCAAACAAATTTCTCTTTCCTTTTTTCCACAAAACCTTCCGGTTGCTTCATGTAAATTTCTTCTTCAAGATCACCATGAAGAAATGCGGTCTTCACATCAAGTTGCTCAACTTCAAGGTTCATACTTGCAGCCATGCCAAGTACAACCCGAATAGAAGACATCTTTACAACCGGTGAGAAAATCTCGTCAAAGTCAATACATTTTTTTTGCCCAAAGCCTTTCACAACAAGACGTGCCTTGTACCTCAGATTCTTGCCATCATTCTTCAATTTGAAAACCCACTTATTTTTCAAAATTTTCCTCCCTTTAGGCAACTTCAGTAAATCATAAGTCTGGTTTTTAAGTAAGGAATTCATCTCCTCGTCCATGACCTTTTTCCAATCACCTTTCTTTGCATGCTCAATTGCTTCTTGGTAGCTCTCAGGCTCCCCTTGATCGGAAATCAACACAAATTCATTGGGAGGATACTTTCTTGAAGGTTGTCGGTCCCTTATAGATTTCCTCAACTCAAGTTGTGGTGGCGGTTCTTGAGTTGGATGTTCTTCCTCAATTTCTGACTCAACTTCATTAGGATTAGCATCATCCTCTACATCTTCAATAGGTGGCTGCACATCTCCCCCATTTTCATCATCCACCGAAGATGAAGGAAATGGATCCATGTCAATGAGATCACTAGTTTTTGGCTCTGGTTGATCACCTTTGCCAAAGTCTTCACTTGTTTGGTCTTCAAGAAACACAACATCACGGCTTCGAATGATTTTCTTGTCGACCGGATCCCACAATCTATACCTGAATTCATCACGCCCATAGCCAAGAAAAATACATTGTCTTGACTTACTATCAAGCTTGGACCTCTCATCCTTTAGAATGTGAACAAAAGCTCGGCAACCAAACACTCTCAAGTGCTCATAAGACACATCTTTACCGATCCAAACTCTTTCAGGAACATCACCATTCAAAGGATAGGAAGGAGACAAATTGATCACATCAACCGCTGTCTTCATTGCCTCACCCCAAAAGGATCTTGGCAATTTAGCTTGTGAAAGCAAACACCTTGTTCTTTCCACAATGGTGCGGTTCATCCTCTCGACAACTCCATTTTGTTGAGGAGTCTTCTTAACTGTCTTTTGATGCCGAATACCTTGGCTGCGACAATACTCATCAAATGGCCCAATGTATTCACCACCATTGTCTGATCGGATGCACTTCAATTTCTGCCCTGTTTCTCTTTCAACCATGGCCTGAAAATGCTTAAATACTTCTAGAACTTGATCTTTAGTTTTTAGTAGAAAAGCCCAAACTTTCCTTGAATAATCATCAATGAAAGTAACAAAATAAAGTGCACCACTATGTGTTCTAACTTTTAAAGGACCACAAACATCCGAATGAATCAACTCCAAAACATTTTCTTTTCTAGAGGCTACATTTTTATGAAAAGAAACTCTATGTTGTTTACCCGCCAAACAATGAACACAAGTTTTAAGATGTGTACCTTTCAAACCAGGTAAAAGCTCTTTCTTGAACAATGCTTGTAGCCCCTTTTCACTCATGTGGCCAAGCTGCTTGTGCCACAATTCGGTAGAAGTATCATCTTCAAGTGCATTGACAACACCTTTACAAATTTTTCCGTGCATCGAATAAAGTATATGAGTCTTCTTGCACTTAGCCACCACCAAAGAACCCTTTGTGAGCGTCCATATTCCATCACCAAATTTGTTGTTGAAGCCTTCATCATCTAGCTTCCCAGTAGAGATCAAATTGAGGCGAATGTCGAGAACATGCCTCACATCTTTAAGCAACAACTTGCAGCTCAAATTTGTTTCCAAGCAAACATCACCCATGCCAATAATCTTGGACAAACCTTCATTACCCATTCGAACAAAACCATAATCTCCTTCGGTGTAGGTAGTGAAGAAATCAACTCGAGAAGTCACATGAAAAGAAGCACCGGAATCAATCACCCAATTGCTCTCTTGGCCCACAAAATTGATACAATCATCTTTACAAATAACCATAAGATCATCGGTAGTAACTGTCGTTGTGTCTTCTTGCTTCTTATCCACACTTTTGTCACGCCTTTTCTCCTTATTCTTGAGCTTTCGGCATTCCCGCTTCATGTGCCTTTTCTCATGGCAATAATAACACTCAATGTCTTTCTTTGAAAAAGAACCATCTTTTGATTTGTCACGGCTTTGATCACGACCATGAGGAGTCTTACTCCTCCCCCTTGTTTTACTTTGGCCTCTCACAACAAATGCTTCTGAATGAGAGGAACCCGCTGATTTTCTTCTAGTTTCTTCATTCAACAGGCTACTAGTGACTTGGCCCATTGTGACAACTCCATCGGGCGCCGAATTACTAACGGTCACAACCAAAGTCTCCCAACTTTCAGGTAAAGGACTAAGTAGCATCAAAGCCTGCAACTCATCATCAAAAATAATTTTTATAGAAGCAAGTTGGTTAACAATACTCTTTATTTCATTCAAATGTTCTGGAATGGGGCTGCTATCTTTATATTTTAAATTAACCAACTTACGAAATAGAAAAGCTTTATTTGTGGCTGATTTTCTATCATAAAGGCCTTCTAATTTTTTTTATAAATCATGTGTTGAAGTTTCAGTAGCAACATGATGAAGCACACTGTCATCAATCCATTGACGGATAACACCAATAGATTTTCGATTAAGCCTCTTCCACTCATCATCTTTCACACCTTCGGGTTTGTCGCTATCACCCTCAATGGGTCCATACAAATCTTTACAAAATAATAGGTCCTCCATTTTAGTTTTCCAAGTTACCCAATTGCTTCCATTGAAGCTAGACATACGACCCACATTCCCCTCCATTGATTTACACAAATAAATAAACCCTAATAAACCGTAAGCTCTGATACCAGTTGTTAGGGAAAATATGTGATTCCCCACAAGTAAATCAATCAATGGGAATAAAAACTAATGCGGAAAAATTAAATCAAAAGCAACACAAGAATTTTTACGTGGTTCCCTCAATGTGAGGTACGTCCACGGGATCAAAATCCGATTCCACTATCAACCAAATAAATTTCCAAACGATTACAAACGAGACACGAATGGTCTCACAAAACCACCCTTAGGTGAATTCCAAATAATCACAAATAAACAAGAGGAAAGATCTCACCAAATAGATGAACCAAAATCTTCGAAACCAAAGTTGTAAAAGACTCAAAATAACGAACCAACAATAACCGAAGATGCCCCAAACCAAGCTTCAAAAACCGAAATTGAACCAATATGTAGCAGCCTCGCAGAGACCAAAACCCACCAAATTGATTTAACAAATGTAATAGCCGCACGAACTTCGAAAAGCAACAACCAAAATATAATTAGGCTATTGACTTCTCTCTCCGAAAACAAGGCCATATATATATAGTAAACTTGTGGGCTTTTTTTTTTATCAAACCCTAGTTGTAACCAAATTGGATTGGGTCTCTAAAAAATTAGATATAATATATTAAATTATATTATACCTAAACCAAACCAAATTAAAATTCTTTAACAAACCAATTGGGTCCCACACTCCAATAAGGAGGTATACCCAACATTTGTCTCTATAAGACACATAAGGGTGAAAATATGAAATTCAAAGTTGATAGTGTTAGGAATCGAAGAACGCCTAATCAAGATCGCTAAGATACAAAAACAAAGAAGAACAAATAAACAAGGATTGTAAATCACATGTACACACAAGATTTATGTGGTTCACCCCAAAATTAGGCCTACTTAAGGCTACAGATCACAAGTGAGTAAATACCCTTATTTCAAAATTCGGGGTTAGTGTCCAATACTCATCATGATCCACATTTTCCAGCAAGTAGTTCATTTCAGCATTGAAAGGCTTCCAAAGGTTTCGAAGAACATTTACCTATCATCTTATAACAAACATCCACCTGCCGCCTGAGGTGACTGCTTATGGTGCTCAACCTACCCACCAAGCTTGAGAGCTCCCATGAAGCAATGGTTACTGAATTTGAATGCCTGTAAAAAAAACAAAAAAAAAAAAATTACATCATTATAGCATACAAAATACCAGTCACAAAAATTAAATATTCTTCATTGGAAATAAATTGAATTCATCACATTCATAATTATCTTGTGATCCCTTGAATATTCAATAGAAACGATAAAAGTAGACAACAGAATTCAGCATGTGGTGACCAGATTGAAGAGAAGGAATATGCACTTGCACATTTTTCATGGCTCTCAAGTCTTTGATTTGGGAAGAGCATATCAAGGCACTTCTAATGATCTAGTAAGTAGCCATGTAGATCTGAGACTTTGTAGTGCCAATTGCCTCACCGTCCAGGATCATATGATTCACCGGCAATTCTTCGAACTCAATGATGCACTTTGTCAAATCTACAATCGTTTTCATCAACACATTCAAGACCTTAAAAAGATGCTTCAACAAGCACAAGTCCTTGGGCAACTGCTTTAGCAATGCAATAGATGTTGCCAAGGGATTTCAAGGGTAGAGCTACATTATGAGCCAAAATTCACCATAGCTTGTTGCAAAAGCTTATAGCACTTAAACTGCTTTTGCATCCCATTTGTAATGCCCTAGCATGTCAAACAAGACAATTGTCTTTGCGTGTGGATTCCTACCCATGGAGTATTTGAAGAGTATCTGCAGTCAAAATTGGTATTATGCATCCATTATTCTATATGACACAGGATCCTCTGTTTCAAATTTTCCTTTTCTCCTATTCCAAAATACTCATAACTATTGGATCATGTTTCAAGATTTCCGCATCTTGAGATTCTTATATGATATAATATTTGTGAGTGTTTTTAAACAAGGAAACATAGATTTGGAGGTAGAAAATCCTTAGCCAATTCTATATATGCATACAACAAAAATACCGATCTTGATCCTCTCCATTACATCATCAATGGTTATGAAAGAGTCACATCAAAATACCTTTATTTCATTCAAAAAATAGTTCAGGAGAATTTAAAATTCAAAATAACATAACAATTACATACTGTTGATTTGAATTTTAATGACATGTTGCAACCTTATGCATTGTAATGGAGATCTCCATTATAATCATGTAATGGAACGATCTAAATCCCAACAACACTATGTACCCTGCAAATACTCCAAAAATATGTCCAGAATTTTAAATGTGTATCAGATTTATTGTGTGTGACCGTACACCAAATTTAAACCTATGCCATAGATTAAAATTTTGGGCACTTTTCTGAATATTTTTTTCTGGGAACATAGAATTCTAGTACATATACATAAGAGAAAGGCAGAGGGAGAGGGAGGAAATTACCCCGTCTGAGACTTTATAGATCCCAGTGTTTCTTCTGACCCAACCACCTCAACGTTGCATATGTCACTCTTTGCAATGGCACCATCATGTGCATCAAAATCCTGAAGCAAGGTCTTTGGTGCTAAGTAAACATTCGAAGTGGACTTTAAGCTATCCATTCAATTGTGCTTAGTAGTGTGTAGAATATTTGAATGCTGAGTTTTGTGAGGTTAGTTAGTAACAGTGGGGCTGCAATGTAAGCCTTAATGGTTAACAACTTTGATTAACTATGACCCACCAATTCAGACTGATTAAACGGGCAAACCATTACAAATTCAGAAGTTGTCAATCCTCCTTTATTTGAATCAAATGAAAAACCATAAACTTATTCTCGTTTTCTTTGTCAACATCAGTAGTTCTTCAGTCTACTCTCGTGTCTCTGACGTTCATGATCTGTATCATGGTGCAATATACTTTATTAAGGCACCGAACCCTTGAATGCAACGGCTGGTTTTCACTTGCTAGGAAGTTCATGGCCAAAGAAAGTATCTGCTTCCGTCGGTATGTATAATCCCAGAGATGCAAATGGTGGATATAGGAAAGATACAATTTTCTCTCTCAACGAATTCTAGGGAAAATTACGTTGGTAGTTCCACTATTTTGGTCCTTGTATCATTTTGATCCCTGTAATTTTAATTGATTTGATTTTGATCATAAATTTATAATTTTGTCTCAATTTAATCCAATTGGTTTCAAATGTTAGCATTTTTCAATAGAAAATACATACATAAGTGATATGTAGTTATGTTTTTAGAGGAAAAAAATACACTCGGTATTCTTAGTAAATTAATTTCAACCAATTTAGTGATTATTTTCTATCAAAAACATTAATAATATTATTAATTGGACCAAATTGATACAAAATTTAAAATTAAAGGTCAAAATTGAACCAATTGAAAATATAAGAATCAAAATGACAAAAGAAAAAAAATGTAGGGACTATTAGTGTAATTTGCCCCTAATTTTATGAGTGTAGATAAATTTAGAAGTCATATTTTATAAATCTCCAGTATTTTTCTAAATTTGAAAATAATGTAAATTATACCTTCCCAATTAAGTTTTAGCCCTTCATTTCAACCCTTATTTTTTTCCGCTTCTAGTTCCTACCGTTAGATATTTGGGCACTAGGAAAATTTTAAAATTTTAGAGATGAAAGCCGGAAAAAAAAATTTCAAAACCTAAAATGAAAAAAAATAAAACTTAAGTAAAATGTAATTTTTTCCTTATTCACTATTCACTTGTGTAATCAAAGGTCATCTCCAACCCTTGGTCATTGTTACTCAGCAAAATTTTGAGTAAAATATTTATTTGGTATAAATCACAAACAAACTCGAATACGGTATAAATAAGTTTCACTAATGGTAGAGTGGTAAATTTGAGTCACAAAATAATCTTAAAAATTTTGAATAAACATTTGAGTCTCTTAAATGGTAAAAATTTGAATAATTTGGTATAAGTTTGGGCCTAAAGTGTATTTTGAGTATTTTTATCTAAATTTAAATAAGGATTGAAGATGATGTAACAAAAGTATTACACATACATTCATTAAAGTCTTCCTCCTATAAGTCTATTTGGTTTTTTATTTTTCAAAAATAATTTTTTGAATTTTTAATTTGTATTTTTTTATTTTTAGTATTTTTTTATTATTTTAAATATAATTAATTTAGATACACTTAAAAAGTAAAATATTTATGAAAAATCCTAAAAAAAAGCTAATAATTTTTTTTTTTGAATTTTTTTTTATTTAGTGAATTTTTGTAAAAAAAAAATACAAATTTCATAGCTTTTAAATGTATTATATTAATTAGATCAAAATAATAAAAATAACTAATTAAATAATATTTTAAAAAATCATTAAAACAAACTGAAGACTCTGAAAACTCTAAACCAATCAATAATTCTTCTTGTATATTGGGAGCATAAGTTGTTAGTTAAGAAGTAACTATAAATTATTAAATTATTGTATCTATTTTTTTGCATATTTTTTTGTAAAATATCAAAAAGATAACTAAAATCGTGAATATAAAACTAGTTGAAAATATCTATAAGAAAGATTATTTCGTCCCCAAACTATCACTAAAACATCAATTCAACTTCTATTTTGTTAATAATATCAATTTTATTCCTAAATTTTTTTATTTTGAATCAATTTTACCTTTACTATTAGCTACCGTTTATAATCAAACGGAAGTTGTTAACATGGCATTAAAATTTCGTTTGAAATTTTATTTTTTGCACAAATATTTTTTACTACTCCCTACATTCTAAAATATTAGTTATTTGTTTCATTTTTTATTATCTCAAAATATTAGTCCATTTTCAAAAGTCAATAACTAAAATAACATGTATTTTCTATTTTGTCATTCTTTTAAATTTATTAATACTAATATTTTTGAAAGGGTAATGCTAGGGATACCAAATTTTCTACCAAATAAATTGCCCAATGTCTCACATGGATGTGGGGTAGGTAATTTTGTGGACCTCACACCCATGTGAGGCCTTTGATCATTTATTTGGTAAAAATTTGGGACCTATAGCATTTTTCATCTTGAAATCCAATCAAATGGAGCGTTTAGAGGCCAAATTTGATTTTTTTTTTTTTTTTGGATCAACAAAGAAGATGAACTTTATTGATGAAGCAGAAAACTATTATATCAATAAAGGAAAAAAGAGGATAAGCGCAAAAAACATCATAGCGAGCCAAATCAATCTCAACTAGGTTAGTACCAATAAAACCACCCAATCATATGCTAACACACCATCAAGAGTTTGTGAGGAATCAACCACAAACACCCAAATCAACTTCACACAAATAAAAGCTAACCAAACCTAATATATACCAAACAACTCAAAACTACCAAACAACAATAAAACAGGACAACAACAAATAATATCAGCTGCAGCAGCCCAATTAAAAAATCATTGCCTACACAAACCAGCAGCAAACCATATCAGTAGAAAATGGACATCAAAGCAAGAACATCAACAACAGCAGCCAATTAAAAGAGATCACTACCCACTCAGATCAGCCACCACAAAGTAGATACTTATTTTCACCAAGTAGAACCAGCAACATTAACAAATACAGCATCAGTAGCCCATCTTTACCAACACCAACCCAAACCAGAGAGCTACCAACCACAACAACTGTACTTTTGTACTGTACAACAACAAACATAACATGCAGCTTCTCCACCAGCTCCCAAGCCACACATCAGAGCCCCTGCTGCCCTAAACTCCATCCAATCAGCCAGAAACAGAGCCAATAATTGCACTTAGTAGCCAATCTGCCATAAGTTAGATATAATAATAGACACAGAGTAAGGAAAATTCTTCAGCTTAGATTTTGCCCACACAACCACTCTGAATTTCACTAGATCTTCCAATTCCACAAAATTAGGATGAGCATTACTAAACAAGCATTCATTACGTAATTTCCAAATTGACCATAACACAGCCAGAGGAACAATTTTCCAAATTTCCATCACATTCTTTTTTCACTTTAAAACCAGCACACCAACTCAGCAAGGATTGCACAGACCCAGAAATGACCCAACACAAACCCCACCAACCCACAATCCCAGACCACACTTTCCAAGTACAACTACAATGCAATAATACAAGATTCTGTGACTCCACCTCAAATTTGCAAAAAACACAGAGAATGTTTGCATCAGGCTTCAATACCCCAATCCTTTACATAAAGACAACATATTTCATCCTACCTATCCAAGCTAACCACGTCATAAATTGAACCTTGGGAGGAGCAATATTCTTCCAAATGTTTTTAGCAATTTTGAGATTAGACCCTTTATTTGACTCCATCCAACTCCACACTGAAGCTACAGAAAAGGCTCCAGATGGATGAGCCAACCATGTGCAATAGTCCTCTGCTTGAGTTCTTAAATTGGGTGCCCCCTGAATATAGCTAATCAAATTCTGAAACTCCTCCTCTTCCCAAGCAAAAAGCAGTCTTCGGAAAATAAAATTCCAATCATCACTCCCATCTTTTCTTTGAAAAAAATCAAACACTAACCCATCCTTCTCAACTGATAGTACAAAAAGTCTACGGAAAGCAAGAGCTAAACTCTGATCATTAACCCACACATCCAGCTAAAATTTTGTCCTAAGACCATTCCCAATCACAATCTTGAAATTAGACACAAAGAACTCCCTCAAAGATGAGTTACTGAAGCTAAGGATATAATATCCTTCCACATGATAGACAACACCCTTGACTCCATTGTCAATAGACTCCCTCTGCTACCACTTTGACCATACTTGCTGCACACCACTTGTTTACAGATTGCTTTATCTTCTAATCCGTACTTCCACCCATTTGATGAACAGGCACTCATTGACCTCCCCGAGCTTCCTCACACCAAGCCCAGCTTGGCTTTTATTTTGGCACGCCTCCTCTCACTTAACCAGATGTACTTTTCTCCTCACCTCATCACCACCCCAAAGAAAAAGTAGACTAGATTCTATCTAGCAGCTTAGCAATACCCACTGGCATTTTAAACAAGGATAAAAGAACAATGACAGTCCTGATAGAACGGACTTAATTAGCGTTAGCCTCTCTGCAAATGATAAACATTTCCTCTTCCAAAGTGCTAATTTCTTTTTGAACTTATCGACAATTGGCTACCAAGTTCTCCTTCTCCTTGGATTTGAACCTAAAGGCATACCCAGATAATTCAATGGCAATTTCTGAGTCAAACAATTCAACTTTTTAGCAAACATTTTAACCAAATCATTCTCTACACCAATCCCACAAACTTTGCTTTTATGAAAATTGATCTTTAACCCAGACATTACTTCAAAACATCTCAAAATTCTCTTTGTTGCAATGATTTCCTCCCAATTAACCTTGTAAAAAATAATCGTATCATCAGCAAATTGAAGATAAGACAACTTGAGTTCACTATGACCCACCACAGCTTCTTTGATTAGCCCAAAACCTTTCGCTCTCTCCATTA
The DNA here is from genome assembly GCA_030407325.1 of Camellia japonica. Classification (NCBI taxonomy): domain Eukaryota; kingdom Viridiplantae; phylum Streptophyta; class Magnoliopsida; order Ericales; family Theaceae; genus Camellia; species Camellia japonica. Next base: position 168,233,857 of record JAPPVO010000017.1, read on the forward strand.
GAATATTCAGCCCTTTGCCACCAAGTTGAAGAGAAAAGGTGAAAAAGGATCACCTTGCCTCAGCACTTTATGCGGAGAGAACTCTGAAGTGGGAGACCCATTAACTAACACAGAAATTCTAGCTATGGATATACATGTCTTTATCCAATCCACCCACTTGTCACCAAACCCAAAATTGTACATCATTGAAAACAAGAACCCCCAGTTTACTGAATCATAAGCCTTTTTGAAATCCAATTTAAGAATAACTCCTTTTCTCTTTGTCTTCTTCCACCAGTCCACCACCTCATTAGCAATTAGGATCCCATCAAATATGCATCGACCACTCAAAAAACCTGATTAAACTTCACTAATAATCATAAGAAGAACTTGTCTCAGTCTTCGAGAAAGATTTTTGCTAGAATCTTATACATTGAACTTACTAAGCTTATTGGCCTAAAGTTAGTCAACCCAATGGGACACTCCTTCTTTGGGATGAGCGTTATGAATGAACTATTTTAACACCTGAAGCCAGCTTCCCATTTAGATAAAATTCCTGCATCATTTGCACAACCTCATGTTTCAAAACACTCCAGCACCTTTGGTAACAAGCTAAATTGAATCCATCAAGCCTAGGAGCCTTATTCCCTTCACACACCTTCACAGCATCCCAAATCTCTACCTCTGAAAATTCTACCTGTAACATACTTACAGATTCTGGGCTTATTTTAGCACACACATAAGCTAGTTTAGGTCTGTCCAGCCAAGTTTCTGAAAACAGCTTATTGAAAAAACTCACCACTGCTTGTTTAACCAAATCTAGCTGATCAATCAAGATCTCATTCACTACCACAGAGTCCAACATATTCTTTTTTTTTTTCCATCTACTAGCCATAACATGAAAAAACTGTGTATTCTTGTCCCCATTTTCAGCCCATAACAATCTAGATTTTTGATGCCACATACTCTCTTTTTTCTTATTCAGATCCCACATTAAACTCTGGATCTCTCTTCTTTGGTTTTTTTCAAACTCCTGTAGGTCTCTGACTTTAGCCTTTAAATCTCATTCATGTAATTCATCCTCCGTTGTTTTCAACTTTTCATCAACATTTCCATACACTTCACTATTTCATCTTCTTAACTGACTCTCAAATGCCCCAACTTTTTCTTAATCCTATAACTAGCCCATCCACTTACTTGAAATTTGTCCCAAGCATTCTTAACTACATCCGTAAAACTGGGATGAGTGCTCCATGCATTCATATACCTAAATGGTTTAGGCCCCCAGTCCCTCTCATCATTCATGATGATAACTGGGCAATGATCAGAGATACTTCTAGTCAAACCCCACTGTTTAAAAGAAAATTTCTCAAGCCATCCAGTAGCCAACAAAAATCTATCTAATTTGCTCCACCTTTCTCATTCCACATCATTACACCATGTAAATGACCTCATAAGTATTGGTAAATCATGCAACTCCATAAGATCAATGAAATCATTAAAATCCATCATCCCCTTATCCCTCCTAACACACCCATTCCTTCACTTATGAATCTAATTTCATTAAAATCACCTCCAATACACCAGGGACTTGTAAAAGCTAATTTTAGTTTTGATAATGACTCCCATAATAACCTCCGACCTATAACATTATTCGGTGCACAAACATTTAAAATAACACACTCAAAAGTTTGATTGAGTATACTTGCCAATAGGTTGAAACTCCTATTGCTGCAACACTCCTTAAGCTCAAAAACCTCAGGGTTTCATAAACACAGAAGCCCACATGCACTTCCTTTAGCACCTGCCTCCAGAAAACCCACATCCTCACTTGGCCATAAAGACTTGATGAACAAATCATCAATATTATTTCTCTTTGTTTTTTGAAGCAATAGCACCTCAACTTTTCTTTCTCTAACAAAGTTCTTGATGCTCCTCATCTTTTTTGGTCTTCTTAGACCCCTTACATTCCATGTTATGATCTTCATCAACAACATTAAACACACCCATGTACCCCTGTAACTATTGTAGACACCCCATTTTTGACCGCCCTTAAGACTTGGGCTCTACTAATTGTTTACTTGGTGATAAAAGGTGTGCAGTGCAAAGGTTCGGTTTCTTTGACAAGGAGAGCGTCAAATCCTAACCTCACACCCCATTTTGGACCAAAGATATTTTTGAATGGTTTTTAGATCTTAAAACCCTCTCTTTCAAAATATTTTTGAAACAAAGTTCCTACGATGTTCCGACACTCGCATTTTGTTAAAATGTTGTGCCTTTTGGTAAACCGAGCAAGGACAAAGTGAAAATGAATGAGAGAGAGGTGAACTCTTTTGAAAAATCTTTCAAAACACCTTACTTAGAGGTTTGGAGTTGAAGAAAATTGTAGGAGAGGGAAGAAACCTAGTTAGGGAAGAAAATGAGCATAAACCGTTAAGAGAGAGAGTCGAGCAACACTCACTAAATCAGGCCTATCCGTTTGTATACATGGATTTCAGCTATGGAGCCACCACCGTTGGAAATAATACTTCCGGGGCTTCATTTTACACTCAAGAATCTCCTAAAGCCGAGTCCGGATGGAGGAGATATGGCTGGTTGAAGTTGGGCATCAATTCGGGTAAGATCAAAACTGAGCGGCTTCACCAAAACAGGCATAACTCTTAGCACACTTGGAATTTTCATGTGAGGCTGCCATCATTGGAAAGCTTACTTCTGGGGCTTCAATATGGATACAAGAATGACCTGCAAAGGAGTCTAGATGAAGGAGTTATGCCCATTTGAAGTTAGACCTGGAAAGTAGAATTTTCTGCCGGCCACTGATGAAGGGTGCCGGCCATCAATGATCCCCTGCTGGCCACCAGTGATGGCCGGCCAACAATGTCAAAAATCAGATATTTTGCAGATCTTTTCCCTCCAGCTGTTCTGCACAAGCCCCAGTTCAGATATTTCGACCAAGCTCTCTTTTGGCTATATATGGAGGCTATATCTCTCATTTTGCAAGGTTAGGAATTTTGGAAGCCTCTCTCTCTAAAAAATCCTCTCTCTCTAGAAAATTTTCAGAGCAAATCTCTGCCTCTCTCTCTAGAGCTCTCTCTCTCTCTCTTGCCATTTTGTGCATAGAAGTAGAGAAATACTTGTAGTTTGCCTAGACATCCTTAACCAAAGTTGTATATCTTTGGGCTGAGGTCCCTTAGAACTTATTTTTGGGATGTTGGAAGGTTGTTTGGCTCAGAAAAGAGGCTGATTTGCTGCTGTGCTTCAAAGGTGAACCCTTACCCCTTTTAAGCTTTGCTTTAGTCACTTGCTTCACCATCCTTTTTCCATTGTCTTGGACTATTTTTTAGGCTGGTTTTAACTACAAAAAACTCTATTTTTTATGGTTTAAAAATGTTGGTTTGAGCCTTTGTGGTTAGGGAATGGTTACCTCCCTGAAGTCAGATCCTCATTTGTGTTAATCAAATTTACCAAAAATCATAGATTCCACTTGTATCATAATATGTTTTCTAAAAATAAAATAAAATAAAAATAAAAATAAAATTTATAACATATAAATTATGGCTTGTTTATAACTTATGGTGTATTATTTTGGTTATTAATTGAAAATGTGTTTGCTAATTTCTTTTGTTTTTGACTAGGGATGGGCGAGGGTCGGTTGCGGCCACGGAACCTCCAATCCGTCATCCGTCCGCCAGATTGGCGGATTGGAGAAAATCAATCCGCATCTGTCCGCCAATCCGGCGGATGCGGATTGGCGGTTTGGCGAATGAATGCGAATCGATTTGGTGGTTTAAAATTTTATAAATTTTCAACATAATTTAACTTGTGCACTTCCTCAAAAAAAAAAAGAAGAAAGTATTACAGTCAATGACTTAAAAAAATATTACAATTACTGTATGCCTCATCCAAAGTAAGAAAGTTTGAAACTTTAGAATATCACAATCACTGCATGTCTCATCCACATACTACAATCACAGCATGTCTCATCCATATAAAGTATTACAATATGTGATTCTTAAAATATAAAAACAATTCAAATCACCAAAATCATGAACAGAGCAGTAGTAGAGATTGTATGTCTCTATATTGTTACATCTATATCTGTTTTTGAAAACAAAAATCAACCAGTATATATCATATTTTCTATTTATTATTTTTAGAGATAGATTTAAAAACCAAAAAATATACATAAATAATACGTTTATTTTTTTCAATTCAAAAAAGATATTCAAGTTGAAAACTTTTTTTCAACAGAATATTTAAACTCCTTTTTAATTGACAACACAAACAAAATATTTAAACAAACTGAAAACACAAAGTCTTATAAATTACTAGGGGTGCTTGCGGTTTGGCGGTTCGGTTGCGGCCCAAGGAATCTAGAATCCGCCATCCGTCCGCCAGATTGGCGGATTGGAGAAAATCAATCTGTAACCGTCCGCTCGTCATCACGCATCCGTCCAAAATGCGGCGGATCAGTTCAGTTCGGTCGGTTTTGGCGGATCGGTATATCCGCTGCTCACCCCTATTTTTGACTGTGTCTAAAGTTGTGCATCAGGTCTTTAATTATGTTTCAAGCGGTGGTTGATTATGATTTATTATAATATTTTTATATAACAATATTTAAGTATTTTATTACACGAAAAAGTAGTTAAGGTGGGTTGACTCAAAAGTTAGATTTATACTTACATTAGTAAAATTATAAGAATTATTCACATTGATGCATAAAAAATTACAAATTCAAATCATAAACAACATCCTCAAAAGTAATCAAGCACAAAATCTCTATGACCTTAATAATTTTAGTTCTCAAAAAGTTCTAATTAATTATGTGACACGTCATAATAACCGCAAATTTTTTATTCCAACCAAATCATTTTTGCATATATTTTCTGGCAGAACTCATGAAGGTGGATTATCAGTAATACTATAAATTTAAAAATTATTCTGGAAACATCGATATATACCTTAAATATACACAGTCATTTTCGATAAATCATTATTCTTTAAAATAATACACCATACTATTTACCATTTGGCTTTTGTCAATTTATCTTCTAAAAATTTAATAAAAAAAAAGTATTAAATTCTATTATTTTAATCAATCAATATCAAATTGGACGCTATACGTGTATGTAAATTATTTCTAGAAATATGAGGTCTGACATAAAATCACAATGGAATTAACTTTAATTAATGTAATGATATTTTATATTATGATATATGTTACAAAAGAATAATATTAATTTTAATTATTTATTTTAATAATCTTAGCCTTATCGTTCTATAAAATTGTTATTTAAATACTTATATATAATAAATTAATTAAATTATTTATTTATTTATTTTGATAATTTTAGTTATATTGTCCTATAAAAGTGTAATTATCATATAATAATTTTATATGATATATATTAAAATATAAGATAGTAAAATAAACACTAATTTTGATATTAAAATTGATAGTTAAATTAAAAAGAGAATTAGTAATATAAAACTAAAAGTAATTATAATTATTTAATTTTTATTTATTTATTTTTATATTTATTTGGCAAATAAAAATATGTAGAAATAGAACTATACAAAATTTATTTAAAAAATTAAATAAATGTGATTGGATTAAGAAGAAAATATATAAATTAATTATATAGAGTATTGATTTTTTATTTAATATTCTTTTTGAATTATTCATACATATTGTATATAGGTATATAAAATTTAAATTAAATACAAATATTTTTTAATAAATAATTTCATATTAAATAAAAAATTAAATATAAATTAATATTAAGACATTAATAAAATAGAGAAAAAAATAAAAATATAAAAGAAAATTAATTTGATCAATGCGATACACATAATTAAGCACCTTCTGTTTTATTTATTTATTTGTATATCAAGATAATTTTTTTTCTAATATTATAATAACTAAATTATAATTAGATATATATATATATAATAAATATTTCTCAAATAGAATTCATATAAAATTAATTATTATAATTAAAATTGTATTTTTGTAAAACTTTATATGTAAACGAAAAAGTATACTTATGTGACTTTTAAAAAAAAAAAAGTCTCTAAAATGTGTCACATAAAAAAATATATGATGATTGGATAATGTTATAAGTTGTGAACGAAACGGGCGGGTGAATTTGAAACACACTTTCCATGCCCGGCCCATATTGTAATTAGGCTTGAAAAGGTTGTCCAACGCAACCCTTATGAACCTAAACTATAGTCCCAAACCCTATAAACCATTGGACAGGCCATTAGGCCCATATATACAACCTCTACCTATACTATCCCATCCCAGAAGAAAAATTACTGGGAATGAATCTGGGTGAACTCAAGGTGCAGTCGGAAATTATTTTTTAATAATTGGTTTACCATTTCAAAATTAAACCCATAATATTCCATAAAGAGTTAGCTCAATTGGGCAGTATACATAAAATTGGCATTTAAAAATAATTGCTTAATTCCCTATAGTTTAGATTTAAATTTGATGTGCCATGAACTGCATGTGCATAGGATGAATGCGATTTACATAGCTTATTTTCTGACATTCTGTTTGACTTAGTTTTTGTGTAAATATTTTTTTGTTTTTGTTTTTGTTTTTTGTGTTTTTCATTTTTTTTTTTTTTTTTTTTTTGGTATTTAGTAAATTTTTTCATTTTTTTTTTTATATCCACTTAATCTAGAAGCACTTAAAAAGTAAAATATTTGTTAAGAAAAATCTTCAAAAAAAAAAAATTACTATATATATGTGTGTGTGTGTGCGCTCTCCTTTTTTCTTTTTCTTTTTTTGTATTTTTTCCATATAAATATTTTACTTTTTAAGTGCATTTAGATTAAATAGATTTAAAAAATAAAAATAATTAATTATTAAAAAAACGCTAAATACAAAAAATTAAAAAATATTTTTTGAGTTTCAAAATTAAACCGAGTTATTTAGTTCCATAGAAGACTGACTTTAGTGTGAATAAGGGACATCCATGTTCTGCCTTCCCTTATATGTGGAACTCAATTAGCCAATGTTTGGATTCTTCATTCTTCCATAGGCTAGCTTGAACATCATGTTTTGTTAGTAACTGTCACCAAATATAGATCAGCAGCAAATGAAACACAAAATATTACACATCATTTATTTATCAAAACTATTAGTACATCATTACAACACACTTAAATATAAAGGCAAGAAAGCGAACTCCATGCAGAGAAAATACATTGTAGAAAAGGGTAGTCATAATAGTAGTCCTAGTAATCACTCTTCTTAAAATATGATTATCACAAAGTCTATGAACCCAGAAAGAAAAGCCAGAATGATAGTAAATTTTGAGTAATTTTCTAGTTTATTTTCTGGGTATGTAGACCTGTTTAATAGCTCAGTCAGTACAACAACGATACATGATGAACTTATCCATAGGACGGCCACATTCAGCACAAACAACCTTCTCAGGGATGCTTCCGGTGGTGCCAGGCAAGATCAGACGGTTGCAGTGATGTGGGGTACGAAGCCCTTCAAGGTTCTCAATGAGTGCATTCACAAAACCAACCTCATTAGCATGATCCTTCCAATCTTCATATTTGGTCAAGCTAGTCAACATGTTGTCTCCTTTGGCTTTAGCGATCTCAGCCGTGCCATGACTAATCACAGCCCATCCTTGCTCACTTCCATCAAAGCTCATAATTGTCATGATCTCTTGCATTATGAGATCATTCTCTACAGACTTACCGTGTTGCATCTTGGAGTGCCACATGCTTTCTAACCTCACCCAAAAGAACCATATGAGAGTTGGGTCTGACAATATGTGGCTGAGTTTCTCAACCAAGATAGTGTTGCTGATCTTCCGAACTTTTTCCCTTGGGTTGCTTTTTCCTACATACAACATCTCCAATGTGATGCCGGCTGCTTTTGCAACATCTTTTGCTGTGTTCGTAAATTTTCGGATCCACTCTAGGTCCTCTCCTCCATACAAGCAAATGTACTTTCTATCTTCAATCTGAATTAACCAACAAAATAAACTCAAGTCACAGAAATCTCATTACAGTCGCATCATTTTATATACTTTATTTGTGTATCACTACTATTTTAATAATTAGGTAGTGCCAATCTTTCCAAATTCCTAATGTTGGTATGTCAAAACTTGATAATGAGAAATGACAAACACAAGAGCCAATTAGAAGAATAGTCATTACCCAATTAACCAGGGATTGATCGATGGAATCTGCCAATAACTCAATTGACCAAGTTGTGTCTTTCCAAAGTGCTTCCTCCTTCAAGCTAGTAAATGGAAAAGCCACACTTCCCCAAATCCACATCATATGGATTGCATTAGGATTCACAACTTTGCCTTGTTGGTCTAACACCACAAGCAGAGGCTTCTTGTTGAAGTGCCAGACCTCTTTAATGTACTTGATGACTGCTGGATCAAGCAGTGAAGGGTGGTACAGCGAGAACCAGGGCATCGAAGCTTGAATGGCCTCAAACTTCTGTTGCTTCGCATCATTCCATGGGATTGTTCTGTCGAGGACTGGGAGCCATACAACCTCATACTGACTCTCTGACCTTGTCGGGTTTTGTCGAGACTCAGTGTACATTTGATCGAGTATGAAATGCTCTTCATGGGAGAGGTCCAAGTCTGAAATGAGTAACAACACATTCTTTCTCCTTAGCACATCAATGCTAACCTGCGTTTGTCATACAAAGATCAAACCAATGTGAGAACTTTTAGGGAAGTCATAGATTATGGTTAACTTACAACTTGCATCATCATGATCAAACCAAATGATTGAATAGTGAAACAATTCTTTTAGGGATACAGAAATGAATACAAAACTAGACACAACCCTCTCACATAGATATGGGACTCACAAAAAAGTAGAATCCACGATCATGTGAGAGAATTGTGCTCAAATTTGTTGTCAGTCTCTGTGCTCTTAAAATATTTCATAATGAAAACCTTGAATCACATTCTCATTGTCCTTTAAGTTATTGAGCTTATATATGGAAAATGACATAAATGGGCTAAATGAATATAAACAAACCCGTTTCTTAGTAGAACCATCAACAAGTGGCAGTTGATCGTCCTTAGCATAAATCAGAGCTTTGAGGATCTTCATGTTATCGATGTGTGCCATCTCGAAGAGGCGAACAAGCATCTGAAATGCTTCAATATACCTTTTTTCATCTGCAACAAACCAAAATTTACTCTGTATGTCAATTCCATTCCATTTACTATACATACTATCATGTAATACTACAAAATGAAATGGGTTGAGTTGGGTTGGATTGGACTAACCAATGTATTGATAACAAAGAGCCAATTGCTTCTGCAAGTGGCTGTGTATGTTGTTGACCTTATGAGCCAAACTAGAAAGCTCCCATGCCTCTGTAGTTGATGCTATGTACCTGACACCCATGGTAAAATTTATTAATAATGCTTGTGTTGTACTCTCTCTAAAGGCACAGATCCTTTGTTTCTCAATTTTTCTGTCTCTAAGTCCCAATGCACATCTAACTATTAGATCATATTTCTAGATTTACTTATTTTGAGATTCTCGCATGATTCGATGGTTCAAAGGGCATTGGAACAACAAATAAAGAAATTTGGGATAAAGGATCCTTAACTCTTTCTAAATGTGACTAATTATTTGATAGTCTCGAAGTATCATCATGACAAGTTGGTATTTTGTAAAAGAATTTACATGTATGTGATAGACAAGAGTGCACCATCATAGTGGATTGGTTATACAAAATACGAAGTAAATCATGGGATGGGTAGAGATGAATTGACCCACTTTGGCCAATTGGATGACAGACAAGGTCAGTCAATTCATCTATTTTTGTGCATCTTTGTTGGTCGGGAGCACCATGACACATACACAAGTCACAATGTTCTCAGATTACTGAATCACTTTCTAAGGATTTTGATTTGATTTGTAAGGAGAACGTACTCGTGTCCCATGCCAATAAGGTTCATGATTTGAGAAGCACATGCCACAATACTCCGAATAGTCCAGTAAACAGCGGTGGGGGTATGAGCGGTGGCAGCTAGGATCTCCGGTGTATCGGGGGTGATGTACTGAGGGGGGAGGTCCTTAAACTGGACAATGCACTTGGTCACATCCAACATTGCGCTGATGAGGTTGATCAGTGCCTCAAACTTCGGTTTCAAAGAGTCAGCACGCTCGAGCATGTCAGGTAGTTGCTTGAGGAGGGCCACAGACTTGGCAAGTGGGTTAGATGGGTAAAGTTGGGCAACAAGCCAAAACTCACCGTAGTTCACAGCAAATGCTGCGAAGGTTATCACAACCTTGGCTTCCCATGAGTAGCTTGACAGTGCGTTGAAAACTGCTAGAGTTGTTGTGTGTGCATCTGAACCCCCTGAACACTTGCAAGAGATCTGTTACAGGCATCAGACTACCATTAATTTGGGCCATATAATTTCAAATTTATGGAAGTAAAAGTCCAGTACAAGTGACAGCAGAGTCCAAGTGAAAAATTACACTAGAGCACTTATCAATTTGCACCTCTATGAATTACTTGGAGAATGGCTAAGCAAAATTTGATGATGCCACATTTCACCCCTCATCTTTTGTCCCAACTACTTAATTAATTATTTTGGATAAAGTGAGACATAATGTTCCACCTATTATCTTTACAAAAAAGTGAATCCCCAATAAATGGTAAATAGAATCTCATTTTATTGTAAGCAGTCCATCATTAAATGAGCAGAATCAAAAATAATACTGTAATCCCAAATCACTAAGTAATCTTCTCCACTTGAGAGACCAATGTTATATGAAACTTTCTATTTTAAAATATGACAAACACCACAAAATGGATGCATTGTCAAATTTATATATATATATATATATATGGGCCTTAAATAAATACAATACCTCGCAAGAAATCCTATTGATAGGGTATGCCAAAAGTTCGAGCATGTCAGTGAAGCCATTTTGGAGGGTCCCGTCCTCCAATGCGTCTAGTTGTGCCTGAGAAGTCTACAAAAACACCCTTAAATTAGTACACCACACAACAAATGTAACTTTTATGCAAAAAAAAAAAAAAAAAAAAAACTAATTTAGCACATCTGTAGTCTTTTACTAAAATTTTATTTTAGTTTCTTCATTGCAGTGATAATAGTAAAATTTTTTTTTTTTTTTTTTTTTTTTGCATTTTAAGTAAGTTGTAATATTATTCTTTTGTTAGTTAATAAGATTAAAAATAAAATAAAAAAATTAAAATGAGATTGTAGTGAAAATACAGAGACTAAATTGTGATATTGATGAAAGTTTAGGGGTGATAATGAGAGGAGAAAATTGTCACTATGACTCACATAACAAGTTCCGTCAACTTTTTGAGCGTCAAATATATAGAAAAGTAATATTGTAATTTAACTTAAAATGTAAAGAGTTGACTGTCACAAATAAAAGTGAATAGATTAAAGAAGGATATTAGTGAAAGTACAAGGATGTAAATATAATTTATACTTTTACCAAAATCTCACATTTTAAGTTAAGTTGAAATATTACACTTCCATTTGTTTGATGGTAACAAGGTTGACTAAATTTGCCATGTGAACCATACACTACCTCATTACAATCCTTTCACTTTCACTAAAATATAACTCCGATCCTTCCACTTTCATCCATCTACCTTTTAATTTTCAACAGCTTAATTAATGATAAATGGATATCACAATGGCATTGCAGCTTAACTTAAAAATAAAGTGTTGACTGTCACAATTAAACACGAAGATAGATTAAGGCGAGATTTAAAAAAAACCAGTTAAAATTCATACTGAAACAGGAGGAAGGCCAAGGCCAGGAATGGGAGGTGTGGCACGGTGCATGATGTCCTCAATCACATGAATGAGTGGTTTCACATCGACTTCACGGCCATCGGGAGCATGGGTTGCCTGAATTTGCTTCATCATCGCATTGTCGTCCGACGTCGTGAACATGCGTCTGTCTCCCCTAGCCCCCTGTACCCTGCCACCTGCTGGTACAATTGCAGTAGCCATGGATAAGAAATATGAAAGAAGATACAAAGAAGAGAGTGATAGTTTATGGTGGTTGCAGTGGTTTGAGTTTGGTGTCACTACTAGTCTTTTATAGTAAGTTAAAAAGGATAGTGATGGCATAAAGGCCCAGGTGAACAAGTACCTTGCTTCCAATCTGGTTTAAATTCGAAAGTCATCTCCAAGAGCATTAGATAGAATCAACAATTCTAGAATATACACAAAAAAAATCAAATATAGAATTGGATATAGAAAAGATTCCACTTGTTTTTTTATCTAAAATCTAGACTAGAGGTGTTGTCTAGGCCTATAAAATCTATTATGGATCTGTTTCAATCATTCAAATTGTTCATTTTGTAAAATTTTACATATGTATTATTTATGAAAAAATTTAAGTCAATTTAATAATTGTAACATTTTCATTTTATCACTTTTGTCTCAAAAAAATGAATAGTCTATTTTTAAAAACACATTATTGTCTATTTTTTTAGAGACAAAAACGATAAAATGAAGAGGTTACAGTTATCAGATTAACTTAAATTGTTTCACGAATGATATACACACAACCTTATAAAATGAACGATTTGGATTATTAAAACCCAACCTAGACACTACTTTCAATCCAAAAATTTTGGACCAGAAATAAACCTAATCCATACAAAAATATATAAATCTGTGGGAAGCCCGAAATGGGTTTGTCCCAGATCGGTGTGAGAGGCATCCACAACCCACTTAATAAGTTGACTAACTCCTCTAACTAGCATTAGGCCTTTTCTAAATAAGAACAAAATCATGAGACTCCGGCCAAAGCGGACAATATTGTGTTAATTGGGTTGGGTTGGCAACTTCATTAAATGAGTTTGTTCTACATCGGTTTAAAAAGTATCCACAATATCGATAAGATTTTATAAGATTTATTGGCGGAGCTCTACTTATCAAAAATTTTATCTATTCATTTGTTTTATGTATATGATTTTGTGTTTGATTTATGTGTTAATAAACTTATTGTTAGTGAATTTAGGGAAAGGCTGGGATAAGGTGGGTCCAACGAAGCATGTCTTTAAGGTTTCAAAGTAAAGGTTAGAGATTAGACCCATTATCCATTTCTTTTAAGGAGTGTTTGATTAATTTATTGTGGAGCTCCACTTATCAAAAAAAATTATCTATTCATTTGTTTTATATATATGATTTTGTGTTTGATTTATGTGTTAATAACCTTATTGTTAGTGAATTTAGGGAAACGCTGGGATAAGGTGGGTCCAACGAAGCATTTCTTTAAGGTTTCAAAGTAAAGGTTATAGAGATTAGATCCATTATCCATTTCTTTTATGGAGTGTTTGATTAATTTTAAAGCTTGTGATACACACGTTGACTGTCAAGTTGATGCATATTTGTAGGTTAATTTGAGGCAAATGTGTAGGTGACTTGATGATGCAGTTGAGATTTAAAAACATTATATATTTTTATTTTGTATTTTAGAATTATTATTTAATAATGAATATTCTAGTTTAGTATAAAATAGTATAGAATTATTATATTTTCTTATTTAGCTTTTATTATTTTATGTTTCTTGTTTTGCATATTTCTTTTTTAAATATTCTTGACTAGCAAGAATATATCTTTTCTTTTTTTAGCTTTTTCTTGATTTGCAAAAATTATTTTAATATAAATAAAGATGTAAGGCTTAAGATAATATAACATTTTATATTTGATTAATAAAAATTGAGACTTTTCTCAATATTGTTCATTTTCATAGAGTACCTCTAATTCCGATTTTTTTCGATACACTTTCGTGCATCACTGGATTTGTTATTCTTAGTTGATTCACAATTTATCCTATATGAATTGTTATTCTTGGTTCTTCTTTTTCAATTACACTATGGTGTACTTTAAAAACATTTTTATTATAATGTAACTGAATATAATGAAGTAGAAGAAATTAATAATTATAACATTAAATCACTATTATAATTAGGCCTCGTTTGGGGACTGACTATTTTAGTCAAAAAGCCAAAAAACCAACTAAAACTAGTCACATCACCTCTCTACTTTTCTGCACATCTTTTCGTAAAAAGCTAAAAAATTACTAAAATAGTCTGTTCCCAAATGAGCCCTTAGACTCTCAAAAATACGCGAGAGAAATTACAAATAAATATAATGAGAATGATTCACACACATTTAAGAAGAATTAATTTTTTAACATTTTGGTGAAAAGCAAGAATATGACAAACGGTCAGAAATCTTTTATAGTCAAGACTATTATTTAATAAGGATAAATTACACCAACTTCTAATGAAAAACAAGTTGGACTTTACATTAATTGCCCATAGAAAGGAATCAAATAATTGTATATATATAAATTAATGTGTATTTTAGATTATTTTTAATCATATGGACCATTAAGGATAAATTACACTAACTTAATGAAAAACAAGTCGGACTTTACATTAACAAGGATAAATTACACTAACATAATCAAAAAATTGTATGTAGATGAATTAATGTGTATTTTAGATTCATTTTTAATATGATATGGATCATTTTAAAAATAAATTTGCACCACATATTGATTATTATGTGCAATTTCGTTACACTTCTTTGTGCATGTTCCATTATTGTGGAATTTTTTTTGGTACATCGGAAAGTACCATTATTGTGAATTGAGAAGCCAGGTTTGGAGCTGGGTGCTTAGGCCATGGAGTGGTGTGTAGTACCCATCAAAGGAAAAACCTTTAAGAACATGCCTAATGGACACTTATATTTGTGTGTAAAAATGTCTTACATGACAGAAAGTGATAAAAAAAAAAAAAAATTTAAAAAATCAATTTTTGGTATTAAAGCGTTTATTAGTTTAAAGAGTGAGTAGATGCTCTAATAATATAATTAAAGTATGTCTCAAAATATAGAATTTCCTAGTTTAATTTAAATTTCACTCCTTATAGTTTCAAATTAAACAATTTGGTTTATATACTTTAAATTTTAGTTTCAATTTGGTCGATTCATTCAAATTTCTGTTTAATTTTTCTCTGTGACACCTTATAAAATTGACAAGTGTTCCAAAATTGTTATTTTAAATTTAGATAAAATGACTAAATTAAAACTATACTTAAATTATAGGGATTAAATCGTTCAATTTGAAATTATATGGACTAAGTGCAATTTGGATAATTAACCCTAAAATGAATTGGAGGGGGAGGAAGTTTTTAATTAATCTTTCCTTAATTTTGACATAAGCAATCTTACGTTGGCAAGACTAACTGAGATCATAAGAGGTTTGTCATCAACAAGATATCATTAATAAAGTTGACTACTCTTTTACTTTAACTAGCACTATTGCTTGCTTCCTTACTTGATACTTAAGTTTCTTATACTTGTGGTTTCAAGAATTTTATAAAGCAAATTCAAAAAAGCAAAAACAAGAGAAAGGGCATTGCTATTATAGTTACTAGTTTTAATATGGATGATACTGTAAAGTTTCATAACTTTTTTTGTACCTAAATAAATATGGAAATTAATTAAATTTAATATGAATCATGACTTATGATTTAAAAAAAAAAAAAAAAAAGATTCATTAGAAGATTATAGTTTCTTCTAGATAAGGATTCTATACAATGATCATTTTTATGCAATAATTTTGTGGTGCTTTTTATCAAAATAAATCATATCGATAAAAAGTAAATAATTCAACAATTTGAATATGTGGGAACCACAAAAACTTACCGATTACTCACAAGTTAGATGAGCTTTAGTGATCTGTAAGTTTTTCTCTATACACTTAAACGTATTATCCAAAAGTGAATATATATGCTTCAACCTATGACCTTTCTTTATTTATAAATTTAAGTCTTATTTGTCATAATCTAAAAAAGTTAAAAAGTCAAAAAGTCACTATCATATTTAAGTTACATCACCTCTCTACCACATCACTTGAAACCCAACTCATATTCAACCCATATTTCATAAAAAATCAAAAAGTATACTTATTTAAATCATCCCAAATCACCTTTTAGTATTAAAAAAAGAGAGAGTGCTAATTACAAGTTACTTTCTTTTTTTATTATTATTTATCCTTAAAAAATAATAAAGAAAGACTATTAGTTCTTGTGGTCATTATCATCTACACTCTTTATGGCTTTAAATTATTCTAAAGTGTTTATTACAGTGGGGGACAGTAAGATAATTTATTAAAGCAAAAAAACTAGAAATAAAAGAGAAAAGGCAAAAATACATTATTATTTCTAAAGATAATACATGAAGTTAAAGGGCATGAGAGCATGGCTAAAATGTCTTATGTCTCAATGTTTCAGGTAATTATTTGGTAATTTTGAAATATAGATACGTGATTTTTTATAGTATTGTGATTGGTGGAGAAAGTGGGTAGATAGGATATTGTGTTGGGTGATTAGAAAACATGAAAGAACATATTAAATGATGATTAATTAAAAAGTACAGACACGTGATACTTCAAGAACGTTAAATAATTTCCCATGGTTCAATAGTTGGAAAGCAAAAGGTTATAAAACAATATTGGCCCCAAACACGTTCTGCATTTCCTTGTACTACAAGCTAATTTTTTAAAACAATCCCGATTGGTAGCTCGAATATAGGGGCTCGAATTTGGCTCGAAATTAGGGGGAAGAAGAAAGAGGAGGAGGAGGAGGAGGGAGGAGGGAGAGAGAAGGAGGAGGAAGGAGGAGAAGGACTGGAGGGGGCCCAATTATTAGGGCTGGAGGCGGAGGAGGGGGGCGGAGGCACGATCCGATGGAGCCGACGAGCTGCGAGCTGCGACGGCGGGCGGAGGCGACGAGCTCCTCGCAACGAGGACGGCGGGCGGAGGCGGCGGAGGCTCCCTCTCTCCTCTTCCCCTCTGTTCTTCTTCTGGTTTCAACGAAGAAGAAGAAGAAAAGGAAGAAAGAAAAAAAAAAAAAAAAAAAAGAATGACAAAACGACGTCGTTTTTCCATTCGAGCCAAAATCGAACCACGAATTTCGAGCTACCAATCATTTTTCTTTTTAAAAATATATATATATTTTTTTTTTTTGTTTTGGAAACACAGCTTGTTTTCCTCCATATTTGTAGAGTGGGAGTCCAGCTAGCCCACAACGGGCCCACTGTAATGATTCAATTTGTTATTTTTGAAATCCTTATTTGTAGATTATCATCTACACACCTACAAAATAAATTAGTCCAATTATTGAAATAGAGCCTCGAACCCAACTAGATGTAAAGTGGAGAAGATTTGGTTGGCCTTCTTATGGGAGATTTCATAAGTGTGTGTAGAGAGTGTATGGTGTGTGCAAATAGCTCCTCCCCCTCTTATCCATAAGCATTTGGGTATTAATAAAGTGAGATTTCACCTAAGCTGCAACTTTAGTAAGCAACTTTAGGATAATGGGAGATTTGATGCAGTAATGGGAAACGAATATATAATTTTATGGATGAATTTGATTATTTTTCATCTCCTATGTTATGTTAAGATCATATGTATAATGTAGGACTTATCATATTCAATATAAATATGACATTTGTAGCGTAAATCCACACACACACACAACAACAAAACAAACAACAACAACAAAAAAATTTTAAAAAAGAGATAAAATTAATCTAGTAATAGATTTACATAGCAATCTTCTTTTTAAAAAAAAAATATGCAAGAGCATTTTCAGCAGTAGCAGACTCGCTCATGATTAAGTATTTTGCCTCATATGAATCATGCTAGTTATCAAAGGCTATCTAAACATAAAAAATCAATAACTGTGTTTGATTTCAGCTTTCTGAAAATTAAGTTTTTTGTATTTTATGTTTTTTTTTTTAGTGAATATTTTTAAAATTTTGAGCAATTTTTTTACTTTTTTAGATGTATCTAAATATTGAAATATTTATAAAAAAATATTTTAAAAAATTAATAAATACACAAAAATACGAAAAATGTACTGAATTTTTTTTTTTTTGTATTTTTGGTATTTAATGAATTTTTTAAAGATTTTTTCACAAATATTATACTCTTTAAGTGTATTTATGTTAGGTTTGTTTAAAAATTTAAAAAAAAAAATTGTTTAAAATATTTTTAAAAAAAATTAGTGAAAACAAAAAAAAAAAGAAAAAAGAAAAAGTAGAATTTTTTGAAAAGTGAATTCTAAATATTAAAACCAAACAGAATTCTCACTCTTTTTTTTGTTCTCTTTTTTCCTCTTTCATTAAAATTCAAATTTAAACACAATAATAATTCTTGAAATAGTTAGCTAAATATAGAGTGTTTTTAGGAGTAAATACTTAATTAATGTGGTTAGCAAAAATAGGTGTATTTTTTGTGTACTCTTTTGCGCTTGCAGGGACGGAATTAACAAGAGACGGTGAGGGGCCATGGTCCCTGTCCAAAATGAAAAATTATTGGGTACTAATAAGGCATCAAGTGGTATGTCATTTGGTATCTTTTAATCAATCATAAATTATGTAGCCCCTCTCATATTTTTCAAATACCTAACATAAATATAATAGATCCTATAATCTAAACTAATGAAAATAGGGAAAAATTAGAGATCATGAAAATTTTGTCATGAAAATGATCATGAAAAATTTATGATCTTTGGATTACCTTGATTAGTGTGTAGTGCTTTATTCTAAGTGTAATCCAAAGATCACAAAACTTTCATGATTATTTTCATGAAAAAATTTTCATGATACCTAACATTGCTGATGAAAATAAAGAAAGACACCAAGTAATATTGTCACGTGGTAAAACAATGCTAATATGCTATGTTGTCTAAAACTTTCTTGTTATTACAAAAGGCCTTTTCTTAATTTATGAATATTGTAAACGTCATATTTCTTAATAAAACAAGCTTCTATGTACAAATGTATTGGAACACCAAAAAAAACATAGCTCTGTTTTTTTAAAAATTATTTAATACAAGCATAATTTAACAGTAATAATACGTTAATTATATTTCTTTTATCACATTTTATTTATCACTTGATGAAGCATGCTCATAATGATGATATAATATTAATCAGTATGTTTGGTTTGAGTTTTTTCAATTGAGTTTTTGTTTTTCGTATTTTTTATTTTTAGTAAATATTTTTAAAATTTTAAGCATTTTTTTTTTAAAACTTTTTTAGATGCATCTTACTTAGATGTGTCTAAAAAATAAAATATTTGTGAAAAAATATTTTAAAAAATTAATAAATATACAAAAATATGAAAAAATGTACAGAATTTTCGTATTTTTTATATTTTGGTATTTAGTGAATTTTAAAATAAAAATCACAAAAATTATACTTTTTAAGTGTATTTATGTTAGGTGTGTCTAAAAATTTATTAAAAAAAACACTTATAATATTTTAAAAAATTCAATAAAGACAAAAAAAAAATAAGAAAAAAAAGAAAGTAAAATTTTTTGAAAAGTGTTTTTTAGAAAACTCAAACCAAGCAAAGTAAATGAGATTCATATGAGGCCCCATTGAAAACTTTTGAAATTGGAACCCACAAAAAATCAGTGACTTTTAGTTTTATAGATAATTGAGTTGACATAAAAAAAAAAAAACCAATTAACTTATGATTTCTCTTTTATTTAATTATTTAAGTTGAATATATACGACTTGGCTTTTGATCATGTTAAGACTAAATACAAAATATTTTTTATGTATTATTTTAGTATCATATCTTGGTTATTTCTCATTATTGAATTGAAAGATAACAATACATAACAATTGATATTAAAATATATATATATATATATATATATAGAGTGTTGTTTTGGGAAGTTTCGAAAAACGCAGCATTTTGATCCAAGGTCCAAAAACGCAAATGGCCAAAAACGCAACAAAATTCATTTGGAAAGCCATGAAAACGTAAGTATGAAATTACAAATTGGAGCCTATGACAAAAAAAATAAAAAAGTAAATTTTTTATGTTGGGTAAGGATATTTTGGTCATTTTAATTTGATTTGACACCATGAACAAATATTAAACCAAAAAGTCAAAAGTCAACTTTTTATCAACTTCTCAAATCACTTTCCAAAAAGCTAAAAAAAACTTGGTAAAAAGTTAAAAGCTAACTTTTTACCAACTTTTCAAAATACCCCTACCTTAATCCCTCGGGAGTAAAAATTCTGATTCCTCCCTGTGCGTGTGTGTTCTTTTACTAAACAAATTATTTAACAGTGTTGGAGTTGTTCTTATTATCAAAAAAATATGCACCAGCTAACTTAGAGCATCTCTAATGGTAGTAGGCATTTTACCTATCTAAATATTACTATAAAGTATGTATTTTATTTTGCCTATCAACTGTTTTATGTTTTTATTCCAATCATACTCTTTATTTTAGCTATTTATCCAAAGACTATTAATTTTATAGAATGCCACGTCAACAACAAAGATGGAGGGAAATGATCCTAATGATTGAATACATTTTGCCTAGCGTTGAAGGCTAGCTACATGTAGCTAGTGAATATAAGTTGAGCCAAAATGCCTAATCATATGCCTAGTGCATTGGAATTAAAAAAAGTGAATCACACTAGGCATTTTAACTAACAAGTATTATATGCCTAGTGCATTGGAGATGCTTTAAAGGTAATTATGCCGAAGGCCAAGTTTGGGAAGTCTCAAAAAAGTCAAAAAGTCAAAAAGTTACTCAAAAAGTTAAAAAGTTATCACTATTCATCAAAAGTCAACAATTACGGCTGCACAACTCCCAATTCTAATTTTTCCCTACAAACTAATTTTTACAATTTTTTATTACACATTTTTCCATAAAAAGTCAAAAAGTTAACCCAAACATTCATATTTTCAACCTCAACTTCTTAGTCTAAAAAGACAAAAAGTACACTTATTTAAAACACCCCAAACAAGCTAGAAAATATACGTAAATTTTAGTTTAAAAAAACAAAACGTATGATTCAGATTTTTTTGGTGAATATATGATTTAGGCACCGTTTGGCAAGAAGAGTTTGGGGTTTTTTTGGCTATTTTAGTCACAAAAGACAAAATAGGCTATTTTAGCCACAAAAAACAAAACATCACATCCAACCTATAATCATTACACTTTTCTCTCACAAAAAAAGTCAAAAAAGCCCAAAAGTCAAAAAGTCCTTCCCAAACCAAACTTTTTAGCCCAAGTTAAAATAACCAAAAAAATCAAAAAATCAAAAAAGCCAACCCACTTCCCAAACCAACCCTTAGATTCATTGCAAGAATCAAATCTGAGAACCTAAACTTATTAACTTGTGTCTATTCACCTGTTTAATAAAATTTAAAATATTACTCCCAAAATTGAGGCCCGTATGCATGATCCTCTAGGCTCCAGAAAAAGTTACAGCATAACCCAGCTCAGTCAGGTGGGGTAGGAATTTTTTTTTAGTTTTTTAGGTAAATTACAAATATAGCCTTTGAGATTTAATTAAAATAAGAATCGGCCATGTGATTCTGAAAATAACATTTAACCTCTGAGATTTTTAATTTCATAACAAATTATCTTTTTTATTAATAAATCATTAAGTCAATTAATAATTTTTAATGATGTTAGAGATATATTTCAATTAATAATTTATGTAATTTTATTATTATATAGGAGAGTAACTATGAATTTTATTTTTTTAATTAATTCTATTAAATAAAAAATTTTAACAAAATAGTATTTATAATTTTTTAAATCACATAAGATAATTTATATTTTAAATAAATTTCAATAAATATATTTGTAATTTATCCTAAGCTTTTTTTAAAATTTTAAAAAGTTAATGTTTTTAATAGTTGCTAAATTTAGAGATTGTGCCAATAGAGTTCAGTGATAAGTGTCGTCATGCCTTACTTTGACTTGGATTTGACATCCCGTAGCCTCTTGAATGACGCCCTTATATTTATTCTAAGAAAAATGCATGAGACCCAAGTGAGGATGCTGGAGTCTCTTTTCATTGGCCTAAAAATTTATTTATTTATTTTTTTTTTTTTTTTTTATTTTTTTTTTTTTGTGGTTTTCAGCCAATGGCAGCCTTTCATGTGGCACTGGGGGGTCACTAGGGATCACCCCCATTGGGGTCCCAGCAGAGCCCAAAAAGGATTTGGCTTTGATCCAGTCCAAGGTCAGACTGGACCATGCTGTTAGGTTTGTAGAGATCCATTACGGGTCTCTTTTTGATAATTCGAACCGTGCAATATGTAGAAATCGTCAATTAATATACGTCTGTAAAAAATCATATTGATCGGATATCGATAGTTATGTGATCAAAATAATTTTTTTGTCAATCGCTAATTTGTTCACTGTCCATTTTTTTTTTATACAAAACTAATTTGATCACATAGTTATAGATATCCGATCAATGTAATTTTTATAAATATATAGTACTCAACGATTTCTACATATTGAACGATTCGGATTATCAAAACGAAATCCGTGATAGGCCTCCACAGACCCAATAGCACGATCCAGTCTAATCTTGGACCGGACCAAAGCCAAACCCAAAAAAAATAACTAAAAGAAGCCTACACTTGCTATTGAATTGAACTTGCTATTGGGCCAGGGTGGCATCTATGGGCAGGCCGGATCAAGTTCTGGGCAGGTCTATGTCATTTTAATTGGTGTTTAACTCGACATAGAGTTTAATTTAATTATTTTAATATTATTTTTTTTTTAAAATTAAATTTTAAGTTCGCTCATTGTACTCGATAGATATTTATTATTATTTGCATCTTATTTCTTTGATTTTGGAGAGCTATTAAATGAATTGGACCATTTTTAGTTGCTTGAATTTGGACTATTGACTTATATAAATATTAACAAGCGTTCTTAAGCCGTTGTTTAATATCAAGATTAGTGTGAAAAGTGCTTCGTAAATAAGTAAATGAGTTACAAAATTAGTAAAGTATTTTGAAATAAGTGAAAAAGTATCTCATATTTTAAAATTTTTGTCTTTTTATTATATCCCAAGAATATTTATTAGCAACACCCTTAATTAAATTCAAGGTAAATTACAAATACATTCCTGAGATTTGTTTAAAATATGAATTGCCTCCTGTGGTTTACAAATATTTTTCTGTCAGAATTTTTTATTTAACAGAATTAATTAAAAAAGTGAAATTTCTAATTGTGCACCTATACAATAATAAAATTATTTGAATTATTAATTGAAATAAAATTTTAACATTATTAAAAATTGTTAATCAACTTGATTATTTATTAATAAAATGATCTATTTGTTATGAAATTAGAAACCTTAAGGGGCATAATGTAATTTCTAGAACCACAGAAAATAATTTGTAATTTAAATAAATCCCAAGAGATGTGTTTGTAATTTATCCTAAATTCAATTATAAATGAACATGGGCCTATAGACCCAACTAGGCCCAACTATTGTGAATGGGTTCAACTTTGGAGGAGAGAAGTTAAACAGGTGACCTCCCATGTGTGAGGTGCTAGACTTGGAGATTGAACTAACTCAATAGTTGAAAAATAAAATAAAATAAAATAAAATAAATAAATTTAAATAAATAAAAAAATTGAAAAAAAAAAAAAAAAAACTAACTCAAGTTGGTTTTTTATTTATTTTTTTGTAATAGAGATCGTAATATAGGAGAGAGAAGTGTTGCTTGGGGTTAAACTTGAACTCTTAACCTCATAATTAGTACTCCCTCCGTCCCAAAATATTAGTCCCTTATTCTATTTTTCATTGTCCCAAAATATTAGTCCCTCTTCAAAAATCAAGTACAAAAATAATATAAATTTCCTATTTTGCCCTTCTTTTAAATTAATAAACAATATAAAAAGTACAATTATGACATTGATATTCCCAAAAAATGTACTATCAAAAGGATAATTTTGGAAAATCAATTTTTTTCAAAAGCAATAATTGTACTACCAAAAAAAGTTGGATTCCCCAAAAGGGACCATTATTTTGGGACGGAGGGAGTAGCAAGAATTCTAGGCTCTGTTTGGAAGAGTTTTAGAATTGTGATTTCAGCTTTTAATTTGTATATGATATTTGGTTGTGGCTTTCAAATATTAATTTTACACTCACTTTTGAAAATTCAATCGAAAGCGGAAAAATTTGGCCATCCAATTGTCCGGCCAGTTGACCGGAACAGTGCAATATTTTTTTTTTTTTTGGCAATTGACACATGTTAATTTTTATATATTCAACAAAAAATATTTTCCGAATTTTTTAAAATTTTTTATGAGTTTTAATAGAATTTTGAGTTGTGTATTTGGTTATGAATTGTAAATTTTGTATCAAATATCATATGTCACATCAAAAATTCTCCACTCAATTCAAAATTCTTTTCAAAACTCATTCACCAAACAAAATTTTCACACTCAAATTATAATTCCAAAACTCACGAACTCAAAATACAACTCTATTCTCAAATCATATTTAGAAAACTCTACCAAACGCATTCATAATAACCTAAACTAATTTGGTATTTTTCTTTTGGGTCTGACTTCTCTCCAATCCCAGATCGAACTGGAGAGTACTATTGGGCCCGTGGGGCTCACCACGGGTCCCGTTTCGATAATCCGAATAGTTCAATGTATAAAACCCGTCGAATACTACATACCTGTAAAAAATCATATTGATCGGATATCAATAACTATGTGGTTAAATTAGTTTTGTATATAAAAATAAAAATAAAAAAATAGACGGTGAAAAAATAAACGATTGACAGAAATATGATCCGATGAAATAGCTATCGATATCCGATCAACGTAATTTTTTACAAGCATATAGTACTCGACAAATTCTACACATTGAACGGTTCGAATTACTGAAATGAAATCCGTGATGAATCTCCATTAACCAAACAGTACCCAACAGTCTGATCTGAAACTGGAGGAAAGTTAGTCCTTTTTTTTTCAATACCTAAATTTTGTTGAGAGAGAGAGAGAGTAGAAATGGATTGTACAAATTTTTTTTTTTTTTTTGGGTGTTGTGTTGGAATCTTTTATTTTTGCAGTGATTTATAGGGAAAAGGAAGGGGATTTGATTTGGGCAGCAGCTTGTGTTGTGCCCCTTGTAGGGGGCTCAATTTGGCTCATTATAAAAAATTAATTTAATCGGATATAATAATTATATAATTTAATACTATTTGTTTTAGAAAAAAAAAATTGAAACAACAAATATAATTTTGATAATAGACATTTCAATTTTTAAAAGATAAATGAGATCAGTATCCGATTAATCTAACTTTTTGCACAAATTACTTCTTTGACAAATTTTACAAACCGAACAATTCAAATTATTCCAATAGGCACAGAGTGGACACCATAGCTAACAAAAGGGGCCAAGGCACAAGAGGTACTCCAAGCCCAATGGAAACATAACGAAAAAGAAAAGATCGCTACAGTTTTATTATGATCAAAACAGTTACAAAAAAGATACAGAGGTAACTCCTACTCTCCTCAAACTATATATATATATATAGAATCATGTCACGAGCAGAAACACTAAAAATACCTTTACACCTCAGTTCAATGTTCATGGTGATAAAGTGTTTTATATAGGTATTTTGTAGCTTTTGATTATAAACATTTACAACAAACAACAAAATAGTTTATGAAACAAGTTAATAGCTAGAGAGCATCATGAAGACCAAAAAGGACAATCATTTTGCTAGCAAAAAATTGTAAACTTATTATTATTTTATAAATGTTTCAGCGCATAGTATAAGGATGCACAACAATTTTTCATTTTTCTTTTTTCTTTTTTATAAGTAAAGGTTCTATTATCCAAAAAAAAAAACAGAAGGAGAAATTATTACAATGCTGCTCAAGACACGTACCCTTAGGTATACATGGCGGATAGGGCACCCTACTCAGTTCCATCACATTTGTAGACCACAAATTTCTCCAAGAGGCGCTTACATTTATCACAAATAATTGTGTCTTTCAATCCTTCAACAAATTGTATAATATTAGAGTGACTACAAGGCTTAACAAGAAGAGGGGGTTCGATTGCAGTTGTAATCGCACCCACTAACCCTAACATGGCCACATTTTCTCCCCACACTGGAAAAAGATCCAAGCATTCCATAATTTTTCTCCCTTGAAGCTTCAAAGTCTCTGTCGAAGACCCTCTTCCCAGTAGTACCCAACCTTTTTCACTCTCATCATTGCTGTCCAGTAACTCTAACAACTGTTTTAGAATTTGATCTTTATGATCATCTGCATGTCCTAATCGGAGTTTTGATCTTCTCATGCTCTCCAACCGAAGCCAAAAAAAATAAATCTTCGTACAAGTTAAAGAACTTGTCAGCTTTTCCTTATACATGGTGGCTAAAATGTTTTTCATGTGTTCATCACTTGGATTTTTCTTGCCAACATAGACCATCTTAAGCTGCAGTCCTGCATTTGTGATGTTCCTCATCTTAGCATTGAATTCTCTAATCCAATCTATGTTGTTGCTTCCATAAATGCAAATGTTTTGGTCCTCTTCTACCTGAAATCAATGTGTGATTGGTACAAAATTACAAAAAAACAAATCTTGAATAAATCAAATCTTTGTTCAAAGTGTTGATTTTACTTTTATTTCGTAATTTGCTGCTATTTTTTCTATTTCATTACTAAACTATAGATTTCATCTATTACAATTTCTTATATCAATTCATATAATCCAATTGGAGACAGTCCGTCTAAATCAATAATGGAAAGAAACCTAACTTAATGAGCGAAAAAAGTAATTTTACAATTTGGATAACTTAAATTAGACAACCAAACGCACATCTTCTTACTCACATTTTATTTGACTACTTACATCCTACAACCAAACACTCACCTTCTTCTCCACCTCTCATTTCAAAATAGTGAGTCAGAAAAACGAGTATATGGCTAAATGGTTTGAGTTAGTCAAATTTTGAAATGACTTTTTTGCCTATCAAATTGGGCTTTAGCCGAACTGATTTAGACAACTCTCACCAATTGGACCACATTACCTAATATTAGAAACTCTAGGGAATAAATAGATTCAATTGATAGTTTAAGGATGAAATAGAAAAGATAGAGATAGTATAGGAGAAAATAGTGAAGTTAACCCTTGTTTGAATTTAGGATGCCTCAACATGAAAGTTGAATCGAAAGCATACCCACTTTGCTACCAGAGGGTCAATTCCGTCAAGTAATAGTTGAAGATTCCAAGTTTCTTCTTCCCATAGCTCATTTTCTCTTGAAGTAGAAAAGGGAAAGGCCATGGCACCCCAGATCAATGCCATGTCAGTTGCATTTAAGTTCGTAACCATACCTTGTGTATCCAATACTACCATTAAGGGCTTCTCTTTGAAATCCCATGCTTGTTTAATGGATTTCACCACTATTGAGCTGAGTAACCATGGTCGCCGAATTGAAAACCATGGTAATGAGTTTGATAAAAAATCAAAATTTTGTTCTTCTACATCAGTCCACATATCCGATGATGAAATGGGAACCCATACAATTTCATAGCTTCCTTGTAAATTCAGCCGGTGAGGATGATCAAACATCTGTTGCACCAGCAAGAGTAACACTTCTATAGGGAGGAGCTCTGGCCTTGAGACCAAGAGTATCACTACCTTGCTTTTCAGTTCAGACAACCCAAGCTGTCAAATAAATCCAAAGCTCATTGTTATTTAGTGAAGTAAATGGCTAATGAAAGGATTAGAATGTTTCTGTTTTAGACATCCCAAAGATATAGTCTTATTGTATACTACAAAAATTGCAAATGAGCCTCTGGGGCCACAATCACCATGTCAACTTTGATCCCGACCACTCATGATTGGTCATATAGGAAAAAGTGCGACTTGAAGTGCCAGGAGTGACAGTGCATTAAAGCAAAAATGGTTTTAGCTAAAGCAGGACAATCAACTGTGAACAATACTAGAAATTTCTAGAGACAACCTACCTTTGCTTGGGAGGAAGAATCCTTCAGAGGCAAGTTATCCTTCAAAGCAAACAACATCTCAAGCACCTCTTGGTTATCAATGTGGCTCTCCTTAAAGAGATCCAAGAGCTTGTTATGCATCTTTGTCTCTATAAGACACATAAGGGTGAAAATAAGAAATTCAAAGTTGATAGTGTTAGGAATCGAAGAACACCTAATCAAGATCAGTGAGATACAAAAACAAAGAAGAACAAATAAACAAGAATTGTAAATCACATGCATACACAAGATTTATGTGGTTCATCCCAAAATTAGGCCTACCTACGTTGTTGCGGTTTCACTATGATCAGAAAGAGTTACAAGCGAAGAGATAAAGAGATGCTACCCTCTCAACGACATATATAAGAATTAAGGCTACAAATCACAAGTGAGAAAATACCCTTATTTCGGCTTAGTGTCCAATATTTATCAGGATCCACATTTTCCAACAAATAGTTCATTTCAGCATTAAAAGGCTTCCAAAGGTTATGAAGAACATTTACCTATCAGCTTATAACAAACATCCACTTGCCGCCTGAGATGACTTGCTTATGGTGCTCAACCTACCCACCAAGCTTGAGAGCTCCCACGAAGCAATGGTTACTGAATTTGAATGCCTGTAAAAAAAAAAAAAAAAAAAAAAAAAAAACTTATTACATCATTATAGCATACAAAATACCAGTCACAAAAATTAATTATTCTTCATTGGAAATAAATTGAATTCATCACATTCATAATTATCTTGTGATCCCTTGAATATTCAATAGAAACGATAATAGTAGACAACAGAATTCAGCATGTGGTGACCAGATTGAAGATAAGGAACATGCACTTGCACATTTTTCATGGCTCTCAAGTCTTCGATTTGGGAAGAGCATATCAAGGCACTTCTAATGATCCAGTAAGTAGCCATGTAGATCTGAGACTTTGTAGTGCCAATTGCCTCACCGTCTAGGATCACATGATTCACTGGCAATTCTTCGAACTCAATGATGCAATTAGTCAAATCTACAATCGTTTTCATCAACACATTCGAGACCTTAAAAAGATGCTTCAACAAGAACAAGTCCTTGGGCAACTGCTTTAGCAATGCAATAGATGCTGCCAAGGGATTGCAAGGGTAGAGCTGCATTATGAGCCAAAATTCACCATAGCTTGTTGCAAAAGCTGATAGCACTAAAATTGCTTTTGCATCCCATCTGTAATGCCCTAGCATGTCAAACAAGACCATTGTCTTTGCGTGTGGATTCCCACCCATGAAGTAGTTGAAGAGTATCTGCAGTCAAAATTGGTATTATGCATCCATGATTCTATATGACACAGAATCCTCTGTTTCAAATTTTCCTTTTCTCCTATTCCAAAATACTCATAACTATTGGATCATGTGTCAGGATTTCTGCATCTTGAGATTCTCATATGATACAATATTTGTGATTGTTTTCAGACAAGGAAACAGAGATTTGGAGGTAGAAAATCCTTAGCCAATTCTATATATACATACAACAAAAATACCGATCTTGATCCTCTCCATTACATCATCAATGGTTGTGAAAGACTCACAAGATACCTTTATTTCATTCAAAAAACAGTCCAGGAGAATTTAAAATTCAAAATAACATAACAATTACATACTGTTGCTTTGACTTTGAATGACATGTTGCAACCTTATGCATTGTAATGGAGATCTCCATTATAA
This sequence comes from Camellia japonica, assembly GCA_030407325.1. Classification (NCBI taxonomy): domain Eukaryota; kingdom Viridiplantae; phylum Streptophyta; class Magnoliopsida; order Ericales; family Theaceae; genus Camellia; species Camellia japonica. Next base: position 168,263,437 of record JAPPVO010000017.1, read on the forward strand.
TCATGTAATGTAACTATCTAAATCCCAACAACACTATGTACCCTGCAAATACTCCAAAAAGATGTCCAGAATTTAAATGTGTACCAGATTTATTGTGTGACCGTACACCAAATTTAAATCTATGCCATAGATTCAAATTTTGGGTACTTTTCTGAATATTTTTTCTGGGTACATAGAATTCTAATACATATACATAAGAGAGAGGGAGAGGGAGGAGATTACCCCGTGTGAGACTTTATAGATGGTGTGTCCGAGTGTTTCTTCTGATCCAACCACCTCAATGTTGCATATGTCACTCTTTGCAATGGCACCATCATGTGCATCAGAAACCTGAAGCAAGATCTTTGGTGCTAAGTAAACACTCGAAGTGGACTTTAAGCTATCCATTCAATTGTGCTTAGTAGTGTGTAGAATATTTGAATGCTGAGTTTTGTGACGGTAGTTAGTAACAGTGGGACTGCAATGAAAGCCTTGATGTTTAACAACTTTGATTAATCATGACCTACCAATTCAGACTGATTAAACATGCAAACCATTACAAATTCAGAAGCTGTCAATCCAACTTTCTTTGAATCAAATGAAAAACCATAAATTTATTCTCGTTTTCTTTGTTAACATCAGTTGTTCTTCATTCTACTCTCATGTCTCTGAAGTTCATGATCTGTATCATGGTGCAATATACTTTATTATGGCACTGAACCCTTGAATGGAACGGTAACTCTTGGACCCTCAAATATGTCTTGCAGTTAACATTTCTGGTGATGCAGTACTGAAACAACCTCACCAGAAATGGAGGAAAGGCAATGTATGCCCACTTAACCCATGTTAGTGACAGCCTCGTGCACTGAGTCACCTAGACCTTTTTAGTTTTTCAGATCATCAACAGAGGTTACTGAAAACTAAATTTTCTAATGTCTAATTAACCACTACTCTATGATTTATGTTAGTGTGCAAGACCATTGACATATAAATCATCAAAGACCATACACATTGGTAAGGCTGTATACATATTGCCCTCTTCAAATCCTAATTTAGCAGGAGCCTCATGCACTGAGTAGCCCAGCTTACTTTAGTCTTTCACATCATCAACAGAGCCTACTGAAAAATTAAATTTTCTTGTTCCTAATTAAGCACCACAAAATGATTTATCAAGATCATTGACATATAAATCATTAAAGACAATATATATATAGATGAATTTAAAAAAATTACAAGGCCATGGCAGAGGAAGAGGGTTGAATTAATACTTCAGATGTAGCATAAGATATGATGTTCTCCATTGCACGAAGCAAAAGCTCAGAATCAAGGTGGCTACCATCAGGGTCGTGGGTGAGCAGAATCTGCTTTATTAAATCTTCCTCTGGAGAAGATGAGGAATGCAACGGCTGGTTTTCACTTGCTAGGAAGTTCATGGCCAAAGAAAGTATAAGCATATAGCCTAGGTTGAGAAGTTAATGGCCTTCTGAACATCTCCTTTTGCTTTATAGCTCAAAAACCACAGCTCAAAAACCACAACACGTTCGCATACTTTGCTTAAACAAATCATATTCTCATATTCTCTCCGTCAAACAGTAGCTGTGCTAACCTCTAACAGTCAACAGCTGAAGACGTTGGTATGCCGAGACTATCAAAAGTAGAGTTGAATGATTGAATCGTATTTCAGGCCGGAAAATGCTGTACAAATTAATAAAATTTTAAAAAATTTCTTGCTCGCAAATAAACTTTAGAATTTGAAATGGAAATCATTAAAATAATATGACATGTAGTAAAAATTTATAAAAGTTGATCGTTTGTATAAAGCATTATTGTTCACAATAGTACCCACAACGATTCTAGTGAAAAACTAAGAAGGTACCTGAGATTTTATGCTTTGTCTTTCACATTTTACAAGACAATACATGAGGAATAAAGGCCAAATAATCATTTCGTGTGGACCCTGTACTATTTCTTGGGCAGCAATGTTATCCAAAAAAAAGTGTCTAAATTTGAAATGTTCATCATATTAAAAATGTGACCCATGTCACATCAAATTTAAAATCTTGTTTGGCATAATCTATTTTATTCCATCTTTTTGTCTTTTTATCTTTTTTGGGTCACATCAATCAACATCTCCTCTCTACTTTTCTACACATCTTTTTATAAAAAGTCAAAAAGTGCACTTATTTAGGACATCCCAAACCACCCTTAAATCTACACCACACATTTAAATTTTGAGTATTTTTTAAAATAATTTTTGAAGTATATAGTATTTCTATTTCTTGAGTTATAAAAGCACACTATAATCAGAAGAGCAATACCACAATCTCATTTCCATTAACCCAAATTTCTGAGGAAAAAAAAAAAAGTAAAGATTGTTGTCCAATCTTCTTAGCATGTAATTCGAGAGGTCGACAAAAGCAAAGGTAGGAGGCGAAAAGCAAAAAAAAAGTCTCTTAGAAGTTTCACTATCATTTGCTCCAATGGACAATATTATGCACCTAGAGCATCTCCAACGGTGAACTTCTTTTTTCATCAAATTTGAGTAAGAAATGACTCATTTTCTCAATTTGATATCAGTTGCTCCAACGGTGCATCAAAATCCCGTGGGTCAACCGGTGAGTCGACCGGTAAAGCCAAATTTTTTTTTGAACTGTTTGAACCTACCTATTTGAACTGTTTGAACCAGTTCGCAGGCCAATTTTTGCATGCACTGGTCAACTGGGTGGTCGACCAAGGGGTTGACCAGGTGGTCATCCAGGTGGTCGACCACCATGTGTAAAATTCTCAAGCTTTTCTGTTTTAACGGTCACGCACAGTAATTTGGTGAAACCTGTATTCTGTTCTCAGTTTAATGGTTTTTTTTGTTCAATTCTCAATTTGATACCAGTTTGGTGAAACCGTTGGAGCTTCAAAAAGTGCATTTTTCACCAAGTTTCAAATTTGATGCCAGGTTTGCTGAACCGTTGGAGATAGTCTTAGAAAAAGTATTTCAAAAATAAAATGTGTTAAATAAAATTTATTTTATATTTCGGTTACTTTTCAAGATTTTTTTTTTTTTTTTAAATAAGCAACTTTTTCGATGCCAACTAGTAGTAAGAATCACGTACTTAAAAGCCGCAAAGAGCTAATACAGTTCATGATTAAAAGCATATCAAGTTGCTTTAAAATCTTGACCTTGAAGTGCATTGTGACCTTGAAGACAAACTTAAATGGTTATAAGAGCAAATGAGATTCTGGGGGACCTTATATTATAGTCCATTTTCTTTTTATGTTGATTACTTTTTCCATTGCCATTATGCCAAAAGCAAAGCAACATTTCAATTCTCCATAAAATTTTCAAAAAATAAATAAATATTTAAATTCAAGACCAATCCCCTCACAGCTTAAGAAATTAGGTGATCACAGATATGAATATCTGAAACTCTGGCCTTTTTTCAATGTCCTAGTCTTTATACACTAGGCCCGGTTTGTTTTCAGAGGAAGAATGGTGGGTGTGTGAGTGATTTTCTGATCACACTGCCCTCCTTAGTGATTCAGCTGGTGAGCACCGACAGAATAGATGGCTTCTAGATAACCTGCAACAGAAAGAGAAGAATCCCACGGTGGTTCGCCACCCGGGGGTACTCCGACGATCAAGTCAGTACTCAATATCTCTAAAAGATAAATCAGCTATTCAACTCACAAGCTTGAGTATCAAAAAGCATACATTAGACCCATGGGGGTGCCTCTCTTTTATAACCAATGCAATCCTAGTCCCAATAGGAGCCTGGCCCTAATGGACTTAGGATTACTACTAATTTGGGACTCCCAGTGGGATCAGGATAAACTCTCTAAGAGTCTTATCTTTACCCAAACTGAAGTCTTCTCACAATCTAGGACTCTTGTCCCATATCCAGGTTGAGTTCCCTATTCATTCTAGGACTCTTGTCCCTTATCCACTTATCTCGGATTCCGATATCTTCAGAGATAACCTCGGCCTTGCCGAGATCACCTCGGCGTCACGACCAGGACACGTGGCACCTCGGCTGACACGTCGGCGTCACCTTGCCACGTGTTGGTACTCAAAAAATATATCCCCACAACTGCCCCCTAGGTTCTATTATCTCGGCATTCTGAGGTGATGGAACCTACACTGTTCGTTCATCTGTGCCCCTCTGTCCGAGATCAAACTCGCCGACCTCAAAGTTCCCTGGATTTTACCGTCCACTTCTGTCAAATATCAAGCTTCATGCTTTCCAAGCTATTCGAGATCACACCTCCTAGCCCAGGTTTCTGGTTTCATCGATTCATAAACTCCAAGAGCTTTGCAACTGCTCTATTCACATTTTCTGATGGGTTCCTGACTTCCAGTCATCTTTTTGACTCCGGCGATCTTCATATCGGCGTTCATTTCTCTTGGTAGGTTCATAAACTCTTTTATTAAGATCAATCTTTCATAACTCTTCTGAATCTGTTTACTTGCCCTCTGTTGTCTTCTATTTTCGTCTGTTTTCAAGTTTTGAATTGTTTGAATGCCTGGCACTGTTCTTGCCATATCCACTTTCTGTTGCTAGCATCGTGTCTGGGTCATTTACTTTCTTGTTCTTCACATACTTACTTGGTGCCTGTGTACTTTGCCTTTATTCTTGAACTTTGTTGTCTTCTTGACTCTGATTTTTCTCTTTTTAGCTCTTTTCCTCAAATCCGCCATTGTTCCAAGCTTTCAAGCTCTGCAACTGTCTTCGTTCCTCTCCTCCAGTAAAGCTTATGTCATTCTGTTATTTTCGCATCCGTCGCCAGACTTCGGCAATTCTCATTCCGGTTTCCCTCTTTCTGGTAAGTCACTTTTCCTCCTGGTTTTATTTCTTGTTGCTTTCCAAATCATCTTCTTGAATACACACTGTTCACATATCTGTTGATTTCTGCCACTGTTCTTGGCTTGACACACCTGTGCAATCTTTTTGTCTTAATTTCCTGACAGTTTCATCACCATTTTTGATTTACGAATTACATTCTTGTTTCTGTTTTCTGTGTCTTTTCCCAGATTTTTGCTTTCAATCCTTGCTTTCAAAACTCCGAGGTGCCAATCGCCAAGAAGAGCTTTGATCAAACTCTTCAGGAGGTTGATGCTGAGCTCGAGGCCGAGAAGGCTGCGGAGAAGTCTTCCTAACTGTCTTCTATATTCTGCCATTGATGCCGAGTAGTTTGCTTCCTTCTTGAAATTGATGCCGAGGTAGCGGTAGAGAAGCTCCTCCAACTGACTGCCGATGCTGAACCATTGTTGTCCGTCGAAGCAGGTTAGTCCAACGTTCTTGCTTTCAGTCCCTAGTTCTTTAAGGTCTTCATTTTTGTATCTGCCAACCTTCTCAGCTCTTAACAAGCTAGTTGGTCATCTCGGATGATCATATCTCGGAAACGTCTTTCAGTGTTATCTCGGCTATACCAAACTTGTAAATTGCTACAAATTTCAACAAGTGGTAGACTTCATAATCTTTGGTTAACTCATCTTGTAATTTGCTCAAAAATTTCAACAAGTGTAAACATTCCTTGCTCCTTAATTATCATTCCTTCCCCCTGCATCTTCTCCCTGCCCCCTAATGTGAACATAAGTTGCACTTAGGATCACTTTAGGGAAGTTGGCTTCGTACCGTAGTCACAGACCTGATGTGTTCTTCTTTCGCCGATGTATTAAACTTCTGGTATTTAATTCGCCCCCTTTAGACCCTCCTTTGCTTGGCCTTTGCAAACTATCATCGCTGTTTCTTGAAACATTCATTCCTTTCACAATTCTGGTCACCACTTCTGGCGTGCACTTAGTGGTTCTGTCCTAATCAAAACGACGTTTGACTCCGGCGAATCTTTTGCCGACATTTAACTTTGTGCACTCTTTAACTTGTAAATTCTCTCAGAATTTCAACAAGTGTTAACGTTATTCGTTTTAACTTCGGTTAAACATCATCTCGACTTAACTTCGGTTTAAGCATCATCTCCGTTTAACTTCGGTTAAACATCATCTCGCCTTAACTTCGGTTAAGCATCACCTCAGTTTAACTTCGGTTAAATGTCACCTCGGTTTTTGAGGTTTTTCCTTTTTTCTCACTTGTGCTTTTGTACCTTCTTGTTTTTTAGACAATGTAAGCTCTGCATATGGCCGATGTGCCTCCTTGTTCTTGAATGTCTAATTTAACTTTCCTTCTCTGAATGCTTGTGCCTTTGTCTTTTCTTGACTGCCTTTGCATGATTCTATACTTAGAATATTTTGCGTGATTTACATAATTCTTCCTTTGCACAATCTTCTTGGGGTTACATACCTCGGGTATAATAACTGCAAGTTTTACTTTGGCAAGTTACTGACCTGCAATCTTTTCATAAATTTCAACAAGTATAAAACATATACTTTTCAATGTAGGCTTTGCAAACTTTTCTCAAGTTGCCATAAATATGTAAACAGTAACTTCACTCTAACCTACTTGTAAATTGTTACAAATTTCAACAAGGACTAACATATACAGTAAACTTTTCTCAAGTTATAGCAAGTGTTAAACAATGATCTACTTGTAAATTGCTACAAATTTCAATAAGGGTTTAAACAATATACTTAGCTTTTACCTCAACCTATAAATTGTTGCAAATTTCAACAGATGATCATATGTCAGCTTAACATCGACTTGTAAATTGCTACAAATTTCAACAAGTGTTAAGCATCTTCTTTGGTTTATCCAACCAGTAGATTGCTATAAATCTGTAAGCAATAACCTCGGTTTCGCTTCGACTTGTAAATTGCTACAAATTTCAACAAGCGAAGAGAAACATATATTTCGGCTTAACTTCAACTTGTAAATTGCTACAAATTTCAACAAGTGAAGTTAAGGAACCATCTCGGCTTACCTTCAACTTGTAAATTGCTACAAATTTCAACAAGTGGTAAGCTTTGTATCGGTTTGACCAACTTGTAAATTGCTACAAATTTCAACAAGTGGTAAACTTTGTATCGGTCTGACCAACTTGTAAATTGCTACAAATTTCAACAAGTGGTAGACTTTGTATCGGTCTGACCAACTTGTATCTTTGACTCTTGCTTGCTGGATCCATTGTTACCTCGGCCTCGCTTCGGCGAGCCGTTTCTTTTCTCATGTTTTTTATAAGCCTCTGCATCTTTTTGTTCGTAGGGTCACTAGAATCCCTTTGATATGGTTCTGTAGGCAAGGGGTCTGCCCCCTGCATAGCTTCCACATACTCCTTTGTGGACTTTACAACAGGTCTTCATCTTAGCTAACTTCAGTCTGATCTTGTGTGTTTCTTTTTTATCTTCTGGGATCTGAGATTTGCTCACTGAGCTCTTCTCTTCTCGGGTTTAAGTGTCAAGCTCTTGTCTTCTGGAATCTTGGATCTGCTCATTCAGGTTGAGCTCTTCTTTTCTCGGGCCTACTCATCTAGGCCGAGATCATGTCTTCTGGAATCTTGGATCTGCTCATTCAGGTTGAGCTCTTTGAATGTTTATCTTCCTGGGAGCGCTCATGCCCCTATCTTTGTATCCCTTCCGGAAGGGTCTTTATTCCGTTTATGCCGACATATTTTCCATCCTTGCTAAACTAGTCGTTTCCGACACGTTGATCTTGTACGGTGGTGGCCATCTATTCTCCTTTCGTTCTCACAGACGGCGCCAAATTGTGTGAGTGATTTTCTGATCACACTGCCCTCCTTAGTGATTCAGCTGGTGAGCACCGGCAGAATAGATGGCTTCTAGATAACCTGCAACAGAAAGAGAAGAATCCCACGGTGGTTCGCCACCCGGGGGTACTCCGACGATCAAGTCAGTACTCAATATCTCTAAAAGATAAATCAGCTATTCAACTCACAATCTTGAGTATCAAAAAGCATACATTAGACCCATGGGGGTGCCTCTCTTTTATAGCCAATACAATCCTAGTCCCAATAGGAGCCTGGCCCTAATGGACTTAGGATTACTACTAATTTGGGACTCCCAGTGGGATCAGGATAAACTCTCTAAGAGTCTTATCTTTACCCAAACTGAAGTCTTCTCACAATCTAGGACTCTTGTCCCATATCCAGGTTGAGTTCCCTATTCATTCTAGGACTCTTGTCCCTTATCCACTTATCTCGGATTCCGATATCTTCGGAGATAACCTCGGCCTTGCTGAGATCACCTCGGCGTCACGACCAGGACACGTGGCACCTCGGCTGACACGTCGGCGTCACCTTGCCACGTGTTGGTACTCAAAAAATATATCCCCACAGTGGGTATTTACAATGAGAGGATTAATAGTAAGAGGATTATTAGTGAGGGGATTAAGTAAAATTATATTTGTTTTGATGATAGTTGTTGGTGTAAGAATTGTTAAATTATTTTTCTATAAAATAATAAAACAAATAAAAAAAATACAAAATCATTAAACATTAATGTTCAAAAAAAAAAAATGCCCCATATGTAAAAAATAAAAAATTTCCAAAAAAAAGTAAAACAAATAAAACAATGATTTTTAGTTAACAAAAAATATAAAAAATTAAACATTAATGTTAAAAAAAATGCCCAACATGTAAAAAATAAATAAAAAAATAATCCAGTGAACTATTTTTCTAATACCACATCCACCTTTTCTATCACAATCCCCCTTTCAAGGCCTATCCTAATATCAAGGGATTAGAAGTCCCCTCTCAATTTCTCAAAACAAACATAATATATAATAAGTCTCACCTCACTATCAATCACAATCTCCTCTCCGTAACCCCAATTAAATAGGGCCTAGTTGTGTTCGTGAACAAAAGCAATAGTGATAGGATGGGTGGAGCTGACATAATCAGTCAGGAATCCGGATCCTCGGTAGCCCTACCCTGTAGCACTCTCCTGTAGCCTCCAAAACGACGTCGTTTTGGGGGCGGATTTTCAAAAAAAAAAAAACGCAGAAGAGGGAGGGAGGGAGGGAGGAAGGAGAAGGAGAGGGAGAGAGAGGGAGGAGGGAGGAAGGAGGGAGGAGGGAGGAGGAGGCTGCGAGCTCGCCGTCCTCGTCCCTCGCCGTGGTCGCCGCCATCGCTGCCGCCGTCGCAGCAGCTCCACCTCTCCGCCTCCTCCTCCTCCTCCTCCTCCCCCAATATTTATGGCCCCCTCCAGTTCAGTCCGGCCGCTCCTTCCCTTCCCTTCCTCCTCCTCCCTCCTTCCTCCCTCTCCCTCTCCTTCTCCTTCCTCCCTTCCTCTGCGTCTGCGTTTTTTTTTTGAAAATCCGCCCCCAAAACGACGTCGTTTTGGGGGCTACAGGGGGTGCTACAGGGAAGGGGCACAGACGACCCGTTCTCATCAGTCAGCGCTATCTATTTTTTTTTTGCACAACTTTATTGATCAGAAATACCACATACACATACTCCGAGACTACAAAATAATTTTGGAGAATCTGCTTTTCTACCATGGAAGTTGTATTTGTATGCTGATGAAGAAAAAAATAATAATAAATAAAGATTTTCTTTTTGCCTAATCATCCTTTATTATTAGAGCTAGTTTACTTTTCATGAATTAATGAATCATCCATCCGGTATGAATAATACTAGGATCATGTGAAAAATATTATAAAATGCCTTATGAAAAATTTTTATTCTTTGATTAGTGTGTGATATTTTTTTGTATGTGTAATTTAAAGATGAAAAATCTTTCATGATCATTTTCATAATATTTTTTTTATAATCTCTAACATTATTCATCCCGTATTCCTCCCATCTACAGTCACATTTCGTTTGGATGGGATGATTTGGTAAGAAATAAATTAATTAGATATAAAATACAAAGAAAGAAAAAAAATCTCACTCATAATTCATAGTTCACTCTTATATTATTTATTTATTTTTAGTCATCCAAACATGATAATTAAAAAGGTTAATTACATTTTACTCCTTATGGCTTAACTCAAAAACACGTATCTCTTGTGATTAAGAAATGAGACATTTACACACAAATCTTAATTATGAATTTATATTCTATTAAGTTTTAATTAAGATTTTTTTGATCTTCAAATCCCATTAAATTTTTAATAGTCAGAATTGTCCTTCAAATAATAATTGTTCATCATTATGATTATCTATAACGGAACATGATGATTTAACATTTATTTTGATTTTCAAAACTTTAAAATTGGAAAAAAAAAAAATTTATGTGCAAAATAGAAAAAAACTAAATTATTTTTTTGTGCAAAACTGAAAATTGTGTCTATAAAGAAGCATAATGATGGAACATTGATATGCAAAAAAAAAAAAACTGATAATGTTCTCAGTTTTAAAATTGAAAAAAATTGATAGAGTAATGTTTTTGATTTTATTGGATAGTAATAAATAGAAGGGCAAAAACGTTTAATCTCATAATCTCTTTTTTTTTTTTTTTTGTCAGTTAGTGAAACAATTATCTCAAAACATTACTATGCAAAATTGATAATATTCTTAGTTTAAAAAATATAGAAAAATTGATAATATTCTCAGTTTTACTAAATAAAACTTACTGATTCAAAAAATCTTAAATAAAATCTGAGTTATCATAACATTTATAAATAGAACTTTTAGATAATTAACTCTTAAAAAATATAAATATAACCCGCTTTTAGTATGGAGTAAACTACAAAGTTCAACTCCGTTAATATTTGCTGTAAAAAGCCTATACAACCCTTATCTTTTTGTTTAATTTTTTTCCTTAGTGCCACTGCCATTATCAACCCGACTCCGTTTTCTAGTTTAAAAAATAAATAAATAAATAAAATAAAATAAATGAGACTCCATTGTCTTCCACTTTCCTCTGTTTTTACCGTTTTCTTCTTCTCTCTTTTCTTTCTAGACAATGGCAGACCACCCACCCTCCAACGTCATTTTTTTCCTTTCCAAAATGTAACTTTTGCAGCCCCGATCGGACCAAATCCACAGAGCTCGATATATATAATAATATAAACACATATATTTATCAACAATGATTTATAATACTAATTTTGATATTTTAATAGAGCACTAATGACATTAAAAAAAAAAAGAAAGCCAAAACATTACATCATAGTTGGTGGGATTCACTTCAACTCATTAGAACTGACCTTACAGCTCAAAAATTAAAGCTCCAAAGTATTTTTCTATATTTATTTGTCCCAAAAAATCTGTTTCTTAAAGCCCACGACACAGTAGAGAGAAAAAGTAAATTTCAATTTCTTGAGAAAAACTCTGTTCAAAAAAAAAAAAAAATCTTGAGAAATAGTAGCAAAAGCTACCAATCCATTCACAAGCTATTACAAACATTCCATTGCTGACTCATTCGGAGCTCAAATCATCCGAAACTATCTCCATCGAGAACAACTGTCTAAGGTGTATGATGCATTGGGAGGTATTTGGGGATGGTTCATGTCTCAGCTCATTCTCATCAGAGGTATCACTTGTCATGATATCTATAAAACGTAAATTATTCCAAATTAATAACCCATTTTAGTGGGTGTGTATATTTGTGTGCTGTAGTGTGAGGTGGTCCCATGGTGACCTTGGGTTGTTGAAGGAAGTAAGTAAAAAAGGATAGGGAGATGAGGAGGAGGAGATTATGTGCAGTGGTGAAAAGAAAAGGGAAGAAGAGAATGGTTCAATCACTGCTGTTAATAGTGAAAAGGTGGAGCAAGAAGATGATTGAAAAGAAAAAACGAAAAAGTAAAATAAAGAAGGAAAAATTAGAAGGGCAAAAGTTCCAAGTTATTTTGGCCTATCATGTTTGAGACTTGTCACACACACTTAATTTGGTGCGTGCTTTGTTGTCGCTGTTAAATGTAATAGAATTGATTATTTTTACATTATACTCCAGAATACAAGGGATTATGTGTATATTTTTAAATCATACAATTATGTATATATTTTTAAATTATAGGAAGGTAAAGTACTTTTGAACTAAATCACAATGGAATAAAATATAATTAATCTTAATTAAAAAATATAATTTCTTTTCATTTTTCTCGCAAATCACAAATCTTTATTTTCTTTTTGTAATCCAAACCGAGTGTCAGTGATTACTTGAATTTGCAAGAGGGTCGGGCTTGAATTCCAAGCCAATCCGCCTTTGAGATAGCTTGAATGAACTCATGGTTGTATTCTATAGCCCAATACATATTCCCAAGCTTAGGTGCCCAACTTCCACTTTACCCTGTTGATCCACAATTCCATTGTTGGTAACACACACACACATAGAGCTAGCATGGAATTGAAATTGAAGAGGTGGAATTGGAGGGAAGAAACTATAGAAGCACCAATTGGGGATTGGGTTAGGGCATTTGCTAGACGATAAGAGAATGCGATTAGGATAATTGGGAATTGATTGTTGGGAAGGAGAATTTCTCTGATTTTACTGCAATCCATCTCATCAAAAATTATATAGTAGGTCAGGAAGACCACCCGATCGATCAATGAAATGTTATAATTTGCTTACCATTTATTAGAGTCATAGGAAAGATTATGGTATACCTTCAAAAGTATGTACACTACAACAAAAAGCACAAATGGCGACTAAAAAAAAAATTTCGTCGCCGAAAGTAGCACTTTCGGCGACTAAAATGGAATTAGTAGCCAAAAGTGAAGACTTTTGGCAACTAAAACAGTTTAGTAGCCAAATGTATAGTTATTGGCGACTAAAAATCAGTTTAGTCGCCGATTATATGGGTTTTAGCGACCAAAAAAATTTTAGTAGCCAAAAGTCAAGGTTTTTGGCGACTGAAAACATTTAGTAGCCAAAAGTATAGGTTTTGGCGACTAAAAAATAGTTTGGTCGCCGATTATACGAGTTTTACCGACAAAAAAAAATTTCGTAGCCAAAAGTGAAGCTTTTTGGCTACTAAAAAATATTTAGTAGCTAAAAGTCAACAATTGGCAACTAAATTCATTTTGGTCGCTCAAAGTGGAGGGTTTTGGCGACTAAAATTCAGTTTAGTCGCCAAAAGTGGAGGTTTTAGGCGGCAATTAATTCTTTTAGCGACAAAAAAGTAATTAGTAGCCAAAAAGTATAGAATTGGCAACTAAAAAACAGCTTTAGTCGTCAAAAGTGGTCTCCTATTTTTTTTAGTAAATAATTTATTTTTTACATAAATTATATTAAATAAAAATAATTATTTTTATATATATAGTTTTGTATTAATACTGGTCAATGTACTATATAAATAATATATGTTGCATTTATATTCATGTGATGTTGTAGTGGCATAGTGGGGAGAGTGTGTTGGTAAAGGTTTAGAATGTGAGAGGTTGATGATTCGCAACTTGGGAACAACAGAGGGTAATTTTTTTTTCCTGAAATATGCTTTTGGCGACTAAAATGTGTGGTCGCCAAAAGCTTGACTATTGGCGACGAAAAAAATAGTCGGCAAATGTATAAATAATAAAAAAAATAATTCACTATTGGCGACTAAAAGATTAGTCGCTAAATGTATAATTTTCAAAAATGTAATTGACTATTGGCGACAAAAGCTTTGGTCGCTAAAGACCTATTTTTTGCCGACTAAAACTATTTTAGTCGCCAATACCTCCGGCGACCATGTATTCGCGACAAAACCGGAGACTAAAATATTTAGTCGGGGAAAGTGAAAAGTCGACTTTTGGCGACTAAAAATGGACTTTTGGCGACTAAAAATTTAGTCGCCAAAGGTGTTTTTTCTTGTAGTGGTATCATATATATTTTATAATTACAAATATATATATATATATATATACAATTCCACACTTTCTAAGTCATAATAGAAAGAGAAGAAAAGTCATAATCAAATACAAAAAAATCCATAACAACTCATAACCAAATACAAAAATTATAATCAAATATTTCAAAATAATGTCATAATTAAAGAAGAAAAAAATAATCATAACTAAAGAAGAAAATGGTGTAACTAAAAGTGCATATGGTATGAGTATGTATGATAGAATTCTCCTATATTAGTCCCTTACTATTGGTTGATCACACCATCAATGTGGAATTCCCAAAAGATAAGATAATTACTTAAATCTTACATTTATCTAAAAAAACAGTAATATTTATCACATGGGTTAAGTTTATCTCATATTCGAATCTCAATATGAGAAAACTTGAGGAGTTTGTAAGGCCCACCATGGATTCAATAATTTGAACCGTTCAGACCCTCAATGTATATTATCCATGAAAAAATTGAAGGCAATCCGATAATTATAACACTTTCATTTTTTTCGCATTTGTTTCTAAACAAATGGATAGTCAATTTCAAAAAATATTTAATATTTATTTTTCCAAAAATAAATACGATAAAATGATAAAGTTGTGATTATTAGATCGAACTAATTCTTTTCATAAATAATATAAATTGGTGGTCTTATAAAATGAATAGTTTGAATCATTAAAACAGAAATCATGATGGACTCCGTTGATTACTCAAGTTCTTGCCCTATCTGATTATGTAAAGTTAGAGCATTCCTAGCAGCCTATTTATATTTTATTCTAAAATATTATTAAAAAATTCATTCATTATTTTAAGAATCACTTTTTCATTTACTTCTCTCAATAGACTCTATTTTTTCTCTATTCTATTAAAATAATCTTTTATTTCCTCCAACAAACAGACCTAAGACATAGTGCAAAACACGCCCAAAACAGAGTGCAAAACAGACCAGCAAAGCAATAGATTGAAGCGGCCAAAAACAAAGAAGGGCGGTCGATCGACTGACTGGACGACCGGGCGATCGACCGATCAGGCCGATTTTGGGCATTTTCCTTCTCCAGCTACAGGCAATCACAGGACATCCTAGAGGACATTCGGGAGGACGTCCCCTTCACGCCTTCAACGAAATAAAATAGCAATTTATTAGATATGAGGAGCTATAGTGTCTCCCTACAAATAGGAAGTCACTGGAACAATACTTACATTTGGGGAGTTGGATAAGGGATCTGCTAAGCTACAATTTATGAAGAATTAACCTCTTATAATAGCAAAAAGCTATTATAAGGGAGCTGCTGGGATGCTCTTAGTACATAATTATTTAATGGTTGAAGTTAAAACTTAAATTATGTAATTATGTGCTAATTTGTAAAAATTAGTCTCATAAAATATTAGTTAGCTTGAAACCAATGGAGCCAAAATTCATATAAAGTTCGATTTTAATATTATTTTATTTAGGGTAAATTACAGGACATTTTTTTTTTATACAGGACAAATACTTATAAATTCTCTAACACTTTTTTAATGTATCAATAAATTTTAAAATTATTTATTTTGCTCTAACATTTTTTTTAGACTATTGGTAAGTTTTTTTTTAGACTATTGGTAAGTTTAGACTAAACAATGACTAAAGTAGTAAGTAGACAAGTCTGAATAATAAAAAATTCCTTTACATTAGACATGGATTGCACAATTTTTTTATTTTTTTTATTTTTTTTTCATTCCATGTATATTGAAAATAGTAAAATTTCTCACTAACTAAATAATTTTTCCATCCCACATTAAACTAATATAAAGTGTAACTCGTGCAAGTGAAATAAAGGATTACACAAATTTTCACTTGTGCTGAACATGTTTTCTATTTATTCCAAAATAGAGTTTGCATCTTTGAGATATGGAGAAAACTAAATGATTAGAGTGACTGTGATGATTAAACTTTCAATGAAAATGGTAGCATTATAAGAAATACAAGAGCTATAAAAGTGGTCGAGGAAGTAAGTGTAGTGAACCTTTATAACGGTGGTCGATCAAGTAAGGTACAGAGGTAAAATAAAAGATAAATAGAAGGTAAAGAAAAAATAGACAAAATTTTTTTTGACAAACCATGGACAATATTGATTATATCATTTTTCATTTCATTTTTTTCTCATTTCATGTATATTGACACAAGTACTTTTTCGATTTACCATTTATATGATTTTTTATTTTTTCCAAAATTCATTCGTTTGCCTCATATTTAATGGGTAATAAGCCGGGGATATTCTGATCCGTCTAAACCGATTAAACCGAATCGATCCGCTGTATTTTGGATGGATTCGTGATGATAAACGACAATTGCGGATTATTTTTTTCAATCCGTCAAGTTTTGGACGGATGGCGGATTTGAAGTTCCTTCGGCCGCAACCGAACCGCCAAACCGCGAACACCCCTAGTAATTTGTAAGACTTTATGTTTTCAATTTGTTTAGATATTATATTTGGATTTTCAATAAAAAAAATTAGATATTCTATTTTGTTTTCAATTTAGAAATCCTTTTATCAAATGACAATGGTTGATATTTAATATGTTTGTGTGAAAAATATAAGGCGTAATTTTATCATTTTAAAAAAAAATCAAATTAAATAGTTTTTGAATAAAAAAAAGTAATGAAATAGTTTTGATAATGTATGGTTTTCTTATATGTATTTATTATTGGTATTTGACAATTTACTTGATAATCTTTTGGTTATGTTGAGTTAGATTGTTTTTAAAAAAAAATGTTGACAAGTTATTGTATTATATTTAAAATTTGTAAAAGTTTAAACCGTCAATCGATTCGCATCCATCCACCAATCCGCTCAATCCGTATCCGTCAATTTGGCAGACAGATACGGATTAAGTTTTTCTAATCTGCCCATCTAAAAAAAAAATATTGATAAATTATTGTATTAGAGATTTTTCAACGCAACCGAACTGCCAACACTCCTAAGTAATAATGCCAAAGCATGTAAAATTTAGGATCTTATCGTAAGAAGATTGCAATAAATTGCAGTATTTGTAAATACATCTTTCTAGTGTGGTCAATTAATAATTATTGCAAAAGATATACTACAATCGCCCACAAAACCCTTTTCTTTAGCCCCAAGACTTGGCTGTTTTATTCTTCGCCCTTCGTCTCTCGCTCTCGCTCTCGCAGATCTACGTCTCTTCGATTCATCGATCTCTTCGAAATCTTCGCATCCTCAATCACCGTGAGTTTCAGATTCATTTGATTAGGGCGCTGTTTGGGAAAAAAGAGTTCAGGCTATTATAGCCTCATTTGTGAAATAAGCCAAAAAGCGTGAACAGTGCACGCGTGGGTACAACTAGGTTAGAAACGGGGGTGGAATTACCATTTTACTCTTTGACTATTTCAAAGGGTATGGGTTATGTACCAGGATCCTCTGAAGTATTGTCCTTGAAGTCATCCCTGAAGTGTGTTGATCTGACGGCTGAGAATATGACTAACCAAAACGACGTCGTTTTGGTTAGTAATTTAAAAAAAAAAAAAAATGAATTCATTCAAAATTCCCTCAGCCCTGTGATACGTGAAGCATTACAGAGGAGAGAGAGAGAGAGAGAATGAAAAGGGTTGAGAGGAGGAGCTTCCGATCCACCCCCGACTCGCCGCCGCCGCTGCCCCGCCATACTCTAGCAGATTGAAGGAAAAGAGCACAGGTTTGTTCATCCTCCAAACATAAAAAATTAGGGCTTTGAATCCAAAAATTAGGGAAAATCTGAACTTGGTACACTCTGTCATTCTAAATGTGATCATGATGTTTATACAAGAATCTTTGTGTATGTAGTGTTTTGTTAATCCTCCAATCTGAATTTTGTTTTTTGAGATATGGTTAAAAAAAAATTGAATTTCATATAGGATCTGACATTGGGGGAAGGGAAATGTTTGAATTTTGTTGGTGTTCTATCATACATGGCTTTCTTAGGATTTTATGTTTCCAACTCCAATTATTGAGAGCATTTTGGATTATATGTGTAGGGTGGTTTGGAATTGTTATTAGATATGTTGCTTGGTATTTGTTTGTGAAGAGGGTATGAAGTGTGCGGACTTTTAATTCTCCTTTGATATTGAGCTTTCTTGTTTTTGGCAAAGTTGATGACATAACTTGTGTCCACCATGGCTTTGTTAACGAAGATGCGGTTAAGAAGACATATTCCTGATTGTTTCTGTAGGTGCTGATGGCTCTTGGACCTTGTTTACAGAGGTCCCTTGAAATAATTATCTCCTATTTAACAAACAATTCTATGGATTGGAAAACCAAATTACATGAAAGGCACAAGAGGTGTCATTCATTTTGTCTAGTCCTATGTAACTAAAATTATGCTAGCAGTACAATCTTTTTTACTTACTAAAACTAATGTTTAGACTAGCAGGCTTCTTAGTTTTGTGAATTAGTTTTTTGGACAAATTTCACTTTACTCTCTTATAGTTTGAGTCATGTGCGTATTACCCCTAATATTCGAATATTATTACATAATCTCGTTGTAATTGTAATTGGTGGATTAAAACGCACTTTAAGATCAAAATATCCCTAGAACATCTTTAAATTTGTAAAAAGGTGTCATGGGTCTTCCTCCTCTCTAAAATTACAACTCAAAACAAAAATCTAAATTAATTTAAACAACATCTTTTTATTTACTTCTCATTCTATTGAGGCATTGGAATTCCCTAGACATATTGGAATTTAGAGTCTGAAAAAATATTTCCTCTTTCACATCATTTGCTACTTTGAGATGACAAAAAGTGTGTACATATTTCGTGTATTTGGATTATGGATTTTAAGGAAAAAAGATTTGATAATAATTTGGTTGTTGATTGACTTTGAGAGTTTTGTCGTGACTCATGATAAATTATAATGGATTTGAAATAACAAATTGGAGAGCTAAAACAAGTCTATTATGTCAAATGACAGTTGAGAATCACTATTGATAGAGTAGAGCTTCAATCCAGCTAAAGAGAGTTCCTCTCCTTCTAAAGTGAAGATGTGGGCTACTGATGATTTGAATAAAACCATCTCATGGCTGGAGAGCTAAGAAGAAAAGGTAATGTTCTTTGTATGTGTTTATTTTGTATGTTTAAAAACTGCATTTGTTTCTTTTTTGGGTAATAATTTGGATTTTATATTTAATGTTTATACAGATTTGCCTGATAGATTCAATGATTCACTTGATATTCTGTTATACTTGTGTTTCCATGATCTTTATTTCTAAATTTGTGTTACTCCCACCACTTTCACCCCTAACCCAAATTTACAAAATCCATTTGGTTCTTGATAGGAGTATTGAGGAACATAGGATAATAGCATCAAAGCCACAGCTCAAGTCACCATCACAGCCACAGCTCAAGCTGCAGTCTTCACAACAGCAGACTGGGCCGCAACCTCAGCTGCAACTGCAGCCACAAGAGAAGTGTCAGCCTCATCCCAGGCATGTACAAGGCAGTTATGTTAGACCACCTGGACCAAGATTAGTTAGCAAGAACATATATGGTTATGAAAGTGGAGTTAGTTAGATGTGCTGGTGTAACAGAATCAGTTAGCATTGTTAAGTATAAATAACTGTAAGACTTCATTGAAAGTTAATGAGAAAGAATTTCAATTTCTGTTATGGTATCAGTTAGCATTGTTTGGATTGTTGGTTTGGATTGTTGGTATGGTATGTTACTGTTTTTTGTGCTTCTAGTTTATGTTGTTATTGAAGATATGAAGGACAATGGTCCATGTATACATATATAGACTTCCATGGACTGTTGCCATTTGTTTACTTTGATGTAAATCAAGACACTCCAATGATCTATATCCTTATGTGATGCTCAGATTTGTGTCCCACTCAATTTCAGACCATTGTTATGACCAAACATGTATTTTCAGATTTTAGGAAATTCAAATGGAATAATGTTTTATTCAAATTGAAGGGTTATAATGATTGAGCAACATATCAACACATATTTGATTGAGCAACATATCAGCACAGATTTGGTTTATTTGCTTTACATATCAGCACATATCAACATATCAGCCCAAATAAACTTATTTTTTGTTGATATCAAACTAGGATGAGATTCCCATGATATGTTTTTCATTTCATATTTACACAAATTTCAGCAACATATCAACCAACTTTGAGTACCATTTCAGCACATATTAGCCAACTTTGAGCACCATTTCAGCAACATATGTACACAAATTTCAGCAACATATTTACACAAATTTGAGCACCCTTTCAGCCAAATTTCAGCAACATATTTACACAAATTTCAGCAACATATCAGCCAACTTTGAGCACCCTTTCAGCACAAATTTCAGCAACATATTTACACAAATTTCAGCAACATATCAGCCAACTTTGAGCACCATTTCAGCACATATCAGCCAACTTTGAGCACCATTTCAGCAACATATGTACACAAATTTCAGCAACATATTTACACAAATTTGAGCACCATTTCAGCCAAATTTCAGCAACATATCAGCACAAATTTAAGCACCATTTCAGCAACATATCAGCACAAGTTTCACAAACATAGCAGCACAAATTTCAGCAACATATGAACACAAATTTCAGCACTATTTCAACCAAATTTCAGCAACATATCAACACAAATAATACAAATTTCATATTAGATTATATAAATTTCAGCACCATTATGTTTGCAAAATAATACAAACTAAATAAAAACAATACAAGAATGGAATCATATTAGATTATATAAACAAAGGGGCACAAATCCCTTTAATGGTAAATTATGTTTTAAATGATCCAGATTTAACACAAATTCCTTAATTTTCTTATAATCAACATGTGAACATACAAAATCAAAATTAAAATTAAACAACAAAAACAAACAAAATAAAGGGATGAATGAAATGTAAGATACTTCTATTTATATACATTATCTTTGACTGCACCAAATGTTTAAAAAACAAATATCACTTATCAGCTAAAGTGATAACCATAACAATAAACCATGATGATAATTTTTAATCTAGGTCAGTTAAAGCTGATTTTTTGTTTTCATTTATTTTTAACCATCCCTATTAAAGAAAATGCCCACAAGTTTCCACACCTCCACAGAAAAACAAAAAGAAAGGGGTAAGAAAATCAACCAAATGGCTATAACCTACAATTGCACAATATTGATCAAGATAATATCTAAATTACTAATATGAAATAAAAAAATAAGTAAGGTTTGCCCAAAAGCACATCCTATAAATGATGTGCAAAAAGCATAGAAGGGTTATAAACTTATAGTTAAACAATACATATACTGAATTCATGACTACCATGATCAACTCAAAAAATGATCTTCATTTTCTTGCTAAGACATGGGAGTCTGAGTAAGGGCCAATCCTCTTGCTAAGCCAGAACAATGCAAAAAAAAAAAAACTGAATTTCAAATTTATTAACAGATTGAGGTCCCAGAAACAATCAACTCTACAAGTTTGGAGCTAATCAATAAATCTTTACAATTAACAAGTTTGGTCCCAGAAGCTGATTTTACAATAACAAAATTTTCATACGAAATTTGGAAACTAAGTACCTCGATCCATCATCATGAGAAACTACAACAGAAATCATAATAAAGTCAATCTTGCATGAAGTAACACAATGGCAACCACACAAAAACCTCAAAAGTACATAAAAATTTCATAATTAGCTTTAACTATGAAAACTGATATTAAGATAAAAAGTTAATAGGGATGAATGAAATGTTCATTCAGTTTTAACTAAAAAATCACCATTTCAGTACATAAAAACTGAAATGTAGTAAAAAATCACCATTTCATAATTAGCTTTAACTAAAAAGGTGAAATGGACGACTGAAATGGTGTACATCAGTTTTAACTAAAAAATCACCATTTCAGTAACACAATGGCAACCACACAAAAACCTCAAAACCTAAAAAATTTCAGTACAATGTTAAAAGGGATGAATGAAATGTTCCCACACCTCAGCGATGGCGGCGACGACGGGACGACGGCGGCGACGACTGGACGGCGGCAACGGCTGGACGACACTCCCGCCTCTCTTCTCTCTCTGTCTTCTTATCTCTTTCCCGCCACACAGCTGTGTTGATACTGGAGGGAATGATTTTCATTTTGAATGAAATCATTTTTTTTTTTTTTTTGAAATTACTAACCAAAACGACGTCGTTTTGGTTAGTTATATTCTCAGCCGTCGGATCAACACACTTCAGGGATGACTTCAGGGACAATACTTCAGAGGATCCTGATACATGGGTTATACACACAGCTGAAACAATCTGCCCTATTCTCATCTCTTCCGTTCCGTCTCTCACACCGACTGTAGCAACACCAGTTCGCGACTGATCTCTCTCCGGCAGACCTATCTCCGGCGGAGCTCTGCCTTCCACACAACACGACCGACGAAGAACTACGACAGGTAAATCACCTGAACCGATTATACATGTGTTTGTTACCTTTGTCGACTCGGTTATGTTCATTTTCCATTCTGATCTACAAGATCTTGCTGTGTTTTGGCCCATAGTGATGGTATTCGGTGGCTATTTACGCCGATCTGGTGATGATCCGTCTTTGCCCAAATTTAAATCGACCGACAGCATTTTTTTTTTTTTTTGTTTCTCGCCTCAGTTAAATGGCTCATAATAACCGAGAATATTGCGTTGAGCTATTTTTTTGTCCCCCTTGATTTCCATAATTGTCATTCACAATCCAAATGATGTAATCGTTGATTAGGTTTCGAGTTGGAATTTTTTTTTTTTTTTTTTCAAAACGATTACATTCCATATTTTGATCTTCGTACCAGTTGCTTGAAATCTGATTTGTATGCTGTGTTTTTCCCTTTTTTTTTTCTGTCAATCTATGTTTGTGCATCATATATGAGATAGACCAAAATTTTCATAATATTCTGTCAATTTGTGTTTATGAGATGGAACAAATTTTTCATAATACTCTGTCAATCTGTGTTTGTTAATTAAGATTGCAAGCCATTGAATTAATCTGACTTAATCTGAACTAAGGTTAGAAGAACATGTTGGGGAATCTCCAATGCTCTGTTCATTATTTGAAATTTTTTGTAAACATCAACTAAAGAAAAGAGTTCGCGGTCAAGCCAAAAATATATTTCAATTTAATTTTTATTATTTATGATAATGAGATCATACACATTATAGTTGGAACAAAATTACTTGAAAAAAAAATTGAAAACAAAATAGTTAGAGAAAAAAAAAATTATTTGGGGAAAAAAATTTACTTCAAAAAAAAAATATTGAAAACAAAATAGTTGGAAAAGAAAAATACTTCAAAACAGAAATTGAAAACAAATTATTGGAAAAAAAAATTCAAACAAATGTAATGGACACAAAATTTATTTGGAAAAAAAATGTAATTTCCAAATTTTTATTTGAAAAAGCAAATTAATTGACAACAAAATAATTGGAGAAAAACACGTATTTGAAAAAAAAAATTCATTATAAACTGATGATTATTAATAAATTATAAATTTTAAAAGAATTATAAATTATATTAATGGGTCAGGTTTAACAAATGACTGAAGGTTTGTTCATATATGTAATTAATTGTGTATAAGTTTTACATTTTTTTTTTTATCTGTACATGTTAAAAATTACAATTCAATTAAAATAAATGACAATCCTTTTTATTTTTTTGTTACCCAGGTCTGTTTATTTTTTTTTTCAATTAAAAGTACAATCCTTTTTTTTCAATTAAATGACAATGGGTACAGGTTTGTTTATTTTTTTTTTTCAATTAAAGTTACAATCCTCATAATTCAATTACAATTCAACTTGGACAAAACAAGGACTGACGTGCAGTCCGTACGTCCACGTCAGCCATTTACCGAGCTGAGTTCAACGGCTGCCAGATTGGTTATCTAGGGGTAGTTTGGTAATTTAATAACAAAACATCATATAGCGACCCCGGTCTTTTCCCATTTGGTTGTTGTATCCGGAATTAGGTTCCGCGGATCCTATCATTGTATAATTGTTGTTATCGTCCTTTACCTTCTCTTTTTGAGTTATAGGATGCGTTAGGCAGGTTTGTTACAGGTTGGTTGGGTTTGGAAACCAAGTGTTGCTGTCCAGAATTTTGGACCTTCGCTCGAGCGAGGAGTTGGTCGCTCGAGCGAGATTTTGTTTTTGGTACTTCGCTCGAGCGAGGGTTTGGTCGCTCGAGCGGGAGTGATATTTTGTGTCTGGTGGATCGAGCCAGGGTCTCTTCGCTCGAGCGAGCGATTGCGTCTAGTATAGACCTGAGAGCTGTGTTTCTTCGCTCGAACGAGCTTTTCTTCGCTCGAGCGAGCGAGGTGTATGTTTTCGAGTTCTTCGCTCGAGCGAGCATTCTGCCGCTCGAGCGTGCTTCTGGGTTGCAAACCTGAAGCATTGCATTCTTGGCTCGAGCGAAACTTTCTTCGCTCGAGCGAGTCATTCTTGTGTCTGGTCGCTCGAGCGACCAATCCTTCGCTCGAGCGAGCCTGTCGGGTTTAAATAGGCAGCAGCGGTTTTTAAAACACTTTTTCACCCTCTTTTTGATTCCAGAACCCTATGTAATGACCCGGAACCGTGTGTCACAATTATCAGTAATTAATTATGTATTTATATGATTTAATTGAAGATTATCTGTTTGAATTAGTAAAATATCTGTTGGAATTACGACTTTGGGACTTAAATTGACAACTGTAATGGCTTCAGAAAACGAAATTGAATATGCCTATGTGATACCGGGAATTTTTAGAACCATTTGGGAAAATAAATTGAGGACTGAATTTCGTCTGATTCGTAAGGCTTGTTTGGCTCAAATGTTTGGTACAAATCTAGTTATTGTGAGATATAGATAAGGATGTAAGACTTATATGACTTTGTTTGACTCAAGAACCAAAGAGAAAGAAAAATCTAGAAGAGAGAAAAGAGAGGAATTCGTAGGAGAGGGAAAGCAAGGGAGAAGAAGAGAAGAAAAAGGGGTTTAAGCTCAAACTTTCTTAATCAAGTGTTTAAGGTAAGAATCTTCTCCTATTTTCTTGAAATAAAGTTGCATCATCAATGATCTTGTGGTATATGAACGGAATGAAAGAGAATTTATGTTTAAATTGAGCATCTATGGCATGATTTAAGTTATATTTGGCAAATTGGGGTAAAGCCTCCATGGATATAGAGATATGAAGCTTGTATGTATATGTTCATGGTTTTTCATCTTAGTTCATGGGTTTGATCTTATTTCTGATCTATATGGGCTTTGTGTGAGGTTT
Source organism: Camellia japonica (assembly GCA_030407325.1). Taxonomy (NCBI): domain Eukaryota; kingdom Viridiplantae; phylum Streptophyta; class Magnoliopsida; order Ericales; family Theaceae; genus Camellia; species Camellia japonica. Next base: position 168,288,357 of record JAPPVO010000017.1, read on the forward strand.
GATGATTAAATCATGTTGTTGATCAATAGTTTTGAGCTTTGATTTCAATTGGAAGTTAATGTTTCAAAGAAAAGGATGAAGTGTAGAAGAAGAACCAGAATTTCAGAATTTCGCAGGGTCCGCTCGAGCGGAGGGAAGCCCGCTCGAGCGGTAAAATCAGCCTCTCAGCAGTTTTGGGGGAAATGTGCAGTCCGCTCGAGCGGACAAAGTAGCGCTCGAGCGGACAAAGTAGCGCTCGAGCGGAAGGGCTTATTTTCAGAAAATTTTGGAAAGTTGAATTACGTGATTCTAACATGTTAATGGCATGACTTATGTGATGTAGTGATGATGAATGATAAGAAATGTATTATACTGTTGATGATTTTGCAGGTCAAGAAGTGAAGATCGTGCCATCGGTTTTGGAAACCCACTGTGAGTAACATTTCTGTAAAGATATGTTATTACGAAATTATGTTTCAAAATGCTATGTTATGTATGGATTATGAAATGATAATGTTCATGTGAACGAATGTCCTATTTGCGAATCTAGTGTGGCATCCATAGTTAGTTCAGTCGTGGGGGCGAGAACATGCAGGCCCATGCGCTTTAGTCATGGGGGACGGCATAGAAGGACAAACCCATGACCAGTTTACGAGATCTCGGTATGTGTTTAATCGGTGTCCGGGACCGGTTACTCTAGTCGTTAGTCGACACATGTTAATTCTATGGAGTATGCCATTATGTATGTTCCTATGAGATGATTATGATTATGTTTATGAATGTTACGTTTTACAGGTTTATGAAATGTTGGAGTTCGTTCACTAACCCTTTACGTTAATGTTACTTGCTGAGCTTTAGCTCATTGTTTGTATTTATGTATTTATAGGTGAGCCTTCTGGAAGTCAAGCCTAGGCGGAGTTCAAGCTGAGCCGCCGTTTTGTAAGCCTACCAGAGTTTTGTATGCCCCGAGTTGGGCTAGGCCTAGAAGGCTGTATAGTGAGTTTTGTTTTGTTTTGTTATGTACGTGGCATGTGTTGTATATGTTCTCTTGGGTATATGTTATGTAAAGATAGTGGGTAAATTGATATCATTTTTGGCATGTTAATATATATTCATATTTATGCACAGCTCTCTGGACTATTAGTTTCTCTTTTTCGCTTCCACGAGCCCCGATTATTTATGTTTCGTATGGGAAGGCCTGTGGTAATCTAGAATTACTGGCCGGTTACGATGCCAAACTTTTAGGGGCGGGTTTTCGTGAACCCTAGGTACGACTTCTCTCTCCCTCCACTCACCTTCTCTCTTAGGTATCATCTCTTTTTAGGGTGTTTCTACCCTAGGTGCTTTATTAAAAAATAGAGTGAGTCGAGAGCTTCGTTTTAATCTGAGAGTTTGGCGGTTTGGAGCACTTTGGATTTTGGGTCGTCATCTCCATCTTCTCCATTCGGGTTATTTACTTCGAGGTAGGGATTTCCTACTCCATATTATAGGTTTTGTTCTAAGTTCTGGTATTTTGATATGTTGGGAGTTGTTTGGTAATTTTGGGAAAAACCCTAGTGGTTGAAATAAATTAATTTGTATAATTAATTTAAGTAAAAATGTGGAATTGAGTTTAATTCATGAAATTGGGGAATTTAGTGATTTAATGGTGTAGTTGGTTAGTTTAATTACTCACCTATGAAAATGTTAAATTTACATTTGTTGATACATTTATTTCCTGTTTAGAAATAACTGTTTTGGGCTATCGGTGGAGGATAGTCGTGATTGTTGTAGACATTGCATGTGGATTAGGGAAAACTGAAACTAATCACATTGAATTAAGTCATTGGACATGACGGTTGAATTAATACAGAACATACGTGTATTGATTGAATATTGTGCATGACAAGTGTTTAATACATTGCATATGCATATTGTTTGGGAGGAGATAGGGGATGTACTCCACGGTTTGGGAGGAGATAGGGGATGGACTCCTAAACCGGATTTTGTTTGGGAGGAGATAGGGGATGGACTCCATTAGTACCGCTTATATGCGTACTTATTGATTTATGGAAGTGTTTTTACATGTTATTGATACAGCACTAAAATGTGTATCAATCGGGAAGTATGGAAGTGTTTTGGTATGAGCCTTAGTCTCATTTAATTTGTTGATATTGGAAGTAATGTTAATGTGAGATGTAGTCCCACTGTTATAGTTTGGCCAGGTTCTGAGCCATATTGGTATAAATGAAACTGTATGATAATGAAATCGGTATTTTGTGTTAACCATCTATTGAATGCTATTGCTTTATTCAATGCTTATATTTGGTTTAGTATATTTCTACTGGGCTGTGGCTCACCCTATACGGGAACATCATTTTCAGGTCCAGGTGATATGCTACCTCCAAGGACTTAGCTTGGAAGGATTTGGAGTTGAAGACTCTTTCTTTTAGTTAGCTAGTTGTTTATTTGATGTTACATGTAATTACAAGCCAAGGGCTTAACTGTAGTTGAGTTAGTACTCATTTCTTTTATGTCCAAGTTTTGGCTTGGAAAGATGTAAGCCCGTAGGGCATTTACTTTCGTTTACATGTAATGTTTTTCTTTTAAGAATACTCTGATGAATGGAATAATATTTTATTTTCTTTAACAATGCATGTTAATATTGTATATATTATGGGTTTATTTTGAGGGCGTTACAACTTGGTATCAGAGCGTACCAGGTTCGAATACTTTGGGTACGTGGGAAGTGATTAGTATCACAATGGGTTCGTCTCGTTTGATAGAGACTTAGCTGTACTGTTATATGCTTATATGATAACATGTTTATGTGATTATGTGGGTATGGAACGTAGTTTCTAGGATGTTGATTGGACCCTTGAGTTTCTAGTAGTCTTGTTGGAAAGGCACTTGATCAATGCTGCTTCCAACCGGAACTATAGTAACGCTTTGGGACTATCATTATCCAGGAATGAAATTCGTAGGTGCTTATGTGATTATGTGCTTACGTGGAATGAATTACTGTTGTCCAATGCATTAGGACGCGAGTGTTATAGCTTCGGCACATTTATGAATGTGCTAACGTCTTTGTTTCCTGTATTAGGATGTCAGGACGAGGACGAGGACGAGGACGCGGTAGGCGTGGTAGGCCGGGTAGGCAGGAAGTGCCTGTGCCGGAGGAGATTCCAGAGCAGTAGGAAGGGGTTGGTCAGGCCAATGTGGCCGAGCCAGTAGGCCAGCAGGCTATGGGCGCTTTAGCCCGAGAGATAGCAGGGGCATTCAGGGAGTCAGTTGGCATTCTTAGGGCTGAGAATCAAGCCCAGGTTGTTGTTGCGGATGCAGGACCTTCTTTTCTGAAGAGGGAGTTCTTCCGGTCCAACCCGGACGAATTTGTGGGTGATCCTAAAGAGCCACTTAAGGCAGATGAATGGCTCGAACAGACAACGAAGACGTTTGAGATGCTTGGCATCGAAGACGAGGGGTTGAAAGTGACCTTGGCATCGTTCCAGCTGAAGGGGGATGCGGGTCAGTGGTGGAAGTTTACAAAGGGTCGTATAGGAGGTACATGGGAAGCTTTTGTGAATGCTTTCCAGGAGAGGTTCTTATCCCCAGCTGTCAGGGAAAAGCTGAGAGACCAGTTCTGTCAGCTTAAGCAGTCGAGTTCTTCAGTGGCCGAGTTTGAGGCTGCATTTACCAGCTTGTCTAGGTTTGCACCTGAGTTGGTGGCGTCTGAGGAACGCCGTTGTATCGAGTTTGAGAAGAAGTTGAGGCGTGGCCTCAAGCTGAGAGTTGGAGGAACTATGATTCGGGATTATGGGCGTATGGTTGATGCTGCAGCCCATATGGAGATCATGATGCAGGAGGAGGAGGAAGGGCAGAAGGGCTCCAAGAGGAGTCAGGATGGCCAGAGTGATGGCAGGAGACAGAGAGGTTTCACTCCTCAACAGTCTCAGAGTAGCTTTTCTAGATCGACTTTTCCAGTGCCGAGTGCAGGGTCTGGGAAAGGCAGTCAGGGAGACATTACCTGTTTCAAGTGTGGTCAGCTGGGCCACAAGTCTCCAGTTTGCCCGCAGAGGGGAGGAGTGCAGAGAGCAGCATCTTCTTCGGCTCGATCTCAGAGCCAGAGTCAGGGTAGAGGCCAGCCGCTCTCTTGTTTTCAGTGCGGTCAGGCAGGGCACATGAAGAGGTATTGCCCGCAGTTGAGTGGCACATCTGGTGCATCTGGTTTGAGGCAGACTCAGAGTCATCAGCCAGCTCAGTCAGTTCAGGCCTCGAGGGCCAATCAGGGGGCTTCATCGTCCCAGTCTGTGCAGCAGTCTTATGCTCCTAGGGGTGAGCAGGTTGATCAGAGACCATCTGGGCGCGTGTATGCTGTTACCGCGCAGGATCTTGTACCGGCTCCATCGGTTGTGAGAGGTACCTTCTTGTTTTGCAATTCGGTTGCTAGTGTTTTGATTGATACGGGTGCATCTCATTCCTTTGTGTCTGCTGCATTTGCATCGTTTTGGAGTTGGAGTTAGCACAGTTAGCATCTCCTATTTGTGTAGTGTCACCCCTTGGGGGTGAATTGATCTTGAAACAAGGTGTTAGGGGTTGTGATATAGAGGTCGCCGATCATAGGCTTCCGTTTCCTTTTGTAGTTATGCCCATGAAGGGCTTTGATGTTATTTTGGGTATGGACTGGTTATCGTCATACCGGGCAGTTATTGATTGCTACCGCCAGAGGGTCACTTGTTGTACCGTGAGCGGGGAATGTTTCCATTTCTTGGGGGACCGGGTTGGTAGTGTTTTGCCACCGGGTATGATCCGCGAGGGCGGAGTGAGCTTAGTGGTCTACTTGCTAGCTTTGAGAGTGGTGAGTGTGATGAGACCCAGACTGTGTTGCCAAGAGTGGTTTGTGAGTACTCGGACGTCTTTCCCGAGGATCTTGTTAGTTTGCCACCTCACCGAGAGATTGAGTTCTCTATTGATCTAGTGCCCGGCACGGCGCCGATTTCTATGGCACCTTATCGTTTTGCCCCAGCTGAGTTAGTTGAGTTGAAGATCCAACTCCAGGAGTTGCTAGATAAGGGCTATATACGTCCAAGTGTTTCGCCGTGGGGAGCACCGGCCCTCTTTGCTAAAAAGAAAGGTGGTGCTTTGAGACTGTGTATCGATTACCGGAAGTTGAATCGGGCTACGGTCAAGAATAAGTACCCTATGCCTCGTATAGATGATCTGTTCGATCAGTTGAAGGGTTCCCGTTGTTTCTCAAAGATAGATTTGAGATCAGGTTACCACTAGTTGAGAGTCAGGGAGGAGGATATTCCGAAGACGGCATTCCGTACGCGGTATGGCCACTATGAGTTTTTGGTGATGCCATTTGGGCTCACCAATGCACCTGCAGTCTTTATGGACTTGATGAACCGGGTATTCTGGGAATTCTTGGATCGTTTTGTAGTAGTCTTTGTAGACGATATTCTTATCTATTCACCTTCAGAGGAGGAACACGAGGAGCACTTGAGAGTGGTGCTTGAGTTGCTTAGAGTCCAGAAACTTTATGCTAAGTTTGGGAAGTGTGAGTTCTGGCTAGGAGAAGTCAAGTTCTTAGGCCATGTGGTTTTCGGGGAAGGGGTGTCTGTTGATACATCCAAGATTGAGGCAGTGCAAGATTGGGCACAGCCTAAGAGTGTGTTTGAGATCCGCAGTTTTCTGGGATTAGCTGGGTACTACCGACGGTTTGTGAAGGATTTCTCCAGGTTAGCTTCGCCGTTGACTAGATTGACTCGGAAGGGAGTCAAATTTGTATGGAGTGAGACTTGTGAAAAGTCGTTCCAAGAGCTTGAAAGTTAGACTGACCACCGCTCCGGTCTTGATTATTCCGGAGAGAGGGTTGGGTTATGCAGTCTATTGTGATGCCTCACGAGAGGGTTTGGGTTGTGTGTTGATGCAAGAGGGGAAAGTGGTTGCCTATGGCTCACGTCAGTTGAAAATACACGAGAAGAATTACCCTACCCATGACCTAGAGTTAGCAGCTGTGATCTTTGCCTTGAAGATTTGGAGGCATTACCTTTATGGTGAGAGATTCGAGGTATTCTCGGATCATAAGAGTCTGAAATATCTGTTTACACAGAAAGACTTGAACTTGAGGCAGAGGAGGTGGATGGAGTTTATTGAGGATTATGACTTCGAGTTGCATTATCATCCGGGGAAGGCCAATGTGGTGGCCGATGCCCTTAGTAGGAAATCTGTTGGTGACGTAGCTAATATAGCCATCCGGGAATAGGAGATGTTGGGTGCACTTGGGGAGTTTGATTTGCTTCTGGGCAAATCCGTTGAGGCTGCGGCCTTGTTTTCTGTTGTTGCACAGCCTACACTTGTGACTCGAGTCTTAGAGGCACAGAGAGGTGACCTTGAGGTGGAATCTCTCCGAGAGAAAATCTCCAATGGAAAGGTTGAGAAAGGTTTGACGGTGTATTCCGACCTGAGTGTGAGATACCGCGACCATTTGTTTGTGCCGGAGTCTTGTCGAGAGGAGGTACTCTGAGAGTTTCATCATTCACGTCTTGCGGTACATACAGGAGGCACTAAGATGTATCGGGATTTGGGTCGCCAGTTTTGGTGGCAGGGTATGAAGAGAGATGTGGCAGCTTTCGTATCTAAGTGCCTTACTTGTCAGCAAGTGAAGGCCGAGCATCAGAGGCCAGCGGGTTTGTTATAACCCTTGCCTATTGCCGAGTGGAAGTGGGAGCATGTCACTATGGACTTCGTTGTAGGTCTTCCGAGGACTCAGCGGGGTAGTGATGCTATTTGGGTGGTTGTAGACCGGTTGACTAAGTCGGCGCACTTCATTCCTATGCGCGTGAGAGATTCGGTAGATCATCTTGCCGACTTGTATATTCGGGACATAGTGAGATTGCACGGGGTCCCAGTGACGATCGTCTCAGATAGAGATCCTCGTTTTACTGCCAGGTTGTGGCAGAGTTTGCAGAGTGCCTTGGGCACTAAGTTGACCTTTAGCACGGCTTATCATCCTCAGACTGACGGGCAGTCCGAGCGTACTATTCAGATCCTTGAGGATATGCTTCGGGGTTGTGTTCTTGACTTTAGTGGGTCGTGGGAGAGGCACTTGCCCTTAGTGGAGTTTGCCTACAACAACAGTTTCCAGTCTAGTATCGGTATGGCACCGTTTGAGGCCTTGTATGGCCGACCGTGTAGGTCTCCAGTTTGTTGGGCCGAGGTGGGTGATGCACCTTTGTTGGGTCCGGAGTTGGTGAGGGAAACGACGGAAAAAGTTGAGCTTATCCGTAGAAGGCTTGTTACAGCCCAGAGTCGCCAGAAATCTTATGCCGACCGTAGGAGGAGACCTTTGGTGTTTGAGGTGGGTGACCATGTCTTTCTGAAGATATCACCTAGATGGGGATTGATGAGGTTTGGGAAGAGTGGGAAGTTGTCCCCTCGGTTTATTGGTCCTTTTGAGATCCTTGAGAGGATTGGCGAGGCTGCCTATCGTTTAGCTTTGCCACCGCAGTTATCCGGAGTTCATGACGTGTTTCATGTGAGTATGCTTCGGAAGTATGAGCCGGATCCATCACATGTGTTGGATTGGACCGATTTAGTGGTCGACGAGGATGTCTCGTATGAGGAGAGACCGGTTCGGGTCTTGGATAGGCGGGATCAAGTTTTGCGAGGCAAGACCATCCCTTTGGTGAAAGTCCTGTGGAAGCATCACGGAGTGGAGGAAGCCACTTGGGAACGTGAGTTGGAAGTCCGCGAGAAATATCCGGACATGTTTGTTGATATGTAATCTTGTATTTAGATTCTGTAATATTGTTGGACTTAAGAGCTTTATATATGTCTTAAGTTGTAAAACATTGAGAATGTTTTGGTTTAATGGAAGTATGTCTTGAAACTTGCCTCATAATGGAAGTTTAGTAGAACATTGAATATGTTGAATATATTGTGCAATTGGCGTTATATCATGAAATTGAATATGAAATGGAAATGGGAATCATGTATATTGAAAACTGTTGAAATTGAAAGGAAAATTACATATTGTTAATGCAGGTTAAAATATATATTGTGAAATGCCTCTTGATAAGAGATGAAATGACCGGTATTGGGTCAAGTTGTTTATTATTGAATTGTCATATTGTTGGAATTTGAGAAAAACCTATTTTTGAAAAACTTATGTTTAATTTCGGGGACGAAATTCTTTAAGGGGGGGAGGTTATAGCGACCCGGGTCTTTTCCCATTTGGTTGTTGTATCCGGACTTAGGTTCCGTGGATCCTATCATTGTATAATTGTTGTTGTCGTCCTTTACCTTCTCTTTTTGAGTTATAAGATGTGTTGGGCAGGTTTATTACAGGTTGGTTGGGTTTGGAAACCAAGTGTTGCTGTCCAGAATTTTGGACCTTCGCTCGAGCGAGGAGTTGGTTGCTCGAGCGAGATTTTGTTTTGGTACTTCGCTCGAGCGAGGGTTTGGTCGCTCGAGCGGGAGATTTTTGTGTCTGGTGGATCGAGCCAGGGTCTCTTCACTCGAGCGAGCGATTGCGTCTAGTATAGACCTGAGAGCTGTGTTTCTTCGCTCGAGCGAGCGAGGTGTATGTTTTCGAGTTCTTCACTCGAGCGAGCATTCTGCGCTCGAGCGTGCTTCTGGGTTGCAGACCTGAAGCATTGCATTCTTGGCTCGAGCGAAACTTTCTTCGCTCGAGCGAGTCATTCTTGTGTCTGGTCGCTCTAGCGACCAATCCTTCGCTCGAGCGAGCTTGTTGGGTTTAAATAGGCAGCAGCGGTTTTTAAAACACTTTTTCACCCTCTTTTGATTCCAGAACCCTAGGTAGACTTCTCTCTCCCTCCACTCACCTTCTCTCTTAGGTATCATCTCTTTTTAGGGTGTTTCTACCCTAGGTGCTTTATTAAAAAATAGAGTGAGTCGAGAGCTTCGTTTTAATCTGAGAGTTTGGCGGTTTGGAGCACTTTGGATTTTGGGTCGTCATCTCCATCTTCTCCATTCGGGTTATTTACTTCAAGGTAGGGATTTCTTACTCCATATTATAGGTTTTGTTCTAAGTTCTGGTATTTTGATATGTTGGGAGTTGTTTGGTAATTTTGGGAAAAACCCTAGTGGTTGAAATAAATTAATTTGTATACTTAATTTAAGTAAAAATGTGGAATTGAGTTTAATTCATGAAATTGGGAAATTTAGTGATTTAATGGTGTAGTTGGTTAGTTTAATTAACCACCTATGAAAATGTTAAATTTACATTTGTTGATACATTTATTTCCTGTTTAGAAATAACTGTTTTAGGCTATCGGTGGAGGATAGTCGTGATTGTTGTAGACATTGTATGTGGATTAGGGAAAACTGAAACTAATCACATTGAATTAAGTCATTGGACATGACGGTTGAATTAATACAGAACATACGTGTATTGATTGAATATTGTGCATGACAAGTGTTTAATACATTGCATATGCATATTGTTTGGGAGGAGATAGGGGATGTACTCCACGGTTTGGGAGGAGATAGGGGATGGACTCCTAAACCGGATTTTGTTTGGGAGGAGATAGGGGATGGACTCCATTAGTACCGCTTATATGCGTACTTATTGATTTATGGAAGTGTTTTTACATGTTATTGATACAACACTAAAATGTGTATCAATCGGGAAGTATGGAAGTGTTTTGGTATGAGCCTTAGTCTCATTTAATTTGTTGATATTGGAAGTAATGTTAATGTGAGATGTAGTCCCACTGTTATAGTTTGGCCAGGCTCTGAGCCATATTGGTATAAATGAAACTGTATGATAATGAAATCGGTATTTTGTGTTAACCATCTATTGAATGCTATTGCTTTATTCAATGCTTATATTTGGTTTAGTATATTTCTACTGGGTTGTGGCTCACCCTATACGGGAACATCATTTTCAGGTCCAGGTGATATGCTACCTCCAAGGACTTAGCTTGGGAGGATTTGGAGTTGAAGACTCTTTCTTTTAGTTAGCTAGTTGTTATTTCGATGTTACATGTAATTACAAGCCAAGGGCTTAACCTGTAGTTGAGTTAGTACTCATTTCTTTTATGTCCAAGTTTTGGCTTGGAAAGATGTAAGCCCGTAGGGCATCTACTTTCGTTCTTACATGTAATGTTTTTCTTTTAAGAATACTCTGATGAATGGAATAACATTTTATTTTCTTTTAACAATGCATGTTAATGTTGTATATATTATGGGTTTATTTTGAGGGCGTTACACATCATATCAAACACTTTCTCCAATACAATCATTTCAAAATATTTCAATCCATCTTCCTAAACACACAAACTAAAATAGCCTACCAAAATAGCCAAATAGCCAAAAAACCTAAAAAATAGCCACTTCCCAAACGAGGCCTATATATGTGTATATATAAATATATGTTCTTAATCTTCATACCAAATTCAAGCTTCAAACAGCCCTAAATCAGTGTTTTTTTTTTTTTTTTGACTGCAAATTTCTCTATTAACTTGTTTTATTTTGTTTCAAGAACATCATCTGCCCTAATGATGGAGTATTAACAGTGCAATTACGCGATTTGTGATGCAAATTTGGTTAATCTGATCAATAAATTTGTTTATGTATTTCGTATGAATAGGCTGGTGTGGTGCATATTCGAAAATGTCTAAGGTAGCTGTAGATGTTCCGATGAAGGGTGGGTTTAGCTTCGACCTTTGTAGAAGGAATGAAATGCTCATAAAGAAAGGCCTTCAATCTCCATCTTTTCTCAAGACCGGCACTACTATCGTCGGACTTATTTTCCAGGTTTGATTTGATTCGAATTTCACTGTGGCGAGGTGTATAATATGATAGATTTAAGTTGTCATAGCAGATTATTGGGAACTTGTGAAACTTGTTCCCATAACCTTTGAGTTGATTTTGTAGTAATTAAATAATGTTTTGTTAATCGAAATCATCATTAGTTCTTTGAGGTGAACTGAATCTACTACATGAGGGATTCATGCCTTATAAGTGGGAATCATGGGCATCTACACCACAGTTCATGTGATCCAGAATTTTTTATTTATTATAGAACTTTATCATTCATGTGAAGTAGATATTTATTTACTCAGTTTTGAAATTTTAGAACAATTTTATTGGACCATTACCAACTTTTAAAATCATTAGATTTGGCATGATAGTGATGTAATTAAATGCATATCACCAAATCGTGGAGTTGGTGAAAGTTGGAGAACAAAGTATACAAAAAAAAAAAAACAAACAAATTTGAAAATATCGTTAAATAGTCGTTGGTAGCTCGGCTATATATACCTGAACTTTTATAAAATTTCATGCACATTTTGAGTGTGAATCCAACCTTGGATAGAGGTTGTAGCCTTCATTCCTTACACAAGTGCTTCCAAGATTTTACTTGAAGGGAATCTTCCAAGTTCTTAACTTTTGAAAGGCATAAACATCATCCCATTAGTGTAGTTTATACACTATTGTTGACACACCACAAATCTCTCACCTATAAGACTTTGTTTGGGCTTAAGGGTATTGGTTTTCCTTCTTGAAGTCCATGTTCTAGTTTTTGTAAATCTAGTGAATGTTCGATTTTTGATTTGGATGTTGCAGGTTTTGGTGGGCGTAAACCCACTGTAGTATTGTGGAAGAGGTTTAGAGTGTAACCTAGTGAAAATCTTTGAAGGAGTATTTGTAAAGGTTTTGGGTTGCCCTAGTGAAAACCTATTTGAATAGTGGATTAATGCTGACATGGAGGCTGGAGTGGATGTAGGCAAGTTGCCGGACCTATCACGACCCAAACCCGCCTCTAAAAGTTTGGATCATGACCGGCCAGTAACCTCTTGATTACTTACGGCCTCAGATAGATTATAGAAAATTTATAATAACGGGGCCTAGGCGACAGTAAATAAAATAACAGAACATCCTTTGAGCAGTGCTTATATGCCAAGATTTTAAACATCATGTCATATACAGAAACTTCACATACACAGCTTATACATACAAGTACGAGTCATGCAGGTATACACAAGGAGTTAGCAATCCAAAAATTACATGTTAACAAGGTGTCCAAACAAAAGTTATCAAAGACTTAACAAAATTTGCCATCACATGAAAATTCCAAAAGACAAAAGACTCCTTTTTGGAGGCTTATCAAAGGAGGTCCACCAAAAAGACTTCTAAAGCTGACTTAGGGCTGACCTCCGAGTTGAACACCTACATAAATATATATAAATACAGAGTGGGCAAAACTCAGTGAATAATAGTAAAGTAAATTAAATTAAATGAAGGCATGTGATGTAACCCCAATATTTGTCCAAAGTGCAATATTCAGAGTATCCACCATAGTCACGTTAAGCATAACGTTATTCATAATCACATTTTCAAAACGGCCTCAGACCCATTTATTGCGGAACGGACTCGGACCCACATGTAACAGAACGACCTCGGGCCCAATCACATGATATCAGTTGTTCAGAACGACTTCAGGTCCAAACATATCTTATCCATGAAGCATGGACACGGCAAAATCAGTGTCGTGGCGGTGTCGGACACGGGGACACGCCGAGGACATGGGGACATGTACGGGACACGCCATCTGCCGTGTCCCTTTAATTTAATTGTTTTTTTTGTAGGGGACACGCGTGTCCAGATCTGGACACGGCGTGAGACACGACAAGGAGGGAGAGACAAAGGAGAGAGTGTGGAAGAGAGTGAAGAGAGACAAACCTGTCGAAGATCAAAGCTCCATCAGTCGAAGATCGAAGATCGAAGATCGAAGCTCCATAAATCCAGTTGAAGATCAAAGCTCCAAACACTATCAGTCGATCGAACAATCGAACACCCCAGACGAGCGCGATCTGTCTCTCTCTCTCGCCTTCTCAATCTGTCTCTCTCTCTCTCGCGATCGCGACCTCGACCTGTCTCCCTCTCTCTCTCTCTCCTTCTCTCTCTCCCTTGCTTCTGTCGTTTCATCTAAGGGTTTAGTTATTATATAATAACTATTATTATTATATATTATATAATAGTTATTATATAACATACTGTTATTATATATTATATAATAGTTGTTAGATAACATATAATATATTTATAAGATAATATATAATACATATTATAAGATAATATATATTCATATATATTAATAAAAAAAATAAACACATGTATGTAAAATAAAATAAAAAAATTAATTGAAACATATTATTTAAAAAATATAATAAATAATAAATAAATAAAATAATTAATGTGTATTTAAATGAAAATATTTATAAAAAAATTTAAAAATTTGCCGTGTCCGTGTCCCTATTTTTTAGAAATTGCCGTGTCCTGTGTCCGTGTCCGTACTTCATAGTATCTTATCATAAAGAAGATGGAACATCGACATGTTTCCATCTCTCACATGGAACAGAACGGCCTTGGGCCCAACATAATGCAGAACGGCCTCAGGCCCAACATAGTAACAGCTGTTCTGAACGACTTCGGGTCCAAACATATCTTATCATAGAGAAGATGGAATATCGACACATTTCCATTTCCCTCGGCCTTAGGCCCATAATTCATAAGCAATCCATATCAAACATAACGGTCTCAGACCCATCACTTATAAAAGGAACAGAACGACTTTAGGTCCACATTTCATTTGTTCGTTAACATTCATCAAGCATCCTTTACTGTGTGGGTGAAAATCTGACCACACTGCAATCTTAGTATCCAGCTGGAGAGCATCGGCAGAATAGATGGCACCTGACTAACCTGCAACAGAAAGAGAAGACTCTGGTGGTGGTTCGCCACCCGAGGGTACTCCGACGATCAAGTCAGTACTCAATATCTCTCAAAGATAATCAATAGTGCTAAACTCACTAGCTTGAGCATAAAAAGCATACCTTAGACCCATGGGGGTGCCTCTCTTTTATAGCCAACATAAACCTAGTCCCAATAGAAGCCTAACTTCTATGGACTCAGGATTACTGCTAATCTTGGACTCCCAGTAAGATTAGGATAAACTCTCTAAGAGTCTTATCTTAATACAAACTGAAGTCTTCTCTCATTCTAGGACTCTTGTCCCTCATCCAGGTTGAGTTCCCTTTTCATTTTAGGACTCTTGTCCCTTATCCACTTATCTCGGATTTCGATATCTTCGGAGATAACCTCGGCCTTGCCGAGATCACCTCGGCGTCACGACCAGGACACGTGGCACCTCGGCTGACACGTCGGCGTCACCTTGCCACGTGTTGGTACTCAGAAAATATATCCCCACAACTGCCTCCTAGGTTCTATTACCTCGGCATTCTGAGGTGATGAACCTACACTGTTCGTTCATCTGTGCCCCTCTGTCCGAGATCAAACTCGCCGACCTCAAAGTTCCTTGGACTTTACTGTCCACTGGTGTCAAGAATCAAGTTTCATGCTTTCCAAGCTGCTTGAAATCGCACCTCCTAGCCGAGGTTCTGGTTCCATTAATTCGTAAACTCCAAGAGCTTTGCAACTGCTCCACTCACACTCTCTGGTGAGTTCCCGATTTCCAGTCATCTATTTGACTCCGGCGATTTTCATATCGGCGTTCATTTCACTTGGTAGGTTCATAAACTCTTTACTTGCTATTAAGCTCAATCTTTCATAACTCTTCTGAATCTGTTTACTTGCCATCTGTTGCCTTCTATTTTCGTCTGTCTTTAAGTTTTGAATTGTTTGAATGTCTGGCACTGTTCTTGTCATATCCGCTTTCTGTTGCTAGCATCGTGTCTGGGTCATTACTTTCTTGTTCTTCACATACTTACTTAGTGCCTGTGCACTTGGCTTTATTCTTGAACTTTGTCGTCTTCTTGACTATTTTTCTCTTTTTTCATTCAATCCTCTGGCTTTTTCTCTTTCTAGCTCTTTTGTTTAAATCCGTCATTGTTCCAAGCTTTCAAGCTTCTGCAACTGTCTTCGTTCCTCTCCTCCGGTGAAGCTTACGTCATTCTGTCATTGTCGTCAAACTTCGGCAATTCTTATTCCGGCTTCCCTATTTCTGGTAAGCCACTGTTCCTCCTAGTTTTATTTCTTGTTGCTTTCCAAGAAGCTCTGCTTCATTGTTAATCACCATTGCTGTTTTACCCGTTGTTTCCAAATCATCTTCTTGAATACATACTATTCACACATCTGTTGATTTCTGCCACTGTTCTTGGCTTGACACACCTGTGCAATCTTTTTGTCTTGATTTCCTGATAGCTTCATCACCATTCTTGATTACGAATTACATTCTTGTTTTTGTTTTCTGTGTCTTTTTCCAGATTCTTGCTTTCAATCCTTGCCTTCAAACTCCGAGGTGCCAATCGCCGAGAAGAGCCTTGATCAAACTCTTCGGGAGATCGATGCTGAGCTCGAGGCCGAGAAGGCTGCTGAGAAGTCTTCCCAACTGTCTTCTATATCCTGCCATTGATGCCGAGTAGTTTTGTTTCCTTCTTTTACTCCTTGTACCTTGTACCTTGTACCTTGTACTTTGTCCGTCTTTGTATGCTTTTAATCCGGCCGACGTGCCATTTTTGTAGTCTGAATAATTTATTTTTCAATATTCAGGCCGAAGTGCCTTCTTTCTTCTTTAAATGCATTTCTCTGATTTCTTCTTTGAATGTATGTCTTCTTTTTTCTGCTCTTGTATGATTCTATACTTAGAATAATTTGCATGTCTTCAAAGTACACCTTGACTGTGCAATCTCTTCGGGTAAAATACCTCTGTCACAACTTCTTAATCTTGCTCATCTCGGCCTTGTCCTAACACTTGAAAATATTGTAACAAATATTTTCATAAGTGTTACTTAGGACTTGTCACTTTCTCAATGTCTTCTATCAAGACTTCAGTTTTCCATATTTCAAGTTTTGACAACCTGGTAGTCTCGACAAATACGCAGATATTGCTTGAGCTTAACTTTAACTTGTAAATTTTTCTCAAAAATTTCAACAAGTGTTTAACCATCATCCTTTATCATAACCTCGGTTTAACTCAGCTTGTAAATTTTTCTCAAAATTTCAACAAGTGTTAAACCATCTTCCTTTATCATAACCTCGGTTTAACTATAACTTGTAAATTCACATTGAATTTCAACAAGTGTTAAATATCACATCGGTTTAACTTCAACTTGTAAATTCACACAGAATTTCAACAAGTGTTAAATATGACCTCGGTTTAACTTCAACTTGTAAATTCACACAGAATTTCAACAAGTGTTAAACATGACCTCGGTTTAACTTCAACTTGTAAATTCACACAGAATTTCAACAAGTGTTAAACATCATCTCGGTTTAACTTCAACTTGTAAATTCACACAGAATTTCAACAAGTGTTAAACATGACCTCGGTTTAACTTCAACTTGTAAATTCACACAGAATTTCAACAAGTGTTAAATATCACATCAGTTTAACTTTAACTTATAAATTGCTACAAATTTCAACAAGTGGTAAACATCATATCGGTTTAACCAACTTGTAAATTGCTACAAATTTCAACAAGTGGTAAACATCATTTCGGTTTAACCAACTTGTAAATTGGTACAAATTTCAACAAGTGGTAAACATCATATCGGTTTAACCAACTTGTAAATTGCTACAAATTTCAACAAGTGGTAAACATATTCTTCTTCTCTCTGCCCCCTGCATGGCTTCCACATACTCCTTTGCGAACCTTATAAAAGTCTTCAACCTGGCTAACTGCAGTCCAACCTTGTGTGTTTTCTTTTTTATCTTCTGGGATCTGAGATTTGCTCACTGAGCTCTTCTCTTTTCGGACTTAAGTGCCGAGATCTTGTCTGCTAGAATCTTGGATCTGCTCACTCAGGTTGAGCTCTTCTTTTCTCGAACCTACTCATCTAGGCCGAGATCATGTCTTCTAGGATCCGGGATCTGGAATCCGGGATCTGCTCACTTAGGCTGAGCTCTCGTCTTCTCGGGCCTACTTGTCTAGGCTGAGATCATGTCTTCTCGGATCTGGGATCTAGGATCTGGAATTCGGGATCTGCTCACTCAGGATGAGTTCTTCTATACTTGAATGTTATCTCCTTGGGAGCGCTCATGCCCCCTGTCTTTGCATCCCTTCTGGAAGGGTCTTCGTTCCTCCGCAGGTATCTATCCTTCCATACCTGGAGGTCATCTTCGTTGTAGTATCCGCTTCGATCTGTTGTCTTTGGTACGTCATCTTCCTGGCCGGCGTCTTTCACTCCGTGACTCTGGTCACGAGTTTCTGTGTTGCGGTTGTCCCCTTCAACGTCGAGATTGATAGGTCTCCCATTCCCAGCAGGAGCGTTGTCTCCAGTCTGATCCTTCTGTCCGTCATTGGCCATCTATTCTTCTTTCTTTCATTGGCCATCTATTCTTCTTTCTTTCCCACAGACGGCGCCAAATTGTGTGGGTGAAAATCTGACCACACTGCAATCTTAGTATCTAGCTGGAGAGCACCGGCAGAATAGATGGCACCTGACTAACCTGCAACAGAAAGAGAAGACTCCGGTGGTGGTTCGCCACCCGGGGGTACTCCGACGATCAAGTCAGTACTCAATACCTCTCAAAGATAATCAATAGTGCTAAACTCACTAGCTTGAGCATAAAAAGCATACCTTAGACCCATAGGGGTGCCTCTCTTTTATAGCCAACATAAACCTAGTCCCAATAGAAGCCTAACTTCTATGGACTCAGGATTACTGCTAATCTTGGACTCCCAGTAAGATTAGGATAAACTCTCTAAGAGTCTTATCTTAATACAAACTGAAGTCTTCTCTCATTCTAGGACTCTTGTCCCTCATCCAGGTTGAGTTCCCTTTTCATTTTAGGACTCTTGTCCCTTATCCACTTATCACGGATTCTGATATCTTCGGAGATAACCTCGGCCTTGCCGAGATAACCTCGGCGTCACGACCAGGACACGTGGCACCTCGGCTGACACGTCGGCGTCACTTTGCCACGTGTTGGTACTCAGAAAATATATCGTTCACACGTGCCATCTATTCGTAATAAGGCATTCTATATCATTCGTAGCGCATTTATATCATAATCCAATGTCGTATATATATCATTCAATCGTTCCAAAATAGCAACTAGCCACATCGTTCATATCAAAATAAAATAGAGAATTAAATAAGAACAAATCTTTACAATACTATTACTCACTGTGATTTGGTCGTGCAACGGTCTCTTCCGGCGAGTGACCTACACATTACAAACACACAACTTGATAAGCAATTCATTCTTTTCTTAGCTTCTTCTCTTTACTCATTTTTTCCGTTTCGTTTAATTTCTATTCATCTTTAAGCATTTCGAGAGGGCTTACATGCACACATTAACAGATTCAGAGGGTCGAAAAGATAAACAAAATGCATCAATTTTCCTCCCTATTTCCCGCATGTGTGGAAGCCCCACTGCACGTGCAGAGAGGTGTGCCGCACTTGTTTTTATTTTAGAATGTTCAACTTGCTTGCTTTGTTTTCCGCACGTGCAACTATGCAACCCGCACGTGCGATTCGGGGCTCTGTTTGTGTAGTTCGAAAATCCAACAAATTCAAGCCTTCCAAATGCATTTCTAAGGCCCAATTCAAGCACTTTCACTTCAAACACATGATATATAAACATAATAAGCATGAAACTCAAGCTCAAAGAGATCATAACTTACTTTAATTTGATATATACAACCCTATTTTCCATGTTTCCTTAATTTCCTTCATTGTTTCATGTTATACTTGTATATGCTTACATAAATTCAAAGCATGCAAAGACTCAAGATTAAATCATAATTTCTCACAATCCAACCCAAATCCAACTAAAAATAAAGGAATTAACTCTTTAATCACACAACCCGAAGATTACATGTTCATTTTCATGAGATGTGTTCAATCAAGATCATAATCCATAAACCCTACCTTTTTTGAGTGTCAAAGCTTCATTTTAAGTCTTGATTTTAACCAATTGAAGCAAGATTTAGAGTATTCTAGTTGATTTACACTTGCCTTGAGCTATGATCTTGATTTTCCCCTTTCAATTCCTCAATCTCAAGCTCAAGGTTGAATTCTCCTTGGCTCTCTCTCTTTTCTCTTCTTCCTTCCTCTAGAAGCTCTCTCTCCAAGAGATATTTTGAGTTGGGTTGAGTCTAAGTCTCATAAGGCTCTTATACATATCCTAGGTCACTTAAGCTTATTGAATCTAATTGGGCTTAATTAAGAATTTAGTCAAATAAATCCAATTAATTCATTACGTATCAAATTTTTACAAAACTTCATATTGTGTCCTAAAAATCATGCTAATCATAACTGTAAAGTCAATTTCAGTTTATCGTGCCTCTAAGGCTTTCAATTTCCAGTCCAAAGATTGGAATTCTAACAGATTTTCTCATAACCGACAGATACAAGTTTAGAAACATGTAATTCACATATTTAAACATGGAATTTCACATCAAGCATACATATAATAAGGGAATTAAAGCATATAAGAGGGTCAGGTTGTTACAAGACCACTATAAAATCATGTGTTCATCTCTTTTGTTTTGAGACTAATTTGATATATAATTTGTAATGCCTTGTGAGATAAATGTGTTTCATGTTTTATATTGAGCTGAACAAATTTAGAAATGCATGATTGACAAATTGTACTCTTATTAAAAAGTTAAATCACTAGAGAATAGAGAGTACCTCTCCAATAATTAGGTTTTGCTTCATCAAAATTGAGAGAATGATTTTTGTGCAACCTAACAAATTGAAAGGGAGTTTGACGGGTTTAACAGTTATTCATAGTTTAAATTGACCGAGGTTAGGACTTTTAAATTGTAACAAAGTATACAACCAAGTGCTTAAGTTGTTCAAAGTTGACATGACACAAAAAATGACATAGGTTCAATTCAACGCAATAAAAGTAATTTAGGTTCACAAAAATGTTAGGTTGTCATAATCTCCCCCTCACAAAAAATTTAGGTTGACATTACACAAAAATTTTAGGTTGTCATATACACTCTAGGACACTTTCACATTTGCTTACTAACATTGTGTTTTTGTATGCCACTCTTCTTTATTTCATATATTCTTCGGACTGGTTTGTTTGTGTAGATGCTTCTTATACTCTCCATCTATAATGATATTTTCATTTCATATTCAGGATGGGGTCATCCTTGGAGCGGATACAAGAGCCACCGAAGGGCCCATTTTTGCTAATAAGAATTGTGAGAAAATCCACTTTATGGCACCTAACATTTATTGCTGTGGAGCAGGGACTGCTGCTGATACAGAGGCTGTGATAGGTAATTTCAATTTTTATGTTCTATGTCAGAATATTGGTAGTTAGGGTTATGCTTTTACAACAATAGACAGCCTTTTATAACCTAAGTTTTGACAATATTGTCTTTCTAGACATGGTCAGTTCCCAGTTGCAGCTACACAGGTATCATACTGGTCGGGAATCAAGGGTTGTGACAGCCCTTACCCTTTTGAAGTCTCATCTTTTTAGGTAAGGATACATAGTTCAAGGTTGGTGTTCTTAGATATGCAAGTATTTTCTATTAGCATATTAGAATTCAAGGTTTGATTGTTTTGACTGAACCAGCTACCAAGGTCATGTCTCAGCTGCTTTGGTGCTTGGTGGAGT
This sequence comes from Camellia japonica, assembly GCA_030407325.1. Taxonomy (NCBI): domain Eukaryota; kingdom Viridiplantae; phylum Streptophyta; class Magnoliopsida; order Ericales; family Theaceae; genus Camellia; species Camellia japonica. Next base: position 168,308,893 of record JAPPVO010000017.1, read on the forward strand.
TGATGTGACTGGACCACATTTGCACACTGTAAGTGATTTTTACTGCTAGGCATCTGAAGGGTATCGTGTTTTGTGTCATACTAAGTTACTAACTGTTTATTGATTCATTGCACAGATCTACCCACATGGATCAACAGACACTCTGCCATTTGCTACTATGGGTTCTGGTTCCCTTGCTGCAATGTCTGTTTTTGAATCAAAATACCGTGAAGGGCTAACTGTAAGTTGGTGTATTCTGATTGGTAGAAGTGTTTAGAATGTACAAGTTAAATTGATTTTAAATTTTATCATGTTTCTTAGAATTCTTAGATTATCATTGGTCTATATAATACAATCAACTTGGGTTAATTTGTGTTACTTTGGAATATTGTTTTCCTTCGTGTTTTCATTCCTACTTAAAAAAATAGGGAGTATATATATTTTTTTTTGATGAAATGAGAATAAATCATGAAAAAGGATGAGAAATTATATTAGAGTTAAATTTTATCATGTTTCTTAGAGTTATTAGATTATCATTGGTTTAGATAATACAGTCAACTTGGATTAATTTGTGTTATTTTGGAATATTGTTTTCTTTCGTGTTTTCACTCCTACTTAAAAAAATAGGGAGTGTATATATATATTGATGAAATGAGAATAAATTATGAAAAAGGATGAGAAATTATATTAGAGCTAAAAATTTCTCTCATACATCAGTTGCATTTCTTTTCCTTGTTTTCTATTGTAACCAAATAAGGAGTAATGGTTTTCATTGCATTTTCTTTTTCTTCTTCCTCATCAAATTCATGAATCAAACACGACCTTAGGTCCCATTGTACCATAGGTATAGGAATGAGATTCAAGAATGCAAACTTTTTTGGAATCCCATTAAAGCATTTGGTATGCTATGTTGATAATGGAAATGCAAATCTAGATGAACACTCCGGAATTAAGGAAATATTGTTCCCAACTTAAGGTGGGGTTAGGGTTTCATTCCCATGGAAAGGAGTCTGAAAATATGATAACACTGCACCCTAAGATGTCTTAATGGTTTATACAACACATAATATGAAATATAATAAAATCGTACTGCATTCAAAGATTTAAAATAAAGTAGTAAAAAGTAATTGACTTTACAAGGTACAATTATATCATATTTACCACATAAAAAAAAAAAAAGAAGAAAAGGTTATATCACATTATATGTTTTGTAAAGTTATGTATTTATCTCTAAATAGCACTAGCATTTCTTGCACGGATTCTAATTTGAAAGTGCAATTTCTTACGTTTGAACACTTTGTGGTCAGATACATTGTCACGACCCAAACCCGCCCCTATGGGTTTAGCACCGTAACCGGCCAGTAATCCGTTATTACCGAAGGCCTGCTTAACAGTAGAACAGTAAAACAGAGTACAGGGGCATGGCGGAAGCCAATATAGTAAATAAACAATGTCCAATGAGCTGTGACAGTCTGTATGCAAAAAGACTTTTCATACATATATACAGGCGGTGACCAATCAGTATGCACATCATAACAGGACAGTAACAGTCTATACGGTCTATACAGTAAACAAAACAGTTACAGAGACAGACGGGGAATACTAAAACACCCCTAAGCCAAAGCTTGAACGGGCTTGGAACCTCATGGTGAGGCACAGTGGTTGACTGACAAAACAAAAGCTTGCCTGACGCTCCTAGCAGCGGTCCGGTGCCTGAACACCTACATATACATATGAGCAGTAAGCTAAAGCCCAGTGAATAACATAATGCGTAAAGAGGTTAGCAAAGAATGTCCTTTCAGTATTTTAACCAGTCGTTTGCCTTGGTAAATCAGTTATACGATCGGTGGCTTACATTTCATGCCATATCAGTCATTTAGAAATCATAGTAATCGTACGTGGCACATCCGATAGCAAAACAGTACGGTGGTAGTAGCAGTGTCAGTACAGCAGTAGTAACGGTAACAGTACAGTAACAGTAATGGTAACAGTGCAGTAGCGGTAACAGTAACAGTAACAGTACAGTAACAATAACGGTAACGGTAACAGTAACAGTAACCGTAACGGTAACGGTAACGGTAACAGTAACAGTAACAGTAACAATACAGTACAGTACAATAACAGTGCAGTAGCGGTAACAGTAACAGTAACAGTACAGTTCTTATGGACTCAAGAGGTGTCTCGCACAGATTCTAGAGGTGGCTCACACTGTAGCACTTAGGTCCGTGCAGCACTTTGCTCCAGATTTCACAGATTGGCTTAAAGCCCAGTATGGACTCAAGAGGTGTCTCGCACAGATTCTAGAGGTGGCTCACACTGTGGCACTTAGGTCTACGCAGCACTTTGCTCCAGATATATTTATGACAGTAGCAGTACAGTAAACAGTAGGTCTTAAAAGACAGAACAATCAGTTGATGGCCATCAATCAGTAAACAGTAGTGGTTCCAACGAGGGAACCGATAGAGATCTCTGTAACAGTAACAGTCAGTAACAGTAGTTGCTAAGGATACCACAATACAGTTCAGAATATAGGACATACATTCATTCAGTTAACAGTAACAATTCAGAAACAGTATAGTTCAATTGTTCAGAAAATAATCATTTTGGGGCATATCTTTACACAGTTGTTACTCACAGAGTTCTGGGCTACAGATGAGCTAGAGCGTCTCCTCGGAAAGCCAACCCTACACAGTTTACAGATTGAACACACACTAAGCTACACAGTTGGGAAAGATAATAACTTAATCCCTAATTTGCCTCGGTGTGTTCTACATCTATATCCTCAATAAGATGCCTTAAACTAGGCCTAAGAATGCCTAGGATGGAATGAGGATGCAAAGATGCACTTAGAAAACATTTTCTGAATTTTCAGAAAACAAAGGTCTCGCTCGAGCGTGGCTTTCTACGCTCGAGCGGACATGCAGACAAAGGGGATCCGCTCGAGCGTGAATTCCATCGCTCGAGCGGACTGTGTGCTACAATAAAAATACTGGATGCTCAAAATTTACGCTCGATGGGCGCTCGACCTTCGCTCGAGCGTGAGACACAAGTCCTCGCTCGAGCGTGGATTCCCTCGCTCGAACGGACTGTGAACCCATGCAAAGTACTGGATGCACGCATTTCACGCTCGAGCATAACTTTTCTCGCTCGAGCGGAAGGCACGATCACTGAGTGTACGCTCGAGCGTAGACTTCCTCACTCGAGCGTAGGTCCAAAATCTGGAAATTCCAGATTTGAAACTCAAGCTCAAATTCAACTTTTGAAACACCAATTTCGATCCTCCTGGGCTAATTTTCTGGAAAACATTTGTAAATCCATAGAATAACATGATTCAAGGATTAATTTGAGAAATCAAAGCCCAAAGGTAGTTCAATTAAACATGATTTCAAACCAAAATTCAAGAACATGATGAACATGCAATATCCATGAATTCAATCAACTTCAAAGCTACAAACACTTGCTCAAATGAGCCAATTCTTCTTAAAACATGATGAAACCATGGACTTAAACATAAACATGTACATGCATGCAAGATTTCTATGAAATCAAACCTCCAAACTCAACAATGTATACATGCATGCATGCTAGAAGCTACAATTCAACATTTTTTGAACCAAAGCTTGACTTTAAACCTCAATATAACACGAATAATGTAAGAACTAACTTAAATGTAAGTTCAAGAAGATGGTTCCTCTACCTTATGCTTTCAATTTGAGGTATAAAGGCTCAAGTTTGCAATTCTTCTATGATTCTTCAAATCTCCAAGCAATTCAACAAGTTGAATTCACTCCTCTCACTTCCTCTCTCTCTTGGTCGGTTATGAGCTCAAGAATGGGCTGATGAAAATGTTTTGTTTGGATGAAAAAGGCTCAATATGTTTTATATGAAAAGGGCCAATAGGTGGCAAAACGGTAAATAAGGCCAACTCTTTGATTTAACTTATTTTATCTAATTTAATCATACCAAATCGATTTTCAATTAAATATACCATTAAGTCATATTAATTCCAATTGGCATAAAATACTAATCGATTTCAAATTCGGCCGCCGATAAGGCCTTCAATTTGCAATTTAATGCATAAAACATGAACAGATAGTTCAACAGTCAAACAGATAGACATGCATTTCAACAGATACAGTCAATCAATCAGTTTCGGAGTTCAGTCAGTCAGTTCGGTATTTCAATCAATTCAATTATCAATCATGGTCAGTCTCAGTTTAGCAGTAATCAGTGACAGTATCAGTAATCAGTAGTCAATCAATGATCAGTGATGAGGGTTGTTACATACATCCTAAAACAACACATGTAACCATTGTCTTTATAGGAGTTGCGTAACTTATGTTCAATATTCTTGCAAATGGGGCTCATGCTAGTGTATCTTGAAAATTTTCTAAAACAAGGAGCCTACATATGATCAACATAACATTAAGTATGTAATGGAAACTTTTAATACGACTTACAAGGAAGAATTAATATTGAAAATTAAAAAAAAGAAAAAAGAAAATAGGTAATATGTATTATTTGTAGAACCTCATTTTTTAAATTTGCAATTTTTTAATACAAAGATTTATACTAAACAAATAAATGGCTGCCTTACTTTTCCTGTCAAGTTTTATTTATTTATTTTTGATAAGTAAATTCATTATAAAGTGCCCAAAGGGTGCAATCTTTGTACGAAAAAGATATATGCATCAAAAAAGTTTATTCCATGCTTTGTGGCATGATTGGCATCTCGCTCCTATTATGTTCCATTTTTGCAAACCAAGCATGCCTTTAGTTCTTAAAACCAGTCATGGAGAATGTTACTTCCATATGTGAAGTGAAATCCCTCATCACTTGGCTACTAAAGTAATATGTAGTATAAAACATGAGGTTACCCTCACATCAATAGTTAGTTTTTCGGGTTGAGTTATACCCAATACCGTGTAGGACCATGATCCGTCAATATGCTTTTGAGAATTCTAAGTGTCAAAATACATATTTGTAGAGGGATGAAGGAGTGAAGTTGGTGACCGAGGCTATTTGCTCTGGCATATTCAATGACTTGGGAAGTGGAAGCAATGTTGATGTTTGTGTAATAACCAAGGTTTGTTGATTCACACTGGCATTCCTTGAAAAGAATAAAAGGTTTCACTTTTTCCATATGTAGTTTTGATACTTTTCATGTGGCATGGCTTTCTAAACTCCTTTTGTCAATGTTTGCTTGTACAGGGGCAAACAGAGTACCTGAGAAACCACCAGTTGCCCAATCCTCGCACTTACATCAACGAAAGAGGCTATTTATTCCCAAAGAAGACTGGTTAGTGATTCTGTCCTAAACATTACCTTCATGTTGATACTTACAATTTTGCTTCATATAACTCTTAGAACTGTCTTCTTTTTGTTGTTTCAGGGCTTTGTACTATTATTTTTTATACTTAAATTAAAAAGAAAAATAAAAAAAAGAAAAAGAAAAAGGAAGGCTTATCATGTTTGATTTTGAGATTGTTGTCACAATAACATCATTTATTGAGCATTTTAGCATTTATCTGCCAACTGACCTTGTACTGGACTCACTTCTTAAACTATAATGCTAGAATATTATGAGACTGGTGATTTTTGTCTTCTGCTCATTCTAATATGGATAATTAATATTTGATGGTCAATGGATAAATATATATATATATATATATGGGCAACAATTCATGCCGAAAACTTAAGTCTGATGCTATGGCCAAGTCTCTATATTTCTTGGATTGTAGGGAAATATTTGTAACCTGACAGTAACATTTGGTTGTGATTGCAGAGGTTCTGTTGACAAGGATTACACCGTTGAAACAGATGGTGGAAGTAACTGAAGCAGGAGATGCGATGGAAGAATGAGTTACTGTGGTTGAACCATGCTTGGTATTTTGTATTGAATTCTTGCCATTTATGATACTATTTACTCTCATATTGTATCAGGTGACATTAAAAATTTAAGACTAAGTTGTTTCCTTTCTACAATTAACATTTGTTTAGTTCCTTCATTATGTTTTATGCGATCTTTGTGGTGGTATGGAATCTCATATGAATACTGGAGATTTAGGTGTGGCAATTTCTAAGAAGGATCATTTTGAGCCACTGTTGTTTTTTTTTTTTTTTTTGGTTTTTCTCTATACAAACACTATTTAAATTATCTTGTCTCTTTTGTGGTTACATGGAAGCTGCTGAAAATGATGAAAATGGTCTGGTGATATTTGAAAACATCATCCCCCCCCCCCCCCCCCCATACCCCCCCCCCCCCCCCCATACAAGGATAGAGAAGCTTCAATCGAAATCTCTTATGGAATACCATTCCCTGTTTTAAGATTAAAATTCTGAATCCCGGCATCTAAATGAGCAGAGTCGAGGTTGATTAGTTTTATTGGTTGACTAGTTTTATTTTTATAATGCGTATAACTAAGTCAAGTAAAGATCATTTAAGTTTAGTTTAAGAACTTAACAAGTTTTAAAATGTATTAAAACTTAAACATGTTTTTAATGAGCCAAATATGTGTGAGCTCAAGTAGTTTGATTTGTCTTGCAACTCTAGTTGAAACTCATTGTGAAGCAAATATTAGAAGGCCAAAGAAAGACCACAATAAAATGATTTTATTGCTTAAACAAACTAAAACAGTATACGGAACTTCATTAAACTTCTTTAGTAAGGCTGTATTTAAATGATGAGTTTGGGTAACGATTTGGAAAAAAAGAAAAAAAAGAAAAAAAAAAAGTGAAAAGTTGAGTAAAATATAATTATATTTCATTCACATTTCATCTATTTTTTCTTTTTGCCTTCTCAAATCTTTAGTCAAATTCATGATTTAAATACAACCTAAATGTTTTCTTATATGTTTGTTCTTAAAAAAATGATATACAAGTCTACTTTTTAAATCTACATTTTAGACATAATGATGTGTCAACCGTTCTTAACACATCACTGAGTCTAAAAAGTAGGTTTAACTTTTGGGACTGAATAACAATACTCTAGTTCTTTTCACATACTTCTTCCATATGAATAAATACATCACTATCTTCTCCATCTCATGCTAAAGCTACGAGACTCCCAAGCATGTTCTTTCTGAAGAAATCCAACACTGAGTTGAATCGAAGGAAAGGCGTGGTCACATTCAAACTTCTAGTACTACTAACAATTTTGAACCACTGACTTGCCGGGTCGCACTTGTGACGTATTTTTAAGCATTTACAAGTATTCGTGATGATAATATTGCTATTGGGGTCCACATCCAAGCACACGTGGGCGCCGTGGCGGGCAAGCTTGGATGAGAGGTGCATATTAGAGTCTGAGATGGGCTCCCATTTCGAAGTTGAGCCACTGCAAATCACACCAAGCTTGACTGGTTTGTTTAGTCCATCTGCTTGTAAACAGAAATAAGTTCCTTTTATGGTTATTGTCTTTTGCTGTGTGTTGTAGATCCAAGCCTCAGAGTCTGTGCATGGACCTAGATTCAATGGCTCCAGCAGTGATTTTCTTTGGAGACATTGACCAGTTAGTGGGTGGAAAATTACTTTGTGTTGTTTGGCTCCTGGTTGGCCTGGTTGTTGTATTGGCCCTGCATGCCAAACAGAGCATCAACAAAACCATTTATATATAGGCTGTTACAAATCTGTAAAATATGATTGAATTTAACAGTTAAAGTTTTCCCTTGCAGTTACAGAAGGGCATTTTCAGAAAGTACAAAATGCAACATTTTGTGTTAATACCAACTCGAGTATTTATTCACTCAAAAAAGATCAAGTATTCGATTTAAATGTTAAGAGATTTTAAAAAGTGTACAATTTTTTTATTGTACTCACTTTTATATATAATATATAATCATTTAAGTTTCTTAATATGTACTCAAATGATACACGTTAACAAAAAAATAAATATGTAGATGATATTCAATTCCAAGCTCTCAAATTAAAGTTGGTATATGTTTGTAAGGGATGCGCATAAATCTAACTTGGGGAAAAACAATAAATGAAATTAAAAAAATAAATTATACACAAGGCTTCCTTCACCAATTAGTTAAAAAATTAGTTTCTGGAAAAAATTATTTGTCATATTTCTAGCTTTTTGACTTCTTGGACTTAGAGTGACTTAAGAAAGTTTTTTTAGCAGGAAATGAGTTTGTCGAGTTTGTCAAATAAGTGAAGGCTTCTTAGACTTACGAAATTTGTTATTTTTTTATGAAGTATTTTTGAAATACCAACTTAATATGCTGATGTGATACTCACAAATTAATAAGAGCATTTTGTGTGGAGCCAACTCAATCTACCTTGGTCAACTAGGTGAAGACAAAGTCAGTCTATGTATCTCATATTCTATCAGTCAAGAACACTACGTACACATAACACTGTGGTGTCCGAAAATAATATATATATTTCCAAAAAAAGTCATGAATTCAATACCTTGAAAGGGTAATTGGATGCCAGAGATCCTGTCCAAGAAGCTTGAATTCCTAGCCTCAGACCAATTCCAATTGAACAACCCATAAACCTCATCGAACCCACTCACCCCTTCTTTCAAATAATAACTCCCAGCAAGAGTCCACAAAGCCCAGTCAAAGTCAAGTTCAGCTGCCACACCCAACAAACAATTTAGGTACCTATTGTCAACGACATCTGTACCCCTTAGATCTACCCCAAACTCACTCAGAAACAAGGGGTACCCTTGCTCCAACACAAACCCTGCCTTCCTCATAAATTGATGCATGGCTCGCCCACAAACGTGGTTTGGGTTGCCCCTTTTCCATGGCAATCCATCAGAAAACCCGTACCAATGCACCTCGAATACTAGCTTTCCGGTGAACGATAGGCTTACCGGACGTTTGATGAGAAAGGATAAATCTTTGTCGAAAGTCAATCCAGAGAGAATGACAAGAACATCGGGGTTTATTGCATGAACTGCTTCTGCTCCTTTTTGCATGTATCTAGCATGTTTGATATATATTATTTACAAGTTAAATTAAACATTGTGTATGATCAAAATTATTTTTTATGGTTGATTTTGTGTTCTAGACTTGCACCTAGAATTAATATGATCTACCCATTTTAAATTCTCAATTTTTTTTGAATATGTAATGTTGATGATTTATCCAGTAACAAGTACAATTTTGTTCAATTGATAGATTTCTTAAAATAATTATTCGATAGCTTTAGAATATCATATAGATATGGCATTCTCCACATAATACTCTATACCAGTGACATAGCAAAAAAATTATGAATATGACTTGAGAATAACCTATTATATTTCGTGATTATTTATTTTTTTGAAATACCATAAAAATAATGTTATGTGATACTCAGGAGATTAATCAATAATTTTTTAATTTATTTTTTTTGTAATAATAGAATAATATTATTTATTACCTGTACCAATCATTGACATTCTGTTTGGGGCCACGAAGTTCATTCCTCAAGCTCATCCCAACAACATTTGTGGTGCCCTTAAACAAAGTGGCCATCATGGTCAGGCCTTTGATCCAAAGGTCAGGATTGAAGTACTGGTCACCAAAGAATCCACTACTGTCGAATTTGCTGCAACACCAACCAGGCTTGCTTATGTGATTGTCCAATATCACCATTACATTATTCTTCCCAAGGTTTGACACCACGGCCTAATATATTCACAATTCATACACTCTTCAATAAAAATTATTTCATAATAATATTATTATAAATTTAAAAAATCTATCCAAAAATATAAACGTAATATAAATTTAATCTATAAATGAATCTCACATTTCACCCTTCAAGCCCCAACCATTTCCTTACTTTTTGGGTTATTTTCCTGCCTGATTTCTAGATACTTAAAATACGTCAAAATACGACATTTAGACAAAATAATATGTTAAAATATAGCATTAACACAAATAAAATTAAGATAAATTATACTAATCCCCTTTGAGGTTTAAAAACAATACAGTAAGTTCTATAGCTTTAACATAATTATATTGAATTATCTTTTAATAAGGTTAAATAAATTGAAACTAATGCAAATGATGTAACGATGAGAAGATAAATAAAATAAAATATATATTTAAGTGTAAAAGAGATGGGAATATTATTTTTATATTTATATGACTAACGGAATTCTAATGAAAATGAAACTAACGGCTCGTTTGGGCATTTGCTTTTTTAGTTATTTTTTGACTTCTTACGAAAATGTGAAGAAAAGTAAATAGAGTAATATAACAATTTATAATAATTTTTTGACTTTTTGACTATATTAGCCACTTCCCAAACAAGGCCTAAGGATTGTGTTGGAAATTGACTTTTTTTAATGACTTTTTGACTTTCAATAAAAAGATGTGCAAAAAAATAAGAAGAGTTGACTTTTTTGTAATTTGTAATTATTTTTTAGCTAAAATTTGATGTTTCTAAAATAGGTGTAAGTATATGAATTAAAAGTTTTAAAAAATTAATATAATTATATTGAATTTATGAAATTTATTTGTATTTTCTAAACATTAAAAGTGATTAGTGTCATCTACTCTTAAAATTATTCACAATATTCACAATATACAATAATAAAATGGGAGACTTATGTATAGGTTCTAATAGGTAGAGTTATTATCTAATAGGTCTTATAATAATTAATAATATTTTTTATCAAACACTACTAAAAAAAGTCAATAATTATTAATTTTCAGCGACAGTTTGAAAATTGTCACAAAACATGTCATTAATTATAAGTTTTGGCGTCAGGTTAAAAAAAAGTCACTAATTTTTAACTTTCAACAACAATTTGTAATATTTGTCACAAAAAAATGTCATTAATTGTAAGTTTTAGTGACAATTTATAAAAAAATCATGACAAAAAAGTCATTAATGATTAATTTTTAGTGACATGCAAAAAATTGTCAAAAAAAATTATTTTTAGGTATGATTTTATTATGACTTATTTTCAATAAGACTTGATGGGAATTAAGTTAAACTATTAAGAACTATTAGTAGTTTAGTAATAAGCTTTTTGAGGTCATGTCATGTCCATACAAGACGTTCACCCTGACTTTAAATGAAATTTATGTAAATAGACGGTGAGATTGATCTCTCCAAATTAATTAGAATGCGCGAAAACTACTTCAAACACATAATTGTAAAATAAAATAAGATAAGAAAAACAGTCCAGTAGCGTGGAAGCATAGTGATTACTACTATATTATAATTTAAATGTCATTGTCATGACTCACCATAATTTTTGTCCAAACTTAAAAGGTTATCCATCATGACAATGCCAATTTCCACAACTTAATATTAACAAACAAACAGGCAAACAACTTTTGACTTATTAAAATCAATTTGAATATTCTTCTATCGGTACTGATATTTATTATACTTTTATAAGTCCCTTCTATTAATAAATTTATGAACCATTTGTGCTTTCAATTAATTATCCAATGACATGTATGATTTAATCACAACCACATCCAACAAGAAGGTTAATGTCCAAAAGTTGGAAATTTCACATCAAGCATGTATTCAACCATCCAATACTGAATTATATAGAAAAATAAATTTATAAATCACAATCATAAATTTTAAATCTACACCGTATATATCACTTTATAATTGTGTTTGATTTATTGATTTGGCTAAAAAAAATTTTAAAAAAAGAAAGAAAGAAAGTTAGAAATAGATGAAATATGAATGAAATATAGTTACATTTCATTTATTTTTTTCTTTTTCATTTTCAAATTCCTAACCAAATCGATAAACCAAACTGAGCGTTAAAGTAATTTTCAAGATAAAAATTCATAATAAATAGCATTTTTCCATGCATATTTATTACCTTTTTTAAACTGGACCTTATCACTCACCACATTTTTTTATATAATTATTTAATAGTCTCAAAATATTATATATAATATTAATTATTTGATATTTCTAATCAATAGCTTATTAAGATCTTTTAGGAGTATTAAGGTAACATTTGGTAACGTTTACGTTTTTTGTTTATGTTTACAAAAATTTTATAAACTGATTTTTGTTTATTTTTAGAAAAATATAAATTATAAACGCGTTTAGTTTGAACAAAATGTTTAAAAAATTTTAAAAATATAAATTAAAAAATATGTTTGTTCAGGCCTAAAATATTTATATTTATATTTATATTTATTATTTATGACAATGGGATCACACACATTATAATTGAAAAAAAATTAATTGGGAAAAAAAATTAATTGAAAAAAAAGATTAATTGAAAAAAAAATTAATTGAAAAAAAAATTAACTAAAAAAATAATTGAAAAAAAAATTAATTGAAAAAAAAGATTAATTGAAAAAATAATTAATTGGAAAAAATAATTGAAAAAAAAATAATTGAAAAAAAAATTAATTAAAAACTGAAAACGTAAACTCATTTTTTGAGTTTATGTTTTTTCCTCAAATTTATAAACTGAGACAACCATTTATAAATCAAAAAAATTATCAAACAAGTTTTTATGACAGTTTTTAAAATTTTTATAAATATAAACTGAAAATTGAAAACGAAATGGTTACTAAACAGACCATAAATAACTCACGGTGTATTTTGTAATTTTTTATTTGTTAGAAACATCAGTTGATAAGGTCACATAACAACTACCTAATACATTTCTCTTTTGACAGAACTTCTGGAGGATTTGCTTGGTTTGATATTTAGAATTAATTTTTAAACAAATAAAAAATTAATATAATATAAAAAATACTCATCATTTTCACATAGCTTTATTATTTTTTTGATAGGTAGAAATAATTTTTAAAAATTTTGAGAATATCTTTTAATTATTTAATTTCGTCAAACTAATTTCTATTTTTCACAAAAAATAAAAATAAAAAATAAAAATTGAAAACAGATTTCAAAAATATGAAACCAAAATAAATAAATTACTTTTGTATCGTTGGAATAATATTACTAAAATATATTATTTAATTGCTATTCATGGTACAATAGTGGGTCAATACCTAACAGGCAACAAAGTCATCTTTCATGCCCTCTCTCTCTCATTTGATTCCCACCCCAACTTCCCACATGTAGATAATACATAAAATTTTCCCAGAAAAGAAAAGAAAAGAAAATTACCTGGTAAGCATTAATAAGGCTGAGATCAATGATAGAAGGGTTGTTGGCTTGAAAACCAGCAATGGAATCAATCAATCCAAGGTTCATAAAAGAGTGTCTAACAGTTGTGCTAGCCAATGAATCATTGGTTGCCAAGAAAAGAGGCCAAGTGAGCCTAACACAGTTGAATCCCATTGACACAATCTTCTTTGAGATTGAATCAATGGGTTGTTTGCTAAGTCCCTCTGCCACCACGGCCTCGAGATGCGAAGGCCAACTCACACATGAGAGCTTCACGCGCCGCCCTGTTTCATCGACGATCCACCGTGAATCGGTGGAGAGTGGAAGCGCCGCCGCTGGGTTTTGTGGTGTTATGGTGGTGCTGAGGAAGATGACTGTAAGAGAGAGAAAGGGTAGGAGAGACAAGAAAAAAGGGAACCTTCCCATGTTGAGTACTTTGCATTGGATGTAATGTATTGCTTCTAAGTATTATATTTATCTGAAGGGCTTGTTTGGTTGTTTCTTTTGTCTTTTTATTTAATTTGATTTTTTTATTGTTTGTCTACTTTTGACACAAAGAAAGTTAGATGATGGATTCCTAGCTCAGCTAGCCATATTCGGAGATGTCGATTCATGAGTGGCGTTAATATATTTTTATTTTAAAATTAAAAAGACATTTAAAAAGAGATTTTTCTCAAGTTTGTTTTGAGCCACTGTTGTATTTGATCTCTAGGAACATCTCCAACTTATATATTAAATTTTGGTATGTTAAATAAAATTAAAAACTTGAACGGTAAGTTGGCATTTGTGAATTTGACATCTCTTAAAACACTTCAACCTGTATGCCAAATTTTATTATTTCATTATTAAAAGATAAATGAAAATATTATTTTATTTAAAAAAAATACTATAATTAAAAATTTGACATGAGCTAAGGAGCATGTCATGTTGACATATTGATGGAGCAAAAATTTAAGTTCAAATTTGATTGTTGGTGTGCCATGTAGGATTTGGCATACAGGTTGAAGATGCTCTAAGGCTGTATTTACATAGTCAAGTAGAGTAGTAAGTTTAACAGAAGTTGTACAAATCACATGGGAATTATACAATAATTTCTAAACGTTTTGGGAGTAAATCGCACATGGCCCAAATTACAAGGGAATAAAATGAAATTTGCCCTAAAATTTATTTAAGTTTGCTTTGTTTATCTTTCGAGGCAATCTCAAAGGAGTTTTAACGAGCCAAACTTTAGTAATTTGATTTTTTATAGTGCATAAAAGTGAGTTGAGCCAAATAAGAGTAGTTCAAATTTAGTTTGAAAATTTAACAAATTTTAAAATAGGATAAATTATATAAATGGTCCCTGTAGTTTACCCGATTTTTTCATTTTGGTCCCATTTGTTTTAATTTGATCAATTTTGTCCCTTAGTTTTACGGATTGTGTCATATTAGTCCAATAAATAACGGAGGTTAAGTTTGATAGACGAAAAATCAAATAATGTTTCAATTTGGTTTCGATAGTTTATAGGATGTGTCAATTTGGTCCCTATAGTTTGTATGAAAATCAAAACAACAGTGACCAAATTGACACATTACAGGGACCAAATTGAAATATCATTTGATTTCCCGTCCATCAAACTTAATCGCCGTTATTTATTGGACTAATATGACACAATTCGTAAAATTAAGGGGTAAAATTGAGTAAATTAAAACAATAGGGACCAAAATGAAAAAAAAATGTAAAGTACAGGGATTACCGCTGTAATTTACCCTTTAAAATATATAAAAGCTTGATTTGTTTCTTAAATATATTTTTAACAAGCCAAAAATGCAGTCATATTTGAGTAACTTAATGAAAAGATTGTGAAGCAAATATGAGAAGAGTTAAAAAATACTCCAATAAAATGATTTATGGGAAAATTGCATCGACAGTCTCTATGTTTTGTCTCTTATGTCATTTTGATTCCTATACTTTTAATTGTTTTAATTTTGATCCTTAATTTTAGATTTCGTGTCAATTTGATCTAATTGATAAAATCGTTAATTTTGCCACCTAAAAGTATGACACATGCAACTTATTTTCGTATTTTCTATTAAAAAAAATGCTAACAATTGTAATCAATTAGACAAAATTGAGACAATATTATAAATTCATAGTCAGAATCAAGCCAACTAGAATTTTAAGAACTAAAAGGACACAAAAATCAAAATATAGGGACTATTGATGTAATTTGCCCATGATTTATTGCTTCAACAATATGAAACTTGATTAAACTTCTTCAATAAATGATTTCTTGTACGTACTGTTCTTTTCACAAATTTCTTCAATGTCTAAATACATCACTATCTTCTCTTTCTCATGCTGAATCCACCAAACTCCCAAGCATGTTGTTTCTCAAGAAATCGAACTCCGAGTTGAATCCAAAGAAAGGTGTGGTCACACTCGAACTTCTAGTACTATTAACAATTTTGAACCACTGACTTCCCGGGTCGCACATATTATCCCTATTTAAGCATTTACAATTATTCGTGACGATAATATTGCTACTGGGGTCCACATCCAAGCAAACGGCGGCTCCATCGGTGGCGAGCTTGGATGAGAGGTGCATTTTAGAGTCTGAGATGGGCTCCCATTTTGAAGTTGAGTCACTGCAAATCACACCAAGTTTTGCTGGTTTGTTTAGCCCATTTGCTTGTAAGCAAAAATAGGTTCCTTTTATGGTTAGTGTCTTTTGTTGTGTGTTGTAGGACCAAGCCTCAGAGTCTGTGCATGGACCTAGCTTCAGTGGCTCCAATAGTGATTTTCTGTGGATACACTGACCAGTTAGTGGGTGGAAGATTACTTTGTGTTGTTTGGCTCCTTGTTGGGCTGGCCCTGCATGCCAAACAAAGCATAAACAAAGCCATTTATATATAGATGATTGTTAATGTGTGTTTTTAAGGCACACATCAAAACTTTATAGGCATACAAGTTAAGACTGAACTCTCAAACTAAAATTGGTATATGTTTAGACTGGATGCATAATTCCAACTTGGGGGAGAATATAGATGTGAAAACTAAAAATTCATCGGTACCACTAATATTCTAATATTTTCCAAATAAAATTGTAACCGTCAAGTTTTTTTTAAAAAAATATATATATATATACTCAGGGCCTAAATTATATAATTTGAAAATATTCTTAATTAATATTACTATAATATGGAGATTTTCAAAACTTCTTGGGAGGGGCATTATCTCCATTTATCCTTGTCCATTCCGATTATGTTCGTATTTTGTCTTTTCTTATATTTTGTCTTC
Organism: Camellia japonica; assembly: GCA_030407325.1. Lineage (NCBI taxonomy): Eukaryota > Viridiplantae > Streptophyta > Magnoliopsida > Ericales > Theaceae > Camellia > Camellia japonica. Next base: position 168,325,223 of record JAPPVO010000017.1, read on the forward strand.
CTAGTACAAAATTTATTGTCTTTTTTGAAGTACTTCAGAAATACCAACTCAATAGGTTAATGTGACACTTTCAAATTAATAAGAGCACTAGTCATGAATGTAGGGAAAGGGATTCTCTCTAACAATTTTTTTATTCAATCATTATTTAACAATTGTTTCAAAGGCAAGTCTAGTATAATGACTCGCTGTTAAATTAAATTGTGATATTTGGATAAGCTATGGTAATGACTAGTTGTAAAATTGAATTGTGACCTTTAGATCAATTGATGGATGATGATGGCTAGATGAAAAAAGTGCTGGAGGACCAACGAGATAAGAGACAAATGAGATGACCTTGTCTCCCATCCAACTGACAAAAGTGAATTAAGTTAGGTCGACTTATTACGATAGTGAATATTGAATAATTTTCACACAAAAAAAGGCATAAAATTGAATTTTATGAATTCAATACCTTGAAAGGGTGATTGAATGGCAGAGATCCTTTCCAAGAAGCTTGAATTCCTAGCCTCACACCAATTCCAATTGAACACCCCATAAAACTCCTCTAACCCAATCACCCCTTCTCTCAAATAATAACTCCCAGCAAGTGTCCACAAAGCCCAATCCAAGTCAAGTTCAGCAGCCACACCCAGGAAACAATTTAGGTACCTATTGTCGTTGTCATTTGTACCCCTTAGGTCCACCCCAAATTCACTCATAAACAAGGGGTACCCTTGGTCCAACACAAACCCTGCCTTCCTCATCATTTGATCTACCACTTGCCCACAAACCTGGTTTGGGTTGCCCGTTTTCCATGCCGACCCATCAGAAAACCCATACCAATGCACCTCAAATACTAGCTTTCCGGTGAATGTTAGGTTCATTGGGCGGTTGAGGAGGAAGGATAAATCTTTGTCGAAACTCAATCCAGAGAGAATGACGAGAACATCAGGGTTTACTGCATGAACCACTTCCGCTCCTTTCTGCATGTACCTAAATTAAGCATCACATTCGTTTGGCATAAAGTTACGGGACTAAAATAGTCATAAAAAGACAAAATAGGCTAAAAAGTCAATAAGATAAAATGTCACATCAAAACTATAGTCATTTCATTTTTTTCTTTCACAAAAGTCAAAAAAATTAAAAAGTTCATCCCAAACGAAACTTTTTAGCCCCAGGCTAAAATAGTTAAAAAATCGAAAAACTAAAAAGTCAACCTATATTCCAAACGAATCCATTGTGTATAATCAAGATTATTTTTTGTACTACCATATTATTGTGATTGTTATAGTGAACTAAACTAACTTGTTGGGGACCAATTTCAACTTTAGGCCTAAGGCCACAACATCATTTGTGGTGCTAAGTCAAAGTCAGCCCAAGGTACATTCGGGAGTTGTTTGGAAAGTATTAGATTAGTATATTTTTTGACTTTTTATTTAAAACATAAAATATGAGTTAGGTTTGAAATGATGTGGTAGAGAAGTAATATAACCCAAATAAGATGATTGTGACCCAAATATGATAATGTGCTAAAATAGCATGCTATTTTAGCACATGCTAAACAAAACCTCAGTACAGTTTAGACCAAGCCCATTAGTAATGAGTTTAAACAAAAGAGTTAATTACACCCAGACTCCCTCAATTGTTAACCTTTTCATTTATAAATCTGTACATATTAACCTCCTCAATTATGAACACCGTACTAATACACCCTTTTAAATATGGTCTAAAAAAGTGAAACTGATACAATTTTATAATTAAGAGAGTCAAAATGCATGGATTTATAATTGTGGGGCCACAATGATATTAACAAATAGTGGAAGGAAGGGGTCTTGATGTAATTAACCCTTGAACAAAATTCATGAACAGTTAATGAAAAAAGACAAAAATAATAATGTAACGAATACTATGCATCACCAAATACATTTTACTATTTCTCACACAAAATTACTATGAAAAATGATCTGTTGCTCGAAATTGTTGGCTCGAAATTGGCCCGAATATCCAAAACGACGTCGTTTTGGGTTTTTTTTTTTCCTTTTCTTTCTTTCTTTCTCGGTGCGTTCAAATACAGAGGGAAGAGACGAGGGGGGAGAGAGAGAGAAGAGGAAGAGAGAAGAGGAGAAGGAAGATCGGCGGTGATGGCGGTGATCAGTCGGTGATGGCGGTCCCCTTTTCAGTAGATCTGGATTTGAGGATGAAAGGGAATTTTTTTTTTTTTTGTTAATGAAGATGATGATGATGTTGAAGATGATGATGATGTTCAAAATCTGAAGATGAAGGGAAAAAAAAAAATTTTGTTGATGAAGATGTTGATGATGTTGATCTGGATCTGCAGACCCAGATCTTGTTGATGTTGATGAACAAAAAAAAATTTGTTCAGAAAAAAATTTGTTCATATTGATCAACAAATTTTTTTTGTTGTTGTTGATGTTGATGAACCCAGCAGACCCAGCTCCTTCTTCTTCTTCTCTTCTTCTTTTTCTTCTTCTTCTTCATCTTCAAAAAAACGCGAAGAAAGGGAAAAAAAAAACAAAAAACACCAAAACGACGTCGTTTTGGTGTCGAGCCACTCTCGAGCTATACTCTTTCGAGCTACGAATCGGAACTGAATTACTATATCCCAAAAATAACCATAGGTTTTACATACATACTTCTTTATTGTGTAGATCGAGAAGTGAAAATAATTTCAAAATTCATAATATTCAAAAAATTATTTAAAATTTTAATTTATAATATAAATTTTAACTTTATTTAAACGTTGCACCTAGAATTAATATAATCAATCCATTTTAAATTCTCAACTATTTTTAGATATTTTTTGAGTACGCAGTGTTGATGATTCATTCGGTAACAAGTACTTTTTGGTTCAATTGATAGAGTTTTCAGGTATGGCATTGTCCACGAAGTGCTCTATGCCAATGACATAGGGAAAAAATTCACAATCTGATAATGTTGACTGTTAAGTAATTGAGAATCCAATGAGACTGACTTATTGTATTTCGTCATTCTTTATTTTCCTAGAACACCACATGGATAATTGTCATATGATACTTGGAAACTAGTTAATAGTTTTTTGAATTTTTTTTGAGAAATTACAAAAATAATAATAATAATAATAATAATAATAATAATAATAATAATAATAATAATAATAAATTAAGGATTTGACCCTATAACAAAATAAACATTTATTTTTAAATTTTGCCAAATTAAATCCTAATTTTTTATTTATTTTCAATCTAAATTAGTTGTCTATTTTTAATTAGTAAAATCTATGAAAAAAATAATAATTTAGTCATTAAGCTCAACGAAAATGATATTTTAAATATTTTATATATACCTACATTAAGTTTATGAGTAAAATATTCTTTTTTATCGATTTTACTTGACGAAAATAGTTAGATTGAAAATAAATTAAAAGATTAAGATTTAAATTGAAAAAACTAAAAATTCAAAATTTATTTTATTATAAGGTTCAAACCCTAAATTTTTTTCTTTTTTTTTTAAATGTAATTTTGCCTTTTTTTGGAGTAATAGAATATTCTTATTTAGGATAAATTACAAATACACCCTTTGAAATTTGTTTAAAATACAAATTGTTTCCTGTAATTTTAAAAATTATAAATATTTTTTTGTTAAAATTTTTTATTTAACAGAATTAATAAAAAAAATAAAATTCATAACTACTCTTCTATAATACAATAAAATTATATTAATTATTAATTAAAATATATTCATGATATAATTAAAAATTATTAATAAATTTTATGATTTATTAATAAAAAAGACAATTTCTCATATGCGATTAGAAATTTAAAAAAAGGGCGAATTACACTAACAGTCTATATAGTTTGGAGCTCCTGTCACTTTGGTCCATGACTTTTCAATTGTGACACATTTGACCCTAAATTTTGAATCTTGTTTCAAATCAGGACAATTGAAGATACCATTACTTAATTTCAAGGGCAAAATAGTCAATTTGATAAAATATAAACTAATTTGGCAAAAATAAATGTCAAAAAAAATATTTTTTATTTTTTAAAAATTATTTCTACCCACTAAAGATAAAATTATGTAAAATTGATAAATCTTTTAAACATTTTTTTTACTAAATTAATTTTTAATATGTATTTGGATGATGATCATGTAATGGGTGCTTGTTAGGATGTAATGTGTAATTGATATATGAAATGTTTTTAGTTTTGGATTTTTTGATTTAATGGATTGGTTTAATAATGATATCAAAATTGTCTCCATATTTGGCTTTTAGAAAAATAAAAATTAATTTAATGAAAATAAAAATAAAAATAATCACCCATCATCCAAACGTATAATAAAAATAAATTTGGTAAAATAAATAAATGTCTAAAAGATTTATCAAGTTTACATAATTTTATCTTTAGTGGGTAGAAATAATTTTCAAAAATTCAAAAATATTTTTTTGACATTTATTTTTGTCAAATTAGTTTATATTTTATCAAATTGACTATTTTGCCTTTGAAATTAAGCAATAGTATCTTCAATTGTCCTTATTTGGAACAAGGTTTAAAATTCAGGATCAAATATGTCACAATTAAAAAGTTAAGAACAAAATGACACAAGCCCCAAACTATAGGGACCGTTAGTGTAATTTACTCTTAAAAAAATAAAATGTAATTTTAAAAAATATATGAGATAATCTATATTTTAAACCACTGAGTTAGTGAGTGTATTTGTAATTTACTATTTATTACCTGTACCAATCATTGACATTTTCTTTGGGGCCACGAAGTTCATTCCTCAAGCTCATCCCAACAACATTAGGGGTGCCCTTAACCAAAGTGGCCATCATGGTTAGGCCTTTAATCCAAAGGTCAGGATTGAAGTACTGGTCTCCAAAGAATCCACTGCCGTCGAATTTGCTGCAACACCAACCAGGCTTGCTGATGTGATTGTCCAATATCACCATTACATTGTTATCCCCAAGGCTTGATACCACTGCCTGAGAAATTCAACAATCCAAACACTCCTCAATCAAATATATTGCACAAAGTTATAGAGTAAATTATAATTACACTTTCTGAAATTTGCCTAAAAAATATTGATTTGTCTCCTTGTAGTTTTGAAATGTACATAATGTCTCTTAAAATTTTTAATTACTTTTTATTATGATGTCAATAATATATTTTAATTAACAGTTCTAATAATTTCATTATTATATAAGAGAATAGTTATAAATTTTATTTTTTGTTAAATGACAAATTCTCAAAATAGAATATTTATAATTTTCAAAATCAAATGAGATAATTTATATTTTAAGTAAATCTAAAAATGTATATTTATAATTTATCCAAAATTGTAAGATGGTTGTTTGTTTGGTCTCCTTCTTTTCACATATACAGCAATGCTAACGATTTAGAAAATTTATTCAAAAACATATCTTGAAAAGAAAATATTATACATTTGAAATTCATTTTATGTGTGGATCTTCCTGTATAATCATTTTTTGCGATAAATTTCTTTACCGTTTTTCTAGATTTTTATAGTTGGTTTGGTCCACTTCTTTCACTAAAAAATATTATGCACTTGAGATTTATTTTAAGTATGCATCCTTATTGTACAAACTCTAAATTCGGGGCACGTCATTTTTTGCAATAAATTTCTTAACTTTTTATATTTTAATTAACATATTAATTTAATTTTTATTATATTAATTTTACTTTATTTTTTCAAAAAATTAAATTCATCCTAAAAAATAGTGTGGAATATATATTTCATTAGTTTGGATTAAAAGACCTAACGGTAACATTTTAATTTAAAATTACATAGGAAACTTTCTAATTATATTCAAACTATAAAAATAAGATACTCGACCTCAAATTACAAAAGAATAAAATGAAATTTTGCCTTTAAATTATTCATAATATATTATACAATGAAATTTTTTCGGTATGCAATGCATATTTATGTAAATTAAATACAAATTATTATAAATTTATAAAAATTTATGTGATTATGTGAATTTATATTTAATTTACATATTTTTATAATATTATTTATGTAAAGTAATAAAAATTTATATTATTTTATATAGAATTATATACGGTGCATATGGGAGCATTTAACATTATAATTTCAAGTAGCGTGGAAGAATATTATCCATAAGGTCGTTGTATGTCATTGTCATCACCCATCATCATTATTGTCAAGGTAGAAGTTTTTTTTTTTTTTTGGGAGGGGGTTTCAAACTTCAAACCAAGGTTATCCATATTAAAAAAAAAAAAAAAAAAAAAACTTTTGGTCCTTTCAAATAATTATCCAATCAGTTACATCATTTATCCACAGCCAAGATCCAACAAGAAGGTTAATGTCCAAAAGTCTCAGCAAAGCTGGACTTTAAGACAGTGTTTGGTTAGAAAATTTTTAAAAAAATTTAAAAAGAGAAAAGAAAAAAGTAATTAAAATTTAAATAAAATATATTTATACTGTATTTAATTTTATACATTTTTTTCCCTTTTTAAATCTGTTCATAAATTTTTTAATCAAACACAACCTAACACGCAGAATATTAAAGAGTCTCAGAATATTTTATAGTGTTGCTATATATTACTCATAATAAGCAGTAAAATAGTGAAATTTTTACAATGGACGATAATATTGAGTCACAGTGTCACTGTACTTGGTATAAATAACCAAAGTTTATTTTGTAATTTCTTATTTATTACTAAAATACAACAGGCACTTCAATTTTTTTCTCTCCCTGGCAATATAAACGGATTGAAAAAATCAATTCGCATTCGTCCGTCTACTTAACAGATGTGAATTGAGTGTGCCATGTGAATGCAGATCGGTTTACCAATTTGAGCTTCATTGTTTAAGGTTTGTTTTCAAACTATTTTCAATATAATTCTTTACTATTTTGAGTCCAAAAATTTTTATTCTTCATTTTTTATAACAAAAATAAAGGTACAACTTTTATATTTCACAAATAACAAATATAAATATTAAATAAAATATCTTATTTTTAATGCACAAATTATAAAAGTATAACATCATTTTCTTGGCAATTTGGCGGTTTATTGTTTAAAGCTTTTTTTTTTAACTATTTTTCAATAATTCTTTATTATTTTGAGCCCAAAATTTTTTATTCTCCATTTTTTATAACAAAAATAAAGGTACAACTTTTATATTTCATAAATAGTAAATATAATTGCTAAATAAAATGCCTTATTTTTAATCCATAAATTATAAAAGTATAATATCATTTTCTTAAGAGGATTGATCGATCAAGTGGTCTCTCATCTATTATCCGTTTAAATTTAAACATATTGAGAAAAATCTATACACATTCGCCTGCTCAGACAATTAAAATTGTCCATTTTGTATGACGGATTGATTCAAGCAATTTCGTTTTTACAAATCATATAGATATTTGCCCAACCCTAAATTCTACATTTATCATGGTGGGACCGACATATAGCTTTTCAATTTGATATTTTATATTAAAAAAATGAAGAAATAATATATTACCAAAATATGACACTTTAGTCTTCGTTTAGGAAGAGCTAAAATAGCTTGATTTTTTGATTTTTTTAATTATTTTAGCCTGATTTTTTTTAGTCTCGCTTAGTTTTTGTTTTTGGCTTTTTTGATTTTTATAAGAGAAAAAGTATAAAGATTATGATTTAGATGTGACATTTTGTCTTATTGACTTATGTAATCTATTTTATATTTTATGCTTTTTTAACCAGAAAACCAAAACCAAACATAGCTTTAAATCATTATCTATTGTTAAAAACTTAAAATCTAGCAATAACTAGGGGTGAGCATGGTCCAGATTGGACTGGATTGGGGTAAAACCAAGATCAATCCGTTATTTACGGTTCCTAAAAAATTGGAACCAATCCAATCCGTTTAAATCATGGAACCAATCCGAACCAATCCATTTAAATACGGATTGGATCGGTTTAGGACCACGGATTCACATAATTAAATAACAAAAATATATATATAACACTTTAATTTCATAAAAATATAAACATAGCGCTATATTAGTTCTACAATAGTAACATGTTTTCTATAATAGCGACATACTGTTCTAGAATTTAAACAACTATAAGAAAACTGGTTTCACCATAAGTATTTAGACCATTACAAATTAAAACTGAAAACTAACAAACAAAAATAATAAAAAAATATATTATACGGTTTTAGGTTTGAGTTTAGATTTTATATAGAATAAGAGAAGATACTATGGGGGATGATGTATAATAAAAATATAGACTATTTGTATACGGTTCGGATCGGTTCCAATCCGGAACCGTGGGGTTCAATCCAAAACCAATCCGTAGACTACGGATTTTTAATTCTTCAATCCGGAACCGAACCACGGATTCAAAAACCAATCCAAACCTATCGGATTGGACTGGACTGGATCGGATTACGGATTTTACGGATTCCTTACTCAGCCCTAGCAATAACTACTACCTGTTTGGTTTTCGTTTTCAGTTTATATTTACAAAATTTTAAAAATTGTCATAAAAATTTGTTTGATAATTTTTTTATTTATAAATAGTTGTCTCAGTTTCTAAATTTCAAGAAAAAATGTAAACTCAAAAAATGAGTTTACGTTGGTTTTTAAACAGAAAAATTTGACTAACAAAATTTTTTTTTCAATCAATTTTTTTTTCAATTAATTTTTTTAAATAATTGTTTTTTCAATTAATTTTTTTTTCCCATTATAATAATGTGTATGATCCCATTGTCATAAATAATAAAAAATAAATACAAATATTTGAGGTCTGAACAAATATATTTTTTAATTTATGTTTTTAAATTTTTTCAAACATTTTATTCAAACCAAACACGTTTATAATTTATATTTTTCAAAAAAAAAAAAAACAAAAAATCAATTTATAAAATTTTTATAAATATAAACCAAAATCGTTACTACCCAACACTACACTAGTGATTCAACTGTGGGAGACGGCTTTTATGATCACTCTCTCTCAGCCATAAATAGTGGGTGTCAATGTCATGATCAAACAAGCAATAACCCAATCAAAACAAAAAATCTTCTTTCATGCTCTCTTTCTCTTTTGATTCCCTTCCCAAGTATACCACCATGTGAATATATACAATTTTCCCAGAAAAGAAAAGAAAATTACCTGGAAAGCACTGATAAGGCTGTGATCAATGATAGAAGGGTTGTTGACTTGAAAACCAGCAATCGATTCAATCAAACCAAGGTTCCTAAAAGACTGTCTAACAGTTGTGTTAGCCAATGAATCATTGGTTGCCAAGAAAAGAGGCCAAGTGAGCCTAACACAGTTGAATCCCATTGACACAATCTTCTTTGAGATTGAATCAATCGGTTGTTTGCTAAGTCCCTCTGCCACCACAGCATCGAGATGAGAAGCCCAATTCACACATGAGAGTTTCACGCGCCGCCCTGTTTCGTCCACGATCCACCGCGAATCGGTGGAGAGTGGAAGCGCCGCCGCGGGCTGTGGTGGTGCTATGGTGGTGCTGAGGAAGATGACTGTAAGAGAGAAAACGGGTAGGAGAGAGAAGAAATGTGGGAACCTACCCATGTTGAGTTCTTTTGATTTGGATATATTGCTCTGTTCTAAGTCTTATTTATATCAAGGGCTTGTTTAGTTCTTTCTTTATCTTTTTATTTAATTTTATTTTTTTATTGTTTGTTTACTTTTGATATAAACAAAGTTAGATGATTGATTCCTGGCTCAGCTAACCATATTTGGAGATGTTGATGTCATGATGAATTAATGTAATAATTATAAACAGTTAATTTTTAAATTATAATGATTATTGTGACCTTATCTATGTTTTGAAATCAAGATAAATTTTTATAAGAAAGCACCATTATTAATATAGTGTATACTCGATAATAAATCATTTAATAAAATAAATTAAAATATAAAATAGATTTCAAAAAAGCTAAAGAGAACATCCATACAAGAAGGATTCTAGTTTTCACACGAGGAAAAAGATAAATATGCACACAGTGAGAAGAAAACCTTTATAAAATGAGAAAATTTCTACACACTGACATATTATTGCAACACAAAAAATAAAATAAAAAGTAAAGCAACCACCACTAAACAAATATTACCAAACTATCTTCATAATCCATTCATCGTCACAATCAATAACTGTGATACTTTAATCGTCACATTTACATTTCAAAATAAAACATTCTAGATTTGAGATAGTCTCCTATAATATAAAAACACGTTTAGCGGTATCGGATCTTGATGGCAAGGCGATGATGGAGATGAAAGGAACGATATCATGGTGATGAAAAAAAACAGAAAAGACCAAAAGAAGAAACGAAAGGGGAAAAAAAGTTGGAAGCACCACCACTACCCCTAAAATGTAGAAAAAGAGTGAGTGAGGATGTCTAGGATTGGATTTTTTAAGATGGAGATGTTAATGTATTAGAATAGTGTCTTTATTATGTAATAGAAATTAATTAAACTTCTAAAATAAATTATGACATAATTTAAACCATTTGATGCTATTCACTTTTTGAGTTGGGATTTGTCATTAATCATGATAAGATTCAGTGGGTTGATTTTTAAGAGTTTGCCTTGTCACCAAATAGAGATATGGATTGATGGACACGTTGAACAAAAAGAATTATCAAAATGGCACAAATAGTGGACCACAGGCCCAGGGTAGATGGTTTAGTTTAACAGTAATGGTAGAGGGCCTTAATTTTTGTGGCTTAAATAGCTCGAATTTGCCAAAACGACGTCGTTTTGAGTACAAAACAACATTAAAATTGCCAAAACGACGTCGTTTTGACAATTTTGAGCCATTTGAGCCACAAAAATTAGGGCCCCCAAACATTTTTCTTAGTTTAATTAGAATCTCCAATTGTATTGATTTCAGAACACTATTTGAGCATGAGGTTGTGATAGGATAGGACTGTTCTGTAGAAAGTTCAATTTTTCCATACCCAAATAAAATATGATAAATAACATTAGTGCTAAAACCATACGACAAATCTAAAAGAAAAAAAATCTCAAATTAAATAAAAGGGATAAGAATTACACAAAGATGGATGTCAAGAATCAAATGTATGAAATATAAATCACACTATTAGGAATCACATTACTAGAAATAGGATTTCAGTAAAAATTTAAAAATTGTGGACATAATTAACCTCTTTTTTTTTTTTAACACTCTTAAATAGTCCATATTTTTTTTAAGAATGTGAAATTACCGTAAGAGAGGGTGGGAGTCAAATTCCTACTCAGTTTGAGATTGTAATTATTGATGAAATTCTATTCTATCTCATTTCAAATATTAGAATCATAAAAATTTAAATTACATTTTCAATTTTTTTCAAGATCATTGCTGTTATGATAGTAGAGAGAGAGAAAAATAATATGTATTATATATTCAATAAATGAATACAATAGAGGAAGCATGTATATATAGGCTAAGAAACCTAGGTGTATAGGAATACAAGAATCCTAAGTATAACAGGAATAGATGATTGTTAACACCCCCCTTCAAGCTCAAGGTGGTAAGGCAGATAGCAACTTGAGCTTGGTGAGGAGATCAGAGAAGCGTCTTGGAAGATGAGCTTTGGTGAAAAGATCGGCAGTCTGATCAGCGGAGGTAACAAAGAGAAGACGAACAGTGCCCTTAGTAACATGTTGGCGTATGAAGTGGCAATCTATCTCAATATGCTTGGTGCGATCATGGAAGACATCATTATGTGCAATTTGAATAGCACTCTGGTTGTCACAATATAGATTGGTGGCAGCCGAATGAGAAACTCCCATATTAGAAAGAAGCCAACGAAGCCACACAAGCTCCTAAGTAGTGTCAGCAAGAGCACGATACTCAGCCTCGGTACTAGAACGTGCAACAAGAGTTTGCTTCTTACTACGCCAGGCAATAACAGAGTTGCCTAAGAAGAAGCAAAACCTAGTAGTAGAACGACGGTCAGTAGGATCTCCGGCCCAATTTGCATCAGAAAAAGCATGGAGCTGTAGAGAAGACTTGGCGGAGTAGTGAAGACCATGAAAGAGAGTGCCTTTAAGATAGCGCAAAATACGAATCAGAGCATTATAGTGTGGAGAACAGGGGGCAACCATGAATTGACTGACGATGTGAACAGCATAAGCAATATCTGGACAAGTAACCGTGAGATAGACAAGACTGCCAACTAGTTGATGATATTTGGTGGCATCAGACAATAGGGAACCTTCAAGAGGTGTAAGACAAGTCTGAGGATCAATAGGAGTAGTGGCAGTCTTGCAATCGGTAAGGCCAGCACGAGCCAAGAGATCAGAAGTATACTTGGCCTGGGTAAGAAAGTAACCAAATGAATCTTGAGAAATTTCCAAACCAAGAAAATAGCTAAGCAAATCCAAATCTTTCATCTCAAACTGGCGATGAAGAAATTGTTAGAGACTGGAAATACTCGCGGGGTCATCTCCAGTGATAATCATATCATCCACATAGAGGAGAAGAAGAATAGTACCACACTCCGTCTTACGTATAAACAAAGTAGAATCATGGGCACTGGAGGAAAAACCAAAGTCACGAATGGTAGAGCTGAACTTGGCAAACCAGGAACGCGGAGCTTGTTTCAAACCATACAAAGCACGACGAAGTTGGCAAACTTTGTTTGATGGAACAAAAAAACCAAGAGGAGGTTACATATAAACTTCCTCAGTGAGATCACCATTGAGAAATGCATTCTTGACATCCATCTGATAAAGACTCCAATAGCGAGCAGCAGCCACTGCAAGTAAGCTGCGAACAGAAGTAAGGCGAGCAACAGGAGCAAAGGCTTCTTCATAGTCAATGCCATATTCTTGAGAAAACCCTCGGGCGATAAGGCGAGCTTTGTAACGCTCAATGGAACCGTCAAAATGAGTTTTGAGCTTGTAAACCCATTTACAACTAACAGCACTCTTACCAGGAGGAATATCAACCACATCCCAGGTATGAGTTTTATCGAAAGCCTGCAGTTCATCAGTCATAGCTTGTTGCCAAAGAGGGTTAGAACAAGCCTCTTGATAGGAAGTAGGTTCATGAGAGGAAAAGGCAGTGGAACCAACAATATAATCACGGAGAAGAACAGAAAGTTGTCGTACTCGTGTGGAATGACGCTCTGGTGGAGGAGGAACCTTAACAGGAGAAGGTGTAGGGCCATCAGCAGACACAGGATTCTCAGGATGAACAATAGGCGCAGGCGGCTGTGGAATCATGGAGTTAGAATCTGCATCAAAGTTATCAGAAAACAGGTCTATAGAGAGATTAGTAAAGAATGATGAGTGGGTGGACTGTGGTAAGTGGAACTTGGAAAGAGTTGAAAACATTTTGTGTTCCCAGAAGACCACATAATGGGAAATACGAAGTCGCTTGGAGATAGGATCCCAACAACAATACCCTTTATGTTCTATAACATACCCCAGAAAACAGCAAAGACGAGAGCGAGGTTCTAGTTTAGTGCGTTCATGAGGCTGAAGTAGAACAAAGCAAGTAGAACCAAAAACTTTAAGAGTGGTGTAGTCAGGAGAAGAACCATACAAGCGCTCGTAAGGGGAAGTATTAGCTATGACAGGTGTAGGGACACGATTTATGGTGTGGATGGCAATGAGGGCAGCTTCCCCCCAAAACTGTTCAGGACAAGAAGAGGAGATGAGAAGAGCCCGAGTAGTGTCGAGAATATGACGATGCTTTCTTTCGGCGCGTCCATTTTGTTGGGACGTGCCAGCACAAGAGCGATGGGAGAGTGTACCATTAGCCCGAAGAAAAGACAGAAATTCAGAATCCAAGTACTCTTGAGCATTATCAGAACGAAAGATTTTAATAGTACGACAAAACTGAGTGCGGACCATGGCAGAGAAATCATAATAAATCTGTTTAAATTCAGATCGATTTTTGAGAAGAAAAGCCCAAGTATAACGAGAAAAATCATCAACAAAAATCACAAAATATCTTGACCCCCCCTATGGTCGGTGTGGGGGATGATCCCCAAATATCTGAATGCACAAGATCAAAAAGAGCAGTAGACATAGAAGTACTATTATTAAAAGACAAAGCAGGTTGTTTAGCAATTTGACAAGATAAACAATCGACATCGTCAAGACGGACACGACCTAACTGACCACTAGAAACTAAAGTTTTCAAACAACTAAAAGAGACATGTCCTAAGTGGCAATGCCAAAGCTGTAAAGAAGACAAGGCGGAAGTAGATGTAGCAGAGGAAGCAATGGGAGCAACAGTAGATGATTTGTGGGGAATGTGAAGATGGGTAAGCTCGAACAGACGTCCATACTTACGGCCTATCCCAAGGATCTATCTCGTCTGAGGGTCCTGCACCAAACAACCATTAGCAGAAAAGGTAACGGTTAGACCAAGTTCACATAACTGACCAACAGAGATAAGGTTCAAGTGAAGAGCATGAATATGATAAGCATCCGAAAGAGACACAGTAGAAGTATAAATGTGACCAGTGTGATGAACAGTCATATGAGAACCATAAGCAGTGTAGCTAATGGGGACAGAAAATGATGATGATATAGAAGAAAACATAGTGGAGTCAGAAGTCATATGATTACAGCATGCGGAATCAAAATACCAGGAAGAATTACTTGTAGTCACTGAAAGAGCAGTAGAGGGAGGAGTATCGGTTTTGGCAAGCACCTGTTAGATGAGGGACTCAACATCATCCATAGAGAATGAAGGAGTAGCGGAAGCAGTGGAGTGGGGAGGAGAAGAACCCGCAGAGGCAACAGCAGCAGAGCGAGAACATTGGCCAAATTTGGACTGATACCCAAAACGAGAAGACCCTTTCTTGGAACAGGCTCGAGGGCAATGGCGTTGTAGATGACCGGGAGCAGTCTTATGGCAAGTAAAGCATTCGCGAACCGGGCACTGAACAAAAGAGTGAATGGCAGGCAGGCCACGGTTGCGACAATACTGGCATGAACTAACAGGCAGTGAAGATGAGGAACTTTGGGATGATGGCGTAGCAAGAACAGAATCCATATTCTGAGATTTAAGAGTCCCAAAATGAGTCTCCTCTGATAAAAGTTCAGTAATGGCTTGCTCTAAAGTGGGCAAGGGCAAACGATGGAACAATGAAGCACGTACGAGTTCAAAAGTGCTATGGAGAGCCATAAGAAACTGTAATAGTCGCTGATGATTCCAATAAGTAATAAACAGCTGCGCATCCTCAGAATATGCCCATGTAGGCTCAGAAAGAGCTAGCTGGTCCCAAACAGACGACATCTGGGATAAGAATTCATTGATAGACTGACCGGGTGCCTAGCGCATGTGATGAAGAGTCTGCAACAGTTGATATTGATGAGCATGGCCAGTGGTCTGATAACGGTCCCTCAAGAAATCCCAAATTGCTTTGGCAGGGGAAGTAATTTGAGTATCATCCTGGAACCGGCCAAACTGAAGATGAATGGAGGGAATGGAGGTAGCCCGAAACCATGTGATAATTTGATAATTCTTACTTTCCCATTCGTCAAGACGGTCATCGAAGGCAGAGTTAGTCTCATCCTCCTTCTGGGTGGGTTTGGGAAGAGCAACAGTAATGATCCGCCAAAGGCGCTTCCCTTTGATGAAGTTAGAGAGAGCTTGGGCCCAACTAACATAATTTGACCCATCAAGGATAACAGAAACAAAGTGGATGTGGTCAGTACGATCCATGATACGCAAATAGGACCAAAAAAAATGAAGATGGTGCTTTGTAGAGGCTGATTTTGCCAAAACAGAGCACACCAGCGGATTCAGGAGGCCGAAAACAGGTGGGATATGATCTGAACA